>CAWUFW010010218.1:0-716214 GCA_963921515.1 Calotriton arnoldi | reverse complement strand
GGATGCTGAATATACTTACACCAGCAACAGCAGCACCATAGGGGCGGGATGCCCATCACCAATGCCACATATGCACACAGGGGCCTGAATGCGCACCACCACCCCTACCCAGGGGGCTGGATGCCTACCACTACTACCACCCTTAGCCAGGGGGCTGGATGCCTACCACTACTACCACCCTCACCCAGGGGGCTGGATGCCTACCACTACTACCACCCTTAGCCAGGGGGCTGGATGCCTACCACTACTACCACCCTTAGCCAGGGGGGCTGGATGCCTACCACTACTACCACCCTTAGCCAGGGGGCTGGATGCCTACCACTACTACCACCCTTAGCCAGGGGGCTGGATGCCTACCACTACTACCACCCTCACCCAGGGGGCTGGATGCCTACCACTACTACCACCCTTAGCCAGGGGGCTGGATGCCTACCACTACTACCACCCTCACCCAGGGGGCTGGATGCCTACCACCACTACCACCCTCACCCAGGGGGGCTGGATGCCTACCACTACTACCACCCTTAGCCAGGGGGCTGGATGCCTACCACTACTACCACCCTCACCCAGGGGGCTGGATGCCTACCACCACTACCACCCTCACCCAGGGGGCAGGATGCCTACCACTACTACCACCCTTAGCCAGGGGGCAAGATGCCTACCACTACTACCACCCTTAGCCAGGGGGGCTGGATGCCTACCACTACTACCACCCTTAGCCAGGGGGCTGGATGCCTACCACTACTACCACCCTTAGCCAGGGGGGCTGGATGCCTACCACTACTACCACCCTTAGCCAGGGGGCTGGATGCCTACCACTACTACCACCTCACCCAGGGGGGCTGGATGCCTACCACTACTACCACCCTTAGCCAGGGGGCTGGATGCCTACCACTACTACCACCCTTAGCCAGGGGGGCTGGATGCCTACCACTACTACCACCCTTAGCCAGGGGGGCTGGATGCCTACCACTACTACCACCCTTAGCCAGGGGGGCTGGATGCCTACCACTACTACCACCCTTAGCCAGGGGGCTGGATGCCTACCACTACTACCACCCTCACCCAGGGGGGCTGGATGCCTACCACTACTACCACCCTCAGCCAGGGGGCTGGATGCCTACCACTACTACCACCCTTAGCCAGGGGGGCTGGATGCCTACCACTACTACCACCCTTAGCCAGGGGGCTGGATGCCTACCACTACTACCACCCTTAGCCAGGGGGCTGGATGCCTACCACTACTACCACCCTTAGCCAGGGGGGCTGGATGCCTACCACTACTACCACCCTCACCCAGGGGGGCTGGATGCCTACCACTACTACCACCCTCACCCAGGGGGCTGGATGCCTACCACCACTACCACCCTCACCCAGGGGGGCTGGATGCCTACCACTACTACCACCCTTAGCCAGGGGGGCTGGATGCCTACCACTACTACCACCCTCACCCAGGGGGCTGGATGCCTACCACCACTACCACCCTCACCCAGGGGGGCAGGATGCCTACCACTACTACCACCCTTAGCCAGGGGGGCTGGATGCCTACCACTACTACCACCCTCACCCAGGGGGGCTGGATGCCTACCACTACTACCACCCTTAGCCAGGGGGGCTGGATGCCTACCACTACTACCACCCTTAGCCAGGGGGGCTGGATGCCTACCACCACTACCACCCTTAGCCAGGGGGCTGGATGCCTACCACTACTACCACCCTTAGCCAGGGGGGCAGGATGCCTACCACTACTACCACCCCCACTCATAGGATGGACAATGCATGACACAACAAGCACACCACAACCTAGGGAATGCAAGATAAAGACATCCCCCACCACCATGACAAGCGTGTGTAGGCTGTGTCAAATGCCTACAACACCGAACATGACTTTGAACATACAATGTGACCCCCTAGCACATGTGCCACACATATATGTGTGTGGCACCCACAATGCAAGCAGCCCATGACCATTGTGGCAATGGGGCCTAAACCCCCATCATCACAGTGACCAAAAGGTAAGTGTGGGGTCCATAGCTGAAGCACATTTTGACCATTGTGGCAATGGGGTCTAAACCCCCATCATCACAGTGACCAAAAGGCAAGTGTGGGGTCCATAGCTGAAGCACATTTTGACCATTGTGGCAATGGGGTCTAAACCCCCATCATCACAGTGACCAAAAGGTAAGTGTTGACAAAGAAAGAGCTGCAACTGCCAAACTGCATGGATCATTCCTGGTCACAGAACCAAAAACTCATCTGTGGCAAAGTAGTGTATGTGTCCCATTGCAACATAAATTGGGTGAGCCAAATACTGCAGTGCAAATGAGACATTCCTTTGGCCATGTGCAGACAAACAACACCCATGGGGGCTGACACCGTCAACATTCATCAATGACACAATGACAGAAGTGACCATCAGAATGCAGAACCACATATTTGCACCAATGGGCACACAAATGCAGATATCCTGTGGAGACAGCAGATGTGAGGTGAACAGATACCATACCATGGCAGCAATGGGACACACAAACCATGATCACTGTGCTGACCGATGACCTAGGAGTCCCAGGGACAGCAGGGGAAACACACCAAACAACATACAGCCAATGGCACACCCAAGATATGCCAATGCAGTGGTGCAGATGCACAAACACAAACAGGCAGACCAACACTGTCATCATACACAGCAGGTGAGGGGGTGCCAGTGTCCCCAGGCAACCACACAACACATGAGGAGAGCTGAATACCAATCATACAGATGTGCATACACTGCCACACTAAGGTAACTCATGGATCCAAATCCCTATGTGGGCAAGCAGGCATTGTCAGATGAGAGGGAGCACAAAACACACATGTCACACAGGCACGTAGGAACAACAACTGACACAGCAAGACACAGACACACCACAGCACCACCCCCAGGGCCCCCACAATGTGGTGACCCTTGGCTGCATAAAAATCCCACTCTGATGACAAAGCTGAATGTGGTTCACACTGTGAACCACAGTCATGTGTCCTGAGCAACAAACTACCATCACACCGACACAAGCACAAATCAATCAGCATGGCCAGTAAGCCAAGGCCAACATGGAGGCAGGGGTCTAGCTGGGCAACAACTCCCATCTGCACACACTCAAGACCACACCCTCGACCTCCAACAATGTGCAGCAGTGAAGTACACATGCACTGGTGACATTGCACATGCACCCATGACTATTCCAGGGTGGTGGGTGGGAACCAAGGTGCAGAAACACATCACACATGGCCACTCAACAAGACTCCTGAATGTCTGACACACTGCACACTACGCTGTACATGGACATGACGGCGATACCACACCAACCAATGGGATCCCAGCCACAGTCACACACCAATGAAGAAGCCAAGGTCACCCACAAAGGACACACATAGACAACAACCAACATCGCAGCCCGGACCCTGAGGAGTGCCAGCAGTCACACACACAACGTGTCACAATAACTTAAAGATAACACAAACTGAAAATCACATGACAGGGGCAAACAACAAGTGCCAAGGGAAACCTGACTGTGACCCATCTGCGTCTGCACACAAACTCAGCCCTGACAGCAAACACACCTATGGGTGACACCCTGATGACCAGTAATGTGCCATGCACCCACATCACAGAGAACACAGGGAGAAGACTTTGGGGGAACATAGCTCAAGTCAGCAAGCATCACAAACAGGTACAACACTAGGGATCACAGCATGCGCAGATAAATGGAAGTGAACACACAGACATGCACATACAACACACACCTTGGGCGCAGGCAATGTCACACGTGTACACACTGCCATGAGGGGACTCCACTCCTGTGTGAGGAAAGCTGTGCCATATGTTGCCTCAGTAGGGCCCCATCATGTCAGCTGAGCACTTGGTCACACAATCAACAATTAGCACCAAATGAGGGCTCCCGTCACATCACCCTGGTCATGGATGTGCCAACGGAATCATCAGCACAGATCCAACACACTTGTATAGCAATGTTGCACTGACTACACGGATGAGTCCTTCCCCATTGATGCCCAAACCTGCATGTCCAGTGGAGATGGCAACACGGTCAGGGAAGTAGACAAATCCAACAATGGCAGGCACAACAGATGTGCAGGGGTGGAAGCCACAGATATGAAATTGCTAATGTAAGTAGGAAATCCCATTGCCAAATACTGAACACATGACACCCTCAGATGCTGCTATGGATGACATGGATACACCACATGATAGGACACATTCCCCCTGGACCACATGGGTTCCTGCACAGTAACACTTCATAATCATGAGACCAGATATCACCATCACTGCAGCAAGGGCATGGTTAGCAGCACCAACAACATGTACATCTGAAGCATGAGCACTAGAAAAAGAAAGTTGCTTTATTCAGCATATGTGTTGAATGAAAACGACGTCCAGAAAAAATAGAGCAAAGGCCAATGGCCAGTCCATTGTCAAAGTTCAAACAGGGTGACACTGGCAGATGTCACCCTACGCATGCCTGCACAAAACCAGGGACAATCCACTAGGAGGGGCAACCGGGGGGCAGGCCAGGCACCGCAGGGACAGGATCAGGGCTCACCAGGGGAGTCAGGGAAGGGGTGGTGGGTGCTGGAGAGCCACTGACAACTGCAGTGGAGGTGTCTGACATGGTGTGTGCCGGCACAACTGGGGGCATGACTCAGATGTCGTGGGTGCCGGCACAACTGCAGTGGACCCTGCAGATGGAGTGGACAGGTCCGCCACTGCAGTGCCCAAGTCAGACAGGGCGGTAGTGGACTCCACTGCAGTGCCTACCTCCAGGGGAGGAGAATGGGGAACAGGCAAGGTGGGTTGGACAGAGGGGGAGGACACCCTCACCACATCAGTGGCACATACAAGCGCAGCGGGGGGTGTGGTGCTGGGAGAGCAAGTGGCAGGGGAGAAGGCCTGATCCTCTTGGGGATGGTATATCTGTGGGTGGGGGAACCTGGGGCAGGGTGTGGTGGGGGCACCTGTGCAGTGGGGGCCTGAGGGATGGAGGACGGAGACCTTGTGCCTGAGCTGCAGAGCGGTGGCGGGGTCTTGCTCTTAGGACTCCGGGGGACTTGCGGGTGGGGGCCTCAGTCCCTCTGCGCCTGGGGGAGGGTGTCCGGGGGCGAGGGCACTCTGCTCCGTGTGGGTGGGCTTCCTCTTCCCCCGGGATGCTGGAGCAGCTTCATCGGTGGGGAAGAGGCCGAGGTCACAGAGGAAGAGCTGCTGTGACTTTGGGGTTGCAGGTGAGGCAAGGGAGGGTGCTTTGGAGGGAGAGGGAACTGAGGACTGCGCAGTGCATGTGGATGCGTGTGTGTGTTCCAGGGCCCCATCCCCTGTGAGTCTGGCTTCAGTCCCCTGAATGTGCGTGCGTGTGCGTTTTGTCATTGGCGTGTGTGTCAGTGTGCTGGATGTGTGTGTGCTGGTGTGTGCCTGTGCCGGTGTGTGTGTGCTTGGGATGGGTAAGGTGCTGGGGAGTGTGGATGGAGCAGAGGCAGGAGGGGTGAGGGACCGTTTGAGGAGGGACACTGCTGCCGTCAGGGAGGAGTCCATGGACCTATTGCCCCTCTGTAGGTCAGACATGCCCGATGAGATGCCCTCCATGAACGACACCAGCTGAGTCAACAGCGCGGTGTGCGCATGGAGGACACTCAGCATGGCTGTCTGGCCTACATGGAGCTGGCGAAGGAGGTACACAGACTCCTCACTCAGGGCAGCAGGGGACACAGGGGCAGGGGCTGCGGTGCCTGGCCCAAAGGAGACACGCTCCCGGACATGGGAGCCTCCACGGACCTGGGGAATGGGAGCCGATGGGAGGGCGGTGGTGGTGCTGGTGGTGGCGGGGACAGCAACACTAGCTGGGGTGTGGTGGCTGCTGACACCCGCCTCCACAAGGGAGTCATCCTCCGAGTTGCTCTGGTCCTCAGCTGAGGTGGATGCTGCTGAGGACTCCTCGGTGTGGCTCCCCTCGCCCTCCGTGCCACTGGGTCCCTCCGACCACTCCTCGGCTGCTGACCCAGTCTGGCTCTCTGGCTCCTCCTGGTCCGTGGAGCTGTCCCCTTCCGTGGCCGTGGATGTATCTGCAAACAATGGGGAAACAGACAGACATCAGTCACCTGCACATAACGCACACACCACTGTGAGCACAGCACATCACAGAGCAAGCCCTGGCATCATTAGTTGTACATTGCTAAAAGTGCCCTAACTGAACAGGAGAAGCCAATTGTCAGTCTGATGCCAAGCATGGCACTCACATCCCACATGGCCTTGCACCCATCTGTCTGGTGTCTGTTGGATTGCAACACCCCAGTGTGGACACATGCACCAAGTACACAGTAGTTGGACAGTGCAGAGGACACGGTGTGGCATGTGGACATGCACACATCACAGCTCTTGCCACTGAGTCAGTACAGGTTTCCGGATGAAAGGGATGCCCAGAGTCAAATAGGAAATGCATGTGATGCATACCAGCGACAGACACCATGATGCACCCATGTCCTGATAGCCAGCGCCACTATGGTGTGCATGTAGCACATGTCACTCCCCTGCAGGCTCACCAATCAGTAGACACATGCCATGGCGGAGGCATGACTGCAAAGTCATACATCACTGTCTCAGTGATGTATGACTTTGCAGCCAGACAACAACACTCTGCACTGTGTCACAATAGAAGGTCATGGGGAATGCAAGTCCTGGAGCTGCACAAGTGCACATGTACATCCCCCCACAACACATCCTCTTAACCCTCATCTGTCCAGGTCATACCTATTGGACATATGGGAGACCTGTGACACTACCCTCTGAACCTGAGCCCCTCACACTCTGCTGTGCATGGGGAACAGCTGCCTGAACTTCACATTTACATGCCCCAGTCTGCATGGGCAGCTGATCAGACACCTATGTGACACACAAGTATCGTCTCCTATGGTCACATCTCCAGTGGCATGCTGAGCCCCTACCAAGAAACTCCACAGCAGTCCTGGCGACTAATCCACAGCACACTGACACAGAGGCAGACACCTGAGGGGTCAAATCACTGCGCACAATGTGTCAGCTGATACACGGGAGTGGGAGTACAGAGTGTATTGTATGGCCTGGAGTAGGCATGACTGTCCAGCCCCACATGAATGAGGGATGAGCCCTGGACTGTAGGCAGCTGGCTAAGTATGTGTGACACACGTCATATACATACTCCTGGGGCCCAAACATTGTTCCCACCCGCAGCATGGGTGTGTGCCAGATACCCCAGCCACATGTGGTGGATCAGCTCAGCAATTGGACCACAGATCAAAGTAACACGCTGAATACATGTCAGAATACAGGCATTGTGTAAGCAATGGACCCACCCATGATGCCCACCACAGAGTCAGGGAAACAGATGCTGTCTCCCACCTTGAGTCAAGCAAACTGCAAGGACACAGTCCTAAGTGACAGAATTCCCTGCATGTAAGGGCCACACCTGGGTATCAGATGAGGAGTGGGCAGTGCACAATAGAGGGACATGGCTCCTGGACAACATGACTGCTGTACTGTGGCAGTTTAACCAGGCCCGAGGAGGGCACATAGCATGTTAGACAGAGTTCACAGTGCAGTCTTTGACTCACCCCCTCCTTGCTGCTCTCTGGCCTTCAGCTGCCCATCCAGGTCTGGAAAGACCACCGCCAGGATCCTGAGCATGTGGGGGTCAGGGTCCGTGTTCCGCCCCTCCTGCGAGGAGGCGACAGCTTCAGCTGGACCCGTGCAATCCTCCGGGTCCAGCCCCGAAGGTCCTGCCACCTCTTTTGGCAGTTGCGGATCCGGCGCTTGTAGACCCCCACGGACCGGACAGCCCGGACGATGTCCTTCCAGATCTCCTGCTTACGATGGGCAGAAGCCTGTCAGGATGACAAAGTGATAAGGCCATTACTACACATGCAACATATCCGTGCATGACACAGTTGCATATACATGTCGCAATCACAGGGGCACATGGTGTACACAGGCAGTGCACGGCTGCCCATGGACAGTTTTCCAGAAGTCACTACATGGTATCATTGCATGGGGAGTAAAACCCTGTTCAGAAGCACTGTCACTGCACCATACCTGTCCAGTGCAAGTCACTACACACTATGGGGGGTGACAACTACTCAGTGAGCCTGCTAGCCAGTGGCGTGCAGACTCTCAGCCTTGCTAGTCAGACAAAATGCACATTCAGAAAGGCAGTGCACAGGACACTCACCTGCTCCCCTGGTGTCCCATACAGCTTGCTGTACTGTGGAAGTAGGCTGTCCAGCAGGGCCTGGTTCTCTTCAAGGCTGAAGGCTGGGGCTCTCTCCACAGTACGTGCCATTGCAGGGTCCAGAGGGGCAGAGACAGCAGCAGTGCAGTGGCAGATGTCGTCTTGGAGCATGTAGTGCAGGCAAGTGGGCTCTCAGGGGAACAGCCAGCAATATATATGTGCTGGAGAGGCAGATACTGTCCCTTGTGTCCAAAGTGATAGGTCCAAGTCGTTTGCATCTTCTGAATCTGGCCAATCCATGGAATAGCAGCACCAAAACACGCCCACAGCATCCTTCAAATCTTCAACTTCATGACATACATGATTTTGCAACATTGTTGTGGGTGACCAACTGATTTTCCAGCAACCGACTCGTTCGAAATTCGAAAACGCGTCCGTTGCCAGGCAAGCCCATTGTCAATGGGTGCGCACCGATCGGTCCATTGCGGTACAACGCGCACAGGGGTACAACGCGTACCCGCACACATTGAAAGCAATGGGCCGGCCGGAGGCACCGATCGGTCCATTGCAGTTCAACGCGCACAGGGGTACAACGCGTACCCGCACACATTGAAAGTAATGGGCCGGCCGGAGGCACCGATCGGTCCATTGCAGTTCAACGCGCACAGGGGTACAACGCGTACCCGCACACATTGAAAGCAATGGGCCGGCCGGAGGCACCGATCGGTCCATTGCAGTTCAACGCGCACAGGGGTACAACGCGTGCACCCGCACACATTGAAAGCAATGGGCCGGCCGGAGGCACCGATCGGTCCATTGCAGTTCAACGCGCACAGGGGTACAACGCGTACCCGCACACATTGAAAGCAATGGGCCGGCCGGAGGCACCGATCGGTCCATTGCAGTTCAACGCGCACAGGGGTACAACGCGTACCCGCACACATTGAAAGCAATGGGCCGGCCGGAGGCACCGATCGGTCCATTGCAGTTCAACGCGCACAGGGGTACAACGCGTACCCGCACACATTGAAAGCAATGGGCCGGCCGGAGGCACCGATCGGTCCATTGCAGTTCAACGCGCACAGGGGTACAACACGTACCCGCACACATTGAAAGCAATGGGCCGGCCGGAGGCACCGATCGGTCCATTGCAGTTCAACGCGCACAGGGGTACAACGCGTACCCGCACACATTGAAAGCAATGGGCCGGCCGGAGGCACCGATCGGTCCATTGCAGTTCAACGCGCACAGGGGTACAACGCGTACCCGCACACATTGAAAGCAATGGGCCGGCCGGAGGCACCGATCGGTCCATTGCAGTTCAACGCGCACAGGGGTACAACGCGTACCCGCACACATTGAAAGCAATGGGCCAGCCGGAGGCACCGATCGGTCCATTGCAGTTCAACGCGCACAGGGGTACAACGCGTACCCGCACACATTGAAAGCAATGGGCCGGCCGGAGGCACCGATCGGTCCATTGCAGTTCAACGCGCAGGGGTACAACGCGTACCCGCACACATTGAAGGCAATGGGCCGGCCGGAGGCACCGATCGGTCCATTGCAGTTCAACGCGCACAGGGGTACAACGCGTACCCCCACACATTGAAAGCAATGGGCCGGCCGGAGGCACTGATCGGTCCATTGCAGTACAACGCATCACTGTACATGTGACTGGCATATGTCATCATGCCTGTCTCAGATGGACATATGCCAGCCACAGATAGCTCCCAGGGAGTGAGGGGCACACCTACATCACGACAGCCTGTCCAAACCTTATCATAAGGCATGTAAGGCTGCATTTCCTATTGTGTGTATGTTGGTGTACATGTTGTCCTGTGGGTGTCACCTGTGGGCAGCCACCCCCAGGCTGTGCACGTGTTCATGGGGACAGGATCCTGGGTGTTACGTGTACGTGACCACTGTGATGTGCAACTGTTCATATCTGTGCATGTGCCATGGTCACATTTCACAGTGGTGTTTGTGTATGTCATGTCACATACCCCGTGAGTCCCATGTGGGACGGTATGTTTGAGCCAGGGTGTCCCAGTGGCACAATAGTGATGGACCTCCACAGTCTTTGTGCATGTAGTGTTTACAATGTCTCTGATTTCATGTGCACAATGGGAGACAGTCTCCACATCCACGTTGTGTGTGCATGGACTCTGATGTTGTGCGTGTGTGTCACAGACGTCCATGTCTGTCCTGCCGTGGCAAGTGGGGCCACTACCTGTGGGGGTCATGTTTGTTTTGCTGTGGTGTACACATGATACTCCATGTGATGCCAGTGTCCATGTGGCATTACAGGGTCCCTGGGAATGTACCTGTCGTTGAGCTGTGGTGCCTGGGGCACATCTGTCCTCACATGTCACTGTGGGGGGTGAATGTGACACGGCAGCAGGAGATGGGAACTGTGACACGGCATCATGATATCCAATGGGCCAACCTGGGACAAATTGATGCCACCTGTAGGACCGTGTTGACAGATGTTGGCCATGTATGTACCATACATGTCCTTCCGGTACTGCACACTTCATGTAGTTGTGCCTCATAATGATGTATGTTGGGATCTTGAGTGTGTTCAATGCCGCATATGTGGGGTGACTGACAATCTTGCTTACTTCTCCTCTGCACTGCAGGGCTCCTGCTGTCCATCGGCCATTCCCAGACCTGGCAACGATGGTGGAACGGGACAGCATCCGACGGTACCGCTTCACCAGGCAGCTGATTGAGGATTTGGCAGTGCAGTTGTCCCCACATTTGCAGCCTGGCCGGCCGTATCCTACAGCGCTGACCCCCAAGGTGAAGGTGATGGCAGCCCTACACTTCTTTGCCACCGGTACCTTCCAACATACTGTGGCGACTGCTGGTGGGATGTCACAGACCATGTTCAGCCGTGTGCTCCGCGATGTTTTGGCGGCAATGTTGCTCTTCCTGAACCGGTACATCTATTTCCCTAGACTGCGACGACTCACTGACGTGAAGAGTGACTTTTATGCCCTGGGGAGGATGCCGCATGTAATTGGCTCCATTGATGGGACACATGTGGCTTTGGTACCACCACAGGCCCAGGAGCAGGCCTACAGGAACCGCAAGCACTACCACTCGGTCAATGCACTGGTGGTGTGTCTTGCAGACATGACCATCACACACGTGTGTGCCCGTTTCCCTAGTTCAGCACACGATGCCTTTGTGATGAGGAGTAGTCGCATCCCCAGGATGATGGCACAGATGCAGAACCAGCGTGCCTGGCTTGTCGGTGTGTACTGACTTTGTGCCATTGTGTGTGATCTGATCTGTAGTATTCCGCCCACTTTTCCAAGTCAGCTAATGTGCACTTGTCTGGCCGTAGGTGACTCGGGATACCCCAACATGCCGTGGTTGCTGACACCCCTCAGGAACCCTGTGACACCTGCCCAGATGCGCTACAATGAGGCACATGGTCGGACCAGGAGAGTGATTGAGCGGACCTTTGGTCTCCTGAAGAGCCGCTTCCGCTGCCTGGACAAGACCGGAGGGTCCCTCCCATATGCCCCTGCGAAAGTGTGCAAGATTATCATCGTCTGCTGCATGCTCCACAACCTGGCAGTGCGGAAGGAGTTGCCTCTCATCCAGGATGACAATGACCAACATCCGCCACCTGTGGAGGATCCTGGCCTGGACCACGATGCCAGTGACGATGATGATGATGATGATGGTGATGGTGATGTCCGCACACAGCTCATCACCAACTTCTTTAGCTGAATGTGAGTATCCTGAGGTGTCATGTCAATGATGTGAGTTGGCATGATGTGTGGGTGGTGCTCTGGTGCTGTTGGAGTGTGTCCATGGGCTACTTGACTGGATGTGTGTTGCGATGTGTGGTTACAGGTGGGCTGTACTCCCCAACAGTGTTGACATGCTAACTTGGTTCTGGGTGGGTATCTTGTAACATGTATTGTGCATGAGTTTTGCTGTTCTGTCCTGTACTCCATTGCTTTTGACTGTGTGTCATTTCTGTCCTTCACAGGGTACTTTCAGATTCGTTTGGTCAACTGTGTCCACCGACGACGTGATTGCACATCCAGGCTGGTAGCTGTTGTGTCCCTACAGGTGATGTGCGCCACACCCATGGACTTCCTTCCGTCTACAGTTGTTGACTGTGTGCCCGCTACCAGGTGGGGTTACCTTGCATCTGTAGTGGTTACGGCATGTTGCAACTGTGTAATAAACCTGTGCTTCACTTTGTGATGTGCGTTGTCTGTGGTCACACATTTGACTGCCATTTGCTTACTGCACCTGTGGGCTACTTGACTACAACTGGGAATGGGTGTGGTGTCTGTGCATTGCACCGTCTTCCCTGGCAACATCAGTGTAGGCAATGAGTCAGATGGCCTAGGTGTGTATGTGTCGTGTAGCCCTGGTGGTGTGTCTCCCTCATGTGTGTCACGTTGCCTGTACTCACATGCCTGTGTTGTCCTTGCTGTTGCAGTTCGCATACACTGTGTAATTTTGCAGTTCATCATCCCCATAACAGCACCCACGTTGGAATCACGACAGAGGCAAGTATGGTGTATTAGTGTGTTTATTGTGATACATTTGTGTTAATAGTGCATAGGATGGGTTGTGCTGTACATGAATCTTGCAATCCCAAGTTCCTAGGTGAATTGAAAGTCCGGGTAGACAGGATCCCCAGTATCGGGGCCACAGTTGTCTGACACATTGGTCCAACTTGTACTCCCCATGCAATGTGTGGGAGTAGTGTTGCCGTCAACAGGGTGAACAGTCTGTGCACAAAGGCGAACATCCAGAACAGGTTCAGGCTTCCTGGGAGTTGCGCTTGGCCATCGGCCTCTCACTTTTCCCTCCTCGGACGACCCCTCTTCTTGGGGGGCCCTCAAGTGCAGGCTGCTGCGGTGCAGGGGACTCTCCGCCAGAGTCCTCCTCCCTCCCTGTGGCAGTTGCAGTTTGTTCGGCACCAGGTGTTGTTGGCACACAGGGAGGTGTGGACTGGTTGCTGTTCATCTGGCGGAGGCATTGTAAAATGTCCCTGTGCACCGCCGTCATCTCATGCAGTGCATCCCACTTGGACTCCACGCGGGACATGTGTGAGTCCACACGGGACATGTGTGACTCCACGTGGGACATGTGGGAGTCCAAGCGGGCATGATGGGCAGCCTGCTGCTGTTTAATGTCTCTGTGGAGCCCCACTACCTGGCTGAGCTCTCCGGTGCTGGACTGGTACGCATCAGCTATGCGTACCAGTTGTGGGTCGTCATGCACACCAGCAACGTCTGCAAGCAGCGACCTCTGTCTCCCACCCCTCCCACCACCCCTGCTGACATGTGCAGTGTGTGCAGTGGCACGCACAGATAACCCTGGTCCACCTTGGGGGTTGGTGGTGGTGGTGGTGTCCATGGCCCCAGGTTGGTCCAGGGTCACTGTGCTGGTGTTGCTCCTTATTCTGTCCATGTCGGCAGGGATGGTATTCGTGGTGACAGTCGTTGTAGGGGTGGGTGCAGGGGGTGCAGCTGGTGGTCCTGCTGGTGCTGCAGCTGGTGGTCCTGCTGGTGCTGCATGTTGACTTGCACCGGATGTGCCAGGTTGTTCTTCATCGTCCGAGGAGGACAGAGGCTGTACGACGCCAGTGAGCTCGGCATCCTCTTGAGCCTGGGACTGGGACTCCTCAGCGTCTGCTGCTGTGTCCCCATCATCACCTGTTTTTGGGAGACACAAACAATGTATGTCATGTTTCTGCAGGCATCAATGGTTGACACACATGACAGTTGTGACTGTGCCTCTGGGTGCGGGCCTGTACATTGCATTGTCCTAAGTCGTCACAGTCAGGGGTTGATATTGGTGTGGCACATTGTCCTGCATTATTTGGGCATTTCTATGTATTTTCTGGGGTGTGAACATGGTCTGCATTGCTTGTGTTTGGTTGACAGCCAGACCTCCTTCCCACCCACCCAGCCAGTCAGTTATCCCACCATGGAACGTGCTTGCGTTGCAGGGAGTGTAAGTTGTCTCTCAGGATGTCAGTCAGTGGTGTCCTGCTGTTTGTTGGTGCACAGTTGGCAGCAGGGCCTTGTGCTCCCCACAGCAGTAGCCAGTGTCAGCCATCTTGTGAGTCCTTCTCCACTCCCTGTGATGTGAGCATGGTTCAGGGTGGTGTTGATGGGACAGTTGTGGGGGTGAGCTATGTCTGTGACTACGACTCCCATCATGCCATTGCCTCCACCCCACTTGCCAGCATTCCCATACTTACTTGCTTTTGTGTGGAGTTCAGTGGGTGTGGGTGTGAGGGCAATGGCAAGATGGCTGACAGTGGTGTCCTGCTGTTGGTTGGTGTGCAGTACCCAGCATGCCCTTGTGCTCCCCACGACACAGCAACAGTGTCAGACATCTTTGATGGGCCTTTCCACTCTCTGTGGGATGTGCATGCGTTAGTGTGAGCTTGCTGGGCCATGTGGTGGGGGATGTAGGGCTGTGACTACGACTCCCATCATGCTATTGCCTCCTCCCCCTTCCCAGCATGCCCATGCTTCCTTCCTTTTGACTCTGCTTCCCTGTGGGTTGGGCTGGCTGTGCTGACAGGATGGCTGGGAGTGTTGTCCTGGCAGTTGTTTGGCTAAGAGTCCCAAGAGTGTCCCTGTGCTTCACACAACATAACCCAGGGTGGTGGTGCTTTGTGGGATCTTGTGTCAGGATGGAGGGCATTGCATTCTACCAGGTGGGTACTGTGGAGTTTGTGTTGGGGGGTGTGAGGGGAGGTGCTGGTGACTATAGTCAGTGCTGCAAGTCCCCCTTCCCACCCAGCCAGCCAGATATCCCACCATGGAACGTGCTTGCATTGCAGGGAGTGGAAGTTGTCTCTCAGGATGTCAGTCAGTGGTGTCCTGCTGTTTGTTGGTGCACAGTTGGCAGCAGGGCCTTGTGCTCCCCACAGCAGTAGCCAGTGTCAGCCATCTTGTGAGTCCTTCTCCACTCCCTGTGATGTGAGCATGGTTCAGGGTGGTGTTGATGGGCCAGTTGTGAGGCTGAGCAATGTCTGTGACTACGACTCCCATCATGCTATTGCCTCCACCCCCTTCCCAGCATGCCCATGCTTCCTTCCTTTTGACTCTGCTTCCCTGTGGGTTGGGCTGGCTGTGCTGACAGGATGGCTGGGAGTGTTGTCCTGGCAGTTGTTTGGCTAAGAGTCCCAAGAGTGTCCCTGTGCTTCACACAACATAACCCAGGGTGGTGGTGCTTTGTGGGATCTTGTGTTAGGATGGAGGGCATTGCATTCTACCAGGTGGGTACTGTGGAGTTTGTGTTGGGGGGTGTGAGGGGAGGTGCTGGTGACTATAGTCAGTGCTGCAAGTCCCCCTTCCCACCCAGCCAGCCAGATATCCCACCATGGAACGTGCTTGCATTGCAGGGAGTGGAAGTTGTCTCTCAGGATGTCAGTCAGTGGTGTCCTGCTGTTTGTTGGTGCACAGTTGGCAGCAGGGCCTTGTGCTCCCCACAGCAGTAGCCAGTGTCAGCCATCTTGTGAGTCCTTCTCCACTCCCTGTGATGTGAGCATGGTTCAGGGTGGTGTTGATGGGACAGTTGTGGGGGTGAGCTATGTCTGTGACTACGACTCCCATCATGCCATTGCCTCCACCCCACTTGCCAGCATTCCCATACTTACTTGCTTTTGTGTGGAGTTCAGTGGGTGTGGGTGTGAGGGCAATGGCAAGATGGCTGACAGTGGTGTCCTGCTGTTGGTTGGTGTGCAGTACCCAGCATGCCCTTGTGCTCCCCACGACACAGCAACAGTGTCAGACATCTTTGATGGGCCTTTCCACTCTCTGTGGGATGTGCATGCGTGAGTGTGAGCTTGCTGGGCCATGTGGTGGGGGATGTAGGGCTGTGACTACGACTCCCATCATGCTATTGCCTCCTCCCCCTTCCCAGCATGCCCATGCTTCCTTCCTTTTGACTCTGCTTCCCTGTGGGTTGGGCTGGCTGTGCTGACAGGATGGCTGGGAGTGTTGTCCTGGCAGTTGTTTGGCTAAGAGTCCCAAGAGTGTCCCTGTGCTTCACACAACATAACCCAGGGTGGTGGTGCTTTGTGGGATCTTGTGTCAGGATGGAGGGCATTGCATTCTACCAGGTGGGTACTGTGGAGTTTGTGTTGGGGGGTGTGAGGGGAGGTGCTGGTGACTATAGTCAGTGCTGCAAGTCCCCCTTCCCACCCAGCCAGCCAGATATCCCACCATGGAACGTGCTTGCATTGCAGGGAGTGGAAGTTGTCTCTCAGGATGTCAGTCAGTGGTGTCCTGCTGTTTGTTGGTGCACAGTTGGCAGCAGGGCCTTGTGCTCCCCACAGCAGTAGCCAGTGTCAGCCATCTTGTGAGTCCTTCTCCACTCCCTGTGATGTGAGCATGGTTCAGGGTGGTGTTGATGGGCCAGTTGTGAGGCTGAGCAATGTCTGTGACTACGACTCCCATCATGCTATTGCCTCCACCCCCTTCCCAGCATGCCCATGCTTCCTTCCTTTTGACTCTGCTTCCCTGTGGGTTGGGCTGGCTGTGCTGACAGGATGGCTGGGAGTGTTGTCCTGGCAGTTGTTTGGCTAAGAGTCCCAAGAGTGTCCCTGTGCTTCACACAACCAGGGTGGTGGTGCTTTGTGGGATCTTGTGTTAGGATGGAGGGCATTGCATTCTACCAGGTGGGTACTGTGGAGTTTGTGTTGGGGGGGTGTGAGGGGAGGTGCTGGTGACTATAGTCAGTGCTGCAAGTCCCCCTTCCCACCCAGCCAGCCAGATATCCCACCATGGAACGTGCTTGCATTGCAGGGAGTGGAAGTTGTCTCTCAGGATGTCAGTCAGTGGTGTCCTGCTGTTTGTTGGTGCACAGTTGGCAGCAGGGCCTTGTGCTCCCCACAGCAGTAGCCAGTGTCAGCCATCTTGTGAGTCCTTCTCCACTCCCTGTGATGTGCGCATGGTTCATGGTGGTGTTGATGGGACAGTTTTGGGGCGCGCAATATGTGTGACTGCGACTCCCATGATGCTATTGGCTACACTGACTTGGCCAGCATACACAGAATTCCTTCCTTTGAGTGGTCTTCACTGTGTGTTGGTGTTGTTGTGGTGGCTACATGTGTGGATGTGTTTGTTAGTTCTATTTGTGCCACTGCCTAGCTGTAGTTGTGGTTGTGTTTGTACATGTGTTGGCACAGTTGGATGTGACTTTTTTGATGGCATGTGTTGTGTTTATCTGACTGACATACACATTTTGGGATGATTCTGTTCTAGTTGCTGTGTAATTGCTATGAGTGCATGGTTTGACTCTCCCCTTGACAGTGATGTGTGTGTTTTGTGGCAGTTTATTGTGTACATTTGTTGTGTACTCACCAGGCTCTGGGATGTCCTCTAGTCCATATACGCTCACTGGCGGAAGGATGGCCCGCACCTTCTCCTCCCAGGGCCTGAGGTATATTGGCTTGGCAGGAGGGCCACTGCCGGTGTGTTGGCTGTTGATGTAGTCTTTCTTCAGCATGTCCCGTACCCTCCTGCGCACGTCATACCACCTGTTCTGGATGTCCGTCTTTGTGCGCCGACATGGTGATTGGGCGTTCACCCTGTTGATGATCCTCTCCCACATCTTGGTTTTCTGCGACATGGGGGTCTGTTGGACCAGAGTGCCAAACAGCTGTGGCTCCACCCTGAGGATCTCGTCTACCATGACTTCCAATTCACTATCTAGGAACTTGGGATTCTTCTTGGGGGGCATGGTGATGGGTGGTGATGGTGGGTGATGTGTGTGTTGGTGTGCAGGTGAGGGTGTGTGAGTGTGTGTTTTGCTGGGTGTATGTGAGGTAGGTATTTGTTGGTGTGCTGATGGTGTGTGGCTTGTGTGAGGGATGAGCTGTGGGTGTGTGGTTGCTTTCTCTTAGGTGCTGGCAGTGGAATGGCATTTGCAAAGGCTCATGGTAGTGATTTGTGTCCTTTATATAGGTGGAGTTGTGGGTGTGTCCTTGTTCTCTGTCCCCACCCCCCCAGTATTTATTGGCTTGGTAATTCCATGTTTGGCCTTTTTTTGGGTGATTTTTCCTTTGTGCTGTTTGTGTATGTTGGAAACGTTCTTGTGACCGAGTCGGACCCTGCATTGGTCTCGTACGGTGTTTTCCGTTTCGTTCACGCTGTGTTTGTGCAGTTTTCTATGCTGCGTACGCGTCGGTCGCGGTGTATTGTGTTGCTTCGGCTCGGTTTTGTATGCGTGTCGGTCGTACGGCTTGTCCTCCGTCCGACTCGCTCGTGGTTTTCGCGCCTTGCATCGTACTTAGCGGTTTGGAGTTCGCGTGTACGTTTCGGTCGGATTTGTTCCGGGTGCTTGTCGGTCGGTTGGATTCGCGTGTTTTTCCGGCCGGATTGCTGTTTTCCGTGCGGCTCGGTCGGTCGACTTGGTTTCGTTACGTGTCGGTCGGATTTTTCGCGCCTTGCATCGTACTTGGCGTGTCGGGCGCCACGGGTACGTGTCGGTCGGTATTTTTTCCGGATCTGAGTCGGTCGGTGCTTTTTCCGGCCCGAATCGGAATCGACCCCTAAATGTATTTTGTGCACTAGATATATTTTATTACTGTATCTCTTCAATTTCGTAGCCTATCTCGTTGGTAGAAGTTGTCAATCGGTGTAGCCTGTCCATGGTAGCTGTAGCACCATGTATGGAGTGTGAAGTAGTCTAGGAGCAGGGTGGACAGTGCTAGAACTTGTCTCGTGCTATACATGTCAGAATTATATTGTGTAGTATAATGTGTTTCTTTGGTAGTGTTGGTTAGAGTTCATCAATTCTCCCACGACCCTTCCTTCACACACACGAGTGACACAGACTGCGCTGGGTCTCTCGGTAGGAGGGGGCAATTCCAGGCAGCTGCTGCCTGGGCGGTGGCTTGTGCTGAGATGGGTGTGTCCTCATTCCCCCTTGCCATTGGTGGGCGCGGCCGGGTGCGGACTGGTTATAAGCCAATGACTGGGCGGTGCGCCGGCAGGTTATTCCTCCTCTCTGAGCCGCACACTACGTGCCTGGCTCGCGCTGCCTGGGACACCCCTGAGCACGCGGCCAAACCCCGGACGACAGCACGGGAGCCCGCTGTTCCTGCAACAAAATGGAGTTCGATGCCTTTAGTTGACAAGCGGCGCCCATAAGCCTTCCCAACGCAGAGCCCGGTGTGACAGTCTTGCGCCCTGCCGCTCCTAGCAGTCACCATGAAGTTCATCGTCGGAATCGGAGGGTGAGTAAGGGGGAAGGGAGGAAAGGACAGCTGTCACAACTGACTTCGCACATCAGCCGTACGTGCTCCAGACGGTAACAGCCCCAAATAGTACCACAGCGTGCTAAGAGTGACATACCCCGACTGGTAGGTATGGGAAATATTTATATGCAAGAAGGCAACAATAACTTCTCCCCCGTGTATTGCTTATTCATTTCAGTCTTTGTTTAGAGCGGAATGCCACGTGGCCCTAACGCTATAAACGTATGTAGGTAGGTGACAGAACTATTAGCTCAACAAAGTCAACAAAGCCGAAAGTAAAAATTTTGATTAAGGGAGTCGTGGCAAACACATTTTGTGAACAATTTTATTTGCACTTCAACCTGCAGTACCTAAAGCTATTTATAAAATGCATGAAAAGTAATGTCAACTGCACCTCCCCCTTCTCTTGGCCATTAAAGGTAGACATCGCTGTCCGGTATAAAATCACTACACGTGGCACTAGCAAGGAATGTCACTTTCAGTTAAAACGTGGCGCGTGTTAATAATAATGAACCTAAGGTGCGAATGACTAATGTTGACCCTGAGGCGTGCGTGACTAACGGCGAGCTTCAGGTGTAAGTGACGAATGGTGAACATACGTTTTTTAATGACTAATGGAGCGAGTGTGTTATGGGACGGGGGTGTCGGGTTCCGGTTAGGGGGCTATTCTTTTGCCAGAACCTGGTTCCGGGTCGGCTCCGAAGTGTTTGCCCTCGCAGTGTGCCGACGCAGAGACACGCTAAGGAAGCCACCACCCCTACAATGTGCGCGCCGTGCATAGCGGCAGTGGAGTAACGCAGGCCCCTGAGAAGGAGGGGTGGCCCCGCTCAAATAACACATTTGTAATTCCATTTGTCTGGGTTGTGTCCTGCTCTGAAGCAAGTGTCAAAACCGAAAGATGTGCACAGCCGGACATTTACACTAAGCCAGCCCACATTGGGCAAACCAACTCTTTGTATTTCACACAAACTGGCACTAAAGAGAGCAGTTTGCTTTCCCGAGCTCTGCATCAGTTCTATGTGTATCATTACACTAATGTGTGTCATTTATATAACACAATACAAAAGGCCTTCTACTGGTTTTGAAAGTTCATACTGTTGTTATTTCTACTCAACTAAGGCCGCAAAAAGGTTCAGGGATACCGTGGGCCCGGAGGCTTGGATTCTCCAGCCATTACAAGCTTTAGTCCTTGGAATAGGGAATAACTGCGAGGGCTCGGTAATACTGGCTAAATATATACACGTTTTTCCTTATTCTGGGAACGATTCTGATGATATTTACCGCCTGCTCTGCACCGGTGGGGCTTCTGTGGCAGAGTGAGGCTGCGGCGCTGCTGTGGAGAGTGGTCTGCTCCTCCTGTGATGCTGGCTAGGGCTGTCTGGCTTTTGGCTGTACCTGTGCCTGCAGCTTCTACCCATCTTCATTGACAGTGTTACTGGGTAGGGATATGCGCCCTTTAAAATCTGGTATGGCGTTTCTACTCCCCAGACATTTCGAGTCTGTAAATACCAGACCACTCACAATTTTGTGGATCAATAGCTGTCTGGGGATACCACCCCACACAGTTCGTAACAAGGGCATACGTGAAACCCATTTTATCAACATTAGAAGAACAAAATATTGAGCCCAAACCAACAAGTTATCAAATATATGCATCACAGGCAGTTACTTGCAGCTGAGTATCTCTCTGAGTCATCTTTTTCCAGGATTAGAACTTGTTACTAGAGTTGTAGACCAGGTGCTCTGCAACAAATTCATTATCTTGCAGAGCTATTGTATAAAGGATACGACCTGTGACTTGCCGGAGACAGTTAATTATCTGCAGCTGGACATTAACCCTCTTAAGTATAGAATACACCGATTTGTAGCAATAGCATTAACCACCTAAACTATCACACCAGTTTTATACTTTTAGACTTCCTTAATGCACATAGATATGTTCAGTAGGTGTCCTAACCGCTTAAGCTATCTGAAAAGGAGGTCTCTGTTTAAAAATAAAGTAAGCCAGAACATCTTTACTATCACTGCTATTTTCCTTGTCAAATTCTTTGTAGGCAGACTTTGTAAAAAATAATGCATATATTTTCAAACCATATGCTATTGTCCTGGACCCCGTTCCTGACATCTTCGTTCCTGGTCCCACTTTTGCTCCCCACCCCATTGATGGGTTCCCATAGTGTTTAAGTCTGGCTGGACAGCACAACTGTTGCCTTATATGAGCAATCAAAAAAAGCTTTCAGACTTCTAATTGGAGAGGGGCTTAGGCTCCACCCACATGTTAGTTGCAGTGGTGGCTGGTGACATTTTAAAGTGGTGAGGCGTACAAGTTGCGGCTGAGTGTACTGTGGCGAGCGAGTGTAGCAAGTGAACCCAACTGACATAAGGTGGGTTCGGGCCTTCGGGGGGGTTATCGCCCCGGGGAACATTTTGAAAAAAGAGTGGGCAAATGGTGCATTTTCAAGCAAATTTGAGAAAGCAAGGTTAATAAAGCAATTGTGAAAGTGTAGTTATGACATAAATAGATTTCATATGATAAAAACCTAGATAGCTGCTTATTCAGTATAACCACAGAACTTCATAACAGACTTTGAGATAACAATGCTGAGTACCTCACTGATTTCTTTATTTATGGATATACCTTTAGAAATGAAATGTACTAAGGAAATACAAGCTATTGTGATTTGTCGGACTGGACACAGTGAGAGAGCAAGGAATACACATTAAAAGGTAGGGCATCCTACAAGGTATTGTACGTCTCATTGAGAACAAACAACCATAAAGTAAACATTAGACGGATTGAAGTCAGGCATACACCAGTGATTTCAGTGTCTCTAATATCTGTACAGCAGATGAGGAACAACTGAGCAGGTTGCAGGATGCTGTCACAAGGGCTAAAGGAAGTCCTAAAGTGATGGGCGGGAGGGGGGATTCCTCCCTTCGGAACTAGGGTCCTCACACACCCACCCAGCTAGGTGTCATGCTTCATCATTGGGCCTGCTCCTCGTCGGGTTGGCACTGCAATACCCGACGGGCACCCAATGTGGGGCTCTTTGGCGGAGATCTTTTGTTCCTTGCCGTATGGTGCAGTGGGAGTGAAGGGCCTAAAAAGGTGTAGATGTGGTGCGGTGAAGGTGAAAGAATAAAACAGGTTGGGAAGTCCAAATGAGCAATTTATTCTGGCTGGCTCCCCACCTGATTAAAAATGAAAGTAAGAGTGGTGGCTATCTGAAGTGATGGTTCAGGATAACTGCGCTCTACTCTTAAGGGGTCGACATGTTTCTTGCCTAAATGTCTGGAGGATCAAGCAGCAATTCATCAGGACCTAAAATAAAACTATCTACACATTGTGGTAAAAGTGAACTGACCTACCTACCACGTTGTATCTCTGCAGGTAAAGTACCCACAGATGCAGAGGACGACCTAAAGGAAGACAAATGGTAACAAAAGACAAAAAAAAAACATAATTGACAGCGTTTTTCTGTTGACAGCGCAACTCTCTTTGATAGAATTGACATAGTGACCCATAGGGTGTGCAGAAGTGGCTAGCAATGTCACACATAGTGTTGATGGTTAAAACAAGCATGTGATTTAAAAACTATCAAATAAAGTTTATCCATTTAGGAGATCTCTATCTCGAGTTCCAGTAGTAGCAAAGGGTAATGGACATATGGACTCACCTAATAGCTATAGTAGCCACGCCTCAACAGTATCCGGCAAGCTGAGACACATTTAATTATTGTGTCCTGAGGAAACATAATGACAATGGGGAAGATCAGGAGTATTAGGCAAAGCAGTATCTGCTCATTGGTTCTCCGAGCCTTGGGTCTAGTATGAACAAGGATGTCCTTCAAATTTTGTGTTCGTTTGTAAGCGAACCTGGGTGTAGGCAACTGTAGGGTCCCGGTGGCCAGAATCCCCCAATGTTTTTTAACATTGGCCCCCCATTGAGCGCGGGAACACAGCCTTGTCCCGCCCGCCGGGTCTCAGACTTTGAATACCGCTGGGTTGCGATCTGGCGGGCAGTGGGGGTGATACCATGATTTCAGCAGCTTGGGCGTGCGGATACCTATGTACTTTGTGATTGATAGCGTGCGTTTGAGCAGACACACCGCTTTTCCCTTACTCTCCCCTCGAGCATGCTAATGACCCTGGGGTTATGGGATACTCCGTGAATACATTTTTTCATGCCTAATACTCCTGATCTTCCATATTGTCATTATGTTTCCTCAAGACAGGACACAATATCGATTTTTTATTAAATAAAAATTATTGTTAAATATATTAAATAATAAAATTAACAAAAAAATTTATTTAGATTTAATATACATTTTAACAAATATAATAAAATAAATGTAATTAAAAAAAAATTAAACATACATATATAAAATGTAATAGATATATATATATATCTATTTTCTTTAAAACAATTAATAAAATATTAATTTTAATTTATTATATCATTTTATAAATATATAAAAATTTACATATAAATATATATATATTTACCTACACTTAAAACATAAAATCTAATAAAAAACATTATATTATAAATTAAAACATAAAAATACACCTATAAACACCACCACACACCTAAAATTAATTACACAATTAACATAATTACTAATTAATTAATTTAAATTAACAACTAATTAATAATTCATCAATAAAAATGTAATTACTTCCCACACCCTTCCCACCATTTACACCTATAAACACCATAACACACACCTAAAATGAATTACACAATTACCACAATTAATTACTAATCAATTAATTTAAATTAATTAACTAATTATCAAACAATTATTAATAAATTTACACATTTAACACTATAACATCACAATTATACAAATATTTTAAAAAAAATTATTTAATAACTTTTATATAATTAAATTACTTCCCACCCTATTCCCCTATAAACCCACAACCCGCTACAGAACTAAAAACACAAAATGCAATTTAAAAAAAATTAATAGCTACTATAAATAATAAATACAATTTATATAATTAAATTACTTCCCACCCTATTCCCCTATAAACCCACAACCTGCTACGGAACTAAAAACAAAAAATTCAATAAAAAAAATATATTAACTACTAAAATTTTAACACATATAATAAAAATACAAACAATTCTTATACAAAAAACAAACATCACACACACATATAAAATATATACTAAAATACATAACATTAATAAAAAATCGATATTTTTAACAACTATATTTTTACAATCGATATTTAACACTTCGATATTTTTTTAAATCAATATTACTTACCTATAATCGATATTCTTGACCACGATATTTTTTCTGTCGATATTTCTGACCCATGATATTTTTACCTCGATATTTATGCAAATCGATATTTTTACATCGATATTTTGTCTCTGCACCATTCTAATGTCTCTTTGGCCAGGTAATGCCTTTCTTGATCGATCAAACTGGTCCAATCCTGATGTTGCGATATATCAAAGTGAGATATAGGCACAGCGGCATCCCTGTCGTCCATGCCTTGTGGATGAAATAATGGCAAAAGTACTTAGGACATTTTGGTCCCTGAGTTCTGTCCCCTTTTGGTTCTCGGAAAGAATTCTTAAACTCATATCACTCTTCCTCTAGACTCCGTCTTCTGGTGCTTCACTACAGGGCGTCCAGGACTCAGGAGTCTGATTTGTGCGCTGATGAATAAGGCAATAGTGGGTCCTGTTGGGGTTCCCTTAAGGTCTTGTGAGGCTCCTGCAGAGCATATTGGCTTCCCCAAGTTCTCACTATCTAGGGATAATCCCTGAGATAACAAGGTGAAGGGAACAATTGAGGGGACACCTGATGGTTAGTGCTCACCTTCTTCTGGGCTTCATGCTACAGCCAAATTCAGAACAAGAACATTTATTAGGCCTGGAAAGGACTGCGTCTGGGAACGTGTGGAGGCTGCAATATATTTGTTTCTCTAATTCCGTTTAGTAAAGCACTCAAATTGCAGGGTCATGCAACCCCCCCCCCAGAAAACAATGCTGGGCGTGAATCGTTGTTGTCTCACAGTCTTAAAGCAGCCTTTTTTGGAAGAAATGGAAGGAGACTAGACTGCTGCTGGCTGCTAGTCAGGGATCTGGAATTCACAGTGCACTTCTTTCTACCACTGTGTGCCTCTCCCATTCAGCACATGCTCGTCCCCAAAATAAGCATGAAGATCCCAAATAGTAAAGTATACTATACTGGGCAAAGAAGAGAAGAGGATGGAAAATGGTAGGAAAGTATAGCAGACTATGGCCGGCTCCCACTCCCCTCTGGTCCAACTCAGGCCTCCTCACTGTATTTACTGGATTTTTAGAATTTTAGGTGGTTCTTATTGTACTTTGCTATTTTGACATTGCTCGTTCCAGATGGATTGGGTGGGTATTGTGAACAAACTTCTGACGCCACTAATGAAATAAGTAAAACTAGTAAAAATAAAGATTCTTGCACACTTAAATAATTCATCACAGAAAGACACTGAATAGATTGTAAGTGATGGCTTGGGTCTGGCCTTTTTATTCTCTGCCACAATGCAGTTGTCCCGTAATGTAAGAATGCTTAAGACAATGAGACCCATGCTCCCTCCACATCTGTCAACCTGTGTTAAGGCCAAGTTCAGAGCTGCTTCCCCCTCAAAACGGCCATCGGGTGCCAGGGTAAAGGAAGCGCATCACTCCTATATATTTGGCAGGGGAAACTGGCTGACAAATGTGTTAGTGTCTGTAAATGTTAGTGAGTGCTCACCTACCGTTGTAGGTCTTCCCACAGCCTCCCTCGTTGAGTAGATATACTCGCTAAAATTACATTGTACTTGCATTCCTTTGTGTGCAAATAAATCAATTTACAAGAGCAAATTTACATAGTGTGAATACTAAAAGCAAAATTGCACTCATAAATGCAGTAATTTGCACACATAAATTAAGAGTTGGCGTGAGAATATCTCTGTTAATCAGGCCCTCAGAGCTGTATTGCCTTTTTTCATTTTTTCTTGGGTAGGTCTAGTAAAAACGAAACTGCATGCCAGCAAAGAAGTGAGGCATTCAAAGTGCACTCAGTCATTGGCTCACTAACATAAATATTTAGGAGCATAAAGCTTTTTTTAGTAAAATTCGTTCCCAAAACCAGTGGCAGGCTAGAGCCATGGTCTGGATGGATGAGGATGGCTCAATCGAATTGTCTAGAATGCTACTGCTAACTGTTGTTTGCTTGCATTCTAAGTTCATTAAGAGCATGAAGCAGGAATATAAAGCAGATGTGGACAATTGGCCTATTTGTCAGTCTGTGTTGGATGAGATTGGGGAATGGATGCAAATAGATGTATTGCCTACAATCTCTTAATTTTGAGGTGGGCTATTGAGAGCAGTTAATGCCCTCAGTAGAGCATTAAACCACTGTTAAAATACTAACACTAAGACGACGTCAATAATGCCCCAGTGTGGGCAAAATAGGTACAAGTTGTAGACTCCTGAAAAACAATTGATATATCCTTCCCTGTAGGGCTACCAACGGCGGGAAGACCACTCTTACAAATAAACTTATCAGCAACTTACCCAACTGTTGCGTAGTGCACCAGGATGACTTCTTTAAGGTGAGTTATTGTGATAAAATTGTGCATGCTTAAATTGTACAAGGCTTATAATGTTTTGCAAGTCATTAAAGCATTTCCACTTTTGTGATTAGGTAACTAGATAGATAAATTATTAAATATCAACAATATTTAGACTCTACGGGAGTGAAAATGGCTTAATTTTCAGCTCCACTGTTCATTTTCCCAGAGTCAAAAGATGTTTTTGTGACTTGTGAGTAGAAAAGCCATATCTGTCCACATGATTAAGTGTTTTGGGTGTCGATTGATAAGATACTGCCCAGCAGTCCAGAGATACGTGGTTGAGTCGCTTTCTTTAGATTTGCTGTCAAATTCAAATAATCTTCTACAGCGCTGCCTCTTACCCTGCATAATTTCTGCTGCTAAACTGGTTCTCCCCTGTCTAAGATATGACACTGCACACTTAATTTTTTCATACATTTAGTTTGTTGCTCTCTGTATAAAATGAAACTTACTAATGAAACATCTAAATGGCTGCAGTGTCAGAGCTCTCAAAACTTAAATCATCATTTCTATCTATCACGAAACATAATTCTCTAAAAATCCTGGAAATTGATGATCATTTTTGTTAATACTGTTTCAGCCCCAGGACCAGATAGCATTTGAAGATGGGTTAAAGCAGTACGATGGTAAGATGGGCTTCTACGTTGAATCTGGTTTACAAATACAGACATGAGTCTGGAGTTGCCTTAATCCTTGGTGTGTCTATTTGCTTCCAGTTATTTCTGCACTAGATATGGAGGCGATGGTAAGCACTATTGAAGCCTGGATAAAAGACCCAAGCAAGTTTGAGCGCTCGCATGGCATCAACAACACAGCGGATGCTGATCTCCTCCAAGACTCTAAGAAAGAGGTGGTCCACATTCTTATTGTCGAGGGCTTCCTCCTGTACACCTACAGGTAAAACACAAAGTGTATTATGTGTGTCTCTGACAATGGATTGAAGAGCAATCTTTGGTTGCACATACATTATGTGAGGCAGAACTTAGATGTTATCCCTCACATAATGTATGTATCTGTGTCTCAGGCTAGAAAGTTACTTCCGCCTTAGGCGTTAGACATGGCTATCCATGAGGTCACATGAATCCTCTAAAAATGACTGTTTAAACCTGTTAAGCGAGCTGGCCAAGATCATGTGGAGAGTCAGCCAAGAGCTGACAACTCCTGGGTGCTGTCCTGCAGTCCAGTTGATAATTACACTGTATTCATTTCACTTCAAAACATTTTTAAATTCACAGCTAACAGCTGACATAGGTTTCAGAAATCCACATTCCTTAAGCTGGGATATCTGACAAGACAGTGAAGTTTATACTGTATGCAGTAGCAGTCCTATAACGTGTTTGTGCACATGTATGTAGGATAATCAAACCATAAACAAGTTCAGATTTTTAATTTAGGTTTTAGTATACAAATTGTGCAGAGAACAAATTAAACAAATCATATAAAAAGAGCCCAGTTCTAGTGGAAATTGTAAGTCTTCCTGAATATTGGTAGAAAAGGACCATTAAATCGGTGTTCTGTATAGTTGCCCAAAAAGTCAGTATCCATTGATTTATGGGTCCATATGAACGTCTGTTAGCTGTGGTGGAAAGTTCCATTCGATCATAAAATGAGAAGTTACAAGCTGGCAGCCAACATCTGTTTCGTTATCCTTCTGAATTTTTTCAAAGCTTTAAATGCCTTTGATTCGAAAAGTAGGTAATGTTCTTGTTGTACTGCGCAGTATTTGATTGTTAATGGGAAGCTATGTTTTGTGTATTTGTAAAGTGCACTATCCTCCACTGGGGGTATCCCTGTGCTGAGCAGGTGTTTGTGCTTACCCCTGCCTATGGTAGGTCAGTTATGTGAACAGCCAGGTCTTCAGCGTCTTGTGGAATTCAAGAAGAGAGGAGGCTGTGGTGTTGAGTGGGATGCCTTTCTACGCCTTAGGAGTGATGTAAGAGAACCCCCGTCCTCCTGACCTGGTTCTGTGAATGCATGGGGTGTGTGCGAGTAGGAATCCTGCAGATCAGATGTGTCTGGGTGGTTGGTGGAAGGAGATGAGACTGTTCAAGTAGGTGGGGCCTGAATTGCATAGTGCCTGGAACATGTGTGTGTGAGGTGTTTGATATGAGTGCGTTAGTGCATCAGGAACCAGTGTAGTTCCCTGAGGTGTGGTGTGCTGTGAGTTCTGTGTGGTAGGTAGAGGATTAGACTGGCTGCGGAGTTATTGATGGGCTGTAGTATTCTAGTGAGTTGCTTGGTGATCCTGGCGTAGAGGGTGTTCCCATTGTCCATTTGCTGGTGACTAGGGCATGAGTGACAGTTCTTCTGGTGTTGCTTGGGAGCTAATTGCAGATCTTCCTCAGCATCTTCAGGGTGTGGAAGCAAAATGCCGCAAAGGCGTTGACCTATGTGGTCATGTCCAGTTTGCTGTTGATTATTATTCTGAGGTCCGAGTTTGGCTGACCATCAGTTGGAGTCCCATGGTGAGGTGTTCTTGCCAAAGATCACTACTTCTATCTTGGCGGTATTGCACTTGAGACAGTTGGCTTTCATCTTGTTAGCGACTTCGATCATGCAGGTGGTGAACTTTCTTTTGTTGGGGGTTTTGTCCAAGGGGGAGAGTATGAGTTGCATGTCATCTGCGTAGGAGAGCATGTTGATGTTATTTGTGCGGATGACGTTGGCCAGAGGGTATGTATGCATTGTGGAGGTTGGGGCGGCTAAGCAATGAGCCTTGAGGCACTCCTTAGGTGATTTTGTGAGCTTCTGAGGAGTAAGGTGCCTGGCTGACAACTTAACTTGTGTTTTACCCATTAAGAAGGAGCAGATTCAGCGGAGAGTGGGTCCTTGAATGCCAATCTCGTGCATGTCCCTGAAGATGATGGTGTGTGAGTTCATGTCAAATGCTTCAGGGAGGTCCACAAGAATGAGGGCTGCCATTGTCTCCTCTGTCAAGGATCATGCAGATGTTGTCTGTGGCAGTGATGAGTCCTGTTTCTGGACTGTGGTTGGGCCTTGATCTGGCTGCGTGGCGTTGAGGAGCGGTGCTACTGTGAAAATAAAAAAAAGGATGGGCCTTGGGGAACTGCAAAAATGGGGTCTTGGCCATCTGTGTGGTGTTGGGTGCAGGGCCTGGCCATGCTGTTCACAGCCAAAGGCTGTGCAAGGCAGGTGGCTGGGAACCTGCAGAAGTTGGGCGCAGGGCCTGGTATGTGGTCATGCCAGCAGCAAACCCCATGCCGAGCACAGCACCGGTTAGGCCTAGATAAGTATGGTAATAAAACTGAAATTCACCAGTTAAAGTTTATCCAGAACAGGTTTCTACCAGTATGTTTTTCTCCACAAGCATTTACAACCTTAGAAATGAAAAATCAGCCTGGCAATAACCGTGCCCAAGCGGTGAAATAGGATGACTGATGTAGTGATACATGCATGCTGTTGTAACAGAGGTGGGACCTTCATTTGAGGCTACCCCAAGGCACAGGTCAGCAGCACAGCACGGAGTTTTATTTTCCCAAGACAATGCTGAATGTACGTTAGGGGTGCAGGTTAGTTAGTCTCACAGTTTCCTTCTTGATTGCCAAACTTCAAACATAACTCCAGTGATACTTATGCAGCACTTATTCAGCACTACTACTGACGAAGGCCACCTATTAACACGCATGGTTTATGATGGTGCATCTAGAAAGGGGTGTGCTTGCTTCCAAAAATACAACCTAGAGTAACAGATCAGTCAACAGCGTGCACTTGCTGGAGGAGCTGAATAGCGATCAGTCTCAAGCGATCAGTAACAGCTGTAACACATTTTAAAGGGAGATATGTTAAGAATCTTCTTCAGGATATTAAGGTCTCTCGGGCTCCCATGGTCGGGTGCAAGTCCTTTCAGATGGTTGCTGCCTAGTAACTCAGTGTTAGTCCGGATTTTGGCATGGTTGCTTTTGATAGATGATCTAAGAGTTGTGGTCTTGAGGAAGATTCAGAGCGCCAGGAATACCTTCTATTTTTCGATGGGCAGCCAGTAGAGCACCTACAGGGGGGATGTTGTGGTTCTCACTTCACAGACTGGCGATTGATTCAAAAAGCATGATTCTTTATAAGTTGTAATTTGTTGACATTTTTCGGTGGGGTGGTGGAGAGGGACTGAGAATGCATTGCAACACCCTAGGTAGGGTGGCGAAGTGACATATTAATTATTTGAGCTCCCTGATCAAAGTGGGCGGGATCTGAGGGGCACGAAGTGCCCATACGTTTGTAATTGAAGAGAAAACAGTTCTCTTACTTTCCGAGAGTTGAAAGGCTTAAGTGTAACTGTGAGGCAGGGAGTCTCCTGTGCTGTGAAACCGAGAGAGGGGCAGGCAGCTAAACAAACCTTCTTGCCAGGTTGCCTGGAAGAAATGTAAATTTGTGCAACTGGTTAATCCGCGAATGTAAAGCGTGCTTGGAAGCCTGAATAGGCTTTAATTAACACAATCACTTGAAGCTTCCTGATAACACAGATTTATTCTTTTTGAGTGGTATTACAAGAGAGTTAATGGTGAGCTGTGAAGTGTGTTCTTCTAAAGGAAAATTATAAAAGACATTTCCACTATATACAGTCAGGGTATTACTAAAATCCATATTTTGGAAGCCCTATTTTTATTTTAAACTTGTTTGTGCATTTTGTAGCAGCCTATCTTATTCTGTGTACATTGTAAAATGTACATATTCACTGTGCTTCTGTCACAGACTGGGACCTCGTAGCACTAAACATACAGAAGTCACTATTCTCCACTGCATCAACCAGGATTCAGTTCTGTGGCTCTCTGGTTACACACACAGATCTCTGCAGTGCATTAACTAATAGAGCTTTCATAATGTACGATTTGCACTGATCAAGTTAACTTGCATTTATTTTTGATTTAAGCCCTGGCCTAATATAAGATATAGAGACCTGAAGGTGAAAGACCGAAAAAGCTCAAGAATATTCTGTTTTTTGAGCCACGCCTTTGACCCCACCCCCACCCCCATTGCACACAGGATCACAGTTCTAATACTGTTTTTAATTCACTTAGATCACCGATTGAGCCATATGTGAATAATTATTTATTGCTAGTAGGTATAAGCATGTAGTGTACTTTATCACAGTACTTTATCACCACGCCCAGCACATGTAGAGTTTTACCTTAAACTGTCCCTTGAACGGTACTTCGCCTCAAACATTCATTATATCACGTTTGTTATGTGTTTTAAATGATTTCCTGTATTTTCAGTTGCATTTACATTTTGTAAAAAATGTTGATGCTCTTGTTTAGGGGGATATTAAACACTAAAGTAATGGCTGGCATAAAGCTAATAGGTAGTTAAGCTTTCCTAACCCTGCAATCTGGAAACGGAATCCGGGCTTCTTGGTCTGTGCCTGTTTCAGTGTTGATGACAACACTCCAGTGAGGTCTCAGAAGAGCAATAGTGAGAATCGATTGTAACTTCTCTGTGTTATTTTTATTACATGTTCGATCATAAACCCTCCGCTGCCATGTGGCGGCCTGCACTGTTTCCTCTAGTTTATGCTTCTCTTTATATAAATTGTACACCTAGCTCGATGCCCTTTTGGGAGAGTTAGTGCGGTTTAATTCTTGGTGAGTCCCTGCTGTGTTTAGTTAACACTGAACAGCAGTACCGTGCAGAGACAAGCAGAACCAGAGGGAGATTCTCAAAAAGAAAGCTGTCACTTTAAAAGTTTTAGAGGGTCATGAGCACAGGTGACCCTCTGAAAGACCGGGCCCAATGCCCCATCCATGTGTTATCAGCTGATCGGTCTATGAATCTATACATTGCTTCTAAGAGGCATAGCATGTGCTTGGCGGCCATTTAATTTGTGAAGGTTGTAAACATGGGAGAGAGGAATCACTAGGAAGGTACATGAAGAGAATGTTTACAAAAGGCACTAGGTGTATCACATGTTGCAGTACAGATGTCCAGTTGGTGCTTGTATTAGAAAATTCACTGGTGCTGCTTTTGCACTGGTGTCATGAGAAGGAAGACCCTAATCTTTTGCATTTTATATAATTTAGAACTGCAGGAAAAATATTTATTTAGGCAGAGTGGCCTTTGACCACCTTGATGCAAAAGATAATCCCACCGTAGCTGACAAACGTTCAGAAGTCTGAAGAAGAAGCCGGGTCTCTCCAAATAAAACGTTTTGGAAATATCCAGATTAAAAGTTGTTTTTTAAGCCAAGTAAATACATGGCCCAGTTTGCCATACTCGAAAACAATGAAAGTGACACTGTTTATACAATTAAAGAAGCAGCTGCCCAGAGGACGGCCTTTTCCTTGTTAAGACTTTGTATGGTTCTTCAGAAGTCAAGGCCTGAAATGTATTACTTCTGCTGCTGTCAAAGGCGACTGCTACCAAAAGGCCTATAAAAGGCTATCTCGTAACTAAGATAAGTGTCACAGCAGGCCTCATTTGACATGCGTGTTCTTCAGTGGGAATTTGTCCAGTTTGTTAAGGTATGCCGAATCGCTGAGAGATCAATACATGACTTTGAAATGATTCCTTTATCTGCTGAGTAAGTGATGAAAGAGATGACTGCATCTGGAGTATCCTGAAGAGGGTTGATGTACTCCTCATGCCTCCACTTGCAGGACCTACACTATTTGCTCTTGCCATGATTCCTAGTAGAGTTTTTCGTAGCAGCGCACAGCAGCGGTATGCATATACTAATTTATCAGGCACAAGGCTCTCCAATCTAGCAATGGTAGGAAGGGGTGAAGTGTGTTTTGCGCCCACACCCCACCCTAAATTTGATGAAGTGGCAGAGGGACCTGGAAAGGGGGGCCTTTCAGAAGATCCCACTCTGAAGTGCACCCTTGAAGAGACTCGCTGTGCGGATTAGCTGCCATTTTCTGTGAGGCTCGTCTGATCTCAAAGTGATATAAGTGCAGAGGTAGATGCTGTTTCAGAGTTCTCATCTTATGCATTCTTGTTTTCATGACAAAGCAAAAGTCTCGGCAGTCTTTCGAGCCATTAAATGCGTGCTGCCACAGAGTACCAGTCTGGAACAGATAGTTGAGGAACTCAGGATAGGGAGCAACCCACAGCCATGTATGAATAGTCTTTGGCAACCAGGGTTCTGTGCTCTTTACTAGACCTTGCTTACATAGGTGTGAAAGCTTCTGTCAAGTGATGGTCTGCGGTACTGGCCCTTTTTTTTTAGCATGATACAGCTTCTTCAGCTCAGCACTAGTGGAGAAGGGCAGAATTACATCAGATGGAACTTTCACAGGGGTGAAATAAAGGTTATGTGTGAGTCAGAGCCTGAGAACTGTCCACTGCACCTGCTTCACTGTTTGAAGCCTGTTCTAAACAGAATTACAGAGAGAGTCAACTTTATTTTCAAAATGTTATTCTGAAAAAGCAGGCATTGCCTACTAAAAGTGAAATACTGGAGAAGTTGACCCCTTTACCTGTCTCACTCCTAAAGCGTAAAATAACCTGCTGCTACACATAAGAGCCTCCTTATCGCTTCTTGAATTCAGCAAGAAGCGGAAGAGCTGGCTTTTCGAGTAAATTCAATAGGTCCTAGGTTTGGCTAGACTCACACCTGCTCAGCGCCAGGATACCCTCCCGGTGATAGTGCGCTCTACCAATCTGTATAACATACCATCACCTATGCACTTAAACAGGAACAGAATGGGAACAATTGGTGATGCACAAGTAAGAAGTGGGGGACCTGGGCATGCTGAAGGCCTTATAGCACAATAAAACATTTAAAATAAACACTTCATATTTTGGTAGATTTTTTCTGGCTCTGTCTGTGGCAATAGAAAATTTCCAACCAGATAGGAAGGAGGGACAGCAAGCAAACAGAGCAACATATAATTACTAAAGTGTTAGTAAATATGAATGTTGGCAAAAGGACATGCGAGTATGCATGACATAACTTGCATTTATAGTCATAATAACAGTGGCAGCGGGTAAGTTTAGCAGGGAGGGGGGCTCCCATCTATTCACAAACGTGCACACACACACACATTCACGACACTCACTCATACACATACATACGTTCATACATACACGCATGCACGCACCAAACCTCAAAAACACCAAATGTACCTTTCCTGTAGCTCTGGGAAAGTGAAGCCTTGGAGTTCCCAGGAGGGTTGGAACTGCTGCCTTCCCTCCCTGGGCTGAACTTAGGTCCTTCACTCAAACAGAGTGAGATGGGGTCAGTGAGACTGCTGACCCCACCACCTCCTCGGTGATGAGGTCTCACTGATTGGCACTCACTGGAACCTGGACGTTTTAGGCTAAAAAAACTGAAGCACCCAGGTCCAAGGCAATCAGCGACGCTCCCCCTCGTCACAAGAGGAGGACCTTGAGGTTCTTTTGCCAGGAAGAGGAGTTCTGCCCTCAGGACTGTGAAATCCTCAGCCGGGCAAAGTTCAGCTCAGGCAGACAGGCGCCTGTGCATTTAGAGCGTTTCTAGCTCCTGGCTGCCTGACTTGAACAAGAAGAGTGTCAGGCTGACCATTCCTCGGCATGACAGGCACTCCCCTTGTTGAAGGACACGTATTGGGGGGGTGGCCCCCCATCCATATGGACGGGCTGCAGCAGCATAATAAGGAAGTATTTGTATGTTGAAACTGTCTTAATAGTGTACTTTGTTTCCTTGCCATGTTTAATTTAGTTATGTAATTGGGCGAGTGTCAGATTATCATTAAAATATATAAATCTATTACTTTTCAGACCACTGATTGATTTGTTCCACCAACGCTACTTTCTTTCCATTCCATACGACGTTTGTAAATTGAGGAGAAGGTAAGTTTTGGATTGAGATTGTAAACGTTTTGTAAATTTTTTGCAGGAAGAGGGGTAGAGAAATGTACTGCTTTTTTTGGCTAATTTTACATATCACAATACATCACAATATGTGATCATTTATCTCTTGAGATTTCACCACAAAAAAACAGGTGGACCTGTAACACTCTGGTGGATAGTTGCCGGTCCACCTATTTGGAGATTTTTGCCAGGGTAGTGGCAGTAACTTCACAGCACTGAAGGTTTGCTGAGCGAGTGCCATGTTAAAGCCCCCACTTATCAAACTTTTTTATTTAGAAAAAAATAATACCCATGCTACTGGCCATGATGTGCAGAGTTTTTTTTCTCCATTCTTCATTTTCCCCACCAGGGTCAGCTTTACAGACCCAGACTGGGCAAATGAGTGACATACACTCTGCCCTCAAAAAGGCAAAATGACTGTTGATTTGACCTGGTGGCCATTTGGCGGACAGACCACCAGTTCAGAGTTTTACTGTGCCGGAGGCAGCGGAAACTGCTTCCTCGACGTTAAGTATAGCAGGGCAGCTGCACGTTTGCTAGGGCGGACGCACTGATAATTTATATAAAAGTCAGTGGCAGCCGACACAAATAAAAAGTGGATTGGCATGAGAGGGCTGGTTTAATGCTCGCTCAGGGAGTCTGTGCTGTTTCTCCAACCCGGCTGTGCAATACAGCTGGATTGGAGAAACCTAACTGCGCATGTCTGTTTGGCCTGCCTAAGACAGCCGGCCAAACCAACATGCGCCCTTAGCAGTGCACATCACTCCACCCCATGTGCCATGGCTCGACCCCTCCCTTCACACACTGGTTCAGCCAGCAGCTGAAAAATAAAACGATAATAAAATATTATTTTACTTTTCAGCTGCTGGCTCTGAGCCAGTGGGGCAACGCTCCTCCACCATTACAGAGGAGCCGCCGCTAATAAAAGTTGCAATGAGTTCACATTTTGTCATACATTATTCCCGTGCATTGCTGCTAAAAAGTTGGACTTTGCAAATGTTTGTTAATATGCCAAATAAACATTGATAAAGCCATTAAATTGGACATTTGTAGGAAATTTGTTAAATGTAAACGGAGTAAAATTGAACATTGTGCACTGTAAAAGACACACGTGAACATTTTGAACATTTGAAGCAGGGAATACAAAAGAAACGTCCATTGAAACGCAGATCGTTTTGACTTTTATAAAGTGAGAAGGTTTTGTTAAACTTCAGTTAGACACAGAGGGGCATATTTACATGCCCCTATCGCCACCAGAGCATCACTTTTTTTGACGCTCGTGACGTAGCGGCATTTTCAATATTTACAAGGTGGTGCTAAGCCACTTAGTGTGGCTTAACGCCACCTTGTAAATATGCCCCTTTCCGCCGCAGGCCTCTGCAGCAAAGGGGCATGCAATGGGGTAGGTGTCCCTTCCTGCACATAAACAATCATTGAATAATGACGATTTGCTACTTCTATGGCAGCACACATATAAGTAACAAATAGCTGTTAATGATTGTTTATGTGCAGGAAAGGACACCTTCCTGCACATAAACAATCATTCCCTGCAACCCAGGCATCCTTGTACTATGTTGCTAATTTTAGTGCCAGTATTATGGAAAACACAGGGGTGCGCCGTATTGTAGTAAATTCGGAGCATCCCTGCATTTTGAAAATGTGGGAGTGCGGCGCTACCAAATTTGGCTTTGCTCCGCGCTCTGACATTTTCTAGTAAATATGCCCCTGAGAAGAAGCACCATTTGTACACAAGTTATGTTATGTTGTACACAAGTTATGTTATATGCACTTGTAGAGTGCATGGCTGCCCCAGCAACGGGGCGTCCCAGCGCTAAATCTAACAGAAACCAAGCACGCTACTAGTAACTTGAGAAAGGAAGTGAGTGCTGAACAGGGCAAAGACCATCACTCATATGTTTCATAAGACAACTCAGATAATGTCCTCCAGGGCTTTAAGTGAGATGAAAAAACTGTGGGGGTCTCTCCAAGGGGTGTGGCCAATGTAATTAGTGCATGGCTTAAAAACACGCAAGCTTAAAATCTATGCTTAGCATAGTGTGCCGCCTGACTGGTATTTTGCTGCTTCGGTCATTGCATCCAGATATATAATACATTACACCTACAACAATCCAGGACTATTAGCTATGTCAATGGTTGTTAGTTACATAAAATAAAAAAGCAACAACTATGGCTTTGTTGTATATAATATTGAAAATGTTTCAGTTTTGACACAATGTGACTGTGAAAGAACCATAACGAGTCTCTTTGAAGTTACAGCAAAGGCAGTGAAGGGTGGTACTGCTGCAGAGTTAAGATTTTTTTTTCACCGAGGGTGAGGGCAAAAATGGAAAGCCCGAAAGGGACCCGTCTCAGCACCTGCTTTTTAGAACTGCCGGTGCTGAGCACCGGCAGGACCCGGCCCACTTAAAGCCCTGAGGTCCTCCTTTCATTGCTGCCGAGTGCATAGTCTCCATTGAGGCATTACCAGTGATATGACCAAGATCAAACAATGGCCAGGCTAGGAAGTCAGGGTTTAGAAGCTAGATCCTGTGGTTAAAAGGTAGGTATCTTGGCCAGTAAGTGGCATATCTTCCCTCTCGTCTTATTCCTCATATTGCTTTCTCTCTTTTGTTTTGTTTTCATTTCCTTTTCTTTTCATCCCCTCCTTCTTTACGTTCTTCCTCCTTCTTTCTTTCCCGTTCTCTTTCTTTTTTTCTTCCCCTCCTTATTTCCGATCTGCCTTTCATCGCATCCCCTTCTCCATCTTCTTCCTTCATTTCTCACGTTTGCTCTTTCTGTTAATTTCTCGCCCACATATATTGCCTTCATTTTCTCTCCTCTTTCCAGAAGCAGTCTCTCTTCACGTCAGTGTGAGGGCTCGGTATTTTTTAAACATGTCTTGATAGATTATAAAATTAATCTCTGTTAACAAACAAACTGCGGACATGTAGATTAATCATAGTGTGTCGCACATGCTGAAATCCTAACGACACTGACTCAGCATTTCATCTTTTGGAGTTTAAAAATGCCCACGGTTGATGTGGCTTAATGTAGCTAACAAACATCTGCTTTCATCATAATCCGTTTGTTGCGATACAGAAGCACGTTATGTCCTAAAAGCGTTTTCTATGAATTGTGCCCAGTGGTCGAAGTGGGCGGGATCTGAGGGGCACGTCGTGCCTATACTTTTTTAATTTAAGAAAAACACCGTCCTACTTTTTGTGAAAAAACAACCGTCCCGGGACGTGCTTCACCTGAAGTGTCTAAGGCAGGGAGTCCTGTGCTGTCAAACCGTGGGAGGGAGGGGCTGGCAGCTAAACAAGCCTTCTTGACAGGGTGCCAGCTCTCCTGAAAGAAATGTAAATGCGCATAACTGGTCAATCTGAAAATGTAAAGAGTGCTTGAAAGCCAATATTGGCTTTAATTAACACAATCACTTGAAGCTTCTTGATGACACAGATTTATTCTTTTTGAGTGGTATTGTAGGGAGTTACCAGCTGAGCTGTCAAGTGTGTGCTTTTAAAGGACAGTTATTAAAATAAGCCCTACATACAGTCTGGGTATTATATAAATATATATTTTGAAAGGACTTTTTTTATCTTAAAGCTTATTGCGCTTTTTGTGTCATTCTATGTTCTGCTCTGTATAATGCACTTTTAAAATAATGACTTACATATTCACAGTGCTTTCTGCTACAGACAGGGACATCATAGCACTAAACATACATAAGTCACTTTTCTCCACTGCACCAACTAGTATTCGATTCTGTGACTCTCTGGTTACAGACACAGATCTCTGCAGTGCATTAACTAATAGAGGTTTTATAATGTGCTGCATAATATGTGGCCAATAAACACTGCAGTTCAGCTTTTACAAAAGGTGTATTTCTGAACTAACGAGTATCAGTAGTTCTGGGTGAGTGGGCTGTGCAGCCACCGTGTTAGGTTAGCAGCGTCATTCTCATGAGTTTACCAACGCAAATGCCTCGCGTTCCGTTCGGAGACGTCGGAGGAAGAAGGTAACTTCCGGTTTCCTTGCATGCCACGTCTGTGTGCTGTAACAGTGACGTGAGAGTGGGGAGAGAGATTGCGCGCGGGCCGGGAGGGACTGAGGATAAATGTGTACAACTGTGCAACCACCTTGCATATTTCATTTCTTTTGCTTTTAGAGGGTGAATGGTTCGCGTAAAAATACCGAATGGCATATCATTTGTTTTGTTTCTTCATTTTCTGCATTAAATTGAGGATCTTTAATAAACATTTTCAGCGTCGTTGCGAAGAGATTTCGCCACGGGGAAAAGATTTCCCCTGCGATAGAAAAAACTTCACAGTGCAAATGCACATTAGCAAAGACTCTGGGGTCGATTCCGATTCGGGCCGGAAATTTCTCCGACCGAGCCGGACCCGGAGAGATTTCCGACCGAATCGGGCCCGTGCAGTCCGACCGAACGAGTACGATGCGTCCGTATGTTATCGGACTCGAGTCGGTCGGACTCCCATTGAAGTCAATGGGAGCCGGTCGTACAATGCGTACGCGGGCTCCCATTGACTCAATGGGTGCGAGTCGGACAAGGGCGCCCCTACAGCGGGTACGCGGCGAGCGATTCGCGCCGTACACGCACAGGTAGGGGGACCCATGGGTCCCCCTGTGTGCGACTCGCGCGGCTACGCGCACAGGGGGTCCGACACGGACCCCCAAAGTACGGCTCCGACAGCTCTTTCGAGCCGGAGTGCGCGGCTCGGTCGGACTGCTCGCGGCGCGCATCGTACTTACCCGGCCGGGAAACGTCTCCATTGCGCGGTGCGAGTCGAGTCCGAGCGAGTCGGTCGGAGCGGTTCGAGCCGGGAGCGAGTCGGTCGGAGCGGTCGGGACGCCCGGACGAGTCGGTCGGCGATTTCGCATCGTACTCGCTCGGCCGGACCCGCGTACGGTTCGGTGGGGAAACAGGGCTCCGAATCGGATCCGGTAAAGCCGAATCCGATTCGGAGCACTACCGGCCGAGATCGGAATCGGCCCCTTTGTGTTTACACAAATATCCGTCTGTTATATACACACAGGAGTTTATTTACTTTTCTTAAAATTTGACCCTACTGTGAGGCAGGTAATGCATATGCATGGAGCAGAAAAAATATTAACCCCAGTATTCACCTCAAAATGGCTTGCATCCTTGTCTCTTTGGGACTCGTACTCTCCCCAAAGTTTCCTTCCGCCCTCACTCCACATCCTTCCCTTCCACTCAGGGGTGGATGATGCCCTGCCCCTGCAGAAAGTAATGAAGGCCCCTTGAGTCTCCCATATCTCAAAAATATTAATTGGCATTGGGCTGAATGGGGGCCTCCCATAAAGGGTTGCCCTCCCCCAGGGTCCTGCGTTACACCCTTACTTCCGCTCCTTCCTTCCCCTCTTCCTAGACATCTTAAGAGCAGGTGCGCCGCCTTGCTTCACTTTTGCAGTCAGTAACTTCTGGGCAGTTATTCTAAGAGGTTGTCGAGCCACTGCAAGCACAAGCCAGGCTCGATCCTGAAGCCTGCCTTGGCTCCGCTCAAGGTCCTGTTGGAACCTCAAGCCCATAGCAAGTCGAGCTTTCAAGTGGCTTCTGCCTGCCGCTCTCCCTCTTCCCAGAATGCGGCATTACAGCCAGAGCTGCAGACTTTAAAACTAGAGAAGCAGGTTTGCGTCTTGGTGTCGGCTCAGCATCCTGTGGTTCTGGGCAAATCACTTAATCCCTACATGCCTGTAAAAATGAATGGGACTGGTGGTCAAGTAAAGCTCTGTAATACCTTTGGGTCTAGTTCTTGCTATATAAAAACTGCACAAAGAGGTAAAAATAAAGCTGTAGCATAAAAAAGTTAAGACAAATAAATACCCATATTGTGGCTGATTTCTACAAAGTAAAACCAGAAAGCGTGGATAAATCATGGCTTCCCTGCTTAGATTGTGTGATGTTAGGCAAATATTTTATTTCACCAAAGCTCCTTTTTAGGTCTTTCCCATGCGCTGTTGCTGCAAGGGATACTGTAAACATTGAAGGCCGTTTGAGCCCTACTCCACTCCAATCTACCCCACACCACTCGAGTCTAACCCACTCCACTCTTACCTAACCCAAGCTACACAACTCCACTCCAATCTATACCACTCCAAACTACGCCACTCCACTCCAATCTACCACACTCCACTTCAGTCTACCCCACTCCACTCCAATTTACCCCAATCTACCCCAATCCACTCCTCTCCACCCTACCCCAGTCCAGGGCCGGCTTTAGCGCTAGTGGCACCCTGTGCGTCTATGCTTGTTGGCGCCCCCCAGTGACCTTCTCCATGAATTCCCTCACTACCACCCTTTAACAGTGCCCCTCAAGTCCCCATAACCACTCTCTTTCACTTGCTATTCTTTTGTTTTATAGCGCTACTCCTACCAGTGTATGGCCTCACAGCAGTTCACATCACACACATGTTACACAGAGACAATGAATCACAAGTGTGAAAATCAGTGTATGGGAAATGTAACATAAGAGAGGTCTACAAGGTATATAAGTCAGATGTCATCCATACTAGTAGGCAGTATAGTTTAAGAGTGCTTTATCTGGAGAAGCACAAACTCAGAATTTAAAACGTACCACCATGCTTGGGGATTGTCTTTACTAATAAGAATTGATTTCTACCCAATTGAACCATTTTTGCAACATTAGGATAATGAACACTTGGAGGAAAATCATAACGCTCTAACCTGCAGTTTTCACGCAGCGCTTTGATGACAGTTAACAGCTCACCGTTTATATTAGGATTTTAATTTATAAATTGTAAGTAACAGAAGGACCTCTTCGACAATAGCCGTAACCCACGGAACTATTTACATTCTATGCACTTCTGTGATTTGCATGGTACACATGCTTTACAGCAGGTATATTAACCTCTGGGCTAGTTTATGATGAGTCAAAACTTCCACTAGACAAAAAGCAGTCGCTCTCCAGCAGGTCCATTAATCACCAGAGTAATCTTGACATTTCGATTGTTGCTTGAAAATTGCTGGAGGCACGGAACGCTGCAGCAGGTGCTTTTAAACCACTATATACTTAACAACACAGCGCCCCCAGAAGTCAGCGCCTGGTGCAGTGGCACCGATCGTACCACCCTAGAGCCGGCCTGACCCAATCCACCCCACTCCACTCCAGTCTACTCCACTCTACTATAATCTACCCAACTCCATTCCAGTCTACCCCACTCCACTCCTATCTACTCCACTCCAATCTCCTCCCTCCACCCTACCGCAATCTACCAAACTTCAATAACCCTCAATCCAATCTACCCCACTCCACTGCAATCTACCTCAATTTTCCACTCCAACCTACCCCATTCCTCTCTACACCAATATACCCCCTCTCCAATCTACCCCACTCAAGTCTACCCCAATCTACCCACTCCAATCGAACTCACTCCACCCCACTAACTTTTAGCCATGCTGAACAGCAGCCACACTGGTATACAACATGGCTAAACATATTGCCAGAGCCAACAGCACTTGCATAGGTGAGACCTATTGGCTTTGCCAATGCTTATCTTCATTATCTCATATGGCAGCACTTTCAAATGTGTGAGTTCAGAATACCAGTTGTCTAAAAACCTATTGTTTAATTTATTAGACTATAATGTTGCTCTATAATAATCCGGGCCATGTACAGGGTTTACATCACAATTGTCTTGCCTCTTAGTTCACTAATGGTATATGTTAAAAAAACTATCACTTTTAATAAGTACTTCTCAGTGCACTGCTATAATGTTACGTATTAATGTCAAAGCTTCCACATAGTAAAGAAATACACTATTTTTTTTAGTTTGTAGAGGCTTTATCATACTTCACGTGATGTGTGCATAGCAAACATATTTTGAGGGCTCTGTTCGTGCACGGGCTCTAAGAGCCGAGGCAGACCCTTGGCCCAGCGCTGGCTCGGCTCGCCCAGTTAATCTGTTGGCTCGCCCACCCCTAGTCATTCTGTGGGCTGTAAAACCTGGGCGGGCCGTGGGCAGATAATCCAGTGCCAGTAACAGTGGCGGCTAGCATAGGGCGTGCTGCGGGGCGGTGGGATGGGGAAGGGACAGGGTAGGGGGGTAGTCCCCCGCCCCACCGCCCCGCAGCACGCCCTATGCGAGCCGCCACTGGCCAGTAACCTTGAAACAGGCATCCTTGTGCATATCACAAATCTAAACGCTTTTACACTTGGGTATTAGGCACAACTTGTATGACAGATGTTTGCCCGCTGTACACGTAAGCGCCTCTGACACAGATTGTAATATCATACAATGCTCTTAAAGATGTGAACTGTGCATCTCACCTTTTCACCTGAATGTTCGCAACTGGACTTTTGACACGCGCTTTACGTCATTAAGTTCTCGCCTCTCCTGCCCGTCACACTTTTCAGTGTAGAACGCTAAGAATGTGGTGGTAATGTATCACTCAAGCTCCCAGAAGTCAAGTGATTTGTCGTCAGTGAGCTTCAAAGTGGGATTCTACTGTCACTGCAGTTAAAGTGGAGTTTTGTGTTTTAATTACCGAAAGACCTCCTGTCCCAAGTCTTTCAGAGGCGTGGCGTTGAGCTGTCAGCACCTGCTAAATATTGCCTGCTCAGTTGGGGCGTGGGGACTATTAATAGCAGGATTTCCCTTACGTTAACGTTGGCTGGTCTCTAGTCCTACACAGTGAATGTGAAAGGCAGGCTATAAGAAACATCACAGCTTATTTACAAGCCCCTTGGGCCGCCGGTGCGTCACTTTTAATATGGGGAAAGGTGACGCACCGGCGGCGCCAGGGGCTTGTAAATAAGCCTCATCGTGTGAATTTGGGGGTAGAAAATAATGTAATTCTGTATCACTGGACTTCATGGTACAGGACACTGTTATCCGTCATTCATGGTGAGTTCCACCTTGTGTTTACTGTCCTGTTGCTGTTCCGTCTAGCATCCCTACATTTGCCACTTCGAGGACTGTGCTGGGGCTGGCTGACGTGAGGTGTAAAATAGTTACTGACACATGCGGCTATAAGAACCAGTCATATTTTTGAAATAATAAAAGGACGCAAGACGCTAGAAGACAGAAGTTCCCTTTGGCACTAAACCAGATAACTAGTTCAAAAACAGTTCGGGGGAGATTTATTAAGATTTTGCGCTGTATTAAATCGGCGCAAAATCTTTTTTTTCCAATTTGGGGCCTCATTTACAAGAAAGTGCTGCAACGTGGCACCGCAAGCCCTTTGGCTGCACCACGCTGCGGCACTCTCAAAGCACAGGGATGCAACATATTTACAATAATATGTCGCATCCCTGTGCTTTCCCCTGCGCTGGTGCACAATTGGCTGCCATCCACCGACGCAGGCACTCTTGCATCGTGGTTCAAGGATGCTTGCGTCACGGGGATGATTGTTTATGTGCAGGAAGGTGTCCCTTCCGGCACAAACAATCTGAAATGGCGTTTTTCAACTTCTATGTGTGCTGCAGTAGCAGGGTGGCTTTTCCTGTCCTTGTAATATGGGGCAGCAAAATGTGCGGCCGTTGCATCACAAAAAGTGACGCACCGGCGGCGCAAGGGGCTTGTAAATAAGCCCCTTACTTTCCAGCGCTAAACTTGTTTAGCGCTGGAAATAACGGAAAAGTAACGCGAAGCAGCGCATAGCGCTGCTTTGCATGACTTTGCGCCATGGGGGCTTACCAAGGGTGGAGCATTGACGTTCCCATGCAACCACCCAAGGTTTCTAACGCTAAATCCAATTTACTAAGTAAAGTAAATTGGTTTTAGCATGAGTTAACTGCGCCCTTTTAAAGTAGGCGCAAGGAAGGAGAAATGCTTTGATTTCGCCTTCCTTTTCCGACTTTGCACGTGTGCTGCACTGTACAGCACACATACAAAGAGGGAAAAGGTTTGAAGTGAGTCTCAGCATAGTATTTTATACTGGAAGGATATCCTTTCAGTACAAAACCTATGCTAGACTCACGGAGACACCCTTGCACCATGGTGCAAAGGTGTCTCTGTGGCACAGGGCAGCTGATTTCTGCGCCGGCGTTAGTGACAGGGGAGGAGTGTGCCTTATTTTAGTAAATATGGCGTTCTCCTCCTTCCTCCTTTTCACGTAGCGCAGCACAGCATTTGTGGCTGCTGCAGTGCACTATGTGAAAAGTGGTAAATCTCCCCCTACATGTTTATCTTGAGTGTTTAACTGCACAAGTAACGCATTCTCACAGATAACACGCAAATGCACTTCAAAGGAAATTAGTACACAAGTTCCCACAGACAGGTTTTGTGGCTGAGTGCACTAATGCAAATAAATGGTGGTGAGATGCACACACCTGTACTCGAATTTTACTTGTATTCCTTATTTAATATCCTCTCCAGTTTCAACTTTGTAGACGTGCTAGCTTGCTCCGCGCTCCGCCCACTTGCGCTGCAATCTAGTAAGAACACGAGGGCACCACATTTCGATCCCCATCAAGCTGCACAGCCAATCTCAAACGAGTCCAATGAATTAAATTCATAATAAACTCTTCAATTATTCCACAATTTTATCCAATGTTATTCATCCTTTTTCTCCCTTTTTTTCTTCAATTCATTATACTCATTTTCATATTTGTTCATTGCTGTTCATGAAGACACAGGAGAATGACTGTTTCCGCATGTCACGCTTTATTTAAAATCACCCAATGCATTTCGGGAAAATCCCTTCTTCAGGGGTATCTAAGATACAAAAATTAATCATCATCAGTTCCATTATAATACTTGTGATACACTAAACATGCTAAACACACCCATGTTTCAAAATTGTTCGAATTTTGCGATAATGCTACTTTCAATTCCTGTTGCTCATTTATTTCTACAGTCATAACTTTAAGCACTAACCCATGTTAAATGTCTCAATTAGCCAACCTCCTCGCATGTCTAAAATCCAGGCATTCATCAGTACTAACTGATTCTTGACCCTCTATTCACCCCTGGGGCCTGTATTTATTCACAGTTGTAATAGTGCTCTGTAGCACGCTTACCGTGACAGGTGCTGTTAAACCTCCAAATAAAAAGCTTTTCTGGATTTCCTCTCATGTTTAACTTTATTCATTTCCATCTCGCGGTAAAACCTGCACACTGCTCCCGCACATCTTGTCAACAACAGCTGCATCCAACTGATGTAAATTAACGCTCGCCTTTATCACCCCAACTGCCCTCAGCTAAACTATCACGTGCCGTGAAGCACGCACTAAACTCAGCACTGGATTACAGAAATTGCGCGCCGGCTCACTCTAATAATTCTAGTCTGTTTAACTCCATTACCCAGAACACCCCATAAATGCGTCACAAAAACTTAAGCTAGCGCTCCCCACCCATGTGGCTACGTGATACTGGTACTCTGAACAAGGGAATATACAAGACATAAAAATATTCATTAAGGTAGCAAAGTATAAACCGTCCATAAATTATTTCACGGATACATTGTGTTTAGCCTAATGATTACTGCTAAGTAATCTCATTTCGTTGTGAGTTCAATTTCATAATGAAAATGATGGTGCATGCCAGGGAAACATAGCTCCTGCGTTATCGATGTTATTGACACTATATAATGTCCCATTCCTTAAACCTGTTTAACTCTTCACTTCATCCTGGGTGCAATCTCGCCGGGTTAGGACGGAAAGTTCATTCAATTGCAAATAAATGGTGGTGAGATGCACACCTCTGTACTCGAATTTTACTTGTATTCCTTATTTAATATCCTCTCCAGTTTCAACTTTGTAGACGTGCTAGCTTGCTCCGCCCACTTGCGCTGCAATCTAGTAAGAACACGAGGGCACCACATTTCGATCCCCATCAAGCTGCACAGCCAATCTCAAACGAGTCCAATGAATTAAATTCATAATAAACTCTTCAATTATTCCACAATTTTATCCAATGTTATTCATCCTTTTTCTCCCTTTTTTTCTTCAATTCATTATACTCATTTTCATATTTGTTCATTGCTGTTCATGAAGACACAGGAGAATGACTGTTTCCACATGTCACGCTTTATTTAAAATCACCCAATGCATTTCGGGAAAATCCCTTCTTCAGGGGTATCTAAGATACAAAAAATTAATCATCATCAGTTCCATTATAATACTTGTGATACACTAAACATGCTAAACACACCCATGTTTCAAAATTGTTCGAATTTTGCGATAATGCTACTTTCAATTCCTGTTGCTCATTTATTTCTACAGTCATAACTTTAAGCACTAACCCATGTTAAATGTCTCAATTAGCCAACCTCCTCGCATGTCTAAAATCCAGGCATTCATCAGTACTAACTGATTCTTGACCCTCGATTCACCCCTGGGGCCTGTATTTATTCACAGTTGTAATAGTGCTCTGTAGCACGCTTACCGTGACAGGTGCTGTTAAACCTCCAAATAAAAAGCTTTTCTGGATTTCCTCTCATGTTTAACTTTATTCATTTCCATCTCGCGGTAAAACCTGCACACTGCTCCCGCACATCTTGTCAACAACAGCTGCATCCAACTGATGTAAATTAACGCTCGCCTTTTTCACCCCAACTGCCCTCAGCTAAACTATCACGTGCCGTGAAGCACGCACTAAACTCAGCACTGGATTACAGAAATTGCGCGCCGGCTCACTCTAATAATTCTAGTCTGTTAAACTCCATTACCCAGAACACCCCATAAATGCGTCACAAAAACTTAAGCTAGCGCGCAATTTCTGTAATCCAGTGCTGAGTTTAGCAGCTGTTGTTGACAAGATGTGCGGGAGCAGTGTGCAGGTTTTACCGCGAGATGGAAATGAATAAAGTTAAACATGAGAGGAAATCCAGAAAAGCTTTTTATTTGGAGGTTTAACAGCACCTGTCACGGTAAGCGTGCTACAGAGCACTATTACAACTGTGAATAAATACAGGCCCCAGGGGTGAATAGAGGGTCAAGAATCAGTTAGTACTGATGAATGCCTGGATTTTAGACATGCGAGGAGGTTGGCTAATTGAGACATTTAACATGGGTTAGTGCTTAAAGTTATGACTGTAGAAATAAATGAGCAACAGGAATTGAAAGTAGCATTATCGCAAAATTCGAACAATTTTGAAACATGGGTGTGTTTAGCATGTTTAGTGTATCACAAGTATTATAATGCAACTGATGATGATTAATTTTTGTATCTTAGATACCCCTGAAGAAGGGATTTTCCCGAAATGCATTGGGTGATTTTAAATAAAGCGTGACATGTGGAAACAGTCATTCTCCTGTGTCTTCATGAACAGCAATGAACAAATATGAAAATGAGTATAATGAATTGAAGAAAAAAGGGAGAAAAAGGATGAATAACATTGGATAAAATTGTGGAATAATTGAAGAGTTTATTATGAATTTAATTCATTGGACTCGTTTGAGATTGGCTGTGCAGCTTGATGGGGATCGAAATGTGGTGCCCTCGTGTTCTTACTTGAGTGCACTAATGCGTCAAATATCAGTGATCTATATTTGACCCATAGTCACAGGATCAAATCCTGGTGAGTCCACTTGGTCTTTCATGCGTCTGAGGTCGATAAAATAAGTTCCATTGAGGTGGATAGCATTAAACATCTGCATCTGGTACATGGTAAAAACTTCAAAATACACGTCAGGGTGAACGTACACTGGGCATGTATGTATGCATGTTATGTTATGTTACTGTGAAACAAATCATCACTGGCTGAAATTTCTGATTGGCCGGGCGCCTTGAGGACTGTGAAGGAGGTCAAATAAAACAGAGGTCGTTCTGAAGGCTAGTTGGGATATATAGACTGCGGTGTTGCTGCTATGCATGTTCCCTAGTTTGGATGCCTCCCTGTGCAAGCCTCTGTTGCTGGTTCCAGGGTATAATCAGTTTGTGGCTGGAGGTAGAGTTGGATGGTGTACTAGAGGTATAAAGACATATGGGGTTATTTAGGGTTTGGTAGAGCCCTGCAGCACACCACAGTTTCCCCATCCCATTTAGAGGTGAGGGAGCACCCTAGTCAGGACAGGCATCCCAAAGTAGATTCTCCACGTTATCATGGACCGATGCTGGGGGAACTACATAGTGGCAACTATGCGCAGGGAGAAAAGTCAGAGTGCGTCAGGACCATTGAACTATTACTCTTGCATAAATAAGCCTCTGCTTTGGGGGAAGGGGGGTTGTTTCTGAGAAACAAAAATAATGCGGTGTGGGCCACCACAACAAGGCAGGCCATTCGACATTACATTTCTGATGAGAGTGGAAATGATCCACCGCTGCGGCTGACAAGTTGAAGTAGAGTGGGTTGTGTGCTGCGGGTTGGCTGGATGCAGGCCTTGAGCATCCCCAATAGCATAGGTGGACTGACCCTGTAGGTGTAAATGCCCCCTTCCTTTACTGCAGAGGTGTACATGATGGTGCAGAATACGAATGCGAAGAAAAGCCTAGCATTTTGAATTTGATGCTCACAGGAAGGCAGTCAAAGTGGCACATCAATTTGGTTATGAAGTATCTTTTTGGGCTGTGAGAAGGAAAACCGCTGACTAGGTCACCTCTTCACCATCATCCAAATGCATTTTGAATTTTGTGCCTTGTGGTTAGTTGATATTTGGATAGATTATATTTAGTATTAGTGTGGCTTTGCTCTGTGTTTATTGGCGTGTCATTGACTACTGTGCATTTCTTGAATCCAAAGCATTCCATCTTAGCTCTTTTTAGCTCCAAGGCACATCTCCTTCAGCCTTCTGAGCATTGTATTCCCTGAGGGAGGTTGGCAAACTAGTCTCAAAACTGTCGATTTTGAGACCTATTGGAATGGAATACAAGGCTAGTTCCTGCCCAGGCTGGCTCTTACAATGTGCATAGACATTATTAGACCTGGCATCTTTTGACGTGGTCTCCCCTGACCTTTTTATATTCCGACCTCTTGTTTGGACCTCATTTTGCTGGAATAGGACTTTGAGCGCGTTGACACTACTATGCAGTGCCAAAGCGCCGTGCTTGTTATATACATACTGGTGATTAGTGTGTATATGATTGGCTGATTTGAGTTAGTTGTAAGTCCCTTGTCTAAGGGTCAGACATATACCTGGGGCATGTAACTCAAATGCTCTTCCGTGGGCGTGCAGCACTGTTTGTGCTTGTGTGTGCAGGTTACTATTACTCGGCTTGGCATTTAAAAAGCTACGTGCCAAGGTTCTGCATGTCTATTGCTACATCGGAGTACTCCCTGGGGGCAGGGTGCGGTGTCGGAAAGAGGTAGGGCATGTGCGCCTGTGGATCTACATGCCCTAGTAGTGAATGGCATGGGATGGTGTGTTCAGTACAGTATAGCTTGGGTCTCACATTGGATTGACATGAGGGATCTGGGGAAAGGCTATTGAGCTGTATTTCCTATGTGAAAAGAGTGGCAGTATAGTGTTTGATATTGATGAGGTAGTAATAGCAAATTCGCTCCGGTGGTGCGAGTGGATTCTACATTTCTAACGTTAAAATCCCACTTTAGGAAAGTGGGCATTTCTCTGCTTGTGGCTCTGTGTGCCTGTCAGCCTGTCTCCAATCCACTTCTGGGTGCAGGGGGACAGCTTCATCTGTTTATTCCTGCTAAGACAGTCATAAACTAGGGGCTCAAAGGAAAATTCAGACCTCTGATTCTGAGGAGCCTTCCTGGGACGAATAGTTGGGGGTGGAATTGGCACCTGCATTCCAAGGGCAGGGTCTTGGCCCCACTAAAGATATTGATCAAGCCTCCATGGGTACGATGGCAGACAAGACAGAATTTAGAGAGGGCCAGTGCATTTCATAGGTGGCCTTTTGAACTGATCTCATCTTCAAATGCCATTGCAGGTATACCTACTGGGGCTCTGCCCTTAGGAGTTAGAGACGCTTGTGGGATTGGAACCATACTACGTTGGCTCGAAGCTGGGACATTGACAAGAGGAACTATTGTGGCAGGAGGGACTGCAACTGGATTATCCGCAGACTTGTGGTGGCCTGGTGTTTGACATGCTCTAGGAAAGGGACTATCACTTGGTGTATTTTGCCTGGATGTTGCTGGCCTGCAGCTAAATGCCAGCTGTTGTGGCCCGGGTCCATAAGCACTCTTCAAGGGCCAGTTGGCTGGCCTCCTGTCCACTAGATCCCAGGGACAGAAAGAATCTCCCCGTTTCCCCGAGATCGTAAGAACCGTACAGGGTGCAGCGGAAACAGGTGGAATTTATCGTCGATTGGGACAAGGAATGTCCCGATGTGTGAAGTAATCACGCTGTGCCAAGGAGTGTTCTCGTAACGAGCAGCGTCCCACCTGGGGGTGCCATAGCTTGAGGAGTTCAAGGAGTGCGGGGGAAGTTTGCTGAGTCCAAGGGACCCAAGCTTACAACTGGAAACCTGTGCTAGCTCGCATTCTATAGCGTGTGTGTCCGAGAGGTGTTGGGGGAAGTTTGCCGAGTCTGCGGGAACCGAGCTGGCAGCCTAGACTGTCTCCAACCTCCTAATCGGGAGGACGGCAGTGCCTGACATTGCGGCCTCAGTCTGAGGTTGCTGGCTCCCTCTTCCCGGACCCACGCCACAAGGTACTCTGTTGTTGAGAACACCGTGACTGGACCCGAGGGGTATCGTTGCCTTGTGTGCACTCGCAGCTGGCTGCCTGGAGCAACTGCAGCTCGCACCTCCGCCGGAGGAGAAACAATTCTCCAAATTGGAAGCGCGTCAGCTTCCGGTGTCAGTCTTTTGCCTACGGGGGGGATAGTGATCCCACACTTGTGAAGGTGCTGCTGGGTGCCTGAGGACCTACTCCGGATTGAGGAGAACACGTAACTATTTCCTTCTGCTTTAGGTGGTCTTGACAATCTGATCAATATTGGGAATATCGTGTTTTATGCTAATGTGTTAGCAGGAAAGTGGAATACCTCTGAACAGCCTGCATATGCGTTTCTGTCGTTTTTGGTGTGTGAGCGATTGCTTGGATCGTGAACACCTCAGAGAAGTACGCACATGGGTTTCTGTTGCTTACGAGGCTGAGGGGATAACAAGGCAAGTGAATACCTATGACTAGTACATATATGTTCATGCCGTTCTGCTGCTAATGAAAAAGTTTGACAGTTGCATATAACTTTAATGTCTATATCCAATGTGTATGTCGTTTTGATTTCACTGTGTGTGTAATATACAGTGTGGAGTCTTTTTGTAGCGTACGCAGTGTGTTACGAGGGTGAGATGTGTACCAGTGCATTCCACTTTGACCCTGAGGATAAGCCTAACTGCTCTGTGCCAAGCTACCCAAGGGTGAGCACAGGTTATCGGACAAGTGTATCGTACTGATCCTATCTAAGATGGCCGATTCTGCCTGGCTTCCATGCTTCCCAGCCAGCCAGAAACTGCTGAGTCTAACAGACAAAATATATATATATATATATATATATCGCCACACTCCGCCTCAATGTTCCTCAAAACGGAAACAAAACGGAAGACGAACCCAGACTGGTGTAAGTATTTTCCTTTTATTTTTCAGTGAGCCACCATGCTGCCATGACGCGTTTCGGCCAAACTCGGCCTTGATCACATGACGCGCATTTAGAGCCATAGTGCAGTATTTAAAGTGACAGATCTACTCCACACGTGATGAGATTCTTGCATAGGCATAAACAACATACTATGTTGAAGTAACTAAATTGGTTAAAAATACGACAATATATATATACACAGAACCCCTCCACTGCTGAAAGGAAGAGGCCACATGGGGAAATTTCTTCGGAAGTCCTTTTATTCAACAGCATAAGGCATGATGCATTTCGGCTCTCTTCGCCTTCCTCAGATGCCACTGTTTACCAGGATGCTGCCCCACCCATGTTTTAAACAGTCCTGCGGCCCTCCCATTGGTAGGAGCACTCACAATCCCTGATCATGTGATCGCCCATCAGTTGCAGTGTCGTAAACACTACATCTCCCAGAGTTCACAATACCTGGGTTGATGTTGCGCGGGAATGAAAATAAAATCCAAATGGACTAGTGCTGTGCAGGACCAAACACAGGTGTCTGATTGGAAAAATTTCCTGGTTGGTTGATATCCAAAGGGCTTCCTCCGGTCCCCTTGACGTCCCAGCCTCGAAAAATAAGTATCCACCGGGCCGCAGGCTGTGATTGCAGTGAATCCAGCCCCTCGTGAAGTCACAAGCTGCACCTGGCAGCAGCCCTTGCTTTGCTTACTCGTTGAGGCGGGTTGGAACAGTTCCGAAACCTCGGAATACGAAAAGAAACTGCAGATGCAGGAACCAGTAATGTTCCAGCCACTTGTAGAACGGGGCCTCTTATCACGCCTCTGGCTGGGGTGCAAACATACACAGAACCCCTCCACTGCTGAAAGGAAGAGGTCACATGGGGAAATTTCTTCGGAAGTCCTTTTATTCAACAGCATAAGGCATGATGCATTTTGGCTCTCTTCGCCTTCCTCAGATGCCACTGTTTACCAGGATGCTGCCCCACCCATGTTTTAAACAGTCCTGCGGCCCTCCCATTGGTAGGAGCACTCACAATCCCTGATCATGTGATCGCCCATCAGTTGCAGTGTCGTAAACACTACATCTCCCAGAGTTCACCATACCTGGGTTGATGTTGTGCGGGAATGTTAATAAAATCCAAATGGACTAGTGGTGTGCAGGACCAAACACGGGTGTCTGATTGGAAAAATGTCCTGGTTGGTTGATATCCAAAGGGCTTCCTCCGGTCCCCTTGACGTCCCAGCCTCGAAAAATAAGTATCCACCGGGCCGCAGGCTGTTATTGCAGTGAATCCAGCCCCTCGTGAATTCACAAGCTGCACCTGGCAGCAGCTCTTGCTTTGCTTACTCGTTGAGGCGGGTTGGAACAGTTCCGATACCTCGGAATACGAAAAGAAACTGCAGATGCAGGAACCAGTAATGTTCCAGCCACTTGTAGAACGGGGCCTCTTATCATGCCTCTGGCTGGTGTGAAAACATACACAGAACCCCTCAACTGCTGAAAGGAAGAGGCCACACGGGGAAATTTCTTCGGAAGTCCTTTTATTCAACAGCATAAGGCATGATGCATTTCGGCTCTCTTCGCCTTCTTCAGATGCCACTGTTTACCAGGATGCTGCCCCACCCATGTTTATATATGTGTGTGAACGACACCGCATCTATTTTTTCTCAAACTGTTCTACAGGGCGCTCCATATACCCCTTAATCGCCAGTATGTTGTTATAGTAAGGACCTAGTTTCCATAGGAGAAAAAGGCCTTTTTTAACTTTCCTATATCTCTGCCGCCATCTTAAGAATCTGGACACAATTTTCCCAAAAAAGAGAACCAGTAATTCTTGTACTTGGAAAGTTTTGGGTTGATCCGTCAAGCAGGGACCAAGAAAAATTAGGGGTCAAAAAAAGTGTATTCCAGTGTTAATTTTGAAGAGGACTACCTCCCAAACTGCTTAACGGAATTACACCAGCCTTGGCAGAAAGCTAGCTCTTGGTCCAGAGAAAGTGCTTTTGGTTATTTGGTGTTAATCCATTCAGTACTTTTGGAGAAATTAAAAAAAGCAAATTTGTATATGTTGGGACGGGATCCTCTGAGGATCCGACAGTGCCGTGCTGAAATGTGATTGGCTGCCAACACTTCAGCCAGGAAGTGTTGGCAGCCATCTTGGGACTCAGCTTTAGCCGAGTCCCACAAAAAAAGTTTAAAAAAAAGAGGAGGGGGTAGGGTAGGAATACCCTGGCCCTCGAGGCCTCTTGGGGGAAGACAAAAAAGTATTTTATTTTTTTTGGTGGGTGTCGCGCTGGATCCGCGGATCCCGCTGGGAAGAAGAAAAAAAAGCACTGCCTCTCGCGCTTCTTTACACTTTAGCCCTTGGGTGGGCCAGGTCCTGGGGGCATGTGGGCTAATAGAAAATGTAAAGGAGGGGCACACAGGGACCCCCTCCTCCTGAGGCTTATTGAGCCCCGGGGACCACCACCACCCCGGGGCTAAAGAAAGATTAATGGGGGCTGTGCGGATCCCCAGAGCCCCGGGGACCACCACCTCCCCAGGGCTAAATAACACCCACAAGTAAGTCCCAGACAGCGGGATTGCGGAGACTTCATCGGAGGCCCCGCCTCCTTTCTCAACCACTCTGCAAAGGGGCCTCCTGGTGCACTACTGGTTGGGGATGAAGTCTGGAGGTGAGCGTGCCTGTAAACTGTGCTCTGCCGGCGGCTGGTGGAGTTTTTGCCAAACTTTGCGTTCCAAGTGGAGCGCAGTGGCAAAACTCTGCTGGCGGAGCGGAGTTTACTGTCCACCCCTATGAGAAACTCATACACCCAACCACTGAGACACTTATATACCCACTTACAGCCCCGCTCATACTCTCTCTCACACCCACTTACAAACCTATTCAAACACTCATACACCCACTGAGACACTCAAGCTCTCTCTCACACATCTATTGTCAAAGGTTATTGGTTACAGTTATGAAATAAAATTCAAAAAACCTTACAAATTCCTTAAAAATGCACAAATTCACTTAAAAAACCAAAGGTTACAGGGACATTATAGTTAGGAAATAGAATTAAAAAAATCTTCGAAATTCACTGAAAAAAACAAAGGTTACAGGGACATTAGGCTCAGATTTCACTCGTACAAAACCAGTGAAATTCAGCAGTTATGGTTACCTGAGCTAACTATAACTTACGCCCCCGCAATGCACTGCTTATGACCTCACATATTACATCACTCATGACATGGTCAGTGACATAACTTATGACATCTCAAATGACATCACAGTTTTTTTTCAGTGAATATATATATATATAAATATGAACTCACAATCGAGAAGCGGCGTTGAGTGGTTTTAACATCGGGAAGCTGCACATCATGTCTGGGGCCCACCGGAGGGCAGTAAAACAAAGAAGAAAATAAAGAACATTGTGTTGGCAAAAAATAATGGACCCGACTTACGGGTGAGTGCCGAACCACAACTACCAGCATGCTTCACTGGAGAATGCATGCGTTATGGAAATTATAGGTGTGGTCTTATCTGTTATTTGTCAACTGCGACCCCATGAGGAAGGAGCTTGTGGCTCCGAAACGCGTAGGGGACTTGAAAGCAGCCGTAATGTGCAGTTTCATGACAATAAAGTTTTTGTAAACTCACCTCACTCTGGAGTGACGTCCTTGAAACAGAGGCAGTTTTGTGAATATGTACGTGGCGGCCTCAGCCGCGGAGGATGCACCACCTACTTGGAATGTGGTGTTAGGACTGCACGGTCGTGAACTCACAATCGAGAAGCGGCGTTGAGAGGTTTTAACATCGGGAAGCTGCACATCACGTCTGGGGCCCACCGGAGGGCAGTAAAACAAAGAAGAAAATAAAGAACATTGTGTTGGCAAAAAATAATGGACCCGACTTACGGGTGAGTGCCGAACCACAACTACCAGCATGCTTCACTGGAAATGGAAATTATAGGTGTGGTCTTATCCGTTATTTGTCAACTGTGACCCCATGAGGAAGGAGCTTGTGGCTCCGAAACGCGTAGGGGACTTGAAAGCAGCCGTAATGTGCAGTTTCATGACAATAAAGGTTTTGTAAACTCACCTCACTCTGGAGTGACGTCCTTGAAACAGAGGCAGTTTTGTGAATATATATATATATATATATATATATATATATATATATTACCTACTGGCGGTCGCCAGTAGGTAGTTATAGTTAGGACCTATTTTCCATAGGAAATTCACAACATTCTATTTCCAATAACTTTGGCGCCGGTTGATGAATCTTTGCGAAATTTTCAAAACTCGTGGGGCGCTCCAGTCCGCTCCTATCCTGAAAGTCTCGGGGTGATTCATCAAGTGGGGGCCGAGAAAAAAGGGGGGTCCCAAAACGTGTTTTCCCCATGCAATTTTCCATAGGAACCTTTAGTCGCAGCTACAGCCCAAACTGCTGAACGGAATTACACCAAATTTGGCAAAGAGGTAGCCCTTGGTTCAGAGTCGTGCCTTTTGGTTAAATGGTGTAAATCCGTTCAGTAGTTCCTGAGAAATCTGAAAAAGAAAATACATATATATCTGGGCGGAGCCTAACCACACATGTCATCGTGAGATCTGATTGGCTGTCAGCACTTCATCCTGGAATTGCTGGCAGCCATCTTGGGACCAATATAAATGATAGTACCCCATTGAAATGCATTGTAGTGAATCGAAGATTTTGAGGGTTACCAAAAGGAGAACTATAAAGGGTGATAACAGACTTTAGTTACATTAGAATTCATTTGTTGATGGTACCATACTAATTTCAGGAATTGTGGTGTGTTCTAAGGTGATTTTACCCTGTGAAAAACCTTCTGCTGGGATATCATGAATCATGTTTGAGAGAACTATTTTCACATGCTTGTCCCATACAGTTTTGGAAGGTGCTCCAGAAGCTAAAATGAGAGCATATTTTCTGTAAATTCACATTATCTTTCTCAGTCATGTGAGAATGAAGTCTGACATTCTCAGTAAAACATGTACATCCAACAAGGGCAGAGACTGTCAGTTGATTCCTTTGTGTTCTACTGCAGCTTCCCAGAGTGTTCTAAAGAACAACTAGAGTGCTAACAGCCTTACTTATGACAAAAGTATGGCACACCTGAAGCCATCTTGATTGGAATAAACTGGTAACACTTAAAACATTTAATTTAAAAAGGAACAAAATGATGGGGTTCATTTTGTCATAGAAATTATGGTTAGTGCTGTAGAAAGAAAAATTAGGACATGTTTCAAGTGTGATCTCAAATATCTTCCTGTTATATTTCAACAGGAGCAGCCTGTCAGTTGATGCCTTTGTGTTCTACTGCAGCTTCCCAGAGTGTTCTAAAGAACAACTAGAGCGCTAACAGTCTTACTTATGACAAAATTATGGCACACCTGAAGCCATCTTGATTGGAATAAACTGGTAACTCTTAAAACATTTAATTTAAAAAGGAACAAAATGAGGGGGTTCATTTTGTCATAGAAATTATGGTTAGTGCTGTAGAAAGAAAAATTAGGACATGTTTTAAGTGAGATCTCAAATATCTTCCTGTTATATTTCAACAGGAGCAGCCTGTCAGTTGATGCCTTTGTGTTCTACTGCAGCTTACCAGAGTGTTCTAAAGAACAACTAGAGCGCTAACAGTCTTACTTATGACAAAATTATGGCACACCTGAAGCCATCTTGATTGGAATAAACTGGTAACTCTTAAAACATTTAATTTAAAAAGAAACAAAATGAGGGGTTCATTTTGCCATTGAAATTATGGTTAGTGCTGCAGAAAGAAAATTTAGGGCATGTTTTAAGTGAGCTCTCAAATCCTCTTCTATTTCATTAGAAAATTCTGACATGCAGACTGAAACAATCACTTTCAATACCAGCAGTAGACTTCCAGTTAACTCCCTGGTGAGCAGTAGCTTTACTACAGTGATCTAATGAACAACTAGAGTGCTAACATTCTGAATTTATGGCAAATGTGTGACACATCTGAATGCCTTCTTGATGGAATCAAAGTAAAAACTGAAAGCATTTCCTACTGAGGAGACTGCAGTAAATGACAAAATTAGGAAACTTCATAACAAATAAGTCTCTCAAGATGGCCACCAGAGAAAAAAAGCCCAAATGTAGCACAAATATCACCCAGATGTAGCCCACATATAGCCCAATGACAGAAGTGTGCAAAACACTTTTTATTTTTAGTTTTTCTGCAGTTTTATATAGTGCAAACTGGTCAGGTATTGGAGCGTTACATCTTACTTGGACCCCTTATTGCGTATTTTGCACGAAGTACATGAGATTGATCTTGCGAAACATTGAACTTTACGATTCTGTTAACCTGAAGTTGCTCTGAACCGGGCTTTGTAACACCCGTTTTTACCTACTGGTTTTAATTAATTCTCACTGTATTGTATTAGGAAAGAGGATTTACTGTAATTATGTACACTTTTATGATCTATGTTTCTAAATCAGATCAAATAAAGTTTAATGAATTCTATGGCAGGACGGAGGCGAGGATTATGCATATCTTTCCTCACTTTATTTGCATAGCAGTTGAAAGAAAACGTAACACAACAATCATTAAACAAAAGACTACACAACCCATGAACCATTAGGGGGGTAGTCTCCAAGGCAACTATAGTCCAATCATATCACAGTCCATCGTATATAATATCGTGACGTCCCTTCCGCTTCCTCTTTCTTCACTGCTCGTCAGTTAAGTGCACTCCTTACATTCTTGGCTTAATCTGACGTTGTTGCTGTTTGTATAGCGGTTTCTTGTGCACGTTATTAGCATTATTGCCTTGGTATTGTTTCATATTCCCTGCGCAGCAGGCTCTTGCCCGAGCGCGTTCTCCCCCTCGCAGTTTCTCCCGCTGTGTGCTCTGCGCGCGGTAAGATCCTGTCAGGCACGTCTGGTCCGAGCGAGGCAGCTCCGTCGAGCGCTCCCGCTGGTCTTTACGCGCGTTTGGGAATCCGGTCACTCCTTTAGTGTCCGCTTGATTCCCGACCAGCCCTCGCCTAATTTTGACACCGCTATGCGGTGATTTCCCCACACGGCCACGTTAGTGACCAGCGCCACCTGGTGGTGGTAATTGGTATTGCGCCTCAGTCTATTCTTATAACAGCTTCGGGGAAAGCCCAGCTGTTGGAGCACCGGCGAGGGGGCTGTTTTAAGGATTTTAAGGGCATTTGTTCTGTGCTCACACCCTCTGCTATCATGTCTTCTCCAGAAGACCATTTTTACTCCTCCTACCAGGAAGTGGAGGAGGAATGGCCCCCAACTTCTCCCTCCAGCAGTGGACCAAGCCCTCTCTCTGGCTATTTCTAGGGCGCTGGCTCCTCTTAGGGATCAGGTTGATAAGCTGGTGAAAAGCATCCCTGGGGTGTTCAGTGACCCAGATCTGGTGGTGGCGGGTCCAAGTAGCTCCCAGATGGGGAATAAAAGGGCCGTTAAGCATAACGCGGGCACTTGGAAGGATTTGATAAACTTACCGAGACCTTCCTCAAGAGTGCGCGAACGCTAAAACATGCACCCTGCCGGGAGGAGGAGGGGCCCGGAGAAAATTGCGACACTGTCACCACTATTGTAGACCCCGACGGCGGGTTTCCCTTAGAGGGAGAGGGTGTATCGGAGGACGATTTCTCCTCCGATGAGGATAAGGACTCGGGCGTCCCTGGCGTCCAGAGTCCCACTCCTCTCAGTCCCCGGTTGGGGACGGGGTCCACTCGGACATGTTCGAGCCTACCCAAATTTACCATCCTAGGTCGGCAGAGTGGACACCTGACGCCAAAGTGGCAGAGTATGTGGTGGGGAAAATCCATCAACCCCTTGAAAGGGAGGTCAGGAATAGGATGAGGGGAGAATGCCCCAGGCCCTCACTGAAGGGGAAGGTGGCACACATGCCTGAAATTGATGAGAAACTATGTACCTTTTTCTCCAAGTATATGAGGGATCCCAAGAAAGGAATTGATAGGTCTTGGACGTGGTAGGGCCCTTGACCCAAATTATTCAATTGACGGAGCGTTCCAAAGAGTCAGGATCCCCTTTGTCCACGGATATTGTGGCTGGTTGGGCGCACTACCCTAAACCCTAAAACACTACCCCCTCCACTACCCAAACACCACTGCACTACCTTAAACCCTAAAACACTACCCCCAGCAAGACACCCTACACTACCCAAACATAACTGCACTACCCTAAACCCTAAAACACTACCACCAGCACGACTCCCTACACTACCCAAACACCACTGCACTACCCTAAACCCTAAAACACTACCCCCAGCACGACTCCCTACACTACCCAAACACCACTGCACTACAATAAACCCTAAATATACCCCCAGCATGACCTCCCACACTACACAAACACCACTGCACTACCCTAAACCCTAAAACACTACCCCCAGCACAACCCCTACACTACCCAAACACCACTGCACTACCCTAAACCCTAAAACACTAACCCCAGCATGACCCCCTACACTACCCAAACACCACTGCACTACCCTATACCCTAAAACACGACCCCCTACACTACACAAACACGACTGCACTACCCTAAACCCTAAAACACTACCCACAGCATGACCCCCTTCACTACACAAACACCACTGCACTGCCCTAAACCCTAAAACACTACCCCAGCAACACCCCCTACACTACCCAAACACCACTGCACTAACATAAACCCTAAAACACTACCCCCAGCACAACCCCCTACACTACACAAACACCACTGCACTACCCTAAACCCTAAAACACTACCCCCAGCACGACTCCCTACACTACCCAAACACCACTGCACTACCTTAAACCCTAAATCTACCCCCAGCACGACCCCTACACTACCCAAACACCACTGCACTACCCTAAACCATAAAACACTACCCCCAGCATGACCCCCTACACTACACAAACACCACTGCACTACCCTAAACCCTAAAACACTACCACCAGCATGACCACCTACACTACTCAAACACCACTGGACTACCCTAAACCCTAAAACACTACCACAACACGACCCCCTACACTACCCATACACCACTGCACTACCCTAAACCCTAAAACCCTACCCCCAGCACGACCCCCTACACTACTGCACTACCCTAAACCCTAAAACACTACCCCCAGCACGACCCCCTACACTACCAAAACACCACTGCACTACCCTAAACCCTAAAACACTACCCCAGCACAACCCCCTACACCACCCAAACACCACTGCACTACCCTAAACCCTAGAAAAGAAACCCCCACCCCAATCCCAATCCCCCTTACCTCTCACTCCTCATGGTTCCTCTCTCCTCGTGGTTCCTGCTTCACGTCATCTCTGAGGGGTGGTGCACGTCGTTGTGAGGAAACGGAACAGCCTCTGTTTCCTTACAACGACATGGATCGTCTACATGTTTTGAGAACGCATGGTCATTTACCATACATACCTTTACAACAAAATTAGTTCTAAAGGCATGCGTGGTAAATGACCATGCGTTCTAAAAATGCGTAGTAATGACTTTGTGATGTACAACGCATGCGTGGTAATGCATGCGTTGTAATGGTATCGCAAAGTAAAAAGTCGTTGTAACGGCTGTTTACCGATCGAAGCTGGCCCCTGTTCTTCAGTGAGACGTTTATTTGATTAATTAGGAGGAAGGAATGTGTTTTTTTTACCGAAAAGTGCATTCCCGGCTGTTGTATTGTGAAAGTGTCCACGTGGCCTGGTTTCACTTCCGGTGAGAGAGTGGAAGAGTCTGTTTGGATCTAAAGGAGTTCTGTTGTTGGACGGGGCCGGCGCGACATGTCATCAGAAAACATAGCTAATGGAAAGCGTCCTCCCTGAAGTGTGGAGCAGTGCCATGAGAGGTCAACGAGTGTGCGTCCCACCGCAGTATGACCGTACCGCGTGACCCATGTGCCGCCTCCAGTGTACGGGAGGCAGAAGCGGCATCGCAGGTCCTCTTGAAGACCGTTGTAGCACTAATTCTACATTTTGGTACTAGGGCATTTTAACTTCGTTGTTCCTGCCAGATACAAAGAGAAGATCCTGTGTTATTCAGTGCCCTCGTTACCTTTTTTGTGGGTTGTGGTGCTTGTCACTTCGCTGCCCCGCCGGTGCACACGACTGGGCACCCCACCTCGTGTGCCATCTGCAGGGCCTCTGCCCTCGGATCACTGGTTTCGGTTTCTGGAGTGGCAACATAAACAGTTGCTCCCAAAGGACTAGCCTGAACACTTAGGTGAATATCCCCTGCACCAGCATTCCACGGAAATTCTTTCCTAGCTCTCCCACGTCAACGAGCACGGCTCCGCTCGCGACACCGTATGACGTCATCGGAGCCATAAGAGGACCTCGTCGGCGTGCTGACGTCAGTTCCACCCATTTTTTCTGTGCCACCGAGGCAAACAGGGGACCGAGACATTTTCACATGTATACATAGTATAATAAATATATATATATTCACTGAAAAAACCATAGGTTTCAGGCACGTTATAGTTAGAAATTAGCATTTAAAAAACCTTAGAAATTCATTGAAAAAACCATAGGTTTCAGGCACGTTATAGTTAGAAATTAGCATTTAAAAAACCTTAGAAATTCACTGAAAAAACCATAGGTTTCAGGGGCGTTATAGTTAGTTGGACATTTCACTCGTACAAAACCATAGAAATTCCCCCGTTATAGTTAGTTCAGCTAACTATAACTCGCGCGCCCGCAATGCACTGCTGATGACGTCACATATTTCATCACTCATGACATGGTCAGTGACATCACTCATGACATCACTGATGACATCTCAAATGACATCACTGATGACATCACTGATGACATCATCCAGTGAATGTGTGTTTTTCCGAAAATTAAATATGTTTTATATATGTATATCTCAAGGTCGATGGAAGAATACATGGGTATATAAGTGTCTAAATGGATGATTTTGTTTTGTAAAATTGATTGTATAACTGACTAAGTGTATCTTAGTGAATACATGGGTTAGTGAGTAATGTTTAAATATGAAAATATCTGTATCAGTCTCTCACTTTGTGTATAAGTGGCTGCATGGGTTGGTGAGTAGCTACATGAGTGTCTATATGGGTTATTAGTTGGTTTTTTGAGTATCAGTATGAGTGTCTGACTGTATGGTTCGGTGGAGGGTATTACTTAGTGCATAGATGCATGAATGAGTGACTCACTGTATGTGTTGAAGACAGCATGTGTGCAGGACTGTATAGGTGGATGAGTATGTGTATGGGTGTGTTAGTGAGTGAATGACTGTCTCAATAGTGTCTTTATGAGTAACTACATATGTTTTAAACTAGTATATGTGAGTATTGGTGTATATAAGTGAGTATATGTGAGAGTGAGAGATTGGAAGAGTTCCTGTACAAATAAGTAGGTGTTTCTATAAGTGATTGTTTAAGAGAGTAAGTATGTGTAAGTTTCTGTAGAAGTAAGTGTGGTAGTGTGTGTATAACTGTATATGCAAGTAAATGGATGTTTGATACTTTGTTTGCATGTGTGACTATGTGTGTGAGTAACTATGGATGAGTGGCGGTGTGTAACAGGATGTATAGGTGTATGAGTACATATGATGAGTGAGTACATGTATGAGTGACTGTATAGGGACTGTTGGTGAATAAGTGGATGTGTGTGTAGATCTTGGAATTACTGAATAGGTGTGTTGTAACTGGTATTGGTATGTCCATTGTTTTGAAAATGTTAGTTTGTATTTTTGAGTGTGTGTATCAAAGGTTATATTAGGGTGAGAGGAGGTCTGCCACTCTATCACAAGGATGATGTCATCGGTGATGTCATCAGTGATGTCATTTGAGATGTCATGAGTGATGTCATGAGTGATGTCACTGACCATGTCATGAGTGATGTAATATGTGACGTCATCAGCAGTGCATTGCGGGCGCACGAGTTATAGTTAGCTGAACTAACTATAACGGGGGAATTTCTATGGTTTTGTACGAGTGAAATGTCCAACAAACTATAACGCCCCTGAAACCTATGGTTTTTTCAGTGAATATATATTCAGATATACAGATATATATATATATATATATATATATTCCACAGGGTGAGGTTATGTCGGCCTGCTTCCTAAGCGTTGGTGGTGCACAGTGTAAGCGCTACCGCAAGCGCTTATGAAGTATTGAAGAGGAACCTTTCACATCAGAAAGAGAAACGACACTCAGGGTGGAAGCAAATCACCACTTTTTATTTCAAAGGGTCACGCCGGACAGGACGTGTCTCGGCTGAACATCAGCCTTTATCAAGGCTGGTGTTCAGCCAAAATGCGTCCTGTCCGGCGTGACCCTTTGAAATAAAAAGTGGTGATTTGCTTCCACTCTGAGTGCCGTTTCTCTTTCTGATGTGAAAGGTTCCTCTTATATTTATATATATATATATATATATATATAGATATATATATATATATATATCTATATATATATATATATATATATATATATATATATATATATATATATATTCTAAAACAAAGGACGTCGCACTCTGGAATCTTGAAGTTTAAAGGTTTAATCACAGAACCAGTCTGTCACACCGACGCGTTTCGGCCAGCACGGCCTTTCTCACGGTAGGGGGCACTACTCTTACATCTGTTTATATATCATTTTTTTACTAATACAGTCCCATTGCATTCTGAGATTTGTAGTTCAACACATATCTTTGCAGATAACCTCGTGACAGATTAAATGGTTTTTAAAAATTAAGACATTAGCGCTATGCATTTTTACCGGTTTCTGCAATTACCAAAGGTAATGTATTTCATTGGTATCACAACCTTGAATTGTATTCAAACAGTTATCAACACTTTTTATATATATCAGCATTTTTTTGCATTGAGATCTTATTGTCTAGAGTCAACCAAAAATTTACCGAACATTTACACTGGGTATAGTACCCCATTATGCAATTATTGACATGATTAGTGCAGTAAGATTCAATACTCTAGAAGCACCCACGGCCAAATTTAAAACAATATGGTGTTTCATCATATTGAACTTAGACCGTCATTATTTCATATCATGGTGCTAATAAATGCATAAAGCTTATGTTGCGATTTTCCATTGATATTATCCAAAGAGTCTTTCAAGTTCTTCCTATTCCGGTTTATCCTATAGATGAACATAAAGTTCTTCACCAAAGTTTATCCCTTTCGGAAATTTGGTTCGTAATCGAATGATATATTTGGATTCCAGCTGTCCCAGTTTCTTTTTCCTATCTCCCAATCTCTCATTTTGTTCAACCATGTCAAGTCCAAAGAAACTCATATTTCTCCAGTCACCTTTTTGACAGGTCAACATATGTTTGGCAGTAGTATATGTTTCATCTTTGTTCTTTACCGCCCTTATATGTTCTAGGATCCGTTTTTTTAGGCTACAAGTGGTGCTGCCTATATACATCAGTCCGCAATTACATTGAATGACATAGACCACAAATTGCGATAAACATGTTATTCGTTGATTGATGTAAATGATTCTTCCTTCAGGGTCTCTTATTTCTTTTTTATTAGTCCCAATCTTGCAGGCTTTACAATTGTTACATCTTCTGAAGCCACTTTGTTGCTGTTCAAGCCAGTTTTTTCTTGTTGTTTGTGATTGGAAATGGCTACGTACTATTGTGTCTTTAAGAGACGGAACTTTTCTGAAAGTAATTTGCGGTCCGTTTCCAATGATTGTTTTGAGATCTTGATCTTGTTTATATATATATATTTGTCACCAATTTCGAAATATAACACAGCACTCTCCTTGGGGTTTAACTTTTCTTTATTAGTCAAGCCATCTACTCCTTGGTGAAGGAGTAGATGGCTTGACTAATAAAGAAAAGTTAAACCCCAAGGAGAGTGCTGCGTTATATTTCGAAACTGGTGACAAACATATTTCAAGGTGAAGTCCAGCCTTGCCGCAGGCACCAGCTGTCAAGAGCGCCCTTCGTGTTCTGGACTTTGTTGTTGGATATATATATATATGGTTAAGAGGTATAGGGAGAGAACAGTTTGAGAAAAATGGATGCAGGGTTGTTCACTAATATATGTTTCTAAGAAAAAAGCTCCATAATTCCAGTATTGACTAAGGCACTATTGTGAATTTATAAAGTGTTACATGGGGGTGCCTCATTGGGTGGTTTTCAATTGAGATATCTGATGCAAGCACATTGAAGTTGAAATGCAAGCCTCTACAGTTGGTGTTCTGCAGTGTATGAAGTTTGCTGAAGTATTCAGAATGAGGGTAGAAAGAGAAATCCAGGCAGGAGTAACATGTCAGCTATCTACCTTTTCTTTGCTTTGCTAATAACCATGAAACCACCTTCCTCACCAATAGTAAATACTCCGCTTTCTCCACATTGGTTTATTTAGTTAGATTGATTACTTTATGTGTTTGTTTGTACTTAGTTCAAGAAACTACACTGTTCCTGATCCACCCGGACTGTTTGATGGTCACGTCTGGCCAATGTATATTAAACACAGTAACATAATGGACAATCTCCAGGTGGATGTGGGTGAGTAGAAAATAATTTAAAGGTGTGTTCAAATAAAAAGCACAAATTTAAAAGATTAACATTTTCTATACAGAGAATGCAAATGCTCTAAATGTCACTTTGCTATATACTGATGGTATCAAAATGTTATACCACCCACCTACATTAAATAAAAAAAATCCCTGCTCCATAGTGTAACACCATGACACACTTCACTAACCACACCTGAAACATGTCAGGGTTACAGTATAAAGAAAACACTACAACTCATTTAAGACAAAAGTAGCAGGCGATAATCCATCCAAAAACAAAGATGGCTAAAAACAGCTCTCTTGTTACCCTGAAAACACCCTTTGTCTCAAGCTGTGTGAGTTATGTACAACAAAATGCATACATTCTAGATAGCCTGTCTAATCTTGCATCATCTTCACCCATCCAATAGAACCAGAACACCAACAGTCATGCATTATAGCTTACATCTGCAAGATTAATTAAGAATGTAGCCCACAACAAGAAGGTACTCGTGTATTAAACATCACTGACAGGGACTTAACATAAGCAACAAAATGATCATCACCTTTTGCTAGTCTAAACTGTGATCTTCCAACCAAGTAAAGCAACGTTTTAGCCATTCGACTATTACCACCAAGAAGAAACTGTGGCCTATGTTATCTCAAGAAATCACTCATTCCTTAAAACTCACTTTCTGCAGTAGCTTCTTGCCACTTCTGCCTTTTCAAGCATTTTTTAAGTGTGCCTCCACTGGCAGTTGTTTCCCTTCTGATTGCCTTTTTTACACACCATTCCCTCTCTTCACTAGAGAGAGCAAATTCTGGTAATTAAACTGAGAAAACTGTCTAAACAAGACATAATAATTAACTGCAGTCCACATACTCCAGGCTCTGAGCGCTGGTAGTTAAGGTGACCTGATGCTGGCAGTATGTTAGCGAATGCGATGGTGTTCCCCCTTTTTTTATGTTTCGCCTGCACAGCACTTGCGCTGTGCTTGTGAAATCTATTGTTTTTAATATACATCTTAGAAGGGGCTTACATCCAGCCCTCTCACTTTACTGACTTTTCATTGGTTCCTGTGTTTGCCACTTACTTTTCCTCCATTTCTATATTGGCTGTAGCATATTTTCTACATTTACCAATGCTTGTTCCTCCTGTTGCTTCTCTTATCAGTTACCCATCAGCAAAGTACTGTATCCATCCACTTTTGGGGAACTATTTTCTTACGGTTTTGTCTGCACAGCGCTTTAATTTTAATTGATCACCCACAAACACTCGGTATAAGTGATGGACAGAAACACTGCAGTGGTCTCAATGCACTGCTTTTTTCAGCTGTGGAGATCTTCTGATGTAGCATTTATTTTTTTCGCTGCTCTGGAAAAGCACGACCTAGTGCCCCCGGGGCACAAACAGGAACATATTTGAGTGCTTGCAGGCTAGCATGTACTAAGCAGGACCCGCGGAGACTCGAACCGGGATCCCCAGCTCCCGAGTCGGCAGCACTGACCCTTGCACCAGGTCCTACAGCACGTTTCTCCAGAGCCTACAGAGGACCAGTAGGACATAAATGGAGCACACGAAGCAGAGCTCTTTGGTTGCAGACCAACGTGGTCTTTCTGTCCTGTTAGCGCACAACAAGCTGTGGCTGCAGCCAGCAGACTGCAGCTGCTTCTTCCAGTGTGAAGTTTTAGGCTGACTTGGTACCTTTATAAATCATTCGTGAAACATCGTTGGCTGCAGTGAGACAGTTGAATAGGACAATAAAGATAAAATGATTCCCTTTTTTAGATTGCTTAACGTCTTTTTTAATATTCTATCACACGCAGTACATCCAATTGAAGAGAATCGCGGTGGTGTTTTAATGGCAAACTGCTGTTTTGATAATTAAGCTCATACTTTCGTTTGTTAGTCCTATGAGTATATTTTATTTATTTATTTGAAGGTTTTATATAGCGCTAACAAGACTCTTGCGGGTATCAGAGCGCTTTACATGGCAGATGTTGGAAACAGGTACAAGTATAGACAAATAAAAATATGGGTGATTCCGATACAAGGTGATCACTAATACAGACTAGTAATTATATTACAGTAATAAGTAAGTAATTGAAGTGAATTTAGCCATGAGAATCGCCTTCACTTCTTTTTTGAAGGAGGCAGTAGAAGGGTTCAGTCTTGTTTCGGTGGGCAAAGCATTCCAGATCCTGGGAGCCATTCCAGAGAAGGTCCGGTTGTAAGTTTTCTTCTTGGCAAATCGTTGTGGTTTCAGTAGAAGATTCCTGGAGGCTCTATTACCAGAAGAGAGTACCAGTTTCTGAGCTAGATAGCTCGGAGTGTTGTGATGTAAGACCTTGTGCGTCATACATGCGATTTTCAGATGAATTCTAGCTTCGAACGGTAGCCAGTTGAGGGCTCTAAGGTCTGGAGAGATGTGAGAGTTTCTTTTTGAACCTGTGATGAGCCTCGCAGCTGAGTTGATAGAGGCTCTTAGCGGGGCTGTCGTCGATCTGGGGAGGCCGCGTAGGGCTACAGCCCCATATTCCACTCTTGGGATTACTAGGGCTTGAACTGCTTGTTTGAAGTCGTTTGCTGGCAGGAAGGGTTTCAGTTTTCTCAGGGTGTTCATGTGGAAATTTGCTCCTTTTGTGGAGGCGCTGATATGTTTTTGCATCTTTAGGTTTCTGTCCAGTGTCACACCCAGCGATTTCGCTGATTCGACAATGAGAGGTTGCCCTTTGAGTGCTGTTAGGTGCTTCATCCAGTCGAGGATGATGGACGATTTGTTGGGGGGGAGAGGGATTAAGAAGAATTCCGTTTTGAGGGAGTTTAGTTTCAAATGGTTTCAGCCAACCATGTTTGAGTTTTTTGTAGCTTTGAGTTGAGAGATTTGATGTCCTCAAGTGAGTGGATCTTGATGTAGAGTTGGGTGTCGTCTGCATACATGTGAAAATGGACATTGGAGAGACTGAGAAGTTCGGTGAGTGGCTCCATGAAGAGGTTGAAAAGTGTGGGTGAAAGGGAAGAGCCTTGCGGTACTCCTAACGTGACTGGAACGGGGTTGGACAAGGATTGATTGACCTTGAATCTTTGAGATCTATTTTGGAGGAAAGAGGTAAACCAGGTAAGCACAGATCCAGATAATCCCATTCTGTGTTTCAGGAGCTCTAGCAGGTTGTCGTGTTTGACGGTGTCAAATGCCGATGAAAGGGCGAGTAAGATTAGTAAGCAGGCTTCGTTTTGGTCAAGGATTTTTAGTGCGTCGTCTATTATGTGGGTCATGCTGATTCCGTACTGTGACCTGCTCGGAAGCCTGATTGGTATTGGTTGAGCAGGTTGAATTGTTCAATGTGGTTGCTAAGCTGCGTGTGAACACATTTTTCCAAGAGCTTGGCTAGAGTGGGGATGTTGGATATCGGGCGATAGTTATTTAAGTCTGATGGGTCGGCTATTGGTTTCTTTAGGATAGGGGATACCTGACCTGTTTTCAGGATTTGTGGGATGGTTCCTTGATGGAGGGAGGTATTTATAATCTTGGTCCAGAGAGGTAGTAACAGTGGAATGAAGTCTTTTAAGTAGTTAGCAGGAAGCGGGTCTGTGAAGTGACTGGAGGGATTCAAGGCGGTTAGTGTCTTTAGTATAGTATCTTCACTGTAAGTGTTGAAGGAGGACCAGGATGCGTTGTTTTTAAGGTTGAATTTTGTGGAGCATTTGACTGGGGCATCTGTCGGGGGCAGTGAGGAGTTCTTTTGCGTGTCAGTAAGGGATAAAAGGTCATTGAGCAGGTCGGTTTTTATGGTTTCTGACTTCATAATGAAAAAGGAGGCAAATTCCTCACAGTTGGATAGGGTGTCGGGGGTAGCCTTGGGGTGGGTGGGTACACTCTTGGTTTGGGCTTTGATTAGTTCTAATAGTTTTTTGGGACGGTTCTTGGCTTGGTCTAGTTGATTACTGAAGAAGTCGGTTTTAGATTGTCTGATCTTTCTAAAGTAGGAGTTTCTGGTGGTTCTTAGTAGCTTGAGGTGGTCAGAGGAAGGTGCAGATCTCCATCGACGTTCAATTGATCTTAGTGATCGTCTGTCTTCATTTAGCCTATCATCATACCAGGGTTTTGAGTCTTTTGTGGTGATTCTTTTCAATTGTAAAGGAGCTATTTTGTTTAATAAGCTGTTCATGGAGTGGAAGTAGTGGTTGGTCAGACCTTGTACATCGGCTACGTCTTCCGGGGGACGTAGGATGTTATGATTAGAGGTTGCGAGTAGGTCGGAACCGACGTTTTTTAGATTCCTCTTCCAGATCTTTGTTCTCTGGGGTTGTGTCGAAAGTCGTTTAACTGATTCCATGACGTGGAATGTAATGATGTGATGGTCAGACCAATCACAAGGGAGGATTGAGTCGAGCTGAGTGGAGTCAACTTTGGAGATTACTAGGTCGAGGGTTGAGCCTTTGTCGTGTGTGGGGCTGTTACAGATTTGGTTAAGATTAAGGTCTGAGAGGAAAGCTTTGAGGCTGTTGACCCCTGGGTCGTTCTGGTCATCCCAGTGTAGGTTGAAGTCACCCAGGAATATTTGCATATTTTGTTGGCCGTCATTTGTAGGTAGAATATCCATGAGGTGTTCTATGAATGTGAGGTTATCTCCTGGACGGTGGTAGAATGTGTGTAGTGAACATATTTGTTTGTTATTACTAGAGATGTTTAAACAAAGGTATTCACAGGAGGATAGTGCAGGGGCATTGGAGTTGGTCACTGTTAGAATGCTCTAATGTATGCAAGCGATCCCACCACCCGGCCTATCAATTCTGTCTAGTCTGGTGATGTCATAGTTTGGGGGCACTAGTATGTCCAGGATGGGCGTAGATGATTCATTTAGCCATGTTTCAGTCAGGATTAGAATGTCTGGTTCGTTAGCGAGTAAAAGGTCAGCTATATCGGTTGCATGTCTAGATGCTGACCTGCAGTTTAGGAGTATACATTTTAGCCGCATCTTGTTGGGTGCTGTGGTGGGTTCGAGTGTGAGAGGGATTCGCGTGAGATTGTTTTCAACTATGCCTCTGGAATTGTGTCTTGTAGCTCTGTGGGTGTTGATAGGGATAGACTGGATTAGGGAATCTATACGCAAGTTATCTGGGTGCCCAGCGTTAGGTGGGAGGTATTGATAGTTCGTAAGAGCGGAGTAGGGAGAGTAATTCTTTAGATGATAGGGGTTTTTTTTATCCTGATTGGGCGGGATAAGGCGTTGGGGTAAGGCACTGTACTCCAACTTGGGGGCTCATGATTTTGGGAGCTTACGTGTAGTTGTTGGGTGCGATTCGAATTTTTGATGTGTGGGTATGTTCTGGATTCAGGTTTAGGGCGCGCGAGCTTGGGTTGCTGAAGAATCAGATCGTGTAGAGTTTGGATGTCCGCTTTGAATTGTTGAAGAGATAGTAATATCTCGTCTAGTCTGGGGTCTGGAGTGAGAGTTGCCATATTTAATGGATGGACTGTGGGTGAGAGAGGTGTAGTTGTGCCTTGTATGCAGTTTGAGGGGGAGTCGTAATCGGGATCCTTGTGTTGAGATCTTTCTGTGTGGTTATCTATGGAGAGGGGGAGTGTAAGGCCGGGTGTGAGGGGGTCTGGATGTGGGTTATGTAAGGGACTGTGGTGGTAGAAGTGGGGATAGAAGGGACGGTTGGGACGTCGGGATGATGGGAGGTAAGGGTTATATGTGTGGTTGGGACCGTGTGACTATTATTGTTCTTGGGGGAGGAATAAGAATGGGGGAGATGAGTGGCGCCATGAGGATGTGTGATGGATTTGCTAAGGGGTGTGAGTGGGACGGTGGAAGTATTGGTGCGGGGAGACGGTGGGGGTGGTAATGCGGGGTGAGGGGAGATAGGGTGTGGGGAGTGAGTGGAGCCGTGGGTGTAGTGGTGGTGTTAGGGTGCGAATAGGGCTTAGGGAGGTATGTGTTGTTAACCCGGGTGTCGGTTAGGTCTGGGTGTAAGTGTAGGGAGGGACAGCTGGGTATCATGACTTAATGGGGAATCAGATCGGGAGTTGGTAATTGAACAGTGATTGTGATTGGCTGGGGAGGGGGGGGGTGTGTTCTTATAACTTTTTCCTTGATGAGAGGAAAGATGTTATCTAGAAGGTTTAGGTTGCGGTCCGATGATTGCATGAGGATGATCCCATTATGATAGATAGTGATTGTAGCTGCTGCTTTATAGAATGGGGAGGGGAGGATAGATAGCGTGAGTCCGTGCGCTGTTTTCCTCATGGCGGTGACCGTGAATAGAGCGAGAAAGGCTTTTCTCCATTGAGCTCTTCTTTTAGTATAGAAGATGATGTCATTAGTAATATGCCCTTTGTTAATTGAGAAGTAGGGATCAGAGATTGGGGTTTCAGGGTGAGATTTTAGAATGTTGTGTTTAAATCCTTTAGCTGCTTTTTTTGTAAGGTTGGGGGGGTAGTTAATGGAATAGGTGTGGTTGCCATTATGCTCCATAGTGCGGGATTAAGCTTGTAAGAGGGGGACGATCAGGGTGGGGTACATGCAGTGGTTTGCACTTTGGGGAAGAGGTGGCGCTAGGTCTGACGGGCGGAACTTTCACCTTTGCAATTGTTGGGTTTGGAGATGAGGATGTTGTTTGTGTTCTTTGGGAGCCCACCCATTTAGAATGCGTCAGTCCAAGATGGCCGCCCTGTTTACTGTCTAGACCTGTTCTTGCGATGTAGTCCTCTTTCGCTTTCCATTAAGTGTCCTCTTGGGGTGAAGTCCTTTTTCTGTGTTTATCTACATAGTGGAGATTGGTCCTTTCTTTATTTTCCAAGTAGTGAATACTATGGAGAAGTCCTATGTTTCTTTCTTACTAATTCAATCCATGATTAGATAGTCCTTTATCCCTGTTTATAGCTATTGCGGCCATTTTGAGTAGTTTGTAGAGGCAACTGAGGTTCTTCACCCGATCTAAGTGAATGTGATTCTAGAATGGGTTTCCCAGCTTTTGCCCATCAGTCTGTGGTAAACCAATATGCCCCCAAAGTCAAGAAAACCTCTATGTGCTCCTCCTATTGTTCCCCGGTGATTGTAGTTCCAATGTGGCAAGCGTGCGCAGAGAGAAATCAGTGCCAGGCATGTAATGCAGTCCTCAATCATAAGAATGAGGGTTGGGGGTCAAGCCTGGGCCCCTTGATCAAAACCCAGCCTACAAATGATCCATGTGGCATGTGCAGAGCCTGCAGACCTGTCTGCATTTATGTCGGGCGCAATGACTAACCTGAATAGCGGGTCCCGCTGTGTCCTCGAGAGATGTGTTGTCCACGTTATCACTTCAGATCGTGGGTTAGCCTCTGCCTCCACCCCGGTCTGCTTCTAGCTTTGCTCCTGGTCGTTCACTAGAGTGGTGGGGGAGGCACCAAACCTGTGTCTCTGCACAGATCTTCAAACACGCCGGTCCCGAGCACGTCCGCTTATTGAGCGGTTCAGCACCGTCCCGCCTCCTGGAAGATCTGTATGCATGCTTACGTTAGCTGGGAGTCCTCTGCTGCCGAGAGAAGGATCGGGAGGCTATCTCGCTCCTGTTCGCTGTCTTGCGGGAGGGGGGTTGCTGCCTGGAGCTGGCGAGGATATGGCGGGGAAGCAGCGCTGAATGCCATCCGAGCACTGGATCTCAGGCCCACCGCAGTCGATCCACCGACGTGGCCACACCGCCAGCTAGGGGCGACCCCGTCCTCAAGGATGCCCAACGATCTAGGAGATCGCCGGGGCCTCAGGGAAGCCTCCTCCTTGTATCTCCTTCTCACCCTCGCCCCTGGTCACAGACTTGATGGCAGGGGGATCGCGGTAGGGAACCAGCCCGGAGACCGTGGTGCGTGCTGCCTGCGTCCCCGATCCGGTGCCCGCCGCAAGGGTAGTGCAGTCGACGTGTTCTCCACTCGCGCGGGGGGCGATCAGGTCTTTAGTGCAATCCGTCGATTTCAGCATGTCGGATGGCTCACCCTCAGCAAGTGCTGTCCTGTGGTTGTGCGCTGATGGAGACTGTCAGTAGCATCATTATTATAGATGTCTCTGGGTTCCTAGGTCTGTGGCGCCGCAAGATGGTGATGCTCATTGATTCCGGACCTTGTACTCTGCTCCGCTGTTGTCGAGGTAAGAGATGTAGCTGATCCTATTACTTGTGTTGTTACTTCTTCTTTTCTTTATGTCCGGTAAAGATTCTGATGGGGCTAACAGGGATATCACGGAGAGTGATCCCAAGCAAGCGGAGCTCTCCTAGTGAGCTCCTCTCCAGTCGGCCATCTTGATGCTTTTGATGTGGCATTTGACAGTTTTTTTGTTCGATGTGAAGTGTACATATCTTAATTGTGGCAAACGTTCATTGAAACATAAGGCTGGCTACTGCTTTCAAATCGTTGCTGATAAATTAATTTTACATCTGCTCGACTCTTTTGGTAAATCCGTTTTGCTTATAGCGGCACGCTCTTTTCTTGATTTAATGGAGAGAATCTGAGGTAATCTCGTTGTGGATGACCCGCGGGGAATGGGAACTTTCATTCTGCCAGTCCATTCATGTGTGCCCTTCCCAACCAGCAATGTGTGATTTAAAAGTGGTGTTTGCATCAATCAGCTGGTCTTTTTCATGCCAGTCACAATTCTTGTGTTCTCTGCAGGGCCGGACTGGTAATACCGGGCACCGGGCAATCCCCCGGGAGGCCGGAAGGGGTGGGGGCCGGTTTCTTTACAGGGGGCCGGTTTTGTTACTGGGGCCTCCGATTTTGGAAAAATCGGCCCTCAGCAACAAAATCAGAAGACCGTCCTGCTTCCAGGCCTGTGGCAGCATGGGTTCTCAGCAGGAATCCGACCCTGGAGTGTCCAAATGCAAAAATACACACACAGTATAAATAATATGTACTTGCCGTGAGGAGAGGCGCACGGGGTGACATGTGAGGGTCAGAGGGAGGAGCCATGCACGAGGGGCAGTTTGGGATCCGGAAGGAGGCCTCCTGGAAGAGAGGCGCCGAACACCGAGGCTGCGGGGATAAGAAGAGAGCGCAGGAGAAGAAGTGAAAGGTAGAAGGAGGAAGCAGGGAGCAGGGAGCGCTCCAGGGTAAGCGGGAGGCGCCGTGGGAGAAGCGAGAGCTGCCGGGTGAAGGTGGGAGTGCCGGCATGTGGGATGAGAAGGGCACGAGGACAGAGAGTTCAATGATCCATGCAAGAGGGAAGGGGCGCCCACCGCCGGTGACACGAGAGCAAGGACACCCCGCGAGCCGGCACTGCCCTGGAGCACAGGCAAAGACCGGGAGAGACGGGAGCCCCAAAATAAAGGACCATGAGCCCGGCGATCTGGGGGTTCGAGCCAGGAGACTGACAGAGGAGCACGGGCACCAGGGAGCAGGATTCGGGAGCCGCTGCGGAGTCCACTGAGGAGCAAGCCCTGGGCGGAGAAACAGTGAGTATAGGGCGCAATGACCCAGGCACATTGACTAGGAAATGGCACTGAGGGACAGGTACTGAGGGCTGTCACTGAGCGAGTGGTACTGAGGACTGTCACTGAGCGAGAGGTGCTGAGGGGTGCTACCCACGGAGAGGCACTGAGGACTGGCACTGATTGAATGATAGTGAAGAGCACTGAGGACTGGCACCGAGGAATGGTACTCGCAGACTGTCTTGAGGATTGGTACTCACAGAGGGGCACTGAGGACTGGTACTTTGCAAGGTGCACCGAAGACTGGCGCTGAGGACTGCTACTAACAGAGGGCTACTGAGGACTGTCACTGGAGAGGGATTATGCGGACTGGCACTGAGCGAAGGGCACTGAGTATTGGTACTCACACAGGGCCACTGAGGACTGTTACTGAGCGAGCAGTACTGAGGACTGGTGCTTAAAGAGGACTGACCCTGAACATGAAGTACTGAAGACTACTATTAACGAGGGGAGGGGGTAGGGGGTCCGAGGACTAGTATTTGTGAAGGTCATTGAGGACTGGCACTGAGGGGAACTGAGACTGGCATTGAGCGAGGAGCACTGAGGACTGGCACAATAGGGAGGGGTATTAAAGACTGGCACTGAGAATTGGTACTCACCGAGGGTCTCTCAGGACTGATACGGGCCAATTGAGCATTGAAGACTGTGTTGAGTGAGGGGTACAGAGGACAGGTACTGACCAAGTGACCCTGAAGACTGTGTTCACTGTGGAGTACTGAGGGCAGGTACTGACCGGGTGAGCCCTAAAGACTGTGTTCACTAAGGGGTACTGAGGGCAGGTACTGACCGAGTGAGCATTGAAGACTGTGTTCACTGAGGGGTATTGAGGACAGGTACTGACAGTGACTTTGAAAACTGTGTTCATCGAGGGGTACTGTAATTTCTGATATTTATATGTTTCCCTCGTTCATTGCTTGATTTTTGCTCACGAGAATGTGTCACTCATAGTCATTGAATATCACTCATAATTACACTGAATTTATGAAAATGTCACACACAGCAATCTGAAACCTTGAAGCTATGCACAGTGCAGTGTGCACTCCTGCCTCTGCTCTGCGGAGAAAAAGCACAACTGCCATTGGTGAGGTGACCTCTCACTCACGAATGGCAGTGGTGCTTTTTACCCGCACAGACAGACAGAGGTGCTGCGGTGCAGTAGTTGGGTTGAATTTAGTAGTACGTGTGCCTCACACACACACTACTAAATTCAACCCAAGTTACCATACCAGTCCACCCAGCTACTGCACTGTGCGTGCACAGGGACAGGGTGCCGTGCGGCCGGTGCGTGCTGGCCGCGGCCCGCGTACACTTACTTTCAGAGCCACACCCACTGTCTACCACCACCACCCTTCGTGACCAGGCAGGCACTGAGGCACCTGACCTGCCTTAATTGTAGGCATAATGACTGGATAACCTGGTGCTCTTTAAGGTCATCATGTACTATTTACTGTGCTTTAAAAGTTAATACAATTAAATTTGTAATGAAAAATGTGCTGTAAAATGAACCATTTTGGTCTGTCTTTTTCAAAAAAATTCTTGGGGGGAAGACCCCCCCAAACCCCCGTAGTAGTGGTCGTGCTCGCTCGCTACGCGCCGGATGGGGGCTGCTCTGGCAAAATTTGCCAGGGCTGCTTTCAGTTCCCAGTCCGGCCCTGGTTCTCTGCATGTTAGGTTAACGTCCTGCCGATGGTCCTGGTGTGTATGTTCTTGACTTTCATTTTCAAATACATCTTTTAGGTGACCCCTGCTGGATCAGAGAGCCCATTGTTCCTTAATACTGCCCTGTAGATTCTGAACAGTTAATGTACTATTTTAGTGGAAAAATAGTATCTGAGGGAAGGAAGGGATTTCATTGATTGAATCTTCATTCGGATGTCAGCAGTTTGTATGCACAGTAATCCACCACTGGTGTTTCATTTTACAGTCCAGTAAAAAGTGCAGTTTTTAATACTATGAACCAAAAGATCAAAATAATGTTAGGACTGGATGACATTTTGTCCGAGTCTTTGTAAATACCTGCATAACAAACATAACGATAATGACGGGCACCACCCCCACCTAGGGGGCGTGGTGCCTTTAGTGGCATCTTGGGCAGGAGCCAGGATAGGGTCTCGGCCGGGTCAAACAACCCGGAAAGGGGGGAGTAGCAGGGATTCCGGAAACGCGTCACCAAGGGGGGCGCGGGAGACCCGGACTGCCGGATGGTTTAAAAATCTAAGGACAGGAAGGGGAAGCCCTCTTTTGTCCTCACGCCACGGGTGAAGCAGGTCGGAGCGTCGTGAAGTTCGAAGCGCAGCGTGTGTAGCTGCGGGAGGTCGCGGCGGGTCCGTCGTTCCGGCGCACGGTTTCATCCAGGTGAGAGGGCCTCACACCAAGCGTAGTTAGGGGTATGCTAATGCAATTAAACAATTTAGCGTAATTTAGGGTTATGAGTAACCCGGCTTGCGGCGCGGTAATGAACGGGAGCGGGCTCGATGCCCGCGGTGCGAGCGGAGGCTGAAAAGCGGCGCGTTAGTCAGCAGGAGCTTGCTCGGCTTATCAAGGGACGCGTGCGACACAAGCGGAGGGTTTTGAAGCGGTGAGCGGGCTCGATGCATGATGGCTAATGGCCCGATTGCCTTATCCGGGTTTAGGCTGCATATTGTTAGCACAGACTGATGAGTAGTATTGCGCCTATGACCATGTGTTAACGGATTGCTCATTTCGCATATCCTTTATTATTGTAGTTACATCAGTCTACAGCATGGCAGACTTACGGAATTGGCGGCAAGCGACCGCGGGTGCGGCGCGTGGGGGGTAGCCGGGGGGGCACAACAGGCCCAGAGAACGTAAGAACCACCGGGGGCACAGCGGGTGAGTGTGCTGAGCGCTCGGTAAAAATGCATGATTTAGGGCTCAGAACGCTGATGCATGGTGGACTGGTGGGAAGCATGGGGGGATAATGTGGGGCACTGGGGTAGTGAGTATCTCCAGTGGCCCGGACAAAAATCATAACCAAGCATGTGCAATAGTTATGCAGGAACAACCGGAAAATGCATGTACAGTAAAAGAGGAATGTTGGGGCACTGGGGTGGTGAGTATCTCCAGTGCCCCGGACAACAGAAAAATGTAATATGCATGCACAGTGAAATGATAACGTGGGGCACTGGGGTAGTGAGTATCTCCAGTGCCTCGGACAACAGGAAACGGTAATATGCATGCACAGTGGAATGTTAACGTGGGGGCACTGGGGTAGTGAGTATCTCCAGTGCGCCGGATAACAAAAATGTATGATACATATACCGTGGGCGCACGGGGGTAGTGAGTATACCCAGTGCGCCGGACAACGCTAAGTGAATGAATAGGGGGGACGTTGGCTAATTATCTTTTGTTCTCCTTAGTGTGGAATGCCACCAAAGCGTGCACGAGTGGGCAAGGAGGCCCCGGCTACTCAAGCCACCACCTATAATTTGCATTATCGTTATGTTTGTTATGCAGGTATTTACAAAGACTCGGACAAAATGTCATCCAGTCCTAACATTATTTTGATCTTTTGGTTCATAGTATTAAAAACTGCACTTTTATTGTATGGGTCCGCGTCGCCAGCGGTGGCCCCATCGGCAGGAATCACATGGCATGTGCCATCAGAAACCAGGGAGAAAATATTCAGGGGGGAGTTCGTAGACGTCTTCGATCTCATCAACGCAGGGGTAGTCCCGGGGAAGAACAGAGCAGGAAAAGAGGGCGAGTTCAAACAGAAGAAAGTTTGGGTGGAGTGGTCCATTAAGAACTGGGTCACTGGGTTCGCTATATACGCAGCAATCATGGTAGAGAGGTATCCCGCATTGGCAGCCCAGTTAATCAGCTACATGTCCATGATACACGGGGCGGCATCAGAATTCCCGGGCACGGCTTGGCTTCAATATGATAACAAATTCAGGCAAATGAAGGCAGTGCGCCCAGAGGTGGCTTGGGACCAACGGGAGATTAACATATGGCATGCAGAATTTTATTCAACAGCGCCAGTTAACAAGACCAATCAGTCCTTTCGTGGGGACAGAGGGATGGGGGATAAGAAACAGGCCTGTTGGCAATTCAATAAGAACGAGTGCAACAGGGGTGCAGCATGCAAGTTTAAACATATATGCTCCTTCTGTGGAATACAAGGCCACTCAGAGAGTAAGTGCTACAAGAGCAGCCTGCACATACACAACCCCAGAATAGGGGGCGTGGGGCCCAAGCACCATAGGAACTTGCCTACGCCCATCCAGCTCCACGTTCTGACGCACCTACTCAGTAAATATGACAAGATACAAGAGGCACACTTCCTGCACCAAGGTTTTAAATTTGGCTTTCGCATCCCATCTATTGCTACCCCGTCCACGAGCCCGCCACGCAACCAGCGCTCAGTCTTGCAGAATCCGGAAGTGACTAGGGAAAAGATCATGAAAGAAGTAACCCTGGGTAGAGTAGCAGGTCCTTTTCAGCAGTTGCCAAGGCAGGACTTAGTATGTTCACCATTGGGTTTGGTACCTAAAAAAGAAAAGGGGAAATATCGCCTGATTCATAATTTGTCAAGTCCACCAGAGTTGTTGGTTAATGATAAATTGGACCCAGAACTATGCGCGGTGCGTTATACCACATTTGACGAAACGATAAAAAAAATTACAGAGGTTAGGCGAGGGAGCCCTAATGGCCAAATCCGACATAGAAGCTGCTTTTCGCCTGCTGCCAGTGCACCCAGACGACACTAGGTTGCTGGGCTTCACTTTTGAAAGGAAATTCTTCATTGATCTTTGTATGCCAATGGGGTGTTCTATCGCATGTGCTGTGTTCGAGACATTCAGCCGGTTTCTAGAATGGGTGGTGCAGGGACTGTTGTCATCAACAGACGTGGTACACTACTTGGACGACTTTCTTTTTTTAGGTCCGCCGGGGTCGCCGGCGTGCAGGATGGCCCTACTGGGCTTCCAGCATTTGGCGGGAGCACTGGGGGTACCCCTGGCAGAGGGAAAGACAGAAGGGCCAACGACACAGCTAACTTTCTTAGGTATCGAGATAGACACCATAGCGGGAGTATGCAGACTCCCTCAGGAGAAAGTGACAGCATTTGAGGCCACCATTGATGACTGTTTGGCGGCACGCAAGGTGACGCTTCACCAGCTACAGGTCCTGGTGGGGCAGCTGAATTTTGCGCTCAGAGTGATACCTATGGGCAGAGCATTCTCCAAGAGCATAGCAAGGGCAATGTCCGGCTTGTGGGCCAAGCACCATCACACCAGGCTTTCCAAAGAGGTGAAAAACGACCTGGTCATATGGAAGGAATTCTTGAAGGGGTTCAATGGAGTGGTACTGTGGCAACAACCAATTCAGGCGAATGCAGAAGTAGAACTATTCACGGATGCAGCGGGCAGCATAGGATTTGGGGCTGTGTTGGGTACCAAGTGGTGCATGCAGCACTGGCCGGTGGACTGGTCCGGGTTAACCCGCAATATCACCTTCTTAGAGCTGTTCCCAATCATCGTGGCTTTGCACCTGTGGGGGCCCCTGTTGGAAAATAAGCGCATTGTATTCTGGTCCGACAGCATGTCAGCAGTAATGGCGGTTAACAATCAGAGAGCTAAATGCCCATGGGTTCTTCGCCTACTGAAGGAACTAGTGCTAGGATGCCTGCAGCGCAATGTATATTTTACTGCAAAACATGTGCCAGGGGTGGACAATACAGTAGCTGACGCCCTGTCCCGCTTTAAGTTGACAGAGTTCCGAGCCCGATGGCCACAAGCCGACAAACAGATGACGAACTTCCCGGAGGAGTTATGGAAGCTTGGTGCCCCACTGCCTCCGAGCTGATAACCGCGTCCCTGGCCCCCAAGACTAAGAGTATGTATGAGAAGGCGTGGCAGTCATACTTAGCCGTCCTAAGAGGGGCAGGGGCAATAGAGAGGCTATCACCACAAAGTGTCCTGGTATTCATAGTACACCAGAAAGAGAATGGCAAATCGCTACCCATGGTGAGGAGACAGCTGTCGGCAATTGCCTGCTTCGCAGGGTTGGGGGGGTGGCAGACCCTACAAAAGACCCTAGAGTCATAAGGGCGGTGAAAGGATGGGACAGAATGGTCCCAGGGGTGAAAGACAATAGGAGACCCATTGATGCTAGTAGACTAGCTAATATCTTGGAAGTACTGCCGCGAGTGTGCGGTTCCCTTTATGAAACGCAGTTGCTGAGACTAGCTTATTCCTTGGCATTCTTTGGGGCGTTTAGAATTTCTGAGCTCCTACCGGCCTCTAGGTCAGATAGAGAAGGGGGCATCAACCTAGTGGACGTGTTAATGACAGTGGACGCGTTACAGGTTAGAGTAAGGCGGACCAAGACAGACCCTCTGGGTAAGGGGACATGGGTCCAGTTAGGAGCAGTGCAGGGGGCCATGTTCTGTCCGGTCGCTCTAGCGCGAGCCTTCCTACAGATAAGACCGGGGGGAGGGGACCGCAGACTGCTAATACATGCAGACGGAATCCCCCTCACAAGATTCCAGTTCACCAGAATATGTAAACGATCGCTGGAATATTTGGGGGTGGAGACGACACATTTCACATCCCACTCGTTCCGCATTGGGGCAGCCACGACGGCGGCGGCGTTAGGCCTCCCATCTGAAACTATTAAGAAGGTGGGGAGATGGAAGTCATCGTGTTTTGAGCGTTATGTAAGATCCCAACTGGCATAGTCCTGAGTCAGCCCGGGGGGGGGGGAATGTATGAGCGTGTTGCACTCCCCATCTGCTACCCCTCCGCCCATTCTCTTATCATTTCTATTTCTAAATACAATACAGGTGTCCCGAGACAGCGGACGCAGGTATGCTGGTGTGGCCATTCATTTATACGCAGAGCAGGGCAATTCTTCAACAAATCACGAGAAGACAAAGCACAGAGAGCGAAGGGAATCGATCACCATTGGGTAGGGAGCGGCGGGCAGCGGCTGGCAGATCTACCGGCCGAGTTGCGGAGCGCACTGGCAAAGGGCATGCCCGTCCCAGAGGTGTTGGTGATTCATTCCGGGGGCAATGACATGATCCCGGCGGGCCGTAGGGGAGTAAAAGAAGCACTGTTCTCCGCACTTTCAGGAGTTCGGAAGATGCTACCAGACACCACTATATTCTGGTCCGAGGTGACCCCACGGCAAGTTTGGGCGAATGGGGCGCCGGCTAAAGCGGTGAATAAATCAGTGAAAAGATTGAATCAGGCAGTGGCACAACTCTTGAAAAGATCTCGCATCCGACCCATCAGGCATCAACTAATACAGGTGACAAGGACAGAGTTGTATTTGGCCGATGGGGTTCATCTGTCCAATGCAGGGATGGAGCTGTTTATCCATACCATTTTAGGTGCCTTGGCAGTGGAGCTAGAAGGTCCGGGGGAGGTCGAGAGCGCCAGTAAGCTCCTCTCCCTGTGGCGGGGTCCTGGGCAAGAGAAAGGGCAGGGACTCCGTTTGGCGGCGGCTGCTTGGTCCCAGAACAGGGCGTGCAGTCAATTGGGGGCTCCGGGCTGGCGGGAGAGGGGGCTGACCTGCTGGTGGCCCTGGACTCTCTGGCCCTACCCGAGAAGCCGGTGCTTGTAATAAGCAGTTTGTGAATATACCGGCGGCTCTGGTGGTCGGTTGGCGGTCATCACAGAAGAGAGCAGGGTATTTTGGTTGTGGCCTGCTGGCACAACCCGCGGCGAGGTGCCTCTGGAGATCCAGGAATGTAATTACAAATATGCAACCCATGGCTGAAGAATGTGTATTTCATAAGCCTTCTGTTTTACAATGCGTGTGTTTGGTGTGCAATAAATAATAAAATTGGCCAAGAGTTGACAGACAGTGAATCAACTAATAAGTGGCGGTATCTTAAATTAATAAAGACTACACTGTGAAGACCAACTACAGTCGTAGTGTGTTTACTGGGAACCAGCCTCTATCTCTATGGCAAGGGGAGGAGGGGCGATTTGCACGTTGTATGCCAACTATGACGGGCACCACCCCCACCTAGGGGGCGTGGTGCCTTTAGTGGCATCTTGGGCAGGAGCCAGGATAGGGTCTCGGCCGGGTCAAACAACCCGGAAAGGGGGGAGTAGCAGGGATTCCGGAAGCGCGTCACCAAGGGGGGCGCGGGAGACCCGGACTGCCGGAGGGTTTAAAAATCGAAGGACAGGAAGGGGAAGCCCTCTTTTGTCCTCACGCCACGGGTGAAGCAGGTCGGAGCGTCGTGAAGTTATCCACCCACCCATCCCTAAGAATAGAGCTTGGTTAGGCGGGGTCCTGGGCAAGAGAAAGGGCAGGGACTCCGTTTGGCGGCGGCTGCTTGGTCCCAGAACAGGGCGTGCAGTCAATTGGGGGCTCCGGGCTGGCGGGAGAGGGGGCTGACCTGCTGGTGGGCCTGGACTCTCTGGCCCTACCCGAGAAGCCGGTGCTTGTAATAAGCAGTTTGTGAATATACCGGCGGCTCTGGTGGTCGGTTGGCGGTCATCACAGAAGAGAGCAGGGTATTTTGGTTGTGGCCTGCTGGCACAACCCGCGGCGAGGTGCCTCTGGAGATCCAGGAATATAATTACTAATATGCAACCCATGGCTCAAGAATGTGTATTTCATAAGCCTTCTGTTTTACAATGCGTGTGTTTGGTGTGCAATAAATAATAAAATTGGTCAAGAGTTGACAGACAGTGAATCAACTAATAAGTGGCGGTATCTTAAATTAATAAAGACTACGCTGTGAAGACCAACTACAGTCGTAGTGTGTTTACTGGGAACCAGCCTCTATCTCTATGGCAAGGGGAGGAGGGGCGATTTGCACGTTGTATGCCAACTATGCAAATTATAGGTGGTGGCTATTTTCTGTGCCCCATCGCACCACCAAATGAGTTCATCCTTATTTGTGTTGTGACTTCAGCTTGTTGTTCAATGTGAAGTTCAAGGAAGGCGTGACATGGAAAGAGAGAAATATTAAAATTAGCCATATTTGTCCATCCCTCAGATTTCTTCCTGTGTATTCATTCTACGATTTGAACCTTCAAATCTCCATTTCACTATATAGATTTCTACAACTTGTGTTCTTAAGTGTGATTCATTGGAGGCGTAGGAAGTATGTAAGCATAACTCATTTTAATTCACATTCAGAACATTGCTACATAGTTAGAAGCCAGAAATGTTCCAGCACTGAGCTGAAGTTTAAGTTATTTCAGGTGCTCAGTTTAATGACGTTTAGCATGTTTTAAACATCTCAACTCAAGACGAAGTTCTAAGTGAGCAAATTAATTTTGAGTTATGAAGAAAAAGTAACCGATGTGAAATCCGCTGGCTGATGGAAAAAAATGACTCAAAATGCTGTATGCCTCACAGGTTGGTTTTGCATTGTTAACAGTGGAGTACAAGCTTAAAATGACATGCTTTTATTTATGTTTAGGTTTCGCCTACACAGCGCTTGCAGCTGCATTTGTGAAAACCTTTTATTGAATACATCTTAAAAGGGACTTGCATCCCGCAACTCAGGAAAAGCTATAAAGTGAAGGCCAGTTGTAACAAGCATTTGCATCTGTTTCGCCTATGTGATTAATAATAAGCTTTTTGTTTGTTGTAAGTTTTAGCTTAGTGAGTAGTTGTGCAATATAAGTTACTGAAACCTTAATGCTTTCCAGGCCACTGCATTTTCATTTTTTTTGGCACTGTCAATATGTTGAGAGCTGTGTTTCTCCTTTACACACTTTCACACGGATTCACAATTACAATTGGCATTATCTTCTTGACTCATAGGAGCGCACAATATATTGTCTTTCTCCATAAACAAGTCATAACACTTTAGAGGCGTTTCAGTAATTTATGTTGCACAACTGCTCACTAAGCTACAACTTACAAAAAAAAACAGCTTGTTATTAATCACGTAAGCTAACCCAATGCATTACCAATGCTTGTTTCCTTTGCCACCATCAACCTACTACCCACTCACATGCTCGGCAGACTGCTGAGAGCATGTACTCATTTTTCCAAATGAGTCTAAGTGTATTAAGTATTTTATTTCTTCCCACAGTGAGACTGGATGGAACAAAATCCAAGGAAGAATTGTTCAATTCAGTTTATGGAGATATTCAGAACAAGATCGATGAATGCTTGCGTACAAAGGTAAAAAGCGCTTTGTAATAGCACTTTTACATCTATGCATTTTATCCACAGAAAGATTTATTGCAGAACATTTAAGGCTGTAAAAAAAGTACTGGGTGAGTTGGGAAGTTTGGATAATATTTGGCTGGTTAGTGCTCCAAATACTGTAGACTACAACAGGGTCAGCAAAAAAACTGGGATCAGAGGGAAAGAGCATTTATAGTGGGGGAATGTGTAGCAAAGCTGGATACCGTTGCAGTTCTGACCTAACTGGGAGCATCTAGTAATAGAAAAACAAAGTCACAGGGTTTAAAAACGTAACGCCATAGTATGTAAAGGACGCCTGCTCCGTGATTAGGATAGCCTCCGTGCACGCACTCTGTGCCTGAAGAGTTGTTGCAGCTCATAGTGTATTGTGGTCGCTATGCCTCAAAAGATGCTTACTGACATGTGATGCCTGGCTCATACTTGTCACCGACATCTTCATGCTTCCATCCCTCCCTCCCTCCCTCCCCCAGCTTTTGCATTTGGTTGAAGTCCCCCTATGAGGGGAATGCATTCACAGTCATTACCCTTCATTGTGATGGGTGCGATTTCTGACTGCACTCCCCTTACATGTCACCCAAGGTTAGAATCGGTTGAACTGGTGGGCAGGTATTTGTACTGGGCCCGGCCAGTGTTCTATGTCTGTGTACTTGGGTGCCCTGTGCTGCTTTTGGAAAATTGTAAGGCCATGGGGGGAATGTAGTATCAAAGGGCAACCCGGTGGAAGAGTCTCCTCACCCCTTGTCACAGGTTCTCCCAAGAAAAACCTCTATAGCCAAGTTTGAAGGTCTACAGAGCCAGAAGATATGTTATTGGGTAAAAGTGGAATGGTTTTTTATGGTGAACACTGATATTATTAAGAATGTTTCCCAAAATGCTACACAGAGATCAACAAACGCCATTGTCCGTCCCTTCTGACCATTTGGTGATGTATATAGAGCAGTTACCCTATTGGGGCAAATGAGTGCTTGTGAAGGACAGCTTCTAGCTTGAAGTTTTAATTGGTTTGAATTTAGCAATTAAATTCAGTGTTCTCATTTCTGTTCCCTAAACTACATTTTTGATAAAGGGCAGTATTTTACTAGGTTGCACTTCAGAATGGACCTTTTACCCTGACTTGTTAGATTTTTTTGTAAAGCTGGAACCCACATATGGTCTGTACAAGCATGTGTAGGACAAACATTTCTGGGGCAATGGGAGGGACAGATGTGTATGTGTCAAACCTATGGAGCCAAGCACACCCTATAAGTGTGCAAATACCTAATGTAAAATGCATGTTTCAAATCAGTTTCTAGACCGCTTCGTGGTGATGTCTCTAGTCATGTTATCACAGATATCTTCTAGAGTGTAGCTTGTGCGGTCCTCAGCAGTGCACCAGGGGTGGGGAGGGCATGGAGACGTTATAAGACTGCAGGTAATGAGCATTACTGGTTATTTTGCGTGATTTTTACGTTTCAGATCATAACCATCAAGTTACTCTAACTGGCATTTATTTTTTCACAGAATTCCTATATGGTGTTTGTAGAGAACCATAATGTCTCTTTAAATAAGACTGTCAAATCGTATTTATGCATCTATGTGTGTATATTATTTTAGAAAAACTTTGGTTGAAGGGACTTCACTGTTGCATTCCTTAATGGTTAGATATGCACCACAACACATTTAAAACACTCATTGTGATGCCACATGTTGTCACTTTGCAAAGAAGTCTTGGTTGCACCTAGTAGAGTTCTTTTGTTTCCACAGATTTTGAAGGTGTATCCCCCTTATCTGCACAGCGGAGCATACAAACCGGTGTCTCAGAAACACTCTACACTAGTTTACCGGAACAAAGATCCTTATTGGCACTGTAAACAGTCCTGCTAGACTGACAGGTCATAGATTAGTTCTCATTAACCCTTTCCCTAAATTAGTCCACACACACACACACACAAGATATCTGGACCAGTGTTATTAGAGGTCTTTATTATAAGTCTGCTCAGTACAGAACAGTGGTACCGAATGTCACACGTATTGTGGCAATAGTAAAGATAATGAAAGCATACGATATGAAGAAAGCTGAAGCTGCATGCCGGAAGCCAAGAGGAAGCCGCCCTCAGCTAACACAGACAAGGGTGCAGGGTATGCCGCCAGATGTCCTTGGATAGATGTTAGTCTCTGGTGTAGAGACTCTCTGCCTGAGAGAGCATGGCATCCTATATATATCCTTATTACATATTCTATAGGGAACATACGTGAGGGCTTAACTATTTATCTACATAAATAATTAAAAAATATATATCTTATACACAGCTAAAATGTGAACGTCTCACTTTGTAAATAATAAAGCCCTCATGTACATATAGGTGTTTATAATGTAGGCTTATCTTCAATAGTACATAAAAATTGCATTAGTATAATGTGTTAATGTCACTAACTATGTATGTTTTACCTATATATTATAAAGGTGGATATGTATCTACATTTATATGTTTTTATATTTCCTGAAGGAAAAAAATATATATATAGATATATATATAGATATATATATATCTATATATATAACTATATATATCTATCCTTATCATATATAAATAGGTTGATATATAGATAACATGTAAGTTGATGAGGCTATGCTTATGGGTTTATTTTTTAATGATAACCCATCTTTCACAATGTGTAAATATGATTACAAGAAGTGTATGTATAAGTGCTTAACTAATTAAATATTGGGGGGGAGATTTAAACTATATCTACTGCGAAAATGTGAACGCCTGAGTTTGTAAATATTTCTGCATGCTTGTAGATATGGCTCCTTATATAGCACAATTTCATACTTCTAGATTATTCTGCATGTGTGTAATATGTTAACATCTCTAAGTATGTACATGTTATGCAAGGGTATGTTTCTATATATTTTCCACTTACTGCGGAGGAGAAAAAAACCTTTACAACTCTGCCCATACCTCTGCTCTCTGACTCACCCTAAACCTCTTTCAAATTATGCTCCTACTTCCATTCTCTGACTCATCCCAAACCTCTCATACTACTGTGGACTCCCAAATAACCCTTCCCAAACTCTTCCCTAGTTTATCCTATTCATCCGACTAACAGGTGCACACTTCCACCACTCACATAACAGTTTACATTTTTCCTCTACTACTCTACCAAAACCAATATATCCCTTCAAACTATACACTTAGGGAATTTCCACCACTATAACCCAGAGGAAAACAAAACAACCCCACTAATCTGCTAACTAAAAAAAAGTCTAACCTTGGATTCTGGTGTAGCGTCCTACTTGCTAAAAAGCACTTCAACGTCTAGTCAGGGGTAGTAAACGCTAAATAAATACAATTACAATATGCGCTTGCCAAAAGCGAAGTGTATGTTCTGGAATAGGTGGGCAAATCTCCTCTAAGTTAAAGGATTCCCACTTGCAAGTAAGGGCACGTGTCTCATGAATGCAACAGCACTTTAAGAACACTGTTTCATGCAGATATCAATGTCAACTAAACCAGGGCAAATCCGTTTGTGAACTGGTTTATGTAACAATGCATAATCTTTAATACGAAATTTGAATTGTTAGCTCTTTTGAACAGTGGTAGCACTTAAAATTACTAGTTGACCAGGAAGAAGTTTGTTAACTAAATTGGCAAGCTAGAAATGTTTTTAATTCTCTCTACCATTTTTATTCATTCAACAGATCTAGGTGAAGAATTCCAGATGTCTGCCTATCTTATATCGATGTTGTCATCTCTCGGATATATATATTTTTTTGCTTCTGGCATTAAGCTTATGTGAATAGCTAAGCTTGGTTGAAGACATTGTTATAAACTGGAATCTTTATGGTGGGCACTTGACCGACTGCACACTGCACTGAGAACTAAAATGCTCCATAATAAATAAATTGTCCTTTAAGAAACTTGGTTTCATCATTTTGTTTGCAGAACATGCATCTCATTCACTATGATTCCTACCTTTAATGTTATGAACAGACAGTGACGACAGATGTGATAACCCTGAAAGTATGTATGTATCTAATTATATATTTGGTGCTTTATTGCACAAAATGCAGTGTTATAAAACCCATTTTTCATAGGGAAGCGTGAAATATTTCATGGTTGTCTGTGACATATGGATTTCATCATCATAACAACAGCCATCAAACCACTCTGCAGAGCTTTCACATTGTCAGGACTAATAGGACTATGTGGCATGTAGGACCAAATTATGCAGAAAGGTTATCTAAATTATGCAGCAAATTATGCAGCACATTTTCAGTCAGAATTATTTTACCCATTTGAGATAGAAACAACATTTTTATGAAATCTGCTTATTCTGTGGCAAATACAGTAAATCCATAATTATACGGTGAATGCTGCAGCCAGAGAACCGACCCTCACCATTGTCCATTGTTTTATTCATAGTTTATTCAAGAAAGGTAAATAAACCCAACACATTCTAATTCCCGCAAATGCCTATTGTTAGCTGCACTTCGATAAAAAAACTCTTTTCAAGCGAACAACCCAAAGATAAACATGTAATATAAAAATACATAATGGGTACAATGTATAATATGGTCTTGTATTACCATCTCAGCATTCTAGTGATATTTACTAACCACTCTGCCTTCAGCCTTGTGGTTTATGATGTCACTAGAACACTTCAATATATATATATATATATATGTATTTTATTTATTATATATATATTTTCACTCAAAAAGCGACAGTTAAAGGTCAGTTATGGTTCAGGAAACACAAAGCAAAAGGAGCACTGAATTCGCCAGTTATGGTGTGCATGTCACATTGCACACTTTTAACTCCTGCCTACCACCATGTTGTGCTTTTTGTGAAATGCCTTTTATTTTTACATGCTTTCAGCTCAGGAGTGTACTGAGTATGGTTGGTGATGGGAGTTATGGTATGCATTGTGTGTTGCACACCATAACTGGTGAATGTCAGGGCTTTTTCTGTTTTGTGTTCGCTGAACCATAACTAATCTTTAATTGTTTTTCTTCTGTGAATTTCATGTTTGTTCATCATATACTGCATTCGACTACCATGTACATATTCTGTGCCGTGCACAGCCTTCAGCCAGCCCCTGCTCCCAACCCTGCTTCACAGTGCACAGCAAATGGTGGTGGCAGGGCCTGCCAGGCCTTTCACTGGACTTAATTTGCTAGCTGCCAAATTTCATGCAGATCCATGAAACGGTACCAGCATTAGTGAATGAAAAATGTACTGCTCTCATTAACTTTGCCCTCCCTTGAAAGATTCTACTCAGAATTTGATATAACCAACAGAAAGCTAAACCCTATAAACCTCTTCCATATTTTGTGCGGATTCATGAAATGCTGCCAAATATATGATCAAATGAACACTTTTTCCCCTCTCCCTTGAAAGATGCGGCTGATGGACATGCATGAAATTGAGAAAACTTTGAGTAGGCAAAATATGCTGAGTCTCTGACAAATTCTGAAAAGGTCCTTAAAACCGCACTAAAGAGATTAGTGATTTATAAATGTTGTCACCCCCTCCCCCTTCTAGACCCCCCCCGACCTCTTTGGATCTGCACAACACTTGCAGTGGGTGTAACTTACTGTTGGCCACATTTGATGAAGATTCAGCTAAAAACATGAAAGTTATGAGCAAATGAAATGTTATTGCCCCCACTTTAACTTTGCCGCTGATGTATTGGCACAAAATTTCACATACCAATAGAAAACGAAACCCTCCAGGTTTCTGCCCAGTGTGCAAATTTTGGTCACATATTACGGGAAACAGTGTTTACAACGCTGTTAACACAACGCACTTCCATTACAACGCTGTCGTTACAACGACCGCGTTTTTTCTACGCGATCCATTACATCGCAAGTTGTTTCAACGACTTGCTGTAGGGGGCGCGCTAACCTAAGGAATAGTATAATTTACTATTCCAACACCTTCCCTACTGTTGCACACGCTGGAGTTGGAATAGTAAATTATACTATTCCTAAATCCAGCGCGCCCCCTACTGCAAGTCGTTGAAACGACTTGCGATGTAATGGATCGCGTAGAAACAATGCGATCGTTGTAATGGAATGCGTTGTGAAAGCATTCGTTGTAAAGGGCCATATTCCATATTACCAGTGCTATTAGCCAAAATGATCACTTTTTTTGTCCCCCCTCCCCTTGTAACTGTTGGAGCCACGCAAACTTAAAAATTCCAAGAGAAACAGGCTAAATCTCTGTCAGATTTTGTGCAGGTCCATCAAACGATACCAATGATATTAGTAAATCAAAAATACCTTTGAACCCCCTCTTTAACTTTGCTGCAATTGGGTCTTCGTGAAACTTGAAATATCTGCACTGGTTGATATTTATAACTTCTATATTTTTTACATCGATATTTTGTCAGTGAACCATCAAAAATAAAACATTTCACCTGGTGCAATCTTCATCCTGGCCCACTCCAGACTGGGGGATTTACAGCCGAAGTCAGGAGACTCAGCAACCAGATGCCTGCACTGACGATGCGTCCACCCGGTCTCTAAGTCAACAAGCTTCAGCTTTATAATCTCAAAACACACTAGAAGGTTCAGAGAGGCCTTCCCTCTGTGCCAAGGAAACTTACTGGAATTGGCCACTTTCCATGCAAGCATTCCGAAGGCAAAGGAGTTCCCACGTCCCTTCTACAGTCTCATGTGTTCCAGCCTTTATCTTAACGAAGCGTACGAAAGTCTCCGACAGTACATTCAACAATAACAAAGCAACCTTGAACGTGTATAACCTAAACAACTTGAGTAATCTGGGGGCTTGCCTGAGCGCGCAAAAAGCTCAAGCAGGACAGAGTCAGAATTCAAGATGACTTGAGGGCATGTCAAAGCCATTAGTAAGAATTTCATAAGACCACCCAATGCACAACACAATGCACATTTGTGCACCACTGCCTATAGCATCACACACTTCAACTCCCAATGTACAACACAATGCACATTTGAGCATCACTGCTCATAACACTGCACTTCGAGACCAAAAAGTACATTCCACACACCTCTCTCTCATGCTTTTTATGCACATCCCACACGTTCTGTTCTTGGCAAGGCTGTTCTACTCTGCGAGAGCTCCCACTTTAAAACTGCAAGATAAGAAAGAAATCTTCAAGGGAAAAAGGCATATGCAGGGAAATGATCGTGCATTCAGGCTAGGGTAAAATAAAACACTAAAATTCAATTAAAATGATGGTAGTTTCGTGGTTTCAAAACATGTGAGTGCCTCTAGCACTACAGGATTGGAAGATGAAGAGGATCTTTGGGAGGCCAGTCATTTTAACAGTTGCTATACTGCCAAACCAGGATAGTTTAAGCCATCGCCAACGAGCTAAGTCTGTCTGAACTTGCGAGGTGAGAGTGGAATAATTGGTCTCCACCGTTCTGTCTACTGTTTGGGCCAACTGAATCCCTACGTATGGTATGGACGCTCCCGCCCAGGCAATAGGAAACGCAGTGCGAAGGCATTCTTCTTGCGCTGGGAAAAGAGACAGGTTAAGTATTTGGGATTTTGAAGATTGACCTTGAACCCAGAGACATCTCCAAAATAGCGAAGTTCCACCACCAGAGCGGGTAGGGATGATATTGCTTCAGTGAGTGTTGTTATACATCAGCATAGAGGCTGATGGTATGTGTGGCCCCTACAAAGGGAATGCCCATAATGGGGTCTGCCCTCACACAGTGAGCCAAAGGCTCCATGTAAAGGACAAATAGAAGAAGGGAAGATGGACACCCCTTTTGTGTACCCCTCTGAATTGGGAAGGGCCGAGACAATACTCCATTGACCCACTATGGCCCGTGGGGAGCTATAGATGCTCTGAACCTACTGGAAAAACATATCCCCAAAGTCAAAATGTTTCAAAGTCACAAATAGATAAGGCCAATGCACTCTATCAACGCTTTTTCTGCGTCGATTGAAAGAAGCAGCGCCTCCTTCTTGGACCGGTGGATCTTGTCAATGAGATGGAGGATACGCTTAGTATTGTCTCCGCCAAGCCTATTTGGGATGAACCCAGCCGGATCGGGGTCGATCAGGCCAGACATCAGTGGGTTGAGGCAGTGTGCCAGGAACTTGTGAACAGTTTAGCGTCAACATTAAGAAGGGAAATAGGTCTATAAGAGCTGCACATTGTTTAATCTTTCCAGGCTTGGGAATGATAGTGATGGAGGCCTTGAGCATAGTGTCAGTTATTGTCCCGGCATCAGTGAAGGTGTTGAAAAGTCTAGTGATGAGTGGGGCTAGTGTGTGGCAGAGTGTTTTATAGAACTGGGGAGAGAAGCCGTCAGGGCCCAGGGACTTAAGTGGCGTCAGTCTAGCAATGACGGAGATCACCTCTTCAATTCTAATTGGCTTCTCCAAGCTGTCAGCCTGAGTTGCGATAAGAGTGGTTACCTGGGCATTCTCCAGGTAGAGCTGGATACTGTTGTGAGGGTGACCGTGGGCTGTGTATAGTGTTTTATAATAGTCGTAAAAGACCCGCGATATTTTGTCTCCACAGATCTCATTCCACCCCCCTTCATCATGGATTACTTTGACTGTGTTTAATTGCATTTTGGCCCAAAGGCGTTGAGCCAACATCCGCCACATCTGTTACTCCTACATAGAATTTGTGTTTAAGACGTGTCAATGCATACTCTGTCCTGTCGGGGTCCAGCCGCTTAAGGTGTGTCTGCGCCTTATCTAGTTCCTGTCAGACCATGGGAGCCCCGGTTCGCTTGTGTATGGCTTCTAACTCATGTACTGTCTTTTTCAGTTGCTTTAGTTTCAACCAACTTTAGCGTCTCCTAATGGGTGGCCAATGGTGTCTCCCCTGTGTCGTTGTTCAGGAGGAAGACAGAGATCACTGCCCAAACGTAACAACATTTGTATCATTCTGGAGGAGGCTATCGCGGAGACTCCAGTTTGAGGGCAGGACACCAACACTATCCACCTGGAGGACCAGCACGAGGGGGGCATGATCTGATAAGGACATAGGAGCAATGCTCGCGTCTTTAATAAGGTTTTGTATTGTGGGGTGACTAGGTAGTAGTCAATGCGGGCGTATGTTTTGTGGGCTGCGGAGTAGAATGTATAGTCTCAAACAGTAGGATGGGATTTCCTCCATGTGTTACCAGGCCACATTCGTCTACCACCTCAATCCTCTAGCCGAGAAGGCCCCAGTTTGGCCAAAGCACTGACTCGACTTGTCCAAGTCATTGTTTATGACAAGGGTTAGGTCCCCTTGCACCAAAATGGCCATGTTTGGGGATTGTAGTATTTGTGTCAGGGCCCCTACAATGAATTGTTCCTGCTGGTCGTTGGGCGCATATAGGGAGGCGAGCGTCATATGGAGATGGCTAACCTGTATTCAATATGCGAGCATCCGGCTGTTAATCACTGCCAATTTACACACCACCTCTCCTTGAAAGGCCTTTGAGAGATTGAATCGCCACCCTACCCTTCTTCGTGTATCCCGAGGAACAAAAGTGATGAGGGAGCCAGCGGTATTTCATTCTATATTCATCCTCGGCTAGAAGGTGTGTCTCTTGAAGTAGGCAGATGTCACAGTTGCTCTGCTCTAAGAGGGATAGAACTGCGGCCCTCTTGGTTGGATTGTTTAAGTCTCTGACATTGAGGCAGGTGACCTTGACTTCCAGTGTGTCATCGCACAGAATAAGCGGTAGTGGTGGCCCATGGTAGAGCGCACAAGCCCGGGGCATAAGACGGGCTGGAGAAGGTAGTCACCAGGGTCCCAGCTCGTATTTGCTGTGTAGGGCAGTCAATGTAAGCAGAAGGAGTGAATAATAAGGAAACCCCCAACATAACTACAAACCAAACAAATTTGTAAACAAGTCCATTAACAATGGAGAAAGCGTCCCAATTGGGAAGGTGATGGGTGACTTCCTGAGAGTGAGGGAGTGATAGCGCTCCTCCACCACCCCGACCAGTTCAGGGAGGACCCAAGGTCTATGTACACAGCAGATTCGCCGGGCATCAGAGGTGCTGCAGGTCATGTGGAGCCATTGCCAGTGTCAGTTTGTCCATCACAGCTTGGTGCTCTTGAGCTCTTTCCTTCGGCCCGGGGTGAGGATGTCTCTTTGATTTAGCAATATCTCTGCCAGTAAGAAGTGCATGCGGTAGAGCCCCTAGGAGACCCTGATGATGAGCGAGGGGGGTGACTCTCTTTGCAGTCCCAAGATGCGATGTGCCTCCACAACTGTTTTGGGCTGATAGAGTTGGCCTTCCTAGCGAAAAACCAGTCTGAAGGAGTGCCCCCATCTGTACGAGATCTCGTTAGAATGTAAGAATTTGGTAATCAGTTTAAAGTCTCTGTGGCTCTGTAGGGTGAGCACAGATATGTCCTGGAAGAGTGACAATTTATGACCTCTGAATTGTAGGGGGTGCAAGTCTCTGGCTTTCTTGAGGATATCTTCTTTGATCTGGAAGGCATGGACACACACCAGGATATCCAGAGGTCTTGCATTGCCATTCCCGGGTCGGCCCACCTGTTGGACCCTCTCAAGCTGCAAAGCGGTATCTTCAGCTCGGTCTAGGATAAAGTGGAATAGCGCTTGGACATAACTCTCTATGTCTGACTCTTTGGCACCCACTGGAACTCCCCATAGATGAATGTTGTTACTTCGGGACCTATTCTCCAAGTCCTCTGCGTGTGCCTGGAGATCAGCCTGCCTTTCGTGCAAGCGAAGAACTTCCTACCACAGCATCTCAACCTCTTCTACCCTGGCTTGTTTGTTATCTTCAAGCACGAATACCTTGTCACCCATTGAGCTCAGGTCATGTCTCACCTCCTTCAGGTCTTGGGATAGGTCTCTCATGAGCTCTTGTAGGTCTGCTTTGAGGGAGTGCTTTAGGTAGTCAAACAGGGATGCAAGGAAGGCATGTGTCACCGGGGCCGGCTCCTGGTCTACCGCATCCATCGTAACTGCCTGGCGTGGTTTTTACGGGGCCGATGCGGGATCACTGGGGCAACATCAGTGGATTGGGTGAGCATGTCACGGACAGAATGCTCCCTCCTGCCTTTGGTGGCCGCCATTGCATGATTAGTCAATGTTGAGCTCTCTGTGCTGTGCTCCATCAGGCTAGGCCCCCTCTGGTGATGATACATCAGAACTGGCACACTCATTCCCCACAGGCAGTCACGCCTGCCAATGCCGCAAGAGGCTGTAGTCCAATGGTGCTCTCCCCTGGCTCTATGGAACAGTCTGGGGCGAATGTGCAGAACTAGGGGGAAGCAGTCTCTCATCAGAGTACTGGTAAGGAACTCTCAGTAAGGGATGCTGGTGTGCCCCCCGCCCCGGACCCCTCTCGCCTTGGGTGTGTATCTCAGCCTAAGCACCTTGTGCAACAGTACGGAGTGCTGTATTCACTGTGCAACAGGGTCCATGCCGAGGTTCTCATCTTCGCCGAAAGTGAGGGAATTTGTAGGCATCTCTCTGCTCCGGTAGGCCAGTTGATCCCCTCCAAGCCCCTGGCCGCGCAGCTCAGCGACACCCACCGAAGAGTCAACAGGATGGAAGCGGGTCATCAGGTCCCGAAATCGGGAACTCATGAAGGGCAGCCACATGGCCTCAGTCCCTGGCAGCTTCTCTATTGTGCCCCAGGGCCCCCAGGCCCCTCTCAGATCTAGGTTCGCCCACCGCACTGCTGGCTGCCAAGTCGGGTGCACAGGATTCTGCATCCCAGGTCGCAGGAGGAGCTGTCTAGCGCGGAGGCCGGGCGCAAGGTCCGGATCTAGGCCGTACTGGTGGAAAGCAGCCATGTGAGAAGGGGGACTGTGGGGACCACTCTGGCCTCAGTCCTCCACAACCAGCTTGGCATGTCCCCAGGCCGCCGGGTCCTTTGTATTGCTGAACCTGTCAAACCAGCTGTGCGCGGCCTGCTGAGCTAGCTGGGCCGGACTCACTCACTCACTTCCCCGCTTGGCCTCACGTTGGGCTCGCGATCCTCCAGCTGAACTGGCGATCGCATCAGGCTCATGTGTCTCAGGTGGAGCCTGGAGATTGCCACAACCTTCAACTCGACATCCAGTGAAAATAGAGGCCCTGGGACTCCACGGGTTGCAGCTAGTGTCGGTCCGGGGGGCAGAGGAGTGATCGTCACGACTCACTTGGCCGCCACCTGGGCCATACACCCCCAAACCATTAATTTTAAACAAAATGGTGTACTGCATTCAAACATACAGTGGCCTCCATGAACATAAAAAAGAGAAGAAGGAATGCATTTTAACCGATGAAAGATTTCACAGAACTAGGGCAGCGATTAATTAATAGGAGTGATCATAAAGCCCTGTGCTTTCTACAGTCACAGTACACAAAAGAGGCTTTCAGTCAGGTGCAGTGTGTAGTGTCTGTCCAGGCAAGGGTAGGTAGATGTCTAGACAGTGTCACATTGAAATGAAAGGAGCATGTCCTTGGCCTGCTATATGCAGCAGAGGCACACGCTCGTTTTCGCTGAGTGGTTAGGCATTCTTCGTCATTTGACTTACGTTTGGCAAAATCTGCCCTGCTAATGGTAAGGCACCTCACAAACAGATGCAGAGAGATCCCTGGAGAGAGCTGTAGTCTGGGATCATGCTGAGGCACACACAGATCCTCCGAGGTAGGGCTTCCTGTGAAGGGAATGGCCGCTGCATCCCCTGTTGCCCTGCGCCACAAACCCAGGCCGATGTCTATACTAGTGTCAACATGTTCTTCTTTGTTCTTTCCTACCACAGGTTCACCTGTGGGAATCAGGTACAGAGTCTGCAGTGAGGTCGCAGTGGAAATATGAAAGAGGCATGAAGTGTGTGTTCATAGCTTTGAAAACACACTCCGTTTACAATTATGATACTTTGGTCAACATAAATGGTCTGCTTGCCCAACTTTCTTACAACCATTTGGAAATAATTCCCAATCCAGAGGTAAATATAGACCCACGGGGTGTTTTCTTAGTGTGGAATTGGCGCCTCCTAAGTGTACGCTGTTCGTGTGTGGACTATCTGTGCGGTGCAGAGGTGAGGGATACGAACACCCTAAACCCTCAGCCGGGAACCTAACGGGGTCCCCTATATACACATACTATGAACCTATGCACACGCTGTGTAGTATTATTGTCTCATTATATTGACATTATATATTTGGTGCACATTAATAAAACACAACATTCATGTGATAATTAAACTTTGTTGAATGTTCCTTAGTTCTTTATTGTTTAGTAAGATCACCCAGCCAACACGTGTTTCGTCGTGGGTGATATCCTAAACGACTTCTTCAGGGCTACAAGAGAAAGTAAATACATTTGGGATCAGCCTATCCACATATAGTTTATGGGTAGACATATTACCTTAGAGTGAGCACCCGGTGACTTTGGGTGTACTTTTCACAATACACTCGTGACCACTCATAATACATAATTGTGGCTATATAATATCTGTGGACTCATATACCCTAGTCCCAACAGTGGTGATATATTCAACATTTGATGGGATCAGCCTATCCACCTATTGATTACGGGTAGACATATTACATTAGAGTGAGCACACGGTGACTTGAAGTGTATTATTCACAATACACTCGTGACCACTTATAATGCATATTTGTGGCTGTGTATTATTGGTGGACCCATTTATCCTAGTCCCAACAGTGGTGATATACTCAACAATGAGTCGTTTCAACTTATTATTGTTTGTTATTTCAAACATGATTGATCATTGGCATATAAAATAATAAATATCTCATCCCTTTCTCAGTGTCAAGACCACGTGGGGGAGGAGTATTAAAATTCAGTGGTATATGCAGGTGAAATAAAGGACAAAACCCTTTCTTCAAATTTGTTTAGCTGAGGTGAGACATTCACGTGTATAATGTTATCAAGCATAAATTAACCTGACGTTAATTGTCCCCCTACCTGTCGAGCAGGTGGATAAAGTCTATCAAGTAACCAGGAACATATGTTTATCCCAGGTCACGTCTGATAAGATGCTCAAAATATGTTTTGTGTCTCTTATATGTGAAGGAAGGTTCTGTACAATCGGTTGTAAAAATAAATCAATATACTCTGACAGTTTTTCAGTGGGTCCTCCAATGCTTGAGACTATAGGTCGTCCCGGAGGAAAGGTACAGTCTTTATGTACCTTCGGCAAGGTGTAAAGACAAGGGTAGGTAGGCCTGTGCACTTTAAGGTATAGGTATTCCTCCTCATTAAGTAGTCCCTCTGAGTGACATGTCTCCAAGAATTTGTTGATTTTTAATGTTAGGATCTTTAACAAATATATTGATTTATTTTTACAACCGATTGTACAGAACCTTCCTTCACATATAAGAGACACTAAACATATTTTGAGCATCTTATCAGACGTGACCTGGGATAAACATATGTTCCTGGTTACTTTGGATGTGGTGGCGCTGTATACCAGCATTCAACCTTGTTTGGGACACAGTGCTATCATCTTGAAAAGAGACCAGCACCATTATGGAAACACACTGAGATGTTGCTAACTATGATGGACTTAATTGTACACAATAATGTTTTCATTTTTAACAACGTATGGTATAGACAAAAACAGGGAGTGGCTATGGGCTCTAAGTTTTCGCCGTCCTTTGCGAATCTCTTCATGGGACACTTGGAGGATACATGGGTCTGGGTGAGAAGAGCAGTAAGTGGAATGGACATATTGTCTATTGGGGCAGATATATTGACGACTGCCTTTTATTGTGGTCAGGTTTGGAGACAGAACTCAATGAATTTTGTCAGCACCTCAACTCCAATAATATGGGAATAAAATTCACCTCCAAATACAGTAAAACACGAATTGAGTTTTTAGATATAGAGCTGTATGTCTGTAATGACACACTGCAGAGTAAGCTTCACCGTAAACCAACTGCTTGCAACTCACTCCTTCATGCGAATAGTGCTCACCCCCCTCATCAGATTCAAGCTATACCATTCGGGGAATTTACAAGAGCCAGGAGAAATTGTAGTGAGGATGGAGAATTCGTCTCGTGCTTGGGAGAAATGACAGATTCAGAAAGAGAGGGTACAACGAACGGACACTTAAGAAAGCAGAACGTAGAATCATGAACATACCTAGAGGTGATACATTGAAAAATAAAAACAAATCTATTGATACCAAACAGCCGGTCAGACTGATTACCAACTTTAATGATATCTCCAAATCATTGTTAATAAGCATGAATAAACATTGGGGAATTCTCAAAGCGGACAAAACATTAGATGACTTTATCACCGGACGACCACTGATTACATACAGGAGGAACAGGACATTAAAAACTATTTTGAGCCCTAGCTTCCCACCGAGCAGAAAGAAATCAGATTGGCTCACCAATCACTCAATAGGTTTTCATAAATGTGGAGCCTGTGGGGTTTGTAGATGGGCGGATGACAAGAAAAAGAATTTTAAAGGACATGATGGACGAATGTACACAATACGACACAATATCAACTGCACAACTAGATTTGTGGTTTATATTATTGTATGTAAGTGCAATCGAATGTATGTGGGCAGTACGATCAGGACACTTAAAGAAAGGATAAGTGAACATGTCAGGGCATTGAAACAAAGAGATGAGAGATATCCAATGACTATACATGCCGACACATGTAACTCACAGGGACCATACAAACAATTTTCCTTCTTTGGAATAGATCACGTCCCACCAAACCAAAGAGGGGGCAATAGGGAATTAATGTTACATCGTTCAGAGGCGACTTGGATTATGCGCATCAGAGCAGTGGAAGAGGGTCTAAACACTGATAATGAGATGCAGTATTTTTTGGGCAATTAATCTAGAAGAGGGACTAACAATATTCTAGCTATACTGCGACAGCGGGGGTACTGAGATCAAGCACATACAGTCCAATATAGGATGGTGTGGGTGATAACCTGGACACAAATGACACACATTAGGACCAACAAGCTAGACCCAAGCATAACAACCATACGTGGTTATAGCCATCTGTATTACATGCTTTCTCTTTTTAAGGAAAAAACTATATACTTTCACTGTATTTTATTTGTGTCACTGCTACTGTCCAGATGCGTCGGGTTCTTAGTTAGAAATATGTGCAATATACAATATACAACCTGCAAAATACCTAGACACTTATTGTATTTTAAACTGTGACTGTTCCCCAACAAATGAAGTGTACAGACCTGTCGTGTGACAGCATTCTAGAGCAATCAAGAACACGTATATTTTATATTAAATAAGATATTCCCTGAAATGTATGAGGGTCTCTCACCTGTGATATAAATAATCTAATATCAGTAATTATACTTAGAAAAGACGGCTCCGATCTGAGATGACATTCATGGATATAATGTTATAAAATTAAACGTGGATTCCGACCTGAGTCATATAAATTGCTAACCCGATATAAATATATAAACTCACGGGGAATAATAGTAGAAGCACATGTAATTGATATTTAGCGGTTGCAGAAAACTGAGGAAATGAACAGGGCACATTAGAAGCCTTACGGCACCAAGCTCTATACTCACTTCCGGTTCGGAACCAAACATGTGCACTCTCTGAGTTCGCAGTCTAGTTCTTTATGAGGAATGAGAGTGCACAAAAGGACCCGGATTAAGACACTCGGGACTTCCGGTTCAATCCTGACCTGACACGCATGAAGACGAAACGATCCTAAGCGTACTCGCTTGAGGTAAGAATTACAGCACATAGGGGAATCTCTGACGGGCGGGCTTACCGCTTAAAATATATGGGCACTTGTTGACTATACTTTAAAATTAAAATTACAGATTTCAAACCCCGAGATTTCAGCTGGGGACACATATTTGAAAAGGACGCCCGATTAAAGAATAATCGAGGACCTAATTGGATTTTAAACTGGGTAAGAGACGTCTCCCGTGTTAAGATTGGGATTTCACTGAATTGGGTAATCAGGAAAGGTTCTTATTTAGATATTTTTATTGACCCAGATATACAGTGAACCGTAATAACGTCAAGAACCGGAAGGCATATTAATCACAGCCGGGACGGAAGTAGAACCGGCGGGGAGGTGAGTGGTCACCATCCTCTAGATAGATCAAACGTACATAGTTTAATGACTTCATATGTAGAATATTATAATATTGACAGGTGTCTTTATTTGCATCACTTGTATCTTTCAGAACGTGATAGACTTTATCCACCTGCTCGACAGGAAGGGGGACAATTAAAGTCAGGTTAACTTATGCTTGATAACATTATACACGTGAATGTCTCACCTCAGCTAAACAAATTTGAAGAAAGGGCGGTTTTGTCCTTTATTTCACCTGCATATACCACTGAATTTTAATACTCCTCCCCCACGTGGTCTTGACACTGAGAAAGGGATGAGATATTTATTATTTTATATGCCAATGATCAATCATGTATGAAATAACAAACAATAATAAGTTGAAACGACTCATTGTTGAGTATATCACCACTGTTGGGACTAGGATAAATGGGTCCACCAATAATACACAGCCACAAATATGCATTATAAGTGGTCACGAGTGTATTGTGAATAATACACTTCAAGTCACCGGGTGCTCACTCTAATGTAATATGTCTACCCGTAATCAATAGGTGGATAGGCTGATCCCATCAAATGTTGAATATATCACCACTGTTGGGACTAGGGTATATGAGTCCACAGATATTATATAGCCACAATTATGTATTATGAGTGGTCACGAGTGTATTGTGAAAAGTACACCCCAAGTCACCGGGTGCTCACTCTAAGGTAATATGTCTACCCATAAACTATATGTGGATAGGCTGATCCCAAATGTATTTACTTTCTCTTGTATCCCTGAAGAAGTCATTTAGGATATCACCCACGACGAAACACGTGTTGGCTGGGCGATCTTACTAAACAATAAAGAACTAAGGAACATTCAACAAAGTTTAATTATCACATGAATGTTGTGTTTTATTAATGTGCACCAAATATATAATGTCAATATAATGAGACAATAATACTACACAGCGTGTGCATAGGTTCATAGTATGCCCAATCCAGAGGTAAACTAGTAATCAGTTCTCTCCATTTCTGACCAATAGTCTTGTCCCTTTGTACGTAACAGTGCCCATTCGCCATTGTCAAAGTTACTTATTGACCACTCTCTCCAAGACTTTAGCCATCACAGGAAGAGTTGAGACTGTCCTGAGGTTTACAAAGCCCACTGGGCAGAGACTGTATTGTCAGAGTAGAGGGCGACTACAGCATGCTTTAGCTAAAGGGAAACTACCCCGTCCATTTTCACTAGCATGGACTCCACAGCCTGCACATAGATGGGTTTAAAGCCCATGACTTTATTTCACACAGAGGTACTTACAGGAATAGAACTGTTACGATTATTATGTTTTTCTCTTCTAGGTATTTCCCTTTTAGGTTACACATTAGTTGTTTGGATGTGAATGGCAATAATTAATATATAAATGCACATTTATTTAACATAACTTTTCTTTGCAACATGATAATCAAGTCGGCTCAAATATATTATCAGTATTGTGAGTCGACTGTTCTGTTCTAAATATGGTTAAGTTGTGGACAAAGTTTCATGGAAAGCTGATAACTAAGTTTCTCATGTGTTATTGTTCAAAGAACACAGTTTTGCAGAAGGAAAATAAGTAAAAGGGCACCATGCCACTTTATGCTAATTGTTTATCCTGAAAGACTCAACAATTACTAAATAATGTTCTGTAAGCTAAGCATAGGGTGTGAAGGGTTGGATAGGAACTTTGTGATGGACGAGACAGGCCATGCAGAATTGCATCACCTACTTTTGCTGAAGGCTAGAGGGAGACATTCAGCCTCCGCTGGCTGATGTAATCAGCCCGGCTGCCAGCAGAGATGAGAATAGCAGACTGCTATTTTATTGAACATAAACCTTATTGTGGTATGCAGGTCTGAGCCATCTTTGAACCTCGAATTAAGCTTTCCTTTTAGTGTTAAGATTAGCCAAATAAATAGACGAATGAGGGTGAGATTAGAATAAAGTTATACTGCCAATATGTTTGAGTATATTTTGTTGTTCATGATTTTGTTAAAAATTGCAGCTAACATGTTATTTACCTTTATTGTGGTTATAATTCATATCGTGCGCAGTAGGATAGGATTTTGATGTTAAAATAAATCATTAAAATATGTCCATAATGGGGGGCGTGGCTAGCAGCCGTCGGAGATGGCCGCCTTCTGAAGCGGCTCCGCTGCCCTCGCCGACTATCCTGACATTATCCGGCATCTAACCTGTAGGAATCCCCTCACGACCGGGGATCCCAGTCCAAGAGAGATCCAAGACGCCAGATCGGTGCGACCCGCTGCGGAGAGTGCGACAGAACAGCAGCGCTGCCGAAGTGCCCAGAGCCCTAGCGGAGAAACAATTGCGGCCCGCCTCGATTTTCCAACTGAGGAGGTGAGCGGGCAGACAGGCCACAAGCACAGTGCCTGTTGGGGGGTCCGGGAGCAGACCCCAGCCAGCTCCATAGCCCAAAAGTAGATGCACGCTGCCCGGCCCAGAAGCGATCCGACCGCGTCTGTGATGCTGGCGGTGGGAGGGGCCTGAACGCCAGCTGAAGTTAGGGCCGCCGGAAGACCCGGGTAATTGAGGCCCCGGCTTTGCGGCCTAGTGCGCCCAGGCACCGGAATACCAGATTGCCCTTGAACACTCATCCGTGGCCAGCTAGAGGGACAAGCGGACCTACGGGTGGCGCGATCTGAACAGCGCGCTGACAGACAGCGGTAAAATAAGCAGAGGACCTTCCAGGGAGCTAGGCTTCACAGATGTTGAGAGGCCGGGGTGCCGGCCGTAACTGGTGATTGCCCCAAAACGAAGGTCTACGGGCTGTAGCAGACACAGGAATATCCGCAGGCACCGGAGGCGAGAAAATATACGAGGGACCAATCTACCCACACAGGGGGGGCCCCAAGGAGACTCAAATCACGAGTGAAGTAAAGTCTAATAGCCCTCAGACATCACGTCGTCACTGTCCTTGGCTGCACTACAATGGTGGGACGATAAAGACTGAAGAGATCTTGAGGTGAGAGTGCAGACGCGTTCAGGCTCAACGCTCCCCCTTCCCCATCGCCCTCAGCATAGTGACCCTGTGCAGCGCTTCCCCGCGACTCCTTACCTCAAAGCGCAGATTGCTCGCCTGACTAGGAAACCCGACAGGCCGGCAGAGGCAGAAATTCCCCCCCTGTGCAGGCGGCGGCGAGTACTGGTGTGGGGCCCTGAGTAACCGGAAAGATAATATTCAACACTGATTGACAATGGCCAGCGGAAAGGGAACTAAGACATAGTTTCAAAGCAAATTGGCCAAATTTGCCTGGGATAAGACAGGCGAGGATGACAATGCCACCTCCACAGGGGGAACGAGAAATCCTCCACATCAGACACCCCAACAAGATTTGACCCTCCAAGATGTCATGGAGGCAATTGCCGGAGTGCGGACATCACTAGAAACTCTCATTGACACAGTTAATATTGAGGTTTCCCTTATTAGAGCCGACTTGCGGAAAATGGACTCCAGAGTGAAAGAAGTGGAGGATGCAATGGAAACGCTAACCTCAGATACGGCTCTCCTTAAGCAGCAAGTAACTCAACTGCGTGACCAACAGATGAAAATGGAGGGGCTACTCGATGATTACGAAGGAAGAGCGCGCAGAAATAACATACGTATCCTGGGAGTTCCGGAACGGGCAGAAGGGCCAACGACGGACCTCTTCGTCGAGGACTTAGTATTGACAAAACTCCAACCGAAGCGTTTATCCAGTTACTTTTCCATTGAATGCGCCCACCGAGTCCCTGGAGGTAAACCAAAACCGGGAGCCCCGCCAAGACCGATCATAGCACGAGTGTTCAATTTTCGTGACCGTGACGTCATACTCCAAACAGCACTCCATCATACGCCAACCCGCCATTAAAGTTGGAGGACAGTGCAAACACCTTCTTTCCGGACTTTACTACCAAAGTCCAAGCTCAAAGACGCAGCTTCACTACAGTGAAAAAGGCACTACGAGACAAAGAAGTAAAATACTCCATGCTCTTTCCGGCGAGACTCCGGGTTGAATCCGAAGGTAAAACATGTTTTTTTACATCCCCAGAAGAAACGTGGGAATGGCTGGAAGGTTGGCGAAGAGTGGGGAAACCGAATGGAGGCCGGAACGACAGAACCCGCAACAGTAGACTGAACAATGTCGACAAACCACGAGATGATCCAACCCAGGGAGAGCAGAACTTGGCATCGAAAGGCTAAAGACTCATGCCGTCGTGGACTTTGGGGTATGTGAAATGAGGGACAAATGATACCCCTGAGTATAGGGTAAGACACCGGGCAAGGGTATTTGGGTATTCTCCACAAACCCCCGGCGGACAAGATATGCTCAAATAGTACCGAACTAGGCGAGACAGTCGATTTCGAACTGCTTCAGCAGTGAACACATAAGAAGGGACTGGGACATGTTAGAATGACATAATGTGTAATATGCTTATATCCTTCATTCACGGCGGGGGAGGAAAAGTTGTAAACCCAGCACCTCGCAACTGGGGGAGGGGGGGCGACAGGCACTCTGCCTTGTTGGGGTGTGGGTAGTTGGAAATCCACTGGCAGGGAGGGGGGTAGAATGGCAGGGATGGTGGGGGGGGGTCTTTGTGTTGTTTTTAAAGTTGAATGTTATTATGCACAGTGTTCTCATTCAGATTCGGAAAGGGGGTGCCCACCCTAAGTTGACATGGTATAGACAGCTGGAACTCGAGGTAAATTCCGGAATGTATGTTCAACCCAAGCTTATACAGATGTTTACTAGCTTATTGGGGGAGCCGGTCATCCCTCCAATGACTTCCGCAGATATTTCGTCAGTCCCTAACGTGAATTTATCATGGGTAGTATAATAGAAACAAAGTTGTCCATTCTGACGTGGAATGTAAATGGACTGGGAAACAAAATAAAGCGGGGAATAGTGTCGCAATACCTCAAGAGGCAAGCACCAGAGTTAGTACTGCTGCAGGTGACACACCTAGTAGGTAACACTTGCAAGGCCCTTAGCAGGTGGGGATACAAACTCATAGTTCACGCAGGGTTTACATCAGGCTCCAGAGGCACGGGTATACTAGTGCGGAAGAGCCTAGCTCTTACACCCACTCATACATGGGCTGACCCGCAAGGAAGATTCGCAGTACTGGAGGCCAGTTGGGAGGGGAAACCGATAAATGTGGTGTCAGTATATCTCCCGCCAGCACTGGGAAAGGAAGCACTTAGTGATTTAGGTAAAATCCTAATTGATCTTCCCGAGGGTACATTGATAATGGGAGGTGATTTTAACATGACAATGAATGACGCGCGAGATAGGTCTCCTCAACGGCCCCCAGTACGAAATGGTACTCAAATGGAGGAATTTACTCAAGCTCTGGGACTGACAGACATATGGCGCTCACTGCAACCCAATATGACGTATTACACCCATTACTCTCACGCACATAAAAGTATGTCCCGCATTGATTACTTCCTTACGCACCTGGTCGACCTTGGTCAATTTCAAAACCCCGCGGGCTCCCAAGGGGTATCTCGGATCATTCCCCCGTGTGGCTCGAACTCACCTTCAACCAAAAAAGACAGCGTAGCTCTATCATTATTAATCCATGGCTCCTAACGGTTCCAGACATAAAGGAAGATCTCACTAAGCATACAGACTGCTATTTTATCGAAAATCTAGGCTCAGTGGACTCAGACCATATGGGAAGCTTATAAAGTAGTACTGAAGGGGCATGCTCTGGCATTGAAGACAGGATGTATCCGACAACGTAATCAGCAATTATTGCAAATAGAGAGTGAGCTCCTGCAGCTAGAGACACAGAATAACTCCTCCCCTAATGAGTCCACTACACACAGCTTAATCATTAAGCAACTCGAATATAAAACTATGATGCAGGAAAAAACCAGAGCGAAACTACTTCACACACGTCATAGGGTTTACGAATGGGGAGATAGGGCAGGGAAAATGCTTTCCTGGCTAGAGAGAAGGGCGCAGGGAGATAGATGGGTACCTGAACTATCCGTCAACGGGAATACACGGATTTCCGATCCCCAAGAGGTAGCAGAGGCATTTGTGGATTATTTGGAGACAGTGTATACCTCCTCCACTACGTATACATCCGACGACTCACGTCAACTGCTGGCAGAAATAAATTTGCCCTCATTGTCAGATACAGACAGAACCGAGCTAGACGCAGACATAACAGAAGACGAAATCTGTAAAGCCATATTCAGCATCCAATCAGGGAAGGCAATGGGGCCCAACGGGATTCGCATTGAATTCCTCAAATCCATGGCCCTACGGGTAGCGCCCCATCTTTAAAACATGTATACAGAAAGCTTGGAGAAAGGAATTCTACCTGAAGATCAGAGATTGGCGTCCATAGTGGTAATCCGAAAGCCCGGGAAACCGGCACATACTTGTAGCTCTTATAGGCCGATATCCTTGATTAATGCGGAGGCTAAAGTTCTAGCGAAGCTGCTGGCGTCCCGTCTGAGTGCCGTTCTCCCTTCATTGGTTCACGCAGATCAATCAGGCTTTGTACCGGGACGGAACACGACACTGAATATTCGGCGAGTGCACAATGTTCTGGCACGTCAGCAATATATAGAGGAGGACGCAGTAATACTGTCATTGGATGCCTCTATGGCATTCGATTCCATAGAATGGCCTTATCTCTTCGAGGTGCTGGCCCGCCTGGGATTTGGTCCACGGTTTATAACATGGATCAAATTGCTTTATACTGAGTTGCGAGGTCAGGTGAGGGTGAATAACCGCACATCCCGGACGTTTAAACTGAACAGAGGAACCAGACAGGGTTGCCCTCTGTCCCCCCTACTTTTCGCCTTAGTACTAGAACCCCTGGCATCCTGGGTACGGCTAGACGTGGCTCTTCGAGGGCTCAAATGGGAGGAAGACAATGAAGACAGGATCTCCTTGTATGCAGATGACATCCTGATCTACTTAGCATCCCCCTATGCCTCAATACACAGACTACTAAATATCTTCACAAATTTCGGTAAATATTCAGGATATGCTATTAATTGGACTAAGTCAGTGCTATTTGTTCTACATGGCCCCACACCTCGATTACCCCGATTACCCCGGGGATGTGAACTTGAAGTGGCCTGTGAAGGATTCCGATATTTGGGGATCTTCATTACACCCGACCCACAAACCTTCTATGACAAGAACCTAGCAGTCCCCTTAAAAAGACTTAGTGAGGATGTCAAACACTGGAGGTCGCTGCCGTTGTCACTACAAGGTCGAGCGGCCCTATTTAAAATGCTGGCCCTGCCGCGATTCCTTTTTTCGCTTCAGAATTGCCCGTACCGGATCCCCGATACATATTTTAATAGCGTGGAGGCGGAGGTCCCACACTACTGTGGGATGGAGGTACACCACGAATCGCTTTAGAGAAATTGACCAAAGGGTGGTACGATGGAGGCATAGCTCTTCCTGATGTACGGCTCTATTACTGGGCGCTACAACTGGTAGCGATTAATCAATGGCTATACGGCACTCCAGTGAACCCAGCATATAGACTAGAAAGATATCAGACGGGTCGAGAGGGGTATCTTGGAGCTCTATACACCAAGGTCCATCAGGGGATATATCTGGGCCCAATGGCTCAAACAGTAACCATCTGGCATCAGGTAACTAGACGCCTGGGCTGGGCCGGAGTGTTGACGAAAGCTACACCCCTGTGGTCCTCTCAACAGCTGGGGTTGCTTTGTCATCATATGGGTTTTGATAAATGGGACACCATCGGATTGTCCACCATAGGAGATCTCATACATATGGGTAAACTTCTCACATTTAAAGAATAACAAGCAAAACACGAACTAACACACAGTGAGATATTTCGCTATCTACAGATTCGCCATGCTCTTACGACGGCGCTCCCAGACTTGACACAGGTGCCGGATTCCTCTCCGTTAGAGGACCGACTGTTATCGGAGCCTATCCCAGACAAAGCCATCTCACTCACATATCGTAAACTATGTAATAATCTGCCAGACCCCTTCCACGCTCTCAGAAATCACCGGCAGGCAGATTTGGGACAACTTGACGATGAAGACTGCCAGACCACATTGATGTCTCCAAGAGAGGCAGCCATAAATCATCGTTTCCGACTGATTCAATTAAAAAATTTACACAGAACATACTTCACCGGGGTGACCCTAGCTAAAATTGGGACAAGACAGGACGCATTATGTCTGCGAGGCTGTAACCAAGGGGCAACATTTTATCATATCCTATGGGACTGCCCCCTGATACGACCCCTATGGGAGAGGGCCACAGAGAAGTTGCAAGATGCACTAGGGAAACAAATCGTTTTAACACCACTATTGGGGTTTTTGAACATTTGGGAGGCTACCGACCTAACGGAGATAGAGCAGCAACTTGCCACCCTAGGCTACACATTGGTGAAAAGGGCTATTGCTATGAAATGGGGGACAGCAGATCGACCATTGACACTTGGCTGGGTGGTAGAAATGGATAAATGTATGATCGCGGAAAAAGACGTCTATAAATCCAGGGGCTGTCCTAAAAAGTGGGACAAGAAGTGGGGAGGATGGAATGCATATAGACGAGAATTATGTATCTCACCAATGGTAGAAATGGAAATGTCAAAGGGGGGGAACCGAGGGCATGTAATGTAGGACTGAAACAATGTGCAAGTTAAATGTTGATATATAAATGTTTTATCTGGAACCAACACTGTACAACTGCAGTTCTGAATGCGACAAGTTTATAATCAGTAAAAATATATTAAAAATATGTGCATAATATGTTATTGAGTGTGCCTTCCTTTAATAAAAGAGGGTTTGGATTCCACTGACGACCCCAATAAAGTGTCAAAGGATTGAACGTTACCCAAAACCCATCTCACTTAAACATTGTTCAGTGGGTTGTGGGGTGGTTGAAGTCCACTTAGCTTTCTGTCTTGGGTTGGCACATTAACAAAGTCTTTGGTGGCAGGGGGTCTAGAAACCCAAATTCTGGGCTATGTTCTAGAGGAACCTAGAAAAAGTATCAGGACTAAGGCAGGAGTACGGGGATTGTTTGAGCTTTTCCTGTAGTTTCAAGATATTTTCTTCATAAAACATCAACGCCTCCACCAAAATTTGCAAAGGAAGAACTTTTGTGTTCATAAAAAGATAAGGTGAGGTGTTTGGCCTGATGAAATTGATTGTTATTACATTCTTTTTTTGCTTCCTGAATTTTTTTCTGCAACCTCCATTTAGTGTTACAGCAGATCTGTCTTCTGACATCCTTGGATTTGTTCATTTTCTTCCAGGTTTTCAAGATTGGCTAAGCATTCAATTTTCTGACTAAACTAGGATAGTCCATTTTTGTAATGTTGATTACAGTTGTCCCTCAGCAGTACTATCAGCCTCAATCCAACACCCAAGACATTGTAAAAGCCTCCATGTTTTCCTTTCCGTTTTGTGTCTACAGTTTCAGCTAAAGCTGATGGGAGATCATCTACATGACAGCAGAGGTGGCTCCTCTGTTGGAGCGGAGGAGCGTTGCCCCCCTTAAAATCCCCCCAAACCCCATAAAAATAAAATGGCAATTTATTACCATTTTATTTTTCTTCCCCATCCTGAACAGTCAGGACGGGGGCGTGGCTACTGCTGAGTGACAGTAGCATGTCACTCAGCAGGGAGGAGGGTGGGCTGGTATGGCACTGTTTATAGTGTTCATGTCTTTTTGGCTGGCCATCTTGAGTAAGCCAATATACTTTCAGATATTAAAAAAATCCAGAGCAATTGGCTTTGGCAGTGCTGGGTTTAGGTGGGGGCATATATTTGCTATTTGTGGCCTAGGCAATTGGCCAAGGCCAGACCAATTGGCTTTGCCAATACGTGTTTCATTTATGTACCAGCGTGAAGGTTTTGAAATAATTGAGCTCCATGCTACGACTGCAGACAATCCTAGCAGCAGCATTACAAATACATTTTACCAAGAGGCCCTATTTGGGCACCCCAAAAAGCCAAATGTACAATTTACAGTAGCTTTAAAATTCAGCATCTCAAGACCTGTTGAGCTTGTAGTGGCAAGATCCTGTGTCCTTAGTTCACCGTACATTACCCTGGCCACCAGTGGTTCAAATCCCGATGTACAGCACTGAAGTTAATTTGCCAACAATTTCCACTTTTTCCCCCCGATTTATAATTTGGCGGGTGGAGGTGTGACATTGAAGGCGACGGATTAATTGAATCCATCACCTTGACTGCACCTCCGTACGCCAAATTATTAATTGAACGCCATGCTGGCTTAAAGCAACTGCCATCACAGTGGTTCTTTCAATGCTGTTTACAGTTTGAGGCACAGCTCCGTCAAGCATGATGGAACCGCAAGGCAAACTGTTTTCTTTCTAATTTTCTAAAATAAAATCTCGAAACAGGATTTTCTTCTTAAAAATAAAAAAATCAATGCTCCCATGGCGAGGGGAACGTTTGTAGTTTTCACTTTCCCTTGCCGCCAGGGTTTTCCTGGTGGTGAAGGGCGGTGAAACAGACCTCTAATTCCACCAATCTAAATTAGGTGGGTGGAATTCGAGGCCCTTACTTTGTTGAGCTGCTGGAGGGGTTTAATCATGGCGGAGACAGAGTGATCTCCGCCGTGATTAAAGGTCCACCCGCATTTAAATCAGGTGGGTGGACCACAGTCTTGGTGGTATGGCTACTCCATCACAGTTGTGACCGAGTATCCATACCACCAAGATATAAATCAGGCCCCAAGTCTCCTAGACCTTTTTTGCTCAGCTAGCGCACAGTTTGAGTGTTCCATATGGGTGTGCGGTGCCTGAACTGGCATCTCAGAAGCGCAACAAACTGCCTGGGTACCTGAAGCTGATTGACCAGCAGCAAACTTTCAGGTGCAAGCTCCAAAGCAATCTTTCATTCTAGTAATCTGAACAAAATAACAGATGTAGTCTATTATATCAATAACGGAGCAACTAAGGCTGAAAGTGCCCCAGCCCAAACAACTTAAAGCCACCTGCTCAAAGAGGCTGACAGTCCCTGTTCAGTGGGATCGCAGATGGAGAGTCCCAGCGTTTTCTTACTGTTAGCTTTTACCCCTAGTATAAAGTGACAGCATTTTAACAGCATAGGCAACTGCTTTAAGGCTTTCCTTAAGAGTCCAATAGAGTTACTAATCTGAAATTGTGGCTGGTCGTAATGAATTAGACTGAGGCTCTATGTGAGAGCTTAGAATTGTTGCAAAGGTTTTTCAATTGTTATTTTGAAGAAATTAATGCAAAGCATTTATGGAGGACTAGCCACTGTGAATACATTTATTTTCTCACGGGGCACTAGAGGTTTTTAAGGTTTGGTCTGAGACAGCGCATGCGCTGCCGCCTGCGACGATCTGTTTTTTTTTTTGTTCATTCCACCTTCGTTGCTTGTTTCTCCATCGTCGTCGTTGCCTCTCAGAAGCATTTTTAAAGCTAACACACTTGATTTCCAGGTCTGAAATTAGTTACATGTATTCCGATCTTCCAGTGAATATTTCAAAGCAGTGCTATCCTCTTTGGTGGTTATACTTGCACCAAGAGGTGGGCGAGCCACTGAAAACTTGAGGCAGGCTCGAGCCAGATGTCTGGCTCTGGCTCCACTTCAGGTCCTCTTGACTGTCCTCATGACCCCTCGAGCCCAAAATGAGCCCAGCTTTCATGTGACTGCTGCCTGCCACACAGGCTGTCACCTAATGTGTCAAGAATTAAAGACAGCTTTAACGCCAAACCTTTGATGTAAAACTTACAAGAGAGAAACAGATGCCCATCTAGTGGCCGAATTTCACATTCGTGGCTTCCCCACTTGATGAAACTGTGTGATCCTAGACAAATATTTTATTTCACCAAAACTCCTCTTTCTTTCTTTTCACATTTGAGAGAGCCTTCAAATACAAGCGTTCAATATGTGCACCATTCAAACACCTCTTGTTGTTTGTTTAATAGACTGTTGCTCCGTCTGCAATAAAAATATACACCACATATATAAGATACACATGACAACTGACTTGCCGCTTAGGTCACTAATGTCATTGTTGTGGGGTAGGGGAAGGAATGCTTTTAATGTGTCAAAACTATCACTTTTAATAAGTACTGTTTAATGCATGTGGATGTTAAAGAATACTCTTTTTAAAAAAAAAGAATACGTAAACATTTTTTAATATCATTTTTTGCAGGACTTACATGCCAAATATTTTTAAGTCTCTGCTCATGCACGGCTCTTAGAGCCAACACAGACCCTTGGCTTGACTTTCCCTGTTAATTCGTTGGCTCGCCCACCTCTACCTCATAACTTTAATATCCCAAGCACTGATTTCACATCATTTTTCTTTTTTTTTGCCTGACAAAAAGGAGCAAAGTACATAATTTTCAAAGGAAACTGTCAGAAATCTTAATAAACACTGGTGTATGAATCATTCCTTTTATTCATTTCAAATTTCTAGTCTATTTCAAGAAGTTTCGTTTTCAGATTCTACAACCTAGTCCATGTTTATTTTATCTTTATTAAATAAATCCAACAATTTAAATGCTAAAAGATGACTCCGCCTGTGGTGTGTCCGACCAGAAAGGATCATTTGATTTGTGCTTACAGTGCAGTCTCCTTCAGTAGCGGCTGCTACTGAACGGACGTGTGGGGGTCGGGAATTAAAAATAATTAAAAAAAGGAAACTTACCTGGAGGTCGTGGTCGCCGTCATAGCCGGCACATCTTCTCCAGCAGGAAGCACCCAGCCTCCCAGATTTCCCTGACCAATCACAACGCTGCCTTAAGCAGCATTGTGATTGGTCTGAGCGCCGTGGTTCAGCGCTCAGACAGAGGCTTGGAGGATGGGCATGTTCTCCACTAAGGCTGTATAATACAGCCTGTGAAGAACACGCCCGAGACGGCCAGCCAAACCTTCATGCTAACTTTAGGTGCAGCCACCACTCCTACTCCGGCCTCGACGTCAGGGGGGCCAGCCCTACCGTGCCCTAGCAACGGGGCTGCTCTGCAGTGCAACTGCAATAGTATAAATAAAATGATACTAATGGACGGCTGTTATTATCATTTTATTTTTACTTTGCACTGCTTTAAAGCATACGACGCTCCTCCGCCTTAGCGGAATTAGCCTCCCCTGGTCTCCTTACACCAACAGTAATCCAGAGATGACCTGATGCCATTGGCAGAGTGTGTGAGGAGACTGTAAGAAACCTTAGATCCTTGGAGGAAAGGGACACCCCCCACGATTTGGCTTGCCCTGTGCATTCCAGCAGCCGAGAAACTCATGCGTGGCCGACCTGCTGGCCAGGCAGGGTTTCACACTTTCTGTTCATATAAACTCAGCTTTGTTATCTGCCTCCTTCGCTCAAGGAGTCCGCAGTGGTCCGGGGATGGCACCAGCAGAAACTGCCAAGAGGGCCATCCTGTCTTGTGGTTTGTGGCCTCCTGGTCTGCCTTGCTACGTTGACTTAGGCCTGGCTGCCATGATGCCTTTTTGCGCACGTTACTTTGTGACAATAGTATTAATACCCTGTCTTCCCGCATTTACACGTTAGAGAATATTGTGTCCTCTGTTGTTGATATTGTACAAGATGATGTTTCAGTGTTATATCATGGGCAGAATCAATTGCGTTCAGTTATGCAGTTTGCATGGACTTTGCAGACACTTAAGTTAGGTAAAGTTCCTTGGCATTTTTTGAACACCTCCATGAAGGATGCAGCATACACTCTGTTACATATTGAGAAAATAGAGCCCTTACCATTCTCTGTGGCGGAATTGGATTCTGCAGTGTGGCTAGTTCATTGGGTTATCGCCTTGCCTTTTTCTTTGTTTGAATTTAGTTCGTGCATGAAGCATTATCCTGTGGGCCGTTTCCAGCCCTCGGGCAGTGCCTTCCTGCATGAACTTTGGTCCCTGCCTTTCATGTATAAATGCCTTGGAGACGGAAAGGAGGTTTTTCTCATGGGGGAGTCATGCGATTCAACTGTGGGTCATTCCCTTATTTGCAAACATATTAAATTGCACGGGGCTTGTAACGTTTCGGCTCCGAATCTTGCTTGTGTGTTAAAGGGCATTCCTGCTCCTGATATTTCTCCTACTTTTACTGTGCTTGCAAATGGTAGCTATCTGCTTTTGAATAACCAAGACTGCTGTGGCATGCTGGCCGGCATACCCTATATTGTTAGTTTCACACAGGGTTGTCTGCTGCAAAAATGTGCTTTTTCCTCCCTTGCACGACATCATAGATAGTTCCGTTTGGCCTTCCATTCCTACTCTGAAGGCGGATTTCAATAAATTGAGAAGAATAAAGGCGCTATTATTGAACCAGGAGGTTATGCTCACATCCGCCCGGGAGACATTCATTCTCCAGGTGGCGAGTACCCACAGTGAAATACAGGCCCTTTTGAACACTAACCTCCCACAACATTTCGGTGAACTGATTCACCGTGTTTTTAATGCATCACGCACTGAAGGTCTGGTGCACTTTTTTAAAGTTGTGGGCTCTGGCCTTGTGACCTCTTTTCAGACTATTTTTGGTGTAATACCGGCTTTTATTCATTCCATCTTTTCCAGCGTCTTTGGCGGCTTTCCGTTGATCCTCGCCTTAGCGGCTGGTATACTGCTTTTGGTCTGTTTACTACGCAATGGCTGCACCTCCTTGGGCCCTTCTCGATCCAGGTCGACTCCAGAAGCTCCGTGAGCGCATCCTCGCTGGCTTCGGCATCCTGCCATTGGCGACGCTCAGTGTGTCCTATAGACTTTCTTTTCGCTTTGCGTATTTCACTTGCGTGCAACCTGTGATGTCTTGCATCAGATGTCCTTTCTCGTGGTCCTTGGATTATTGCCTCTCCAATACGTCTCTGTCTCGACCGGATTTTGTCCTGCTGGTGGGTCCCTTAGCGGTCCATGAACGGGATTGTTCCAGTGCAGGCTACATGGCGCGTGCGGCTGCACTGGGGATTTTGGCACAATGGGATATCTGGGCGGCTGCTCAGAATCTCCTACAACAAAGTTATATTGAGTACCACGCAAGTTGTCCCGCAATGCTGTTCGCTGCTCCCTCTTGCGAGGAACATGACTGCAGCTTTGATTTATTGGACTGGATGGCGTCGCTTTTTTCCGACGATTCCAATGATGTCCTCTTGGAAGGTGTGGCGTTTTTCTGCACTTACACTCTGTTGGATTGACAGGGCCTTCGCTTTCTGCGACCTGCCTCGCTGGATTTTTTTTTTACCTCTACAATTATTTTTTCATCTCCCATTTGTTGTCCTTCATGGGGACTGCTCCACAGCAGACGTTTCTGTTCTGCTCCATCTATTTGAACTCTGTCTTCGTCCTATGTCTTGGCCGATGGACTGCCCAGGGGAGGGTGTTTTGTGGTTTGTGGCCTCCTGGTCCTGCCTTGCTACGTTGACTTAGGCCTGGCTGCCATGATGCCTTTTTGCGCACGTTACTTTGTGCCGTTGTTTTTCCAGCCTCTGCTTCTGCCCGGCTATTTTAGAACTGTCTGCATATCTGTCTTTCACCTTTTCTCCTGTTCCCTTTGGGCTACGTCTGCACATGTACAAGGTCGAAAAACAACGTCCCTTGTTCTTGCTGATCTGGCCAGTCCCTCGCACTTAGACATAACACTCTATGTACAGCTGCCCTGGAGAAATTTGTGTGCTTTTAATATTGTGATTTCACGGTTAGAGACACTTGGAGAAAAACCTTTCCAGAGAGAAGAGCTGTGCTTGTCTGATGATGTAAACCTTGCATCTAGATATTGAGGTATGGGGGTTCGCTCGACCAAGCCCAGAGGTCTTCTGTTTTTATAATAAACTAGCTACTAGCACGGGGAGGGTGGTAAGGTCATTTAGCCATATATCCACTGCTTTATGAAATGCTTTCCCCGTTTGTATTCTATGGAGTTGTAACTATGCTGATTATATTATCCTTATGCATTAGGCTGATAGTACTGGCACGTGTACTGTATCTTAGGGCACGGTAGTTGAAATAAACATTTTAAACTATACAGTGTCTCTTCTTACGCACGTTGTGGACAGGTATGAGTGAGTTATGAAAGGGTGTTCTTGCTCCTGCGAGTCCTGAGAGAGAGATACCGTGTTATGGGTTGTCTAATCATTGGTAGCATTGTTGCTAATGAGAAGCTAAAGCTAGTCGGATTGGGGTTTTAGGTGCTAAGGTGTATGGTTGGCTCACCACTATATTCCGAGGTCCTATTATCCTGTGCATAGCTCTGTGTATGTGCAGAATCCCTACAACAATCCCCGCAGCTCATAAATACCCATGTATTGCCCTGGATTAAACATAACCAAAGCAGTACTCTGCCCACGAAGCGGTTTAGGGTCTCTTGATGACCAGGATACCCCTTGCACAGTTGCTCACTTTCTGAAGCTGTGATGGGAGTCCCAAGCCTCCCAGAGAGGCTAAACCCTCTAGTCGAGGACCACTCTTTTCCTCTTCTCATGCACCCCACGCCTACTCCTGTTCACTCACAACGCTATATGGTTAAGTAATTTGATTGTAATTCTCTCCCATCCTGGTGTACGTATTTCTATTCAGTTAACTGTAAAGTGGCTACATGACACCAGTGCACTATATAGGAATGTTGAAGCAAATTCCACTGAATTTCCTCAGGAATAAGTGGCATTAACATCTCAATACTGCTCGACTGAAATGGCCACAAATGATAAAGAACTGAGTCAACCCACCAACCACGGATCTCTGCTGCAGGGATGCAGCCCACTGAGCTACCTTACTGTCTTAAGTTGGAAAACATGAACGTTGGCGTTTATTTCCCTGATAAAATCTCCTCCCCTGAGGTGGTATTCTAGATAGTCAGTGTATTCTAGAACTTTAGTATGAGCTGTTACTGGGGAGCTTGGAATGTTTACAGTCAGGTAGAAGCTGGGAGTTGAAGAAGTGGTTGCTCCTGATGGGTGGGGTCTACGGATTACTCTGGATTAGGTTCACTTTTGGCTACGTGTACTTTTCTACACTGGTGACGAGCAGAAAGAACATATCAAGATTGAAGACCCCAACATCACATCACGATCTGCAAATTAAAGGATACTTGAGGATAACTTTTATACTATGACATCTTGAAGAAACCATGCTTCCGTCCCGGTCAGCCCCACATCATAGCACCTTTAATTTTACCCTCATCATTCATCTGATGTGATCAGCCGTGCTTGAGTGCTCGAGGGACATCTTGTCCGAATGGTGAGGCGAGACGGTGTGTCAATCTCAGAGAGCTGAACAAGTGCGTAGTAGTTGATCATTATCCCTTACCAAACATAAATGAAATGTTATGTTCCCTAGCTGGTGCAAGACATTTCTCTTCTCTAGATTTGACATCTGCCCATCATCAGATCACATTACATCCACAGTCCCAAAAATGACATCATTTATTACACCGTTTGGTACATACATGTTTTACCGGATGTCTTTTGGTCTGATTTAAGCCTCATCGGTTTTCCAGAGGACAATGAAGAATGTTTTGAACGGTATTGATGGGGGTTAAGATTTACCAGGATGATGTTTTAATTTAAGTCTGGGGGAACATGATGCCAGGTTGCGAGAAGTAATGAAGAAGCCTAGGGAAAGTGGTCTTACTCTCACATTGGAGAGATGTAGATTCAATGTCTCTAAAATAGAGAACCTAGGGCACATGATCAAATCAAAGGGTATACGACCTAAGGAAGATTTGGTAAATGCCATAAAGGGAATGCCTAGCCCTGAAAATAAAGATGAGCTTTGGAAGTATTTGGGTACTGCAGAATAGTATAGTAAATTTGTTCCAGGTTTTTGTAATATGGTGCATGTATTTACCGAGCGCTCTCATGCTTCTGGCGCGAGAGTGACTCGTGCTTAATGTCTTCAAAGTCCGTTCCACAATCGGGTGCTGAACAATGCGTGCTAGGATTCTACCAACGTTAATCAGTTGGTGGAGATCCTGGTACGCAGCGGGAGCGCCCGGCTGTGGGTGCTTGTAAATGGAAATAAAACTTCTTCAACTCACCGGATTGCCTCCGTGAATGACTCCACACTTCATTTGGCGACGATTTGGAGTTGACCCCATGCATCCGGCACCCACCAGCCAGTACGGGATTTTCACAGGTATTGACGACGCACCGTTGTTCCATGCGCTCAGTGCCTCATCGCTCAAAGGTGTCACGTCACTTCCACGAACGGATCTCCGCTGTTTCCCGCAAAATTTGGAAGATCTTCGCTTCTGGGAGACTCAGAGTGGCTGCATGACGTCAGCATAGCTCCGCCCCACTCGTCATCACGTTGGCGGCCAACTTCGTTTGGGATACGCAACGTGTCTTCAAGCTAAGACGTCATCACGCTACGGCCATCTTGGATCTGAATACGAATTCAACGCTCCACCACTACGTGTATACTTCGATCAGCTGATCTTTACTCAGGTATGATCCAGCCTGTTTACTTTCACGGTGACAGGCACACCTTTTAACTTTCATCCTTTTGCAAGGCAATTTTACTTCCTGAGCCTTAAAACACGGTGATAGGCTCACCTTACTATCCTATTTGTCTTTATTCGAGTTTAACTCACCTTGGAGCCTTCAAATTCGGGGATAGACTCACCTTCATTAAAATACTGTTAATATTTAAAAACATTATACAGAAATCTTTTGAAAAAAGTTCAATTACTAAAACATTTATATAATTTAACTTTATAAGGTTATTTCTCTTGCTTTTTACATTTTCATTTCCTCATTTATATTGCATTTCATAAAAGTGATGGCTACTTCTCAGCAATTTGCTCAACCTCCTCCTTTTTTGCAAAACCCTGGTAAACCCAGCATTCCTTGGCGGCAGTGGGTTAAAGCTTTTGAAAACCATGTTGTTGCCATAGATGCTGTAGAATTTTCTCCTGCTCGCAAGGTTGCAATTCTTTATGGTTGTTTAGGACTCGCTGCACAACATGTTTTTGAAAACTTACCTAAGTTTCCAACTCCTGCGGGTGAAGCGGGGGATGCAGATCATTGGAATCCATACAAAGAAGCTTTATCTCACTTGACAAAACATTATGACCAAGAATCAAACATTATGCTTGAAAGGCATAATTTCTTCAAGAGAAAACAACGTGAGGATGAAACAGTGGATGAATACATTGCTGCGTTACGAGTTCTTGCATCGACTTGTGAGTTTGAGGCAGATCCAGAAATATATATCCGTGATCAATTTGTTTTCTCTTGTTATTCAAGAAAATTACAAGAACGCCTTCTCAGCTGCAGAAAACCATCTTTGCAAGACACAATTGATATCGCCAATAGCATTGAGAGATCTATTGTTACCTCCAAAGCTCTTCAACAAGATCAATCCATCAACTCTTTTAAGTCAATTTCAAATGATCCCGGAAATTCTGTCAATGCTGTTAACGTGAACAAATATTTTAAACTACCTATAAAAAAAGGGAACACAATTTGCTACAGATGTGGTTCCAGATCACATCTTGGCAACTATCCTATGTGTCCCGCCTCAGGAAAAAGATGTGTTTTATGCAAAAAGATTGGCCATTTTCAAGGTGTTTGCAGGTCTGCCAAGAAATCTACCAGAGTTAATAGTGTGGAATTTACAGAATCTCTCGAAGATTGTACAGAGCAATTTCATGACATGATTGTTTCAATTGAATGTAATTCAGTTTTCAATCCTCATTATGTCAAAGGTCCCTTAGGTGTTGCATTATTTGGAAAAATTGAGATTCCAATTATGGCAGATTCTGGTTCACCTATAACTATTTTATCCGATGTCATGTTTCTTGAGAAATGGCAAGGTTCCATTGCTTTGACCAAAACAGACATCAATCCAAAAGCATTTGGAGAATTTGATATAGAAATGTTGGATTACTTTAATTCAGGATTGGAATGTCTAGGAAGGTCAATTTACACAAAAGTTTATGTCTCAGTTAAAGGACGCAATATAGTTGGCTGGCAGGATCTTGCTAGAATGGGTTTGTACCTTGTTCCTGGTTCAGATAATCCCATTGCCCTTGGTGATTTTCCCCAAGGTTACTCCCCAGCTGGGTGGTCAGAAAATGAACAAGACACATTAGATTGTATTAATATCACTGATCATTCACACGATGTTAAAAAGATTTTAGATTTGTTTCCCACCAAATTGGGCACTGTCAAAGGTTTTCAACATCAAATAAAACTTAAGCCTCATGCTCAACCTTTCGTACATAAGGTTCGCCCATTACCCCTTAGTGCCAGGGATGAGCTTAAGTCAGTACTTAAAAAATTATGTGATGAAGGGGTCATTGCACCATGTGACTCTTCAGAATGGGTTTCTCCCATCGTTATCGTTCGGAAAAAATCTGGTGAGGTCAGGCTATGTGCGGACTTACGCACCTTAAATAAGAACATTTTAATTGATTGTCATCCCCTCCCTAAAATCCATGAACTTCTGGCCAGCTTAGGGGGTGCCAAATACTTTTCTATAATAGACCTTCGCTCAGCTTATCACCAGATTCAGTTGACAACTGATTCACAAGATCTCACCACCTTCGTCACACCTTTTGGGCTCTACAAATATCTCAGACTTCCTTTTGGCCTGGCCTCCGCGGCCAGTGTTTTTCAGAAGATGATGGACAATCTTTTTCAAAACACGCCGGGGGTCCAGGCCTATCAAGATGACATTCTAGTTTTCGCCAATGACTGGGAGACGCACTTAAGAAATCTGACTTGTGTTTTAAACAAATTGAATGATGCAGGAATGACCATCAGATCTGACAAATGTCAATTTGGTACACAACAGTTGGATTACTAAGGTCATACTTTGTCATCTGAAGGAATCAAACCAAAGTTATCACTTATCAAGGCCATCAGTCATGCTGTTCCTCCCAAAGACAAGGATTCTCTTCGATCATTTTTGGGATTGGCAGAGTACTATTCCCGCTTTGTCAAGGGATATGCTCAAACTGTTGAGCCTTTGCGTGCCTTATTGCGCAAAGGATCAAAGTTTCTTTGGTCTGATGAAGTATCATCTTCATTTGATCAAACCAAAAACTCATTGTTGAAGCACCTGCACTGCATGCTTTTCAAGATGATTCTAAATGTTTCATTATGGTGGATGCTAGCCTTACAGGTTTGGGTGCAGTTCTTGGTCAGTGGGTTGCTGGAAAGGAACACACTATAGCTTGTTCGTCAAGAATGCTTAAGTCTTCTGAGACCCATTACAGTACAATTGAACGCGAGGCGCTCGCTTGCGTTTGGGCAACTGAGAAGTTTAGAAATTACATTTGGGGGCGTGAATTCGAACTATTCACCGACCACAAACCCCTTACACATTTACTCAATGGTAATGGGCTTGGGAGGACCTCAGCCAGATTGGTTATATTACTTTCAAAATTGCAAGAATTTCATTTTTCCATCAAGCATATTTCTGGTGGAAGGAATTTCAGGGCTGACTGCCTTTCACGTATGGCATTTCATGATGTTTCAGATGTTGAGAGTATTGGAGATACAGAGTGTGTTGTTGCGGCACTTGATGCTGTCAGAGAATGCCCAAATATTACTGAACAAGTCTGGTTGGAAGCTTATAGCAAGGATGATATTCTTAAACTTGTCATGGAATATATTGTAAAGGGTTGGCCTGAAAGCAGGAAACTTTGCAATGAGTTAAAAGCTTTTTCCATGGTTGCCTCTGAACTTTCCTTGGTCAATGGCATGGTTATGAGACATGATTCTTTTGTTCCCCCGTCAAGTTTAAGGGAAGATATCATTAAATGTGCACATCATGGTCATTTAGGCATTTCGAAAACCTCGCAACTCATTAAGTTGTATTATTGGTGGCCATCCTTAGAATCCCAGGTCAAGTTTCATATTGATTCATGTTCGGAATGCCTCGTCAGATAAGAAATGGAAAGTCATGAACACACCCTTGCATCCTGTTCCATTTCCGAATAAACCTTGGGACAAGGTTGGAGTAGATTTTTCAGGTCCTCATGACCTTTTATCTCATGACTTAAAGTTTTTAATTTTGTTGATTGATTACCATTCCAAATGGATTTATCATATGTTTTGTAATTCACCCAGCTCCACCGATGCCATCAAATTTTTGAGGAAAGTGTTTTCCACTGAGGGTTCACCTTCCATTATGGTTACCGACAATGGTACACATTTCATTTCTCAGAACTTTTTCTGCATTTTTAGCAGAGAAGGATGTCAATCATTTCAAGGTTGCCTTATATTCACCATCATCCAATGGTTTGGTTGAAAGGGCAAACAGATTAGTTAAGGATGCCATTCAAGCAGCCCTTTCCTCAGGAAAAGATGTTAAAGATTTCCTTGAGGACAAATTATGGTCATATAACATTTCGCCACATTGCACCACTGGTCTTCCGCCTTTTTCTCTTTTGAGAGGTAGAAATGTTCACACTACTTTGTGTCCCAATTGGTTGCAAGATAAACATGTCAAGGGTACACTTGTTGATAAAAATATTGCATCTCGGGTTTTAGAAAAACAAGGTTACATGAAATCTCTGCATGATCAAGGAAATTTTTTTAACAATCCTGATTTGAAACTCAATGATTGGGTTCTCATTAAAAATCCTAAAAGAGTGACAAGAGGGTTGTCTAAATTTTCCTCTCCTGTACAAGTCACAGATGTGAGCAAAGGCTCAGCACTACTTGGCTCTAGGGGATGGTGGAACAAGAGATCACTTGTGCAGCTTTCTGACTCACAAGTTACTTCTTTACTTAAGTTATCCAAACAGGAGGTGGAACAATGCGACTGGACAAACTGGTTGCGTGATCCTTCATCTGTTATTTCTTCATTTGTCTCTCAAGAGGATTCTGTGAAGTCTACTGGTGGTCGGTGTTTTAATACACATACTGCTTTGCATAATACTGCTTCTCTTGATATGACTAGGCTTGCATCTTCTTCACCTGTTGATTTGAGTACCCGTCAAAGGAGATTGCCTGTCAAATTTAATGATTATGTATTGTCTTAAGAAAATGATTTTTCTTCTCATTATTACGTTATTTCATATTAGTTTTAACTTGTAATTTCTTTTCAGGTTCTCCTCAATTTTGCATTGTTGTCATTTCTCATTTGTTTTGTGGAAAGAGAGAAGTTGTAATATGGTGCATGTATTTACCGAGCGCTCTCGTGCTTCTGGCACGAGAGTGACTCGTGCTTAATGTATTTCTTCAAAGTCCGTTCCACAATTGGGTACTGAACGATGCGTGCCAGGATTCTACCAAAGTTAATCAGTCGGTGGAGATCCTGGTACGCAGCAGGAACGCCCGGCTGTGGGTGCTTGTAAATGGAAATAAAACTTCTTCAACTCACCGGATTGCCTCCTTGAATGACTCCACACTTCAGTTTTGCTGAGAAATGTAGATGCATATTGGGCCTGTTGAATAAGAGTACAGCATTTGTATGGTCTTAAGTTGTGAAGAGTATGATGACATCAAGCAATGTTTAAGCAAGGCGTATTGCTTTAGTAGCTTCGAGCCAGGAGCAAAGACCATTTTGATGGCTGATGCCAGCTTGAAAGGTCTTGTGCAGTCCTTCCACAGAATTCTGGTGGTCAGGAGAAAGCCATAGTGTTCATTTCACATGGACTGAAGTTAATTATTCAGTCACTGAGAAGGAAGCATTGACGTCATATTGGGCAGTGAGAAAGCTTAGAACATTTTTGTGTGGGCATTGTTTCCAGATCAAGATGGATCATAAACTAGGAGACTTTCCTATAAAAAAAATTTTTTAAAAGAGGTCTTTACATTGAAGCTGTCTCAAGTAGGATTCGTAGATGAGTGGTAGCTCTGCAGGAATTTTATTTTATTTTAAAGTATCTCCCAGGTGAATGAATTTAGTGGAAGAATGTTTTTCTAGAATGTGTGTGGTTGGTTCTGGAAATGAACACTTAATCAATGAATTTTTCGATGATGAAATCTATGAAGAAGTTAATGTGGGTAAAATTTCAGGCTGTATCATACAAGAAGAGGATGGAGATCAAGTCTTGCAGGAAGTGATTCGTAAGTTAAAAGAGAGATGCAAGTTGAACGATAAAGGTGATGAGATCAAAAAGGGGTATTGGCATGTAAAGGAGGAACTCTCTTCATGAATGGTCTAGTCATGAGAGAAGTAGATTGGTTCCTCCCAAATATTTGAGACTGAAATTGATTGATAATGCTTGTGAGAGTCATTCAGGCTTATCTAATACCAAGGAGAGGGTCAGAGAAAGTTATTGGTGGCCGAGAATAGATTTATTAATCAAAGGAGTTGTGAGAGATTGCTTTGAATGCAGAAATAGCGATAAGATTCTCAAGTGTAGGAGTCAACCTATGGTTATCAGGGAGATACCATCTGGGCCCTGGGTGGATTTTGCTTAGGATATTGTAGGTCTGATTAGAATTCTTCTCTAGATAAGTTTCCACCCTCCAAGGTATTTTCATGAATCGGCATCCGTTGACTGTTCTCCTTTTCTGTCTTCCCTTCAGGAGTGGTTCCCATTAAGATTGTTCAGGCTTAAGTTTTGTTCTTCGTTGTATAAATTCTCTCTCTTGAACCTCTTAAATTTGGCTTTTTTCTTAGTGACTTTGGTGTCAACCCTTGCAACTCTCACCACGGTGCCTTACCGTTCTGCCCATGTCATCAGTAAGAGAGGTAAGAAAGGCGTTTGAATCTGCCCTCTGAGCACCAGGTGACCAGGTTTTTCTATTTTCTCTGCCTCCAAACTTTGATTTAAATAGGAAATCCCATGAGCCATCTTTGGTGATAGGGTAGAGTCTGTACCAAATGTTGGGTCGGTGCAGTGATATAGTTGCTGGTACGCATCCAGACGAGTAATGCAAGATGTTCTTATGTTCCCTGATGAATCAATGCAGGGCCCACTTTTCCTGTCCATTATTTGATAATCCACAATTTGAGCGTTTTCCTGTAGGTGAGTATGAATTGCTTCACTTCTTCATTTGGGTACAATCAAGGGTGTTCAGCTATGAAATACTTGCTACAATGGGTCTCTAGTTTCTAACGGCAGGCCATACCATACAAAGCCAAACCATACCATGCATATAAACTGACATGCCATACAATACCCTACCATAGTATACAATGACAGGCCATACGACACCATATTATACCATAACAAGTCATACCATACCATGACAGCTTATACCATACCGTACAATGACAAGACATATCATGTCATACTACACAATGACAAGCCATACTGCACAAGGACAGGCCACACCATACTATACTATGACTGGCAATACCATGCCATACTATACAATGACAGTCTATACCATACACTACTATACAATGACATGCCATACAATGACAAGTCATACATTACCATAACATACTATACACTGACAGGGCATATTATACCATACCATACAATAACAAGCCATACCATACTATGCAATGATAGGCCATACCATACCATGGCAGGCAATACCATACCATAACATACTATACAATGACAGGCCATACCATACTATGCCATACCATACTATATTACACAATGACAGGGCATACCATATTATACGACAGGGCATACCATACCATACTATACAATGACAGGCAATACCAAACCATAACATACTATACAATGGCAGCCCATACAATACTATACAATGATAAACCATAGCATACCATACTATACAATGATAGGCCATTCCATATAATACTATTGAATGACATCCTATACCATACTTTACTATATAATGACAAGCCACTCTATACCATACCATACTATACAACGAAAAGCCGCACCTTACCATACTATATGACAGGGCATACCATACTATACAATGAAAGGCAATATCATACCATAAAATACTATACAATAACAGCCCATACTTTACTATACAATGAAAAGCCATAGCGCAGAGGTCTTCAAACTGTGGGGCGCGACCCCCAGGGGGGTCGTGGAGTCCTAGGAAGGGGGTCGCAGATTCCACAGCTTCACTTGTCCCTGTAAAAAGACAGCCGCCCTGGGACGCTAATTGAGATCGTTATCAGCTGCTTGCCTGAATGAAAGGCAAATGTGCCTTATCTGGTAATCTTCAAGTGTAAAGGATGCTTGGGAGCAGTTCTGGCTCTTTGTGAAGACAAAGATGTGTGTTTTTGAGTGGAAGTGCAAAGAGTTAACTACTGGGCTGGGAAGTTCTTGCTTTTAATTTTAACTGCAATTACACAGCCCTTAATGCCCCTAAAGAGGTGTTGAAGAGACAGTTATGTAAAAAAGAAAACTGCATTACATACGCTCTGGTATTATTAAAACCTGCATTTTGAAAGCACCATTTTATTGTAAAACTATTCGCACGTTTTGCAGCATTCTATTTTACCCTGTGTGTAATGCAAGTATAGAAAATTGACTTACATATTCACAGTGCTTTCCGTCATAGGCTGTGACTTCGTAGCACTAAAAATACACATCACTATTCTCCACTGCACCAATCAAGATTTAATTCTGTGGTTCTCTGGTTACACACAGACCTCGGCAGTGCATTAACTAATAGAGGTTTTTTAATGTACTACAGTGCATTTCCCACTGAGCAATAACTTTTTTAATTTATTTATCATTTACGCTGCCCATTATTTTATATGTAGATACCTGAAGGTGAAAGACCTAAAAAACGTACAGAATATTTTGGGCTTATTTATGAGAGGCTTGCATTGCCAGAGCATCACTTTTTTGATGCTCCGGTGGCGCAAGCATCTCAACCATACCTATGAGGCAGTGCAAAGTCACCCTGCATGGCTTTGCATTGCCTCATAGATATGGAGTAAGACATAGCAGCACAAATCACTGCGTTGCCTTACTCTGCATCAACGAGGTGATCCATGGGCTTTGCGTGGGGTTCCCATGCAAAGCCCATGGATTTTGATGCTGCCCCATATTTACAAAATTACGTAAACCTGGGGCAGCTCCAAAACTGACGCCTCTCCAGTGGAGGCGTAACGAGGAGAAATGTTTTCTTTCCTCTTTCCATGTGTGCTGCATTCTGCAGCTCTCATAGAAATAGGAAAACACCCCTCAGGATTGTTTTGGTGAAGGAAGGTGCCTCTTCCCGTACAAAAACAATTCTGCCTACGTTGGTGCTAGGCAGCAATTTGTGAAGGGAAAAGGACTGGAATGCACAGTATTTCATAATTACAGTGCATTCCTGCCCTTTCACAGTGGCATAGGGCAGCGCCGCCCTACGCCAATTCCTCATAAATGAGGCCCTTTGTTTTTAGCTACACCTTTGGCTACACCCCTACGCTTAATGACCTTTGGTTTGCTAAACACTGTTTAATGTCATTTCCCCACCGGTAAAATTATTTGCTGTTGTAATTGGGGGCTGTTAGAAATGAGGGTCTCTAGTTGGCAATGGTTTGCACCTTTGTCCAAGTAGGGACCCTTCCTTCTAGTCAGGGTAAGAGGGATACACTACTGAAATAACCCCTGCTCACCACCTTGGTAGCTTGGCACGAGCAGTCAGGCTTATTTCAGAGGCAGTGTGTAAAGGATTTGCACATAACCAACAGCAACACACTGAAAACACTACAAAAGGACACCACACCAGTTTAGAAAAATATCCAATACTTTATATATATTCAAAACAAGACTAAAACGATAAAAATCCAACCTACAGTACTTAAAAATATGCACTTTGCGGGGAGCTGGCGTCGGTCGGTCCGGACTGCGGTGTGGGACGGGGCAGTGTGTCGCAAGACTTACGAGCAGTGCCCCCAAGCCACGGTGCGGTCACGGTTGTCGAAGTCAGTGACGGCGTTGGTGAGACCAGGGCGGCGAAGTGAAGCGATGTGGTGCGGAGTGCGGTGCCCACAGGTCACGGTGCAAGCAGCAGCTCGGCGGCCGTCATCAGTGAGACCAGGGTTGCGGTGCGAGATGCAGCGGTGCCTTCAGGGCATGGAGCCAACGGCAGAGTCAGTGACGGAGTCGGTTGCTTTCCCCCCTCTGTGGCAACTGAAACCACGGTTCCAGAGGCGGTACCCAGAGGTCAGTGAAGTCTTTGCGGTCCCTGAGACTTCAGAACAGGAGGCAACAAGTAAAGAAAGTTCAGTCCAGTCCTTTCACTGCCCAAGGCAGAAGCAGCAACTGCAGGCCAAACCAACAAAGTAACAACACAGCAAAGTTGCAGTACTCCTCTTGGCAGTTCTTCCAGCCCTTCTTCTTGGCAGGTTCCTTGATTCCAGCGAGTTCTAAAGTTCTAGGGTCTGGACCCCAATATTTATACTCTCTTTGTGCTTTTGGGCAGAGAGTGCCTGTGCCCAGCCCAAACCAGTTCCATCCTCTCTGGCCCAGCTTCCTGGCAGGAGGTGGAGACAGCATTGTCCAAGGCAGACCAGGCCCATTCAGGTGCAAGGAAATCTCCTCCCACTACTATAAATACAGCCCATGTCTATTCCTAACAGCCCTGACTCATCCAGGAAAGGCAGGACACACCTTGACCCCCCCCCAGTGGCTGTCTGATGCGAATGCACATCCCCAGCCCCTGTCACTCCAAAGCCAGACAGTCAATCCACAAACCCAGCAGATGCACACAGGATGGCTAAGCAAGAAAATACCTACTTTCTAAAAGTGGTATTTTCAAACACAGAACATAAAAATCATCTTTACTAAAAGATGCATTTTTATATTCTGAGTTCAGGCATGCTAAACCCAATTTCTCTATCTTATCCCAATGGGAAGATATGCTTATAAGATGTTATAAGTAAACTCCCATTCTATCCTATGGGACAGATAGCCTTTCCATAGTGAAAAATGAAACACACTGTAATTCACTACAAGGACATGTCACACACACCAGTACATGTCCTACCTTTAATATACACGGCACCCTGCCCACAGGGGTGCCTTGGGCCTACCTTAGGGGTGACTTACATGTAAGAAAAGTGAAGATTAGGGCTTGGCAAGTGGGTGTACTTGCCAGGTCGACATTGCAGCTACAAACCGCACAGACACTGCAGTGGCAGGTCTGATAACCCTTTTCAGGGCTGCATGGGTGAGTGGCACAATCAGTACTGCAGGCCCACCAGCAGCATTTGATTTACAGGCCCTGGCACCCTCCGTGCACTTTACTAGGGACTTACTAGTAAGTCAAACATGCCAATCATGGAAACACCAATCCATAATACAATTTACAATAGGAGCACTTGCACTTTAACACTGAACAGCAGTGAGAAAGTGCGCAGAGACACTGAACCAGCAAAAACAGAGTCAAAACTAGGAGGCCAGAAAGGAAAAAGACAGGGGAAACATGCCAAAAGATGCCAGGTCTAACGGGCATTTATGGTTGTCGATAGATGTTGATGATGAGGAGAACCAGTTTCTAGAAACTTTTGTCAGAAGGGGTCCTTACGCCTAAAAAGGTTTGACAAGGGGGTCTCGACATCAAAAAGTTTGAAGACCACTGCCATAGCGTATCATACCGTACAATGACAAGCCTTACCATGCCACGCTACACAACAGGACACACCACACCATAAAATTACTGGCCATACCATACTATACAATGACAGCAATATCATAACATTCTATACAATGACAGGCATACCATATTATACTATACCATGCCATATCATACTATACCACGCCATAACATAATATACAACATACCTAAAAAATACATTAACAAAGCAAATCGATCTCGCATAGGCAAGACCTATTGGCTTTGCCACTGCTTCCTTCTTTAATACCCAGGCAGCATTCCTCATTTGGGACTACCCAAACACAATTCACTGTGTGTCGCACAAAGTGGTTTCTGAGACTGGCAGCTCCTCAGGCTTTCCACTCTATGGCAGCCCCACCAGCTGGTTCAAGGCAAATGCATAGAATGGTAGGCCTGTCCCGCAAAATAGTTCCCATGTGTAATGGTGATGTCCTCGGTCAGCCCAAAGAAAAGTCACCTTCATTGCAGATCACTAATGGCCTAACAATATGGCAGGGGTGGGCGCCCTGGGGCCAATGGCATATTAAGGATTTTGGTGGCTCAAGGCAAGACATATTTTCGGGGCCCCTGTATGAAACAAATTTACCTATTTTCAGCTAATTCAAGCCTGCAAGATGCCAAACAATAGTAAATAATATGGTAAACCTTAACAGGGGTCCTGAAAAACAGTTTAAATATCTTTTGTCTGGTACCCAAAAAATTCTAAAGATGACGGGGGAGAGAGAGATAGAGTCGTAGAGGTAGAGGACACAAAGAGGTTTAGATAGAGAAATAGGACATTCAGAGATCACGAGAGGGAGGAAGTTCACTTTTTTAGGAGGGCTTTGGGCAAGTGCCCACTTTGTCTATGCCTTCAAATGTCCCTTCCTGGGACCTAGCCCTGGAGTGGCCTGCTTGCTATCACAGTGAGCCATGCGATACCTGTAGGCTGGCTGCTTCGGGTGCAGGCACTGCAGAAGTGCTATGACCACATGACAGAGGCGACTGTGGTGTTCACTTAAAACAACTGGCACAGGGAAAAAAGCATGCCTGGAGAGACTTAGTGTGTCTGACTGCTTTTGTTAATATTATAGCTATTGGATCTTTATAATAAGAAATCCTGCACATACGCAGTGGCAATATAAAAAAGCAGTTGGCAGTTTAGATGAGAACATAAAGACATGGTGCAATATTTAATGGGTGGTGCATGGACGCGGAGTCAAGGGTTTCTCTTGGCAGAGCCGACGGTGGCTCCGACCAGCACTTCCCCACCTATAAATAGAGAAAGGGAACCGCAAGTTTGAAAGCTGCATCTGCCGTTGTATGGTTGATGCATGGGTTTGCCAAGCTCTAAGGGCCAGATGTACGTAGGAAAGTGAGATTACCAAATAGCGATTTTTTGCGATTCCCTATTTGGTAATTGCAAACACCCATGTACAAATGCATGTTTAACACAGTTTGCGATTCCCATTGGTATCAAATAGACCTACCTCATTAGGTAGGTCTCAGTTTGCGATCCATTGGGAGTCACAAAAAACACAGGGATGGTGGCCTGCGGGTGTCAGCACACCACAATGTCTCTGATTTCATTTCAATAAAGCAATGTTTTTTGGTTTTTTTAAATACAGCTCGTTTCCTTAAAGGAAAACGGGACGCGTTTCAAAAATAAAAAGATTTCTGTTCATTTTTTTAAGAGTAGGCAGTGGTCCAGGGGACCACTGCGTGCTCTTAAAAATGTTTTTATGGGGGCGTGGCTGGCAGCCGTCAGGAATGGCCGCACTCTGAGGCGGCTCCGTTACCCTTGCCGTTTTTCTTTAACAATCCGGCACTAAAACAGTGACTACCTACCCCCTTCATTCTGGGGGGTACAGATCCCGACGAAGCCCAGGCCACACAGAGCGAACAGCCCGAGATGCAGAGAGTGCCGTAACAGAGAAAAGAAAGGCGCCATCGGAGCTCCGGCGAGAACAGCATGGCGGCCCGTTCCCGTATCTCCAGACGATGAGGTGAGAGTGCGGGTGCGTAGCTGCAGCGGAGCGGCTGGGAGACCCGGGACATCTTAGAAATTGACTCGGTACCTGCCAATGGACGCGGCGGAGATTGACGAGGATCCGCGCTGGTGGGGGAGGCGCCTGTGAGTCGCCAGCAGCGCTGGGGACACTTCGGCACAAATGATAATTGAGGCCCCGGCTTGAGGCCTAATTGATAGTGACGACCGACTTTGAGATTCCCCCATTGCCGACCATTTTCAACCGGCACAGGGTGCCACCACCTTACTGGCCTGCATAGCTGGGCTGCTACTCTGCCGCGCCGCCGGGGGGTCGGAAGTGCTGCCGAAGGCCCGAGGTCGAGGCCTCGCCCGCGTTGGGCACGCCCCCCCCACATCACTGCCACAGATCCGGTATAGTGCAGGAAGGACTGGGCCATTAATGGACGCTGGCGAATGCACAGAAGCTCGTCACCCGATCTGGGGGAGACCACACAAGCTGAACATCAAGGGAGCCTAGGACCCAGTGGCCTCCCGAAGCCTGGCCATTACTTCCGCCTCAACATACACAATACTGGCTCAGGTAAGAAGTAAAGGCATCGGGGTACAATCACTGAATCCCCCCCCGCTCTTCATTTGCCACCAGACGGACTAAGGCCGCACCCCGCCGCAACTCACCTACCTGTGGACGGCCCTACCTGCCCTACCAGGAAAACCGACAGGGAGGGGTACTAAATATCCCCCCCCGTGCAGGTGGCGGTGTTTACTGGCACAAGGCCCTACAACGCAGACAAGGAGACAGTAGCCCCTGTGCAACAATGGCCAGTGGCAGGGGAGCCAAAACACAGGCCCAAAAGACGCTAGCTAAATTTGCCTGGGGCAAGGCGGGCGAGGAGAACGATGCTGCTGCCAAAGGAGGAACCAGCGACCCTCACCCACAGACTCCTCAATCAGACCTTACCCTCCATGATGTCATGGAGGCCATCGCTGGGGTGCGGACATCCCTAGAAACTCGCATCGACACTGTCAACATCGAGATCTCCCTCATAAGAGCTGATCTGCGAAAAATGGACGCCAGAGTGAAAGATGTGGAGGAAGCCACAGTAACATTAACATCTGATACTGATCTCCTCAAGCAGCAAGTTGCTCAACTCCGTGACCAACAGGTGAAAATGGAAGGACTCCTGGACGACTATGAAGGGAGAGCGCGTAGAAATAATATACGCATTCTAGGAGTCCCGGAGCGGGCGGAGGGGCCGGCTGCAGATCTCTTCGTCGAAGACCTGGTACTGACCAAGCTTCAACCGAAACGCCTGTCCAGTTATTTTTCCATCGAACGGGCCCATCGAGTCCCTGGGGGTAAGCCAAAGCCGGGAGCTCCCCCAAGGCCCATCATAGCACGAGTGTTTAATTTCCGAGACAGCGATGTAATACTTCAAACGGCACGTGCTCGCCCACCGTTAACGTTGGAGAACAGTACAATCACATTTTTCCCGGATTTCACTACCAAAGTACAGGCACAACGACGCAGCTTTACTGCGGTCAAGAAAGCGTTACGAGACAAAGAAATAAAGTACTCTATGCTCTTCCCAGCGAAGCTCCGGGTTGAATCTGAGGGCAAAACCTGGTTCTTTTCATCCCCAGAAGACACTTGGGAATGGCTGGAAGGTTGGCGACGGGTTGGGAAACCGAACAGTGGCAGGAATGACAGAAACCAAGGCAACAGATTGAACAATGGGGACACACCTCGAGAAGACCCAGCTCGGGAGGAGCAAACATCGGCCTTGAGGGGATGATGGGGTGGGACGTTGTGCATTCTGGTCACGATAGCCTGAAAGACACCTGAGGCCCCTGGGCATAAAACTGGACACATGATAAGGTACTGGGGTATTTATCAGAGACTCGTTGATGGCTAGGGGAGATCGGCCAATGTTAATCTGGGCAGAACTATCAGTGCCATGCCACACGGATGGTAAAGGCTAAAGATGGGATTAGTACGGATCTAATTGATATGAGTAATATGTATCCATCCTTAATTCACGGCGAGGGTGGGAAGGTTGTTCACCAAGCACCTCGTATATGGGAGGGTGGGCGACAGGCACTCTGCCTTGTTGGGGGGTGGGTAGTTTGAAATCCACCGGCAGGGGGGCAGGGATGGGGGTGGTGGGGGGGGCTGCTGGGGGGTTATTGTTAATGTTACAAGTCACGCTGCAAAGGGTTGTACAATAGGTTCGACAAACTGTGACCAAGTTCAATTGATGCAATATACACAACAGACGGTTGAGCAGTGCCCCACTATGTATGGCCGGTCCCGGTTGGACTGCATGGCTGCCCATGTTGTCCTGGAATCATTCACCTCCGTAGTGGCCGCAGTGTCCACTCTCTTGGTCTAACTGATGATCAAATATGGCTAATACTACTGTAACAAAATTGCCCGCCTTGATGTGGAATGTAAACGGGTTGGGAGACAAAATAAAGAGGGGTGTAGTGTCGCATTATCTAAAGAGACAGGCACCGGACTTAGTATTGTTGCAAGAAACTCATCTCGAGGGTAATAACTGCAAGGCCCTCAGCAGGTGGGGATACAAACTACTGGTCCATGCAGGATTCACACCTGGTTCCAGGGGGACGGGCATCTTAGTGCGAAAAGGCCTTGCTCTCATACCCACTCATACTTGGGCAGATCCACAGGGTAGGTTTGCAGTGCTGGGGGCCACCTGGGAAGGGAAGGCGATAAATGTGGTATCAGTGTATCTCCCACCAGCGCTAGGGAAGGAGGCACTCAGCGACTTAGGTAAAATACTGATTGATCTTCCGGATGGTATCCTGATAATGGGAGGCGACTTTAACTTGACCATGGATGATACATTGGATAGGCACCCCCGACGACCTACCGCCAGACACAGCACTCTTATGGCGGAATTTACTCAAGCCATGGGACTGACGGACATATGGCGCTTATTGCAACCACACATGTCGTATTACACCCACTACTCTAATCCACACAATAGTATGTCCCGTATAGATTATTTCCTTATACACCTGGCGGATGTAGGCCACTTCCAGAACCCTTGTGGGCTCCCGCGGGGAATCTTGGATCACTCCCCAGTGTGGGTCGAATTTACTTTTCACCACCAAAGGCAGTGCAGCTCCATAGTTATAAATCCGTGGCTTTTAAAGATCCCTGACATAAAAGAAAGGTTAGTTGAACTGAAAATCTGGGTTCAGTAGACTCAGCACAGACTATTTGGGAGGCTTACAATGTAGTACTATAAGGCCATGCCCTGGTGTTAAATATTTGTTATCTCCGTCGCCATAATGAACAAATACTAGAGGCGGAGAGTGAACTTCAAAAGTTAGAGACAGGACATAACTCCTCGCCCAGCGAGGCCACGGCACACCGTTTGACCATCAAACACCTTGAGTATAAAGCCCTAACGCGAGAAAAAGCAAGGGCATGACTACTCTCCACACGACATGTATGAAATGAGAGATAGGGCAGGCAGAATGCTGGCCTGGCTGGAGAAAAGGGAGCAAGGAGAGAGATGGGTGCCTGAACTATCCACTGGCGAGGATACGCAGGTATCTGACCCTCAAGAAATAGCAGAAATGTTTGCGAATTATCTGGAAGGGGTGTATACATCTTCCATTACTTATACGTCGGAAGACTCCCGACAACTGCTGGTGGATATTACCCTGCCCTCATTATCTGAGACAGATAGGGCCGAACTAGAAGCTGACATCACAGACGATGAAATCTGCAAAGCTATATTTAGCGTCCAATCAGGGAAAGCAATGGGGCCGAACGGAATTCCGATAGAATTTCTCAAATCAATGGCCTTAAAGATAGCACCCCACCTTAATCATATGTATGCAGAAAGCCTCGAGAAAGGCATACTGCCTGCAGACCCAAGACTGGCTTCTTTAGTGGTAATTCGTAAGCCCGGGAAACCGGCAGATTGTTGTAGTTAGTATAGACCAATCTCCTTGAAAACGCGGAGGCCAAGATCCTGGCGAAATTGTTAGCATCACGTCTAAATGCTGTCCTACCCTCTCTTGTTCATGCAGACCAATCCGGTTTTGTGCCAGGACGGAATACAGCACTGAACATTCGCCGGGTACATAATGTGTTGGCATGGCAGCACTGTGTAGAGGAGGACGCTGTGATTATGTCATTGGATGCCTCCATGGCATTCGATTCCATAGAGTGGCCCTATCTCTTCGAAGTACTTGCCCGTTTTGGATTTGGCCCGAGGTTTATAGCATGGGTTAGGTTGCTCTACACTGAGCTCCGCGGCCAGGTGAGAGTGAATAATCGTTCGTCGTGGGTGTTCACGTGGCACAGGGGGACCAGACAGGGCTGCCCCCTGCCCCCCTACTCTTTGCCCTCGTTCTGGAACCCCTGGCGTCATGGGTGAGACGAGATGTAGCTCTCAGAGGCCTCAAATGGGAGGAGGACAGAGGACAGAATATCGCTATACGCCGACGATATCCTGGTAACTAGCCTCCCCATACGCCTCGATACATAGGTTATTAAACATCTTTACAAACTTCGGCAAGTACTCGGGTTATGCCATTAATTGGGCAAAATCAGTGCTTTTTGTTCTCCATGGCCCTACACCTAGGCTACCCAGAGGATGTAATGTTGAAGTAACCAGGGAAGGTTTCCGATACCTGGGGCTATTTATTACTCCAGACTCAAAAACTTTTTACGACAAGAATCTCATAGTCCCCCTACATAGACTTAGGGAGGATGTCGAACACTGGAGGTCACTGCCATTATCATTGCTAGGTCGTGCGGCCCTGTTTAAAATGCTAGCACTGCCACGATTCCTCTACCTACTCCAGAATTGCCCATACTGTGTCCCTGACTCATATTTTAACAGTGTCAGGGCGGAGGTTCGGACGTTGTTGTGGGACGTTGGGACGCCGCGAATTGCCTTAGTAAAACTGACGAAGAGGTGGTATGACGGAGGCATCGCACTCCCCGACATACGACTTTATTATTGGGCATCACAATTGGTAGCGATTAATCACTGGCTGTACAGTCTTCTGACGAACCCGGCATACCGGTCAGAGCGGTCTCAGACTGGACGAGAGGGGTATCTGGGATCTCTATATACCAGACCCCGAAAAAGGGAGATACCTAGGGCCGATGGCTCACACGACCTCCATCTGGCATAAAGCTACTAAACGCCTGGGCTTGAAGGGAAAACTGACAAAGGCGATACCCCTATGGTCCACTCAACAACTGGGGCTGCTCTGCTATCACGCGGGGTTTGATAGAGGGACACCATAGGAATTTCTACTACTGGCGATCTCCTACAGAAGGGTAAGATACTTACCTTTAAGGATTTGCAAGTTAAGTATGAATTGGCGCCAAAGGAGGTGTTTCGATACCTACAAATTCGCCATGCGCTTAACACAGTTCTCACAGATCTGACAACTATACCAGACGCGTCCCCCTTGGAGGATCGACTTTTATCGGAACCCCTCCTGACCAAGGCCATTTCCCTTACATACCGTAAGTTATGTAATAACACACCAGACCCCTTTCATGCTCTCAGGGACAAATGGCAGACAGACTTGGGACAAATCGAAGAGGAGGACTGGCAAACCGCCCTGATGTCCCCACGAGAGGCGGCCATCAACCATCGCTTTCGGTTGATCCAACTAAAGGTCTTACATAGGACATACCTCACTGGTGTGACCTTGGCTAGGATAGGGACCAGGCAAGATGCACTTTGCCGGAGTGGATGTAACCAAATAGCCACATTTTATCATATACTATGGGATTGCCCCCTGATTCGACACCTATGGGAAATGGCCACAAGAAAGATGCAGGATGCGCTAGGGAAACAACTCGCTTTAACACCATCACTGGGGATTCTGAATATTTGGGAAGCAACCGATCTCACGGACACAGAGCAACAATTCACCACCCTGGGATACACATTAGTCAAAAGAGCCATTGCTATGAAATGGGGGGGGGCAGTAGATCGACCACTGATAATAGGATGGGTGGCGGAAATGGACAGATGCATGGTAGCCGAAAAGGAGGTTTACAAATCTAGAGGCTGTCCTAAAAAGTGGGACAAAAAATGGGGCACCTGGAATGCCAATCGCGGGGAACTATGCATCTCACCAACAGTGGAACTGGAAATGTCACAAAGGAGGGCCACTGAACTGTAATGTTTGATTGCAATTTTGTGCACGATATTGTTGACTTTCAATTCTGTAAAGGAATGTATATTGCTATGAGTATGCAAATGACGAATTTTAAATTAAGAATAAAATTATTATTTAACAAAAAAGAAAATGTTTTTACAAACAATCGAAAAGGGGAAGTGGTCCCTTGGTGACCCCTTCCCATTTGCGAATGGGTTACCACCTAAATGTGAATGTTTTGCGACACATTTTGGTCACAAAACATTAACACATACCAATGCGATTCGGTATTAGGAAGGTACGCCTTAAACACGCCCCTTCCTAATACCGAATCGCAAACCCGATTTGCGATTCGTTAATTGGTTATCTAAACACATATTGGGCCTTACTACATAAAAAAATGCTTTTTTGGGTTGCACACGTTTGTGACCTCAAAAAAGCTTTGTACATCTGGCCCCTAATCCCCAAACGTTCAGTCTTGAGCTGCGATGGAGGAAGGAGTGAAAAGTTTTAGGGTGCAAAGCATTGAGGGTTGGTGCACAGTAATATTAGACTGTGATGGTAGGAGTGAGGGCATTTCAGCCATGTTTGTAGGATCTGACATGGCCATAGCTTGGGTTTTTCTTAACTTTTCAAAAAGAGTACCCGTTTTTGTTTTCACTTTCATTTATTTATTTGTGTCTTTATATAGCGTTATAGTTTTATATAGCTCAAACACTGCCCATGAGCCCTGGAGCACTTTATATGACCACCAGATTACATTACACAAGATTAGAATAATTTATAATAAGCACAGGACACTGATTTAGCCAAAATCAAAGGATGTTGAGCCAAAGCTGGGACTCAAACCTGGTCCCCCACAATCAAAGTCAGCATCTTTGGTCTGGTGGCTGACTGCTATATCTCACTGGTGTAAACCAGTGGGCCTCCTATACTGTGCCTCGCAATGATGTCGTAGGGTGAGTATGTGTAGTCAAGGTCACAGATGCTGGTGATGCTGCCAGGGGAGGGTTACCCACTCAACAGATATGTGCCACTGGTGACTGGCAGTTGTGCTGTTAGCGTGAATGTATCTGCCTCGCAGCTTCAATGGGGCTAAGGGCAGGCGATAGACCCAGTTTGAATCCCTGGAGGCCACCATGTTAAAATCTAAATTTGTCTTTAACTATTAGACTACCTTGTATTTTACATGTCCTCAATGGTGGTGGCCATGTTGGAGGAAAATATGGGAGCTTGCTCATAAGAGACTCTTTAAAGTCAACTGCAAGCTCCCTTAAAAGTCACCATTTAATTTATGCCAAGGAGATGGACCTGGAACTGTTGAGTTGGGGGCACGACTCTGCTGGAACCTTACTGGGACTTCCAAGTACCCAGCATCTGCGACTGCAAATTAACCGAAAATCACTGGTAGAAGCTTAATAGCATTTTAGGTGTTATCTGCCTTGTTAAAGGGCACATTACATGTTGGTATGCCTGCATCTATTAGTTTTTGGCTTACCTTTTGCCTGGTGGGGTGGGGGCAATTTCTCAAACAGCCTATCTTGCTTAATTGCAATTTATAATTCAGAAACCTCAGTATTTGTAACAAAAGGAACCTTAGGTTTTTATGTATTATTACTATTTTTATGTAAACCACTCTGTCGTCCTTGTCGGAGGCATACAAAGAATGGCAAGGTTCAGAGAGTCGGTTGTGGTTCTTCCTTTAAAACAATCTCAGTCACACAGAAAGTATGCTGGTAGTCGTGAGATTTTCAGAAAACAGAGATTTATCATCCATGTCATTCCACTTCTGGCCCAAAAAAGTAATGATGCAAAGTATTTAGTAGTAATATTCTAAGTGTGAGAATGTACTGAGATTTTCAAGCTGGAAAACAAAGTGGTTCACCATCATGCCTGCGTCTGACCTCATTTAAGGTGGGGATTTAAGAAAGAGACATGCTTTAAAAAAGAATCAGTTACTTTTGGTTGAACTCCAAAACAACTAACGTTGGCAAAATATTTTGTTATAAGCTATGAAACAATTTTGCTAATTGGCACGTTTTATGAGTAGATATAGTGTTGCAGGCCCAATGTATACATTGTTTTTAATGGTGTCTAAAGACCGAAAGGGCCATATAGCCTACGCAATGAAATGCTAACAAAGATAAGTCTTTAGCTCCATCTGTGCTCTCACACAACCATTACCTACAGTTTTTTTCCCCCACGGCCTTCATAAATATTGATTTAACTGCAGGTATCTTAATGGAAAGGCAATTCCAGGCATTGTGTTTACAAGCACTTCCTTATGCTACTTCTGGGCCTTTCCAAAATGAAATATGGCTCCTCAATCACCCCTACTGCTTGTGTGTACTCATGTAGTACTACGATTTATGATACTAACTGGGGTAGTTAAATATCTCCATTATATCTCTGTTTGAGATTAAGAGATATATGTGCTTTAGGCTTTTGATAAGATTTCTGGTGCCTTGTCTCTATAGCTCTTACATAGCTCTTGCCAGGCTGCAGGGACTCCATGCATGTCTTCACCAAATTCCTTGTGAAAAGTTATTCACATTTTTTTTTTTAAATGGTCTTGACCTGACAAATGTCCAATGCCTCAAAATATCTTCTTTGGCCAAAGTAAAAGCCATAACGTCCTAACTATTTTGTGCCCAAGTTAATGAAGACAGTATAGATGTAGCGCCTAGAACAGATAAGATAGCTAGGCTACTCAGTTATGTAACACTAGAATAATGCTTCCTATACTACTTACCAAAACATCCACACTTATTGTTATCATATTACGTGTGGGACTTTTTACTTTCATGTTTTGGATGAAAGATGGATGGAGTTGGCAATTTTAGAGACGGCATTCCTTAGAATGGACAATAGCCTAGAAAGATTTGATGACATTTGGACAAAGGTCATGGAATCATAGAATGATACTGATTTTGGGGTCTTACTGTACGAAATTGCTATGGATCGAACACAATGTATTAACCACACTCTAGAACTGTCCCTTAAACACTTTCTAGAAAAAATGCACATTCACCATAATGTATTATTATTTTAAGAAGGTCGACAAAATCAGTATAAAGAAACAATGAAGAACAATAGCCATTGCATCCTTGGTTTCACACTGCAATACACTCTAATGGACTCACTTCAAAACACTGTCCACTGGCAGCATCTCAAGACTCCTCAACTCGTTATAGGCCACGTTCAAGAAGGACAATATTATCCCAATATCTAGAGGTGAAAGCCATCACGGTCTAGGCTTTCAGACCACTGCTCAGCATAGTCCGGCAGTTCCAGGATGCCCTCAAGACAAGGCTGATTCTACCGCTGCTTAAGAAGCCCTACTTGGTACGCAATGATATTACTAACTATTGCACCATAACTTATTGTTCTTAGGCAAAATCGTAGGTCTTCATCACAAACCAGTTTCACATGAATATCTACCCCAACAGATTCCACCATGTTCAGATGGCCTACTTAGGTGCAGATATTTTCCTGTAGCCTGCAGCAAATGGCAAGACTCAATCCAGTCTTCACAAAACGTTAATCTTTATATGAAGCACCAAGAAGATCACCTAGCAGATAAAAATGATTTGACACATGCATGTGAATAATTCCCACTTTTAATTGAAGGTCACATCAGGAAAGAACATCTACCATTTGAAGAAATGCCTAGCCTCAACCTGCAACTACATGTCTTAGGAGATCCTGAAACTCAATATCCTGAATACAATGTGTGTGGTGTGCTCACTGCTAGCGACAGCAAGCAAGCACATGTGTGCAAAGGACTCTCTGCAATTAATCTCAATGGCTTCACTCCACAGCTGACATATAGCCCCAATTTCTCGGGATTCTACATTAACTCCAGTCTCAGCTTTCAAATCCACATGGCAAAGAAGACACAAATCTCCTGCTACCAACTAGCCATAGTCTACGGAATCAAGTATTTTCTTCTATCGTCTTCTGTCCTCAAGATTTCAGAACTGCTGCCCAAGCTGTGTATTTTAGTTCCATCATGACAGAGGGAACGCCCAGCTAGTTGGGATACAGGAATGCCTTCTGCCTCTGAAAAGCATCATACGTGTTACGGTTCCTCCAATTAAAGGGCTGAGGAAGCTTAACAGGATTATTCTCATCCACTAGCACAGCATCATCTTCAAAATCTGGTGTACCATCTTCAACGCACTAAACTCACAAACCCCACCATACCTGGTAAGCAACATCAAGATCTCCACTTGTCTATGAAGCACTCACAGCAACATTGCCATACTAGAAACAAGGCACACCTTCTCTTGCTCTGCACCAAGGATGGGATTTCCATGCTCATTTGCTCTCCTGCACCTTTGGAAGAAACTTAAAACCCATCTCAAGTAAGATCTTGTCCTTGCATTATCCTCTCTTCTCAATGCCAGACCGCTACTGAATAGTCTTTCAACATCTGTATGCCCCTAACATACAACACTTTTGTGTATAATTATTTGGTGCTTTGCAGTTAGGTATGCACTTTTTATATAAGCCGTAGTTACCCAACTTCTTTAGACCATTTACTCTGCTTCAGAATAAGCAAAGTTACATGATGACTGGAAACGCGCAGAAGTCAGACCCCTGCTCAAGAAGCCCTCAGCAGACCCCACCGACCTCAAGAACTACCAACCCATCTCCCTCCTCCTCTTCGCGGCCAAAGTCACCAAGAAGACCGTCAATGCACAACTAACCAAATTCATCGAAGAAAACTCCATCCTCGACCCCTCCCAATCCGGATTCCGCAGCAACCACAGCACCGAAACCACTCTACTCGCCGCCACAGACGACATCCGCACCCTCCTCGACCATGGACACACCGCGGCCCTGATCCTACTCGACTTCTCTGCAGCGTTCGACACGTCTCCCACCGCACACTCACCGCCAGACTCCACGACGCCGGCATACAAGGAACCACCGTCGACTGGATCCGTTCATTCCTCACCGGCAGAACCCAAAGAATCAGACTACCACCTTTCCTCTCCGAACCCACAGAAACCAACTGCGGAGTGCCCCAAGGATCACCGCTCAGCCGCACGCTCTTCAACATCTACATGGCCCCCCTCGCCGCCATCGTCAGACAGCACAGACTCAGCATAGTATCCTACGCCGACGACACCCAGCTCATCCTCTCCCTCACCAAGGACCCCATCACCACCAGACATAACTTCCAGGAAGGAATGAAGGACGTCGCATCCTGGATGAGCAGAAACTGCCTAAAGCTCAACTCGGAAAAGACAGAAGTCCTCGTCCTCGGACCCTCCCCCTCGGCATGGGACAACACCTGGTGGCCTACGGCCCTCGGCAGTCCCCCCACACCCACGCCCGAAACCTCAGCATCATACTCGACTCCTCCCTCTCCATGACACAACAGGTCAACGCCGTTGCCTCCAGCTGCTTCAACACCCTCCGAAAGACCTTCAAGTGGATCCCCCCCGAATCAAGGAAGGCCGTCACCCACGCACTCATAACCAGCAGACTGGACTACGGAAACGCCCTCTACGCCGGGATCAACAAGTCTCTGCTCCGCAAGCTCCAGACCATACAGAACACTGCAGCCAGACTCGTCCTCTTCATTCCTCGACACGAACGCACCTCCCAACACCTACGGAACCTACACTGGCTCCCCGTTGAGAAGAGAGTCACTTTCAAGATACTCACCCACGCCTACAAATGCCTCCACAACACCGGACCCCAATACCTCAACGAGAGAATCTCCTTCCACATACCCAAGAGAAATCTCCGATCCGCCGACCTCGCACTCGCCGAAACCCCGATCATCCGCAGAGCCAGAACAGGTGGAAGACCCTTCTCCTGCATCGCAGCCAAGACCTGGAACGAGCTCCCGCTGAATATCAGACGCGCCCCCTCCCTGAACATCTTCTGGAAGACGCTCAAGCCCTGGTTTTCGACTGATAGGGAGCGGCTCACCCCCCTGAGCCTTGAGACCATCTCGGGTGAGTAGCACGCTTACAATTCCCCTGATTGATTGATTGACATGATATTAGAAGTTGTTAATAAGCAAGGAAGATGTGTTTTCAATTTAGACGATCGCACAAGTTACTAACTTGTGTAACGATATATCTGTAAGAGACAGTAGTTAGTGACAGATTCCTTACCTTAGAATATCCCCAGGCGTCAGGCTGGATCCGGAAAGTTTTTGCGTAGCAGTACCATTGCGCGTCGGCAGGCGGCGTCGTGCGGCTCCGCGTCAGTCGTCGGGATCGCCGGGATGACGTCGCGGGCAGTACTTAGACGCCGCCCCTGCGCGCTGACGTTAGTTCTGTACACGACTTTCCGCGCCAGGAACGCAGAACCATGCAAGAAGCTGACATAGGTGTCTGAAAAAATACTAGGGCCCTGAAAGGGATGTCCTTAACCCTAGAAATCAGTTCGCAGAACGGGGAGGATGGGTGGGGCGGTAAGGAATCTGTCACTAACTACTGTCTCTTACAGATATATCGTTACACAAGTTAGTAACTTGTGCATCTGAAAGAGACACGTTAGTGACAGATTCCTTATCTTAGAATAGATACCCCAGCAATACCAACCCCGGTGGTGGGTCTGCGAACAGATTGAGACAAGGAAGTCCTGGAGGACAGAACGGCCAAAGAAGCCGTCCCTCCGGACCTGGCTGTCAAGGCAGTAATGTTTGGTAAACGTGTGCAGCGAGGCCCACGTAGCTGCCTGACATATATCCTGTAGCGGAACACCGCGGCCTAAAGCCGTGGTAGCAGCCGTTGCCCTGGTGGAATGGGCACGCAGCCCAACAGGAGGCTCCTTCTTAGCCAAAGAATAGCAGGCTTTGATACACAAGATGACCCAGCGGGAGATGGTCCTTTTGTGTACCGCCCGACCTTTTTTGGCGCCCACGTAGCCAACAAAGAGCTGGTCATCCACCCTGTTAGACTTGGCAACTTTTGGCGTGTTTCCCCTGAGTTTTTGCTTTCTGACCTCCCGGTTTTGACTCTGTTTTGTGCTGGTTTAGTGTTTCTGTGCACTTTACGCACTGCTGATCAGTGGTAAAGTGCAAGTGCTCCTGTAAGAAATGTGTTATGGATTGGTATTTCCATGTTTGGCTATTTGATTTATGTGTCAGTCCCTAGTAACGTGCACTGAGTGTGCCAGGGCCTGTAAATCAAATGCTGCTGGTGGGTCTGCAGCACTGGTTGTGCCACCCACCAAAGCAGCCTGCAAAATGTGTCTCAGGTCTGCCACCGCAGAGCCTGTGTGCAGTCTGTGACTGCCATGTCGTCTTGGCAAGTGCACCCACTTGCCAGTCCCTAAACCTTCCCTTTTGTACATATTAGTCACCCCTATGGTAGGCCCAAGGTACCCCTGTGGGCAGGGTGCATTGTAGGTAAAGGTAGGGCATGCCCTGGTGTGCGTGGCATGCCCTGGTAGTGAATTACAGCCTATTTCGTTTTTCACTATTGAAAGGCTACCTGTCCCCCATAGGCCAGAATGGGCAGTTTTGATTATTACATCTTATAATCCTAACTGACTCCGGGAACATGGTAGAAATTTGAGTTTAGTATGCCTGAACTCAGAATGATAAAATACATCTTTTAGTGAAGTTGGTTTTAACATTCTGTGTTTGAAAATACCACTTTTAGAAAGTAGGTATTTTCTTGTCTAACTATCCAGGCCTGCCTCTGCTAGGTTGTGTATTCCTTGTCTGGAGTTTGAGTGACAGGGCTGGGGGATTCCAGGAGACAGAATGAGTCCGCCCAGTGGTGAATAGAGCGATCTGCATCTAGATGGGAGGGAGGAGTTGCACCTGGGACCTGAATAGGACTGTGCCTGCCCCCCACAGTGCTGGCTCCACCCCCTGTGGTGCGTCTGATGTCTCTGCCCTGCACTGTGAAAGAAGAGAAGGAATCATGTCAACAAAGTGCTCCAGGGCTGTGCTTTCCCTCCACAATGCTGGCTCCACCTCCTGTGGGGCGTCTGATGTTTCTGCCCTGCACTGTGAAAGGAAAGAAGGAGTCTTGTCAACTGAGTGCTCCAGAACTGGTTTGGACTAGGCAAAGGCTTCTCTGCCTCCAGAGAACAAAGGAATTTGGGATATAAATATTGGGGCCCTGACCCCATGAATTTAGATCTCGCTGGAATCAAGGAACCTGCCAAGAAGAAGAGCTGGAGAGCTGCTAGGAGGAGTACTGCCCCTTTGCTGAGTTATTGCCTTGTTGGGTTGGCCTGCAGTTGCTGCTTCTGTCTTGGGCAGTGAAAGGACTGGACTGAACTTTCTACTCTTTGTGCTGAGAATCTCCAAGGGCCTGAAACCGAGCTGGCCTCCTGTTAAGAAGTCTCAGGGACTGCAAAGACTTCACAACCCTCTGGGTACCGCTTCTGGAACCGCTGTTTCAGTTGCCACAGAGGAAGGGAACCGCAACCGACTCCGTCAACCGACTCCATCACTGGCCCGGTGTCCTGTTTGCACCGCAGACCGCATCGCCCCGCTTCGCACCGCAACCCTGGTCTCACCGACGACGACGTCCGACGCCATCGCCATCGAGCCAATGCTTGCATCGTGACCTGTGGGCACCGCAGTTCGCATCGCATCGCTTCACTGTACCGGCCGGACCAGACCGACGCAGTCGCTGCATCTGGCTCAACCTTCGTGACCGCATCGCAGTTGGGGCACCGCTCGCACGCTTCGCGACGCACCGCTCCGACTCGCACCGCTGTCCGACACCAGCTCCTGCACTCCGGCTTGGTCGCCTGCATCGCAACCTGCCAGCACCGCATCGAGCACCGTCTCACCCTGCATCGCCCGCCTTGGTCTCACCGACTCCGTCTGCACGACTGTCATCGAGCCGCTGCCTGCACCGCATCGAGAGGACACCGCACCTTGCATCGCTCCGTCTTGCACCGCAACCGCGACGAACGCCGACCGGCTCGTACACTCCGTACCAGCCACAACGAGAAAGGTACTGTGACCAAGTCTGTGCACGACTCTGCCGGCCCGTATCGACGCGGTCGGCTGGAACTGTTGGACTTTGTTTGTTTTCAGCATCGCGGTAGACTCGGACGGAGCTACCGACTCGCACAAACTTTGTTTTTCACGATTTCTGCAAAGAAGAAGTTATCTTGCAACGTATTCATTTTTAAAGTATTTGTATTGTGGATTTCTATCGTATCTGGTCTTGTCTTGAGTATATAAAAATATTGGTTATTTTTCTACACTGGTGTGGTGTCCTTTTGTAGTGCTTACACTATAGTACTGTTGGTTATGTGCAAATGCTTTACACACTGCCTCTAGAATAAGCCGGACTGCTCGTGCCAAGCTACCAAGGGGGTGAGCAGGGGTTATTTTAGGAGTGAAACTCCCTTATCCTGACTAGGAAGAAGGGTCCCTACTTGGACAGAGGTGCAAGCCCTGGCCAACCAGAGACTCCCATTTCTAACATTGGTTGTCAGCGGTGAGGATAGGACTTGTGTTTGCACTTGACTTTCAGTGATTGGTGTGCACTACAACCATATCGCAGACCATTACGTACCACATACTGTCTCTTTTTCTTTCGGCCTATTTTTGATCTTGCCAGTTTTCAACTCACTACTTTCATCATGCCTGAATCAACTGCATCATCCGTTGCATCTCTGGAAGCTATCTTTGAGGAGGATAGGTTGGAATCCTACGCCGTTAAGGAGCTACGAGCGATTTGTAAAAACCTGAAAGTCCAAATTAAAGGCCTCACAAGGAAGGAGGAGCTACAGAAGGCGCTGAGGGCCTGGGTAGCAGCGAGACATGCCAGCGGGCAGCCTGGTAATCTCAGTGAGGAGGTGGAGGAGCCTATTTCCAGGGTGGATGTGCTTTTGGGTGGGGGGGAACCCGCCAGGTCAGGCAGCAGCAGTCTGTCCCCAGAGGAGCTGGAGGACAGGCGGGAGGCAAGGCAGTTTGAGCTGCAGAAGCTCAGGCTGGAGAGTGAGCGGGAGAAGAGGGAGGAGAGGAGATTGGCCATGGAGGAGAAGAAGATGCTCTTAGAGCATGAGAGAGAACTGAAGGAGCTAGAACTTAGGAGTAAGTCAGGCTCAGATGGTGGCAGCAATTCGTCCAGAAAGGCAGACAGGATTGTGCACATTCCCAAGAATGTAGGCAAGGAGTTCAAGAAGGGGGATGACATACAAAGGTGGTTTCAGGGTTATGAGGCAGCCATACACATGAATGGGGTCCCTGAGGAAAATTGGGGAGCAGGATTGTGGACACTTTTCCCTGAAGAAGCAAGGGATGCTCTGATAGCTTTGGGTAAGGGGTATCACCTCACCTATGCTGACATGAAGGATGCCCTTCTCACTAAGTATGGTCTTACTCCTAAAAAGTACAGGGATCAGTTCAGGTCCAGTAAGAAGTCTGATGCCAACACTTGGTTGGAATGTGTGGATGTGTTCTGCAGGTCTCTGGATGGCTGGGTAAAGGGAAGTAATGTGACAGATTTTCAGGGGCTCTACAACTTGATTGCATGGGAGCACTTGTCTAGTCTATGTTTTGCAGATCTGCGCCAGCACCTAGTGGATAGTAAGCTAACTGACCCCAGGAAGCTTGCTATGGAGGCGGACCGCTGGGTGAGTACCAGGGTCCACAAGAAAGCGTTTGGGGGAGACTCAGCCAAAGGTGGGCAGGGTCCCCAGCAGAAAAGTGGGGGGACAAGGGTAAAGCACAGGAGTTCTCTAAAGGGCCCCAAACTAGTACCCAGGGTAAAGGTTCCCAGCCCCCAGGTAAGAAAGCAGTGGTCTCTTCAGGGAAGCCTGCTGAGACCGGCCCCCGCAAGTGTTATGCATGTGACCAGGTAGGCCACATGAGGGGGGACCCCCAAGTGCCCGAAGGGGCCACAGCCACCCACCGGTGGACATTCCAAGGTGTTGGCTAGTGTAGCGCTTGGGGAGGAGGGGTGCCCACTGGAGGGTGGGGATCCCGCAGAAATGACCCTTGTCTCACTAGGGGACAGTGAGATGGTCCCAGGAAACAAGGTGCCCCCTAACACAAAGAAATACAGCACCTGGGTGACCATTAATGGGAATAGAGTAGAGGCTCTCAGAGACACTGGAGCCAGTGTGACCTCAGTCCGGTGTCACCTGGTGTCTGAGAAGCAAGTAGTCCCAGGAGCATTCCACCAAGTAGTTGCTGTAGACAACTCAGAGCGCCAATGTATGGTGGCGCAGGTTCCCTTTGAATGGGGGGGGTCTCAGGTCCCTTGAGGGTGGTTGTGAGCCCTACCATGCCTGTGGATTGTCTGCTAGGAAACGACCTGGAGCAGTCCTTGTGGAAGGATGTTGAGCTCAGGTCTCACTTGGAGATGCTTGGGTTGCCAGAGTGGGCATGCGTGTCCACTCGGTCAATGGCAGCCAGGAAGGGTAGTCAAGAGGACTTGGAGCCTGAAACAGTGGCCCAAGTCCCTGCCAAGAGAAAGGGCCGGGGGCGTGGGAAACCGGCCCCTGATGTTCCCACGGACCGGGAGGAGGCGGACCTTGAGGGGGACGCCCCGGTGCCTACAGGGGAGCAGGTAGCCGAACTGGGAGACATCTCTGAGCTGACCCATTGGCAGCAAGAAGGGGGTCCCACCAGGGAGGAGTTCTGCAGGGAGCAGAAAGAGTGCCCTTCTCTAGAGGGTCTGCGGCGGCAGGCTGCAGACCAGGCAGCTGGTAACCAGTCTGGATCTCACCTGATCTATTGGGAGAATGATCTCCTGTACAGCGAGCCTAAGGTCGCTGAGCCTGGGTCAGCCCGTGTGCTGGTGGTACCCCAGCGCTTCAGGACCTTCCTACTGGGTCTGGCTCATGACGTGCCTTTAGCAGAACATTTGGGGCGGGACAAGACCTTTGACAGGCTTGTCACCCACTTCTTTTGTCCCCAAATGAGAAGGCAGTCAGATGGACATTGTAGGTCTTGCCAAACTTGCCAAGCAAGCGGTAAGAGTGGTAGGAGGGTCAAAGCTCCTCTCCAACCCTTTCCAGTTGTTGGAACACCCTTTGAAAGGGTAGGGATGGATATTGTGGGGCCACTGGATCCCAAGACAGCCATGGGCAACAGGTACATCCTGGTCTTGGTGGACCATGCCACCCGGTACCCTGAAGCAATCCCTCTCAGGACAACGACGGCGCCAGTGGTGGGCCGGGCGTTAATGGGGATCTTTTCCCGTGTGGAATTCCCCAGAGAGGTGGTTTCTGACAGACGGACCAATTTCATATCCAAGTATATGACATCCCTGTGGAAGGAATGTGGTGTAACCTACAAGTTCACCACCCCTTACCACCCCCAAGGTAATGGTCTGGTGGAGAGATTCAACCAGACCTTAAACGGCATGATAAAGGGGTTGACAGAACCCATGAGGCATAAGTGGGACGTCCTCTTACCATGCCTACTGTTTGCATACAGGGAGGTGCCACAGAAATCTCTAGGGTTCAGCCCCTTTGAGCTTCTCTATGGCCACCCTGTGCGAGGACCTCTCAGTTTGGTGAAGGAAGGCTGGGAGGCAGCTCCCAGGAAATCTCCCCAGGATGTGTTTAGTTACATGCTGGCCTTCAGAAACCAGACTGCACGCTTCAGGAAACTCGCTCAGGCGAACCTAGAAGCAAGCCAGGAAGAAATGAAGAAATGGTATGACCAGAATGCCACTCTAGTCGAATTTCAGCCTGGGCAGAAAGTGTGGGTGATGGCCCCAGTGGAACCTTGTGCCTTGCAGGACAAGTGGACTGGGCCATTTGAGGTGGTGGAGCGCAAAAGTGACGTCACCTACCTGGTGAATTTGCAGTCTCCAAGGAACCCTTTGAGGGTCCTCCACGTGAACCGCCTCAAGCCCCACTTTGAGAGGTCAGAAGTGAGCATGCTCTTGGCGACAGATGATGGGGTGGAAGAGGAGAGTGAACCTCTCCCTGACCTCCTGTCTACCAAGGAGCAAGACGGGTCAGTAGAAGGAGTGGTCCTCTCCCCTACAATGACCCCAGAGCAGCAGAGCGACTGTCACCAGTTGTTGGGACTGTTTGCCCCACTGTTCTCTCTGACCCCATGACGTGGACACCGGTGACAGCCCTCCTGTGAAACACAAGATTTACAGGTTGACTGACCGGGTCAGGGCCAGCATCAAGGAGGAGGTCTCCAAGATGTTGGCGTTAGGGGTGATCGAGCCCTCCAACAGTCCTTGGTCCAGCCCAGTGGTTTTGGTCCCAAAGGCTGCTGCACCCGGTGCCACTCCAGAACTCCGGTTTTGTGTGGACTACCGTGGGCTCAATGCCGTCACCAAGACTGACGCGCACCCCATCCCCAGAGCTGATGAGCTCATTGATCGGTTGGGAGCTGCCAAGTTCCTCAGCACGTTTGATTTGACGTCTGGGTACTGGCAGATTGCCTTAACTGATGGGGCCAAGGAGAGGTCAGCATTCTCAACCCCAGAAGGACATTACCAGTTCCGTGTGATGCCCTTTGGGTTGAAGAATGCCCCGGCCACTTTCCAGAGGTTGGTCAACCAGGTGTTGGTTGGACTGGAGGATTTCAGTGCCGCCTACCTGGATGACATTGCTGTGTTCAGTTCCAGCTGGGAAGAACACAGGCAGCACCTTGGAGAAGTGTTGAGGGCTCTGCAGAAGGCAGGCCTCACGATCAAGGCCAGTAAGTGCCAGATCGGGCAGGGTTCTGTGGTGTACTTGGGACACCAGGTAGGAAGCGGCCAGGTGGCGCCCCTACAACCCAAGATTGACACCATTCTGGCTTGGGAGCCCCCCAAGACCCAGACAGAGGTGAGAGCCTTTTTAGGTCTCACCGGCTATTACAGGAGATTTGTTAAGGGCTATGGCACCATTGTGACCCCCTTAACGGAGCTGACTTCCAAGAAGCAGCGCAGGAAGGTGATCTGGACTGAGTCCTGCCAGAAGGCCTTTGATGCCCTGAAGGCTGCCATGTGCACGGCGCCCGTGCTCAAGGCACCCGACTTCTCCAAGGAATTCATCGTGCAGACTGACGCTTCAGAGCATGGTGTGGGAGCGGTGCTTTCACAACTGAACGAAGAGGGCCTAGAACAGCCTGTAGTCTTCCTTAGCAGGAGACTACTCCCCAGGGAACAGAGGTGGAGTGCCATAGAAAGGGAAGCTTTCGCTGTGGTCTGGGCACTGAAGAAGTTGAGACCATACCTGTTTGGGACTCACTTCCGGGTTCAGACAGACCACAGGCCCCTCAGAAGGTTGATGCAAATGAGGGGTGAGAATCCAAAACTGTTGAGGTGGTCCATCTCCCTACAGGGAATGGACTTTACGGTGGAACACCGTCCTGGTACAGAACACGCCAACGCAGATGGTCTGTCCAGGTTCTTCCGCCTTAGTGAAGAGAACTCCCATGGGGTTGGGTAGTTCTCCCTACTTTCAGCTGGAGGGGACATGTGTTAGACTTGGCATCTTTTGGCGTGTTTCCCCTGAGTTTTTGCTTTCTGACCTCCCGGTTTTGACTCTGTTTTGTGCTGGTTTAGTGTTTCTGCGCACTTTACGCACTGCTGATCAGTGGTAAAGTGCAAGTGCTCCTGTAAGAAATGTGTTATGGATTGGTATTTCCATGTTTGGCTATTTGATTTATGTGTCAGTCCCTAGTAACGTGCACTGAGTGTGCCAGGGCCTGTAAATCAAATGCTTCTGGTGGGTTTGCAGCACTGGTTGTGCCACCCACCAAAGCAGCCTGCAAAATGTGTCTCAGGCCTGCCACCGCAGAGCCTGTGTGCAGTCTGTGACTGCCATGTCGACTTGGCAAGTGCACCCACTTGCCAGTCCCTAAACCTTCCCTTTTGTACATATTAGTCACCCCTATGGTAGGCCCAAGGTACCCCTGTGGGCAGGGTGCATTGTAGGTAAAGGTAGGGCATGCCCTGGTGTGCGTGGCATGCCCTGGTAGTGAATTACAGCCTATTTCGTTTTTCACTATTGAAAGGCTACCTGTCCCCCATAGGCCAGAATGGGCAGTTTTGATTATTACATCTTATAATCCTAACTGACTCCGGGAACATGGTAGAAATTTGAGTTTAGTATGCCTGAACTCAGAATGATAAAATACATCTTTTAGTGAAGTTGGTTTTAACATTCTGTGTTTGAAAATACCACTTTTAGAAAGTAGGTATTTTCTTGTCTAACTATCCAGGCCTGCCTCTGCTAGGTTGTGTATTCCTTGTCTGGAGTTTGAGTGACAGGGCTGGGGGATTCCAGGAGACAGAATGAGTCCGCCCAGTGGTGAATAGAGAGATCTGCATCTAGATGGGAGGGAGGAGTTGCACCTGGGACCTGAATAGGACTGTGCCTGCCCCCACAGTGCTGGCTCCACCCCTGTGGTGCGTCTGATGTCTCTGCCCTGCACTGTGAAAGAAGAGAAGGAATCATGTCAACAAAGTGCTCCAGGGCTGTGCTTTCCCTCCACAATGCTGGCTCCACCTCCTGTGGGGCGTCTGATGTTTCTGCCCTGCACTGTGAAAGGAAAGAAGGAGTCTTGTCAACAGAGTGCTCCAGAACTGGTTTGGACTAGGCAAAGGCTTCTCTGCCTCCAGAGAACAAAGGAATTTGGGATATAAATATTGGGGCCCTGACCCCATGAATTTAGATCTCGCTGGAATCAAGGAACCTGCCAAGAAGAAGAGCTTTAGAGCTGCTAGGAGGAGTACTGCCCCTTTGCTGAGTTATTGCCTTGTTGGGTTGGCCTGCAGTTGCTGCTTCTGTCTTGGGCAGTGAAAGGACTGGACTGAACTTTCTACTCTTTGTGCTGAGAATCTCCAAGGGCCTGAAACCGAGCTGGCCTCCTGTTAAGAAGTCTCAGGGACTGCAAAGACTTCACAACCCTCTGGGTACCGCTTCTGGAACCGCTGTTTCAGTTGCCACAGAAGAAGGGAACCGCAACCGACTCCATCAACCGACTCCATCACTGGCCCGGTGTCCTGTTTGCACCGCAGACTGCGTCGCCCCGCTTCGCACCGCAACCCTGGTCTCACCGACGACGACGTCCGACACCATCGCGCCGCTGCTTGCATCGTGACCTGTGGGCACCGCAGTTCGCATCGCATCTCTTCACTGTACCGGCCGGACCAGACCGACGCTGTTGCTGCATCTGGCTCAACCATCGTGACCGCATCGCAGTTGGGGCACCGCTCGCACGCTTCGCGACGCACCGCTCCGACTCGCAACGCTGTCCGACGCCAGCTCCCGCACTCCGGCCTGGTCGCCTGCATCGCAACCTGCCAGCACCGCATCGAGCACCGTCTCACCCTGCATCGCCCGCCTTGGTCTCACCGACTCCGTCTGCACGACTGTCATCGAGCCGCTGCCTGCACCGCATCGAGAGGACACCGCACCTTGCATCGCTCCGTCTTGCACCGCAACCGCGACGAACGCCGACCGGCTCGTACACTCCGTACCAGCCACAACGAGAAAGGTACTGTGACCAAGTCTGTGCACGACTCTGCCGGCCCGTATCGACGCGGTCGGCTGGAACTGTTGGACTTTGTTTGTTTTCAGCATCGCGGTAGACTCGGACGGAGCTACCGACTCGCACGAACTTTGTTTTTCACGATTTCTGCAAAGAAGAAGTTATCTTGCAACGTATTCATTTTTTAAGTATTTGTATTGTGGATTTCTATCGTATCTGGTCTTGTCTTGAGTATATAAAAATATTGGTTATTTTTCTACACTGGTGTGGTGTCCTTTTGTAGTGCTTACACTATAGTACTGTTGGTTATGTGTAAATGCTTTACACACTGCCTCTAGAATAAGCCTGACTGCTCGTGCCAAGCAACCAAGGGGGTGAGCAGGGGTTATTTTAGGAGTGAAACTCCCTTATCCTGACTAGGAAGAAGGGTCCCTACTTGGACAGAGGTGCAAGCCCTGGCCAACCAGAGACTCCCATTTCTAACACACCCGGAACTGTTGTGTGCGGTTGATGTAAAAGGAAAGCGCACGTTTTGGGTCCAGACGGTGGAGCCTCTCTTCCTCTCTGGAAGGATGCGGAGGCGGAAAGAAGGTGGGCAAAGTGATGGTCTGCCCAATGTGGAAGGCAGTAACCACCTTTGGCAAGAAGGACGGACGCGTCCTAAGAACAACCTTGTCGGGATGGACAGACAGAAAGGGGGGTTTACATGACAGAGCCTGGAGCTCACTCACCCGCCGAGCGGAGGTGATGGCCACCAGAAAGGCTGTCTTCAGAGTGAGAAGACGAAGAGGACAGTTATGCAGAGGCTCACAGGGAGCGCACATCAAGAAAGTAAGAACCAAGTTTAAGTCCCACTGAGGCATTATAAACGGAACAGGAGGAAAGAGGTGTGTAATGCCTTTAAGAAACCCGTTAACAACAGGGGACTTAAAAAGAGAGGGCTGATCAGGAAGCCTGAGGAAGGCCGAGATGGCACAAAGATAGCCCTTGATGGTACCCAGGGCAGAACCCTGTTGGGCCAGAGAAAGAAGGAACAGAAGAACCTCAGAAAGAGGGGCAGAAAGGGGATTCACAGCCTTTGCTGTCCACCATGCCACAAACTTGTTCCACCTGCAGGCGTATACCACCTTAGTGGAGGGACGCCTGGCTGCCAGAATCACATCACAAACTTCGGGAGGCAAGTCGAAAGGAATCAACTGCCGCCGCTCAATCTCCACGCAAGCAGGTGGAGACTGGACAGGTTCGGGTGGAGGACCGTCCCCTGCTGCTGCGACAGGAGATCCTCCCGAAGAGGCAGACGGATCGGGGGATCGACGCTCATACTGAGTAGCTCGGGATACCAAACTCTTCGAGCCCAGTCCGGAGCCACAAGAATGACTTGGGCCCGGTTGCGCCGAATCTTCTTCAACACTCTGGGTAGAAGTGGTATAGGCGGAAAGGCGTACAACAGTCCGCAACTGCACTCGTGACGAAAAGCGTCGCCGAGCGAGTGCCGCCTAGGAAATTCCAACGCGCAGAACTGATGACATTGCGCGTTCTCTTCGGTGGCGAATAGATCTAACCAAGGCTCTCCCCACTGTAGAAAGAGTCCTTGCGCCACCTCCGAGTGAAGATGCCATTCGTGATCCATCATGCACCTGCGGCTGAGTTCGTCCGCCCTGGCGTTCAGGGAACCTGCCAGGTGTTGAACCATCAGGAATATGCTCTGATGTTCCAGCCATGTCCAGAGGCGCAGAGCCTCCTGACATAGGGTCCACGACCCCACCCCGCCCTGTTTGTTGCAGTACCACATGGCGGTGGTGTTGTCTGTGAACACCTGCACTACCTTCCCTTTGACAGAGGGAAGGAATGCCTTCAGTGCAAGTCGGAACGCCCTGAGCTCCAGAAGGTTGATATAGAGCCGGGACTCCGCCGGAGACCAGAGGCCTCTGATCTCCGCCTCTCCCATGTGACCGCCCCATCCCAGAAGGGACGCGTCCGTCACAACTGTGTGCTCTGGCTGGGGAAGGGAGAGGGATCTGCCCATGACCCATTGCCGGTTCGAGAGCCACCACTGCAACTGTTTTGCAGTCCCCTCCGAGATCTGGACGTGATCGGACAGGTTGCCCTGGTGCTGCGCCCACTGGAACTTCAGGTCCCACTGCAGAGCCCGCATATGCCATCTGGCATGATCGACCAGCAGGATGCAGGAGGCCATGAGGCCCAGCAGCCTCAGGGTCATCCGTACCGAAACCCAGGATAGAGGCCGAAAGATCGGAATCATAGCCTGAATATCCCGGACTCGCCGTTCGGGAGGATAGGCCCGAAACTGCGTCGTGTCCAGAACTGCTCCGATGAAAAGGAGCTGTGGAGAAGGAATCAGGTGCGACTTCGGCACGTTGATGGAGAACCCCAGCGAGTGCAGGAGTTCAGCCGTAGTCTGGAGGTGGGAGACGACTGCCTGGGACGAGCCCGCCTTCAGCAGCCAGTCGTCGAGGTAGGGGAAGACTGGAACCCCTGCCCGGCGCAGATGAGCTGCGACCACCGCCATCACTTTCGTGAACACCCGAGGGGCGCTGGTAAGGCCAAAGGGGAGCACGGTGAACTGAAAATGCTCGAGTCCTACCGTGAACCGCAGGTAACGCCAGTGGGCCGGCAGGACGGGGATGTGGAAATATGCGTCCTGCAAGTCCAACGCTACCATCCAGTCTCCAGGGTCGAGGGCAGTCAAGACCTGAGCTAAGGTGAGCATCTTGAACGTCTCCTTCCGGAGGAAGCGATTGACGTTTCGGAGGTCCAAGATAGGACGCATGTCCTCCTTGCCCTTTTTGGGCACCAGAAAGTAGTGGGAGTAGCAACCACGCCCTACTTCTGGGGTCGGAACGCGCTCGATGGCCCTCTTGGCCAAGAGGGCCGCAACTTCCCTCTGAAGAAGCACCAAGTGATCCCCTGACATGCGGTGGAATTGAGGTGGCATGGCTGGGGGGATGGTCTCGAAGGGGAGGGAGTAGCCCCTTCGGACAATGTCCAAGACCCACTTGTCCGAGGTGATGGCACGCCAGTGTTGAAGGTGATGGCGGACCCTGCCCCCTACTGGCGTGCTGTGGACCTGAAAGGAAGGACTAGGAGGGCTTGGAGGCCGCGGACGGGGCGGGGTTGGTGCCCTGACCCGCACGCTGGTTGCCCGACCCGCCTCAGCGGGAGCCACGTCCTCGGCCACGCGAAGACGCTTGCTGCGCGAGCCGGTGGCTGGGCAGCGGACGTGACTGGGCGCCCCTTCCGTGGCCACGAAAGGGGCGAAAAGCAGACTGTTGCGGAGGGCGTATAGCAGAAAGGCCCAGGGACTTGGCTGTAGCCCGCGAGTCCTTAAAGCGCTCCAGCGCATGGTCTGCCTTGTATCCGAAAAGACCGACCCCATCAAAGGGCATGTCCATAAGAGTGTTTTGGACATCGCCCGAGAAACCAGTGGTTCTCAGCCAGGCGTGACGGCGCAGCGCACCTGTCGTCGCAAGCGATCTGCCTAGCGAGTCGGCGGTATCAAGGCCACATCTGATGGTGTACTTTGCCGCATCCCTTCCTTCCGCAATGGCGCGGTAAAGCAGTGTCTGGACCTCCTCAGAACACTGGGGCAGAACTTGCACCACCGAATGCCACAAGGAGTGGGAATATCGGCCCAAGAGGCAAGTGGTGTTGACAGACCGCAAGCCAGCACTGGAGGAAGAAAAAACCTTCTTCCCAAATTGATCCAGGCGTTTGGATTCCCTATCCGGGGGAGCGGTAGGGAAGGCGCTTTGGGAGGCAGAGGCTTGGACAACCAAGCTCTCAGGGGTGGGATGTTGGGAGAGGAACAGGGGGTCGCCCGGAGCAGGGCGATGGCGTCGGGCTACGTTCCTATCCACAGGAGCCCCTGTGGTGGGCTTGGACCAGGTGCCCAAAAGAACGTCCGAAAGTGCCTCGTTAAACGGCAGCAGTGGCTCCGAGGAGGTAGCCGCCGGCTGAAGCACTTCCGTCAGGAGGTTAGTCCTGACAGCCACTGTAGGCAATTGGAGTTGTAAGGCCTCAGATGCTCTACGCAACACCGTTGCAGTTTGCTCCCTCCTCCGTTGCCACGGAAGGAGGAGGCAGCATGCCAGTGTCAGGGGAGGTGTCCAGACCACTGGCATCCCCAAGTTCCTCAGCCCAGTCATGATCAAACTCACATTGCTGTGTGAGAGGGTCATCAGACCCCTCCCAGTTCTCTTCGTCCTCCAATTCTGGTTCAAAGTAAGGAGGAGGGACATGTGGGACCCAAGGTCTCATCGGCGCCGGAGCCGGCGTCGATCGACGTCGGTCCGGCGCTGTGTCCGGATCCGGAGAGAACCGGGGTACGACGCCGTCCGGGGCCCCGGACGGCGTCGGAAATGGCGAAATCGACGCCGGCGGAGGTGTCGTCAGGTCAACCGGCGTCGATCGGGGTTGTGGCAGCACCGGAGCCGGGGTCGAGGCCGGGGCAGAGGCCGGTGTGACAGGCGGGACCGGGACCGGAGTCGCCGGCGGCGCCGTAGGAACCCCATCAGGGCCCGCGGGGCCCGAAGGTGCACCGGGGGGACCTTGAGGCCCAAAGAGGCGGGCCATGGCCGACAGGAACTCCTGTATCTCGGCCGGAGCCGCCGCCGAACCCGGATAAGGTGGGTAATGCGGCGGCGGCTCCACAGGCACTCCCGGAGCCGCGGGGACGGTGCCGACGGGACCCTCAGCCGAGTCGCGAGACCGGCGAGGGGAAGTCGGCGAGCGATGACACTTCTTCGACTTCTTGTGCTTCGACTTACCGGAGGAGTGCGAAGACTTGGACCCCAACGACCGATGAGGACTCCGCGACCGGCCCCTCGACCTCTCACGTGACCGGGGCTTGGATTGGCGCGGAGCCGACTGCCGGACCTCGAGGAGCTTGCGAGACCGCTCTCGCAAAGCCTTCGGATGCAAGGCCCGGCAGTCGAGGCACGACTTGGAGTCGTGGTCACGGCTGAGGCAGTAGAGACAGTCTCGATGCGGGTCCGTGATCGACATCATCCGACCACAGGCGTCGCATGGCTTGAAGCCGGGCATCCCTACCGACACCTTTGGAGTCGAACGACTCGAGAAAAAACAGTGATAAAAATCACAAAAAACTTAGTCAAAAATTGACTAGGGCACTGCTCTTCCCGGATCTGCGCTTACTGGCGCGGAAAAAGAAAGAACTGACGTCAGCGCGAAGGGGCGGCGTCTAAGTACTGCCCGCGACGTCATCCCGGCGATCCCGACGCCGGACGCGGAGCCGCACGACGCCGCCTGCCAACACGCAAGGGTACTGCTACGCAAAAACTTTCCGGATCCAGCCTAACGCCTGGGGATATTCTAAGGTAAGGAATCTGTCACTAACGTGTCTCTTTTAGATACTTCAGATAGGAAATATGCTTAATATAATTGAGGTGCTATTTCATCTTGCATCTGTGACAAGCCACCTGATCCACTGCTCATGACACTAAATGGTATTCAGGTGGGTAATTTAATTTGATCTTCCAGCATGCCCTTATAGTAGACCTCTAAACAGCTTGTCGAAAAAAGGACTAGTCTTGTCTGGAAGGCAATCTTTGATAGGGAATCAAAACTGCCCCTTCTGTCACGGAGTATTCATTTCTTTAGATCTAGGCTGAGGGACATTGGGAGGAGGTGTGCAGTGCAGACGCCCTGCCATGCCTGCCTGGGATCAAAAAGAGCACTTGACACATTCTGGTGCGGTCTTGAAAAAACCAAATATATTTAAAAATTACCGAACAGTTTATTTAAAATATAGATTTTTACACAAGCTTTCTTATAGCATTAAACACATATTTAAAAGCTCACAAAGAGCATTGCCTGAAAGAGTTTTTATATTTTTTTGAATATTTACTTGATAAAAATAAAACGAGAATGGTAAGCTTCCCAGTGTTTATAAAAAAAATGTTGGCTTCCTGTCACGATTTGATTTGTGGCACAAAAGTTATGAAATCAAATTTGGCTTTCATATGCAGATGTTCAAAGCTGTCCATCACTTTGAGAATCCTAGATGCATTAGCTTTCTTACAGGTGCAGGCCCTCCCCAGTATCCTCTGGAAAAAAAAAGAAGAAAAAAAAGCTTGATTAAGTGTTGCATGTAGAACAAATGATTAATTTATTCCGGATGCTTTCAAAAGTTTTTATATGAACAGGTATATTTGTACACAATTGATGTTTCAGTGTTTTAAACCACATTCATGGATCTACCACTAGGAAAAGGTTTCATACTTAACTGAACACCTTGTGAAGGAGAAGGGTGTCTAACAGGTTCTGTAACAACTTATTATTGAAGAACTGAGACAGGGATGCCTATCAGTAAGAATAAAAAAGTGACCTTATCAAAACTGAAATGCTCTTCTTAGTGAAAAGAACAGTTTACAGTAGATGAAACGTCACACCACCATAAAGCATACAATTAATTAGAAATGGAAAGATAGCTACGGAGCAGCTTGTTAGCAATAACACAATCCAGATATCCAACACATCAAACATAATCCAGACCTGGATACGCAGCGCATACCTGAAGCTCAACTCAACCAAGACAGAATTCCTGTTATTTGCCAAGAAAAACAAACAAGATACATTAATAAACCTTTCTCAATGACATTAACTTTGACGGCTTTGAACCTCATCTTTCATCAAACGCCAAGTCACTTGGAATCACCCTGCACACCAACCTCACCCTGAAGGAACACATTGCCAAAAAACACAAAGACGGCCTGCTAAAAGCTCTCTTTTTTAAAGAAAGTGAAGTTGTTTCTTACAGAAAGCGACTTCAGAACTGCTGTTCAAGCCCTCGTACTCTCACATCTGGATGGTGGTAATGCCCTACTCCATGGCCCCACAGACTTCACACCGGCACCCCTTAGGGACATCCTGCACACTGAAGCATGTCTCATCCAGGGTCTGTAGGAATATGATCACATCACCCACCTCCCCTTGCCCGCCAGCACCATCTTCAAAACCATCTGCATCATTTACAAAGCCATCATAACCAGCCCCTAAATTATCAAGCTCAACATGCTCATAATCTCTGGTTGTTCTTGGCAGATCCGCAGCCAGGACATCATCCGACTGCAGACTAAGAAGTATAAAAAAGAAAAAAAAAAAAACACCAGGCCTTTTCCATCCATGTGCCCAGGATCTGGAACAACATCCCGTATCAATCAGGATCACCCCAACGCTGTTCCAATTTAAGAAAAAGTTGACAACTCACATTTTTAAAGAACACCACATCACAATGCATGAACCATTCACAATCCAGCGTCCTCTTCTATTACTTGTTGACTTTATGCTTTTCTTTGACTCGCTACAGTGCTCCAATACCTTTTGCCAGGTTTAATCTATAGAAATACCATATGCAAACATACACATATGACTTTGTAGCTCCTGCCAGCAGAGAACAGATTCAGTTCAAGTAGTCAATAATAGCTGGTACTGTGGAGATGTCATGTAGGAGTGTTGTATGCTGGATTTCTACAGAGATGCACTGACTTGCACAGAGGTTCTTCCTATTGTAGGGGGCCTGGTTCAAGCTTGGAACACATTAAGTGCGCTTAGTTTACCCCCACTAACAAGAATGTTTTATTAGCAAACACTAGAAGAATCAGTAAATACCACTGCCCACAGATTAATTTATCAGGTGCTTTACTGATGTTGCAATAGTACTTTTGTGACAGGGGTTCTGTGTTCAACCCGTCAGTGTTATATTTTTACATTACATTATTTTTAAATTAGAAACATGACAAAGAGCTATAGCGCATCATAATGTGTTAGACATAATCACGTCGACTCTTGTGATATATAGACATGCAAGTAGTGTAAGCCTAGAATGTCCTGCCTTAAAGTCAGTGTGTGGGAATAAAAACGGGCCCCGGCCGTTGGCATTTTTATGCCACAGGAATAGGATCCCTCAATCTGCTCAATCAATTGTCAAGTCAGTGTACAAACAATATTATTGATCCACATGGTAAATCATCAGTCTCTACACGCATCATTATGTCACTTTCATGTTATCAGATAGATACAACAACGACAGTACCTTGAAATCCTACACATAATGTGTTGGGATTAGAAGAACTCCTTCATCAGGTGCAGTTAGTGACAGCTTTCAAAGAGCAGCAGTATGGTTATGGTTAGCCAGTTAAGCCCCCATCTCCTGATTATGAACTCTTTAGGTCACACATGCACTGTTCAATATTTTAAATTTCCTTTGGTGTATTAAGTATTCATGTCAGGAATACCATGTTACTTCTGGGTTTTGTGTTGTTTCCTGTTAGGTTGTGAGTGCAACTCATTCCACCAGACAAGTTTATGTATGAGGCTGAACGTTACTTTTCGTGGAAATAACCCTCGCTTGTAACCTGTGGCCACAGAACAGTAAAAGCAACTTTCTGTCCAAAAAATTGTGTCAGGCTTCAAGAGCGGGCGTCCAATGTTACAAATGTTCACATTTCATAAATTGACTTTTGACATCTTGAAAGGTAACAAATACACTGTTCAATTTGGGTCTTATTTCGAGTATGGTGGCTAGTCCGCTGGTCCGCTATGGCAGCGGAGGGACATACTCCACTTACCTGGAGGAAGTCCTGCTGCTTTACATAGAGATCTTCCAGGTGGGTGGAGATCTCTTTACCTAAGGTACAGCCTAGGCTACTTTAGCTCCACTGAAACTCTGCTGAGTGGTGGGTTGTTTAATGCATCCGCTTAGGAAAGATTTTTGTTCTTCAAAAAAAAAAAAAAACTTCCAAAGTTGGAGGTTTTTTTTCAATTGAAAAACAACAAAGACGTGTCCCTGACCCACCAGGAACTCTCCCTTACATTCCCGAACTGGTAAGAAATGTCTGCCCTAAATAGGATGTATGGTCTGAGATGCTTTGGCTGACGCCCACATCTCCAACTAGTAACAAAGATTTTTGCCAGAGGGGCCGGTGTCGGTTCTTCCATCAGAAATGTGGCATTTGCCCTGAGTAAACAGAGCAGCGGATCTTCGGGTTTTGTGACGCGGATACCTGCCATGTTTTTTAAGGAGTACCCTGTTCACTAAACTCTAAATCAGGCCCTTGGTCAGCCCAATAAATTGGATCACTTTAGAAGGCACAAGGTTTTTTTTTTACGGCAGACACAGCGACTACCTACGTTATTTGCTAATTTATTCAAAATCCTATAAACGAAAACTACTTTTATTGTTTGTCACACTGTTACAAGGGCTCTCCCATTTCTCTTGTTCCTGTGAGGCTTACACTTCACACTACTCTGGCTACAGGAGGAGCCATTTTATTACATTACCTCTGTGAAGCTACACAAAGCTTGTTCTTGGGTGGGTTTCAAGCAGTTGCAGGACTTAACTAAATTCTTATAATATCCACACTGCCATGACTCACTACTGGTTAGTTAGTGTTTGGCTACGTATGAGATCATCAGAACGGTGAACTCCAGGCAAGGCATCTAGCTTACTGTAATGAGCATGCTTTTTACCACTGAACTCCTGAATTCCACTTGAGGTAGCAGGTGTGAAGTCAATCCCTCAACCCCAGGATCCATTTACTGGCAGCTGAGGCAGGGGCAAGAGAGCACCCCTCTGGTAAGACCTTTCAGGAAACTAATGTACCCGTGTAAGGCATTCCTGGTACATAAAGACTGGACACCAGTGTGCTGTTTCTTCTTAGGTTTATTCCATCAAGAATCCCATCCATCAACCAGCAGTCTCTCCATCAACTGCCAAGGTTTACTTACAAAACCCTTCATGGAATGTCATGACACAGGTCTATGACCAATCCAACATTCTGTATTGACATACCACAGTTCCATGACTAATACATCACATTAAACTCAGGAAGGCAGTACACCACACACCTCCCTCCTTTATCTAAACAAAATAAAACAAGAACATTTATACATAATCAGAAAGATAAGATGGTCGTTTGCACCTCCTAGATGAACTACGAATTTCACCTTTCCCACCAACCTGCGGAGTTGCTCCACTCGAGCTTTCACTTAGTTCATGGCTAATCTTTCCTTTGACTACAACAACTCTATTCAGGTTCCAAATGCGATGATCCTGAGTCTTTATAGCATTTTTAAACACTTTGATCACTTTAATTGGTTTCATAAATTTTGAAGCTGAATTGCCCATCAGGCCTGGACGTTTTATCATCACAACATCACCAACAGCTACTTTGGTGGTTTTAACAGCCTTTTTTGCATCAAAGTAACTTTTCCTCACTTTAGCCTTCTCCTCCTCTCTCTTCAGAATCTCAAGGTCATCACATTTACACTCCTTCCCTTTACTTAATTCATACTTGTTTACCCACGCAGGTTCTACGTTGGTATTTGGAATTCTACCCCTGAAAAGTAAGAAGTGTGTCTTCCCAGTCGTAGAATGAGGAGACAATCTGTATTCCTCTATTTTCTTTATTACCACAGACTTCCAATTTAAAGAAAGAGACTTTGCTAAGGCAATAGTTTCTTTGATCACTCTGTTAAACCTCTCTACCATTCCGTTGGCCTCTGGATGATAGAGAGAACATGTCTTGTGAATGATTCCTTTAGAGGAGAGAACATTTCTCATCTCCTCAGAGACAAGCTGAACCCATTATCAGTTAATAAAGATTCAGGAATCCCTTCTTTCGAAAACAAATCACTTAAACATTGAATAATATGTTTAGAATCAATAACTGGCAAAAAGAAAATTTCTGGCCATCGTGAAAACATGTCAATAACAACCAATACAAAAGTTTGTGAGCCATTACTATGAATAGGACCCAAGATATCTAGAGCTATATCTTGCCATGGGCTAGAAGGACGTCTTCTTAAAACCATCGGTTGAACACGAGTACATTTGGCTTTATCGCTCAGTGAGCATGGAATGCAATCACGTAATATCCGCTCAACCTCCCTATCCATTCCTGGCCACCAATAAGTCATGCGTAATCTCTCCTTACATTTGGTCAAACCAGCATGTGAGGAATGAACCAAATCAATGAGCTCCTTCCTAAGGGTGCTTGGAGGAATTATCCTCGTACCACGAAACAATAATCCCTTGTCAATGGATATTTCATTACGCAATGACCAAAAGTTCTTACAAGAATCTGATCCTTCCTTATTACTGATCCAACCTTTCCTAATAAGTTCCATGACTTCATTTAAGGTGACATCTTGAGACATTTCATCACACCACCTTTTTTCAGAAATTACTTCTTGATCAATCACACAAACCCATTCTTCAGCATCTTCTAAATCTTCTTCTTCAGACACAATTTTGGGTGTAAGACGTGACAATACATCTGCTACCTTATTCTCTAAACCAGGAATATATTTTATAATAAAATTGTACTCCTGTAGACCTATCACCCACTTAGTTATCCTACTAGATATTGAATCAAGGCCCTTCTTGCTAAATATTTCAATGAAAGGTTTATGATCAGTTCGTACTTCAAAGTCAATCCCCCAAAGAAATTTTTTAATTTTTTGATGGCCCAAAATACAGCGAGAGATTCTCTCTCCACCACCGAATATCTACTTTCAGGATCTTTAAGACTGCGTGATAAAAACATTATGGTTTGCATGCCTTTGGGACCATATTGTTGCAAGACTGCGCCCAACCCTTTTTCACTGGCATCAGTGATGAGTAAAGTTTTAAACTTAGGGTTAAAACTACTGAGAGAAGGTGCAGACTTAAGTTTCTCTTTGATGTCAATAAACTCTCTCTCACAACAGTCCGACCACTCAAAATCAATTCCCTTTTTCAATAAATACCTCATATTGACAGCACAATCTGCAAAATTCTTCACAAATTTACCATAATATTCTACTACACCTAAAAACTTCATGAGTTCACTCTTACATGAAGGAGAACTCATTTCTTGTATAGTATTGATTAAATCCGACTTAGGTTTAACCCCTTCGCTAGTAATATTGTGACCGAAGTAATTTATTGAGTCCGTTCTAAACTTGCACTTTTTACTGCTTTAATGGTTAAATTGTGATCACACAATTTCTCCAAAGTTAATCTCAAACGTGCATCATGTTGATTTATATCATCGCCATATATCAAAATATCATCTTGATACACATATACACCTGAGAGACCATGAAGTATGTTCTCCATAACTCTTTGGAAAACCGAAGAGGCTGATACTAAACCAAAAGGCATACGTTTAAATCTATAAGTACCAAAAGGCGTTATGAAGGAAGTAAAGTCTCTACAAGACTCTTCTAACTCTATTTGGTGGTATGCTGAAGTAAGATCTATAGTACTAAAGACTTTAGCACCACCTAACAAAGCTAATAATTCATTTATGTTTGGTAATGGGTATTTATCAACAATAATACATTTATTTAATTGTCTCAAGTCGATGCAGAGCCTCAGATCTCCATTAGATTTACGAGCTGCTACAACTGCGGCCAACCATTCGGTCCCCTCAACATCCTCAATAATACCCCAATTTTTTAGTTTGTCAATTTCCTTCCTCATGTCATCCCTCACAGAAATAGGAACGCTCCTTACTTTGCAACAAACAGGAGTAGCGTCTTTTCTAAGTACAATTTTATGTTGGTACCCTTTGAGACAACCTAAGTCTTTTCTGAAAACCTTAGCATAATCTTTCTTTAGCTCTGAAATAAAACTATCATCACCACTCTTTTCAAGAATCGAACTAACATCGTTTTTAAGTTGAATGGGAGGATCAGCATTTGGGTCAAGGTATACTCCAAGATCACCTTGATGGATCCAACTAATGATGCTGTCTCCCTTTTTTGAAACATAAATTTTTCCTGAAACTAATCTGCCCTTATACTGTATGAGACCTACAAAATAACCATGAAGTTTAATAGGTTCTCCGCCATAAGCTAAAGGCCTAATATCAGGTTTCAAAAGTCTTACCTTCCCTTTCAACTTCTCCAAGTAGAATCCACACGAGATAATCGTTATTTTAGCACCTGAATCAAATAGCACTTTAGTGCTTGCTCCTTCAACCCAAATGTCGTCACAAGGACAATTTTTCCTTTTTTCTCCACTTACTACTTGTACAACAATCTGTCCACACTCATAATCATCCCCCCCCCCCCGATTCACCATTTTCACTATCGTATACCTCAACTTCTTTAACTTTGGGAATGGGCCTACTCCTACACAATGGCGCCAAGTGACCCTTCCTCTTACACTTAGAACACGTTTGACCCAAAGCAGGACATTTCTTGTCATTCGCTAAGTATCCGGTCTTACCACATCTGAAGTATTTAACGTTCGTCCACTTATCACTCAATCTTCCACTATTCACTACAGCACCCTTATGTTTATCCCTCAGAATAACATTTGTTCTACCCTTGCTTTTAATTTCTTGAATTTTGTATACTTTTTCAGAATCCTTTTTAAGAACAGCAACACACTTCAATGAGTGTTCAATCCTCTTAGCAACACTGAGAACTTCATCCAGCGTGGGCTCATCACTTAGCCACAATTCCTCTCTGACCCTTTCCATATTGCATCCAAACATGAATTGATCACGTATTTGTTAGTCGGTGAGATTGTCAAATTTGCACGAAGATGCAAGCTTCCTCAAACAAGTTACATACCCTTCCACAGTCTCATCATCACCTTGCATTCTTTTAGCAAATTTGTAACGTTTCAAAATAGTGCTCACCTTCGGTAAATAATGCTTATCTAATTTTTTGATGCATATTTCATAGTCATTCAGTCCATTAGCTTCCTCTGCAGATAACTCTGGTAAGTGGTCAAATACATCTTGGCCTTCTGAGCCTAAACAGTGTAACAATAACGAAGATTTCCTCTCTGCGCTAAGTGAGGGACCGGATACCCTAGCGTATCTTTCAAAGACCACTTTCCACTTCTTCCACTGAATAGGAGGGTCACCAGAAGTGCTAAGGAAAAAAGGTGCAGCAGTAACGTTCTGCATGTTCACTTCCCAAGTTTTATCTTTTTTTTTTAAGAAATCTAATGCTATACTTAGAAAGTTCAGACTCTCTACTTTTTGGTGTTGAACCAATACAGGGGTTATAACTTAAATAATAGGGGTTAAAATTGCAAGATTTTTTTTTTAAGTAGACTGTGTGTAAAAAAACACGAAGAGTTGAATTACTGTTAATATAATCAAAGTTTTATGCTGTGCGCATCAGCGTACTAAATGCTGTGCGCATCAATGGGTTTACCTCAGTTCACTTCACGTTCCAGATGAATGCTGTGCGCATCAGCGCATAACGTAGAAGAATAGAATAAATGAAGAAACTTAGTGCTGTGCGCATCAGCGTACAAATGCCATGCACAACGAACAGATCCAATTTAGTGCTGTGCGCATCAGCGTAGAAATGCCATGCACAACGAACAGATCCAGATCCTCTGACAGCTCCGAACAAATCTACCTCCAATGGCTTGTGAATGCTGTGCGCATCAGCGTACTAGTCATGCACAACGGGCAGCTCCCAAACAAAGATGGCTGCCACGCTTCCCTCCGCGATGACGTATCCCACGCAGAACGCAGCTTTGGAACACCAGACGTATCCCACGCAGAACGCAGCTTTGGAACATCAGTTTGTCGGGAGACGGCGAACACAAGGAGGAGGTTATCGCGCTCAGGGTTCCAAACAAAATTGAATGTCAACTACAGGTAACGTCAAAGTTTACATTCAATTATTTAACGAAGGGTCTTCATACTTAGTGTTTCGAAACACTAAAAGACAGTACTTCTTTACATGAATGGAGCCACAATGAGAGTGCCATCACTCCAATCAATTAAGCGCTTCCTTCGTGAACTAGCGCCTTCTGGAATGACAAAAGCTATCTGCTGGCTGCTGCGGATTAGTTATAGCTGAGAGTGTTACAAGTAGAATCTCAGGAAAGCCATAAAGATATTCAAAGGATGAGCCCGCATCGATAAAAGGCCAAACCAACAAGAGGCAAATTAATGAAAAAGGCCACTTATGCGGCGAAGCTCCCAATCCCTTAATGTGAATTCACACGCAAATGAGAACTCTTTATCATCCATTAGACATCAAAAGTTCCTTTCTAACTCACGAAGGAAGTATCACTAGAGATATAGGATATACGTGAAGTTAAAAGTATCCTCTGTGATAAATCCTTTCCTTTTTCAAAATAAGGAAATCTCTCACCAATCTTCTGTGTTGAGATTCTTAATGATCATCCTGCCGACTACGCCAGTAAGGCATTCCTGGTACATAAAGACTGGACACCAGTGTGCTGTTTCTTCTTAGGTTTATTCCATCAAGAATCCCATCCATCAACCAGCAGTCTCTCCATCAACTGCCCAGGTTTACTTACAAAACCCTTCATGGAATGTCATGACACAGGTCTATGACCAATCCAACATTCTGTATTGACATACCACAGTTCCATGACTAATACATCACATTAAACTCAGGAAGGCAGTACAACACACCGTGCTAGCAGAAAACAAGCATTGGCAGAGCCAATAGGTCATTGTGTTTGAGCCATGTAGTACAGGAGTACAGCTGCTGTGTTGCATGGCTAAATGTTAGCAACAATAGGTGAGGGGAGCAGGGGATGGGGTAAGCAAGGACTGGGGAATAGGACACGGGAACAGGTCAAGAAATAACACAGAACAGGGATGGGGACAGGGTAAGCAAGAATTGGGAGCAGGGGGACAGAAGGAGACAGAGGGGACAGAGTATGTAAACATTTCTTTTTAAAGTAGTTGGCAGGACACTGCACTGGACAAGGAAGCTGTACTTTGGCCATGCTCCAGGGGACGGACAAACACAGGAAGAACAAGTGAAGTCGGCCCGCACTGATCAAAGAGGCAAGTACATGAGTCACAATGAAACCAATCAATGGTACTCAATTGGCGGTCTCTAAACCCCCTGTTAGTAAAGAAAAATGTCTCGCAAGCAACAGCTCATGCGTTGTCTCATGCAAGACATAAAAATGACACAGTTGGTCAAGAAAGAATTAATGGTGTAAGCCAAAAAAGTGGGCCAAAAGAGGTAACAAATGGTAAAATAAAATAACATATGAGTTAATTCAAAGATGAAAGAATGTTATGTGGTTGTTATCTGTGTAACAAAGTCGGACCTTACTATTATATTGGCTGTCGGTGGATGGTGTTGCACACATTTCTGAGGTTTCCATCACAGATCAGAGTTGTTGAGTCATCCTGTAATAATGTCTTTAGAAGTGGGTTCAGCTTTGCCCACAAGATAGATGAGTATAATTTGTGGGGTGCGAGGTTGCTGCTTACATCCATTTGAAAACAGATAATTTGTGGAAAATGGAGAGAAGGCCTAATTCAGGTTTTTAAGTCACTTCACCAGAGTCACAAAGTGACTTTCCTACTGGAGTACAGCATCTTTTGATTTATTTCCATAGCTGGGCTTCTCTGAGAAGGAGATTTGTTTGTTCTCATAATGGTACTAAGAATAGTGCAATTTGAGCCTTGCAAGTGAGTAGAAAAGCCCTTCCCAAAAGTCAGCCATTTATACAGATTGCTTAATGACATTTTCCAAGCAGAAGATGAAGGCAGCAAAAAAAAATTAAGGGTGATGACTGTGCACTATTACAGTGGTATCAAATGTTCCCCAGGAGCACCAAAGTGAAAACCTTGTCAATGACCCATCAAGATGCCCAAAAGCTTTGTCATATGTATAGTGCTGCATATCTTTCTTCTGAACATCAGGGAATATTTTTGTATTGAAAGAGACTAATTCTTAATAGGTTAGGTAATGCAACCCAGCTACACCTGATGTTCTAACACAGAGCTGTGTTAAAGAGGGGTGTCCAATGCCAGCCCTGGAGGATTGGATCTGCACCAGATTTTCATATATCTACGTAAGAGGAGTTTCCATACATTAAATCGATGTGGAACTCATCTACATACTCAGTGGCTGGTTTTGATCTGGAGATGTTTTGGGACCCCTCATAAGCATTTGATAGGTGTGTATTAATAGCTTTATATAGCGTGGATCATGTGTGTGCAAACATCAGAGCACTTTCCATACTGCAGTTACAAACAATGACAATTGGAAAACAGTGCAATGCAGCTCGTAATACACTATTACACGAAGACGTGCATTATTACATAGAAGAGTGGACTTCTGGTATTGCTCACCATTATGAGAAATAGTCTTCTTTAACTCTTTAGATTTTGGGTAAATGGCCTTAGAGACTTTTGTCATTGAACTTTTTCTTTTGTTTTGGGATAGTTGAAATAAGGGTCTCCGGGCTCTGGTATCATACTTATAATGGTTTCACTTGAGGACGTGCTGAAAAGATAACCATATGATGGTTTACTATCTTCTCAGAAGGGCTTTCCCAAGGCTTAGCCCTCTGGCGTTTGTATACCCTCCTCTTGTTGGCGCTTTATAGACTAGTGCGCAGCAATATAAATTAAGCCTGTTGCTGGTCGCTTTGCTACCTGTTCTTAAAATTACAAATATGTATTGCAGTGCAGTTGTAAATGTGTAACAAAAATGCAAATGCATGAAATGTAATGTAAAATGCATATGAAGAAATGTCCAGTTGATGTAAAGCGCTCGATTATAACGCAGCTAGGTTTGCGCTCATACATACATACATGCATCCTGCACATCATCTTTACAGAGGTACTCAGTTGTACTACTAAGCACATATACAAAATATTTAGAACAAGCACACGTTAACAATCATAGTTTTAATAAATTGGACCTACGTTTTAACCATATTGCAAATCCAAGCAGTTTCAATTGTAATTTTTGTTATCAAAATGATATGAAGTGACCTAAGGATACGGAGTTTCCACTCTACACACCCCTTCTTTGGAAATCTAGTAAACTGTTGGTCAGGACACAGACTAGTAATAAAGGAGGAATACCGCTGCAAAGCCATGCTGTTGGAGCCTGAGCTCTGCTGTGGATTATTAAGCATTTCTCCCACACATTCATCAAGTTTATATCTAGAAACTGAGAGCTGCACAAAAACGTTTTGATACTGTAAAATAAAATTCTGTGCAGGCAGTTGTATAGTATTTAAAATGCCAACATGGCCATACAACGACACAGAAGTGGGAAACAACAAAAGTGCAGGAAACGACATGGGAGGAAGGGAAACAACAATGGGCAACCAACAACGAGGGGAAGGTGGGTGGGTGAACCAGTAGTGACAAAGAAAATGGAGTAAGACGGAAAAAAAAAGATTCCTCAATCTCAGAGCAAGCAGCAGAAGAATACTAATCAAAATAGCAATCAGTAATTGGGCCATGCTCCACGGAAAGGAGAAAGAAACAAAGAGAAAGTGAAACCAGCACTGTCTAACCAATTAGGAGCCAGCAAAAAAAACTGACAATGAAGCCAACGAATAGTAAGCAATGGGCAGGCTCCAAGCAACTTTTAAATTAAAGTCAACAAAATGTCTCACAAGCAACAGTGCATGAGCTGTCTCAGGCAAGACCTAAGGCTCATACTTGCTGAAGAGATGTACCCTGAAACATTGACACTGTGGTGTAACTAAATCAACATTCAACAATCCTGTCTGACTACTGCATCTGTAGAGTTATCTTCGTATTTCACTTGTTCTTTTTTATCTTGTAGTACATTACATATTATTATGGGAAAAGTCACTGGACTTCATAGACCCAGAAAATGGAAGTCAGTCTGTATTTGAGTAGCTTCTAGATTTTCCTTCACAAAAGATGGTGTAAAATGTAACTAGAAGACTGTTTCAGAACCAGGAACTTCTATGTATGCACATATATATCTAGATTCCAACACTCCATTATGATAATGAATAAATGTAAATTGTAACATCCCAGCAGCTGGGAACAAATTGACTTCTGCTCGAAGTGTAGAGGTAGCCTGGTTATCTGAACAGAAGCTACTAACAACAGTCAATAATGGCTCTAAACAGCATCTGATACAAACAAAACAACCTATGCTTAGTTGGTTTTATTACATATATTACAGCCACGCCACTCGGCAACAAGATTGTCCACCGTGACCGCATCAACAAACACGGAGGTGGAATCGCCATCATCCACAAGGAATCCATGCACAGCTCGATCTTGGAACACCTCAACTCCACTTCCAGCTCAGAATAGATGGCAAAACCACCATTCAAAGGCACCCTCGCCTACAGAGCACCAGGACTCTGCCCTGGCTTCTGCAACGCCATTGCCAATGTCATTGCCCCCCCACCCCCTCCAAGGCATCGACACTAAACACTACATCTTCCGCAGAGACCTCAACTTCCACCTTGACGACCTCAACGACGCCAACACCTTCAACCTTATTGACAGCATGAACAACATCAGCCTTACCCAGATACCCACCAACCCCACTCACATCTCAGGACACACACTAGATCCTGTCTTTGCCGCCAGCAACAAAGTCAAATTCAGCCACACCACTGAGCTCACCTGGACAGACCACAGAATCATACACTTCACCTAAACCACAGTCCCTAGCCATGCCAGCAGACCAATCAGCACCTCTCACTGCAGCCGATACAGAGTATCCGAGAACCAATGGAATAACGCCCTCACTGCCTCCCTCCCCGACACCTCCCGGAACATCGATTATGCCGTCAAAAACTTCACTACCTGGATTTTAAACAGCACCGACAGAGTCGCCCCCAGCAAACCTTCCAAGCCCAACAGACCCTCCAGACAAACCAGCTGGTGTACCCCGGAACTGAGATCCTTCAATTGCAACTGTAAACAACTGGAAAGGAAATGGCCCACTGACTGGACCACGTTTAAGACTTCCCTCAACCAATACCACAGGCTCCTGAAAGACACCAGAAAGAAAGCCTTACCCAACCACATCGAAACCAGCTCCAACCACAGCAAAGAACTTTTCAACATCATCAAGGAGTTATCCAAACCCTCAGCAAATGAAAACATGATCACCCCCGCCTAGGAACTCTGCGAACACCCTATCTGACTTCTTCCACTACAAGATATCCGCCATCTACAGAAACTTTGAACCCCAACCCACCGCTGCCGACACCCTCAGCCTACTAGACCCCTCAAACGCCCCCGCCAACAATAGGATCACCGCCTGGAGCCAGCTCGCCACGCAGAATACTGCCGACATCATGCATTTCGTCCACTCCGGATCTCCGATGGACCACTGCGCCCACGCTCACCCTCTGCAACAGGACCATCAGCAGCAAGCTTTTCGACACTGTCTCCCACCATACCCTCGTCAAGAGACTCCACCAGATCGGCATCCAAGACAACACCGTCAAATGAATCATATCCTTGCTCTATGGTAGAACTCAGAGGGTCCACATCCCTCCCTTCACCTCGGAGGCCAAGAACATCATCCGCGGTATCCCTCAAGGTTCATCCCGCAGCCCCACCCTTTTCAACACCTACATGATGCCCTTGGCCGACATCGTCAGAAACCAAGGACTAAACATCACCTCCTACGCAGACGACACAGAGCTCATCCTCTTGCTTTCCGAAGACCCCTTCACCACAAAAGCCAACTTCCAACTCGGCATGACCAGCGTGGCCATCTGGATGCAAGACAACTGCCTCTGACTCAACACAGACAAGACGGAAGTTCTGATCTTCGGGAACACCGCCTTGCTGTGGGACGACTCATGGTGGTCCGCCGACATGGGACTCCACTTTACCCCTACGGACCAAGCCCGGAACGTTGACCTTACCCTGGGCAGCAAACTCACCACGAGGAGCCAAATCAACATGTTGTAATGCACAGCCCGGTGGAGAACATGCACAGGCTGTCATCCCCGTTGGCGCTCAGACCAATCAGGACGCCGCTGTCATGGTGAAAGCAGCGTCGTGGTTGGCTTAGAGGAGCCTGGGTGTTGCTGGGAGCAAGCACAGCGAGGACGAAGAAAAGGCTTTGCAGTGGAGGCTGGTGATGAGCAGGTACGTTTTTTTAATCTTTTCTAACCCCCCCTGTCTGCCCCCCCACCACCGTTACCTACAAGCCGCCACTGCAATGCATTTGCCTATACTTTAATTATGTTCTGACCATTACTTGCATATTTTTAGGAATTGGTTTAAATTAGCATATTCCAGATACAAAACAAGATTGAGTCATTAATTTTAGGCTAATCACTGAGTTAACTCCTGCTTGCTGATTAATGGCAACTGTTAGCTCCGGCTCACCAATTACTTATTTCAATGCCTTAATTTTACTACTTACTTTAGCAACGCATACCAATAAAGAATTGGCATCATGTCCGCCTTCATATGATACATTGTCCTCCGTTCTTTACTCTGGTCGATGGGGAATGTTTCCAGGGGTTGAGCATCATAGTCAAACTCTGCCAGTATCACTTTACTGTAGCCAGTTACTAGCGGGCACGACGTATAGCCATCATACTGTAAAGTTAAGAATGATACATATGGTTAGTAATTGAGCCTGGATTTATTAAAGGCCCTCCGTGGCAACTACAATGTCCGTGGATTTGTTGGACAAGTTATTAGTTAGTAATGTTTGCTATTTGTAGCCTAGCTCTAAGTTTCTGAATGATCGTCTGCTCCTACCCAATACCTCACCTATCTTAGCTGTAAATCAGTTCAACACTTGCAATATTTGCAGGTTATACGGTTTGTGGGGTGCTAACAGAGATATATAATGTTAATAGAATCATTACAAATAATATAGTGTAAAATTCTCCACTTTTTCTGCTGTGTTTGATCCCCCGAAACTTAAATGTCCCTCTTTGGTGACCCAGATTGGGTCTCTTTCGTCTTCCCTTGTACTTCTTTTATAGGATTGCTTTTCCAGGACCAAGTGCTAGCACTGCATATCATCGTTGCCTAATTGGTTATATTCTGCCATTTTTGTTCCTACATGATACCCACATCTACTATCAGAACACTGACAAGAACTCTCATCTCCTAAGAAACAATTCATAACACCAAATTTTGCCAAATTCATTATTCCACCTTTGCTGCTCCATTAAGGACCAGAAATGACCGAAGTGAAATTTTACATCTTCTTCCTCTTATTTATCTAATCTAGCCATGGCAGAACTAAGTAAAACATGGTCCGGCCCCTTACACCAGAGAAAATAAGGTGCTTGTGGTTTATTAAAGATATGCACATGTGTACTTGGTTTACCATAAGAGACTGCGTAACAAATATACTGTGGAACAAAGTTATTTATGGGAGATTTGAAAGCATACAGGACAAAGCATTGCATTTCAAATTTTAATCCGTTTTTTAAGAAGAAAGAACCAGCTTTCAAAACTCACTCTTAGAGCAGTAAACACTATAGTAACTTACTGGCGCTAAAGCCAGGTTTAATGCAGTTCCTCCACCCACATCAAACATCTCATGAATCATGGCTTATCTCCACCATCATGAGCACCCGCTAGTGCCTCCTATATTCTAGATGTGGATGAAGCTCTTCAAGTTGAGAAAGGCATGTCTAGAAAAGTGTTCATGTGCATAGGCCAAGCGAGCCCGTGGTTTCTCAGCTCAAGAGTACCTCATGTCTCAGCTTGCACAATACTTTTGGGACAGTAGGTTTGCTATTCTCTGAACAACCCTTTAGTGGAAGCAAGTGATGCACACAAACAGCACCCATTCATGATAGACTGTATTCTCCCCATGGTTTCTAAGAGTCAAAAGAGGTCCTCCTCCCTCAGATCTGTAATCTGACTGTACAGTAAAATTAATTAAACACTCCATAGACTAATGGTGCAAATTTACTGCGTTCTGAAACACAATGGTGGGCTGGTGCAACATACTGACGGAAAGACATGCACACATCATATGATGCTTTAGAGTGTCTTCAGCACAGGAACAACCTTTTACTTTCCTGGTGTCACATTTGCATGGCATGCATGTGCATGCTGTGCAATCTCTTGGTGTGGATGTCAAATGGGCTGAACCTGTGCAGTAGCACCAGGAGCTGCACTGAATTATAAATGTGAAGAATGCATCTATTTGCTGTATGGGCAGCTCTTGATGCTCAGTTGAGAGGTCTGTACAAGACAGCCATAGCCTCCACCTGTGGCACAGAGCTAAGAGGTCATACCTCATCGCCGTTGCTAGATCCCTTCTAGAGAAAAACAACACACGTACGGTTTAGGGCCAATACTGTGTCCTGATAGAATTGTAGCCATTGTAGCGACACATGAAGTGCGCAGTTCAGAGGAGGAGTCTCTATATTATTCAGCTCCACCAAGGCTGGCCTTCGTCGGCCCATCAAGGGTCCGTAGGTGGACAATACATGTCTGATCCATACATCATTATTCACAATTTCTCTTCTGCATCGTGTAAAAAATTGCAATTCTTTGTTCATCTTTGGAACTTGAAAGCAACTTGAAGGAGTGATTTTCGGCTTTGTCTGGTGGCATTGCACCATTTCTTATTTTAATTGATTTTAACCATTTATATCCTGCCCGTAGACCACATAGGTCTTAGTGTTGAAGCTTACTGTATAAACTCCCCCAAATGTCCCCTTAAAGCAAGACAACTGACAAAGAGAGAGCAACACTAGAAGTCTCGAAACAGTTATACACAAAATCACACACCAACGCAGTGACTCCCTGAACCACAATAAAGGGGCTGGCACATAAAGTATGAAGGGTGCAGACAGGAAACGCTGTAGTGCCCTCAGGAGCATTCAATCCAACAACCTCAGATTGGGAAAACGTCAGACTTTTGGGCAGTAATTCAAATTACATAGGTTTTAGAAAATAAAAATAAACATGCCAATACCTTTTTAGTGGGACTTTTGTTCTTCATGATTAACGAAATGGTTTTATCAAGCACTCCAGATTGGGCCGCTGCAAAAACATAACGTGAACACAACTTGATATCATAGGATTCCAGCAAACTAGTGACAGTGCAACAGTAGAACCTACAATTCTTCATTATGCAACTTGCCTGACCTTGGAAAAGCAAAAGCACAAAGGCTATCTTTAAATATTTAAGGTCTAAGAATCTAATTCAGCATATACCTATCTTTTGTAGAATAAAGAAACCTGTGCTGTTTCATAACTACAAGCTGCACAACGTTACCTTCTCCACCACTGTTCTCACCCAGGCCCTTCCTCACAGAGTGTGGGCCACCATGTTCCAGACAAATACCCCACTAATGTACCTGCTTCAAACAAGAAGCCTGACGGGGTGGGCTTATGAAGGGCTGCATAGACTACAAGACTACACGAAGAGCCATAAACTAGATGAGGGGCTGTACGAGGAGTCGGTACAGGTCACCATGAGCCTGCGAGTCTTATTCCACTTTTCGGAGCCCACACCTCAGACATGTAGCAGGCTTCTGTACTAGGTGTGGTTTATTATTCAAGGACACCAGGATCCAAAAGTATAGGGAATTGTCGCTTGGCAGAAATAAATGCATTAACCAACATAGTGTTGTGTCACGGAGTACATGGAAAAACTACATTTTTTTAATAAACCTCGAATAGCATATGAAAGGCCTTGATACCAAGTTCATCTGAGGAGCGTATGACAGTCCTCTTTTCATCATGAAGTCCAGTTCTTCACACAGGACACTTGTGCAGATGGATCATACGTGCTTCTGGCCAGACCAAGGAAGCCTGGTGATATTTGCTGCCACCGACCACCACCAATTCGGTATGGATAGTGATTAGTTTAAAACAGTTAATGCTGGTCATTCGCTGATCACCATCAAATACATTCTAAACCAGGCCCTTTGTAAGCTAGGATGGTGACACAAGCCGTAGTCCGGTCAGAGCAGGTTATTCATTAGTGTAGGAGAATAACTGAAGACCGAATAAATCAGAAGAGCAAGAAGTTGCTCATAGTAGACAAGATTCGCGATGGTGATAATCTCAGGTGAAAGCTCAGATTACTGGAGACACTTTTGACGGGGGAAGTGGTGTTCAGTCTCACAGAAAGAATGTGAACCAATAAAGTGTCATGCCGTTGACCCCTCTTAAAAGATCCAGATAATTAAGCGCTTTGGCTCTGCCATTATACGCTGTAGAACAAAGATCGAGCACGGCCACAGGGTCTGGCCCGCTGCTTTGGGAGGCTTTAAATCAGGCATCTGAGACTCCAGCTGAATCCACAGGTTGAGTTTAAACCCTTAAAGCAGCAGTGACGATCTTTGATGTCAATTTAGTTGCAATGGAAAGCTATAAAATGGGCCTGATTTGCCAAGTCCAGAAGATTGACCAATGGATTGTTGAACAGCAGTGCGATTATGAAATACTTCACGGCTTGAGGGACTAAATCTGAACGAAAAGATGGGCACTGATCTGTAGGCATAACAAACTCTAAACATTGGAGCAAAAGAGAAATTTGAGAGCATGAACATGTGGTCAGATTCACAAATGCAAGGGTGGAGATTAAATCCAATTAGGAATTAGACATGGGGACAGACCCAATGTACAGAATGAAGAGATTTACTCTCCAATTTCCAAAATCTTTTAGTCAACATGCAATCCCTGCGCAAATCGCTCAGGGTGAAACAGCTACTCCAGCCTGCTACCAGATCTTTTGGAAAGGTTAATGCCATCAACGATTCAGTCAAAAAGTAACCTGCCCAAGTGTATTTGATAGGAAATGTATTGCATCAGAGTTGGAATTTGTTTTTTCATGATTGAGACAAAAGAAGAATGTTGCCATCAGTGCACCATTCATTTGGTCATACACTTCTGAGCAACAACTCTTGCTAGGAACCATTTTCAGGCCTTCTGATGGAGATGAGCCTATAAGGCCCTTAATACGGCTAAACAGCAGAATGTCTCAGGAAGCACACTGGTCAGGAAATTCAAGTGAGAAGGAGACTAGAGGCTCCAGTGATATCTGTGCAACAAATACGTCCTGAGTACCCAGTTTGCAAGAACATCCTAATATTTGTGGTTGGCCTTAGCAGAAAGTACCAAAAAAAAGAGAAACAAATTATGAGTCTCTTGATTAAATCAAGAGAAGAGTCAGGGAGACCATAGCCACTGTAGAAACTGAAAGTTTCTAGTCAGGAGTCCGGCGTTAAGAACGGGATTTAGGAAGGTTGGCCAATCATTAAAAAAATCATATTAGTTGAAAGATCAGCACATGCTGGTAAAAGAGGATTTTTGACATACCAGTGGACTCGGGAAGTGCAGAACTAGGTTTTAAGGATTAATGTAGCCAGCTCAGAGTAAAGAAAACATTTTGGGTTGAGAGGGTTTTTCTTTTGAAATATAATTAACCACGTGCCATTCGTGCTTTAAAATGGAGTGTGCACTGTTCAGGACACAGCAGTGTTCTAGAGTACTGGGGGGGAATAGCTAGCTATTTACAATAAGGCCAAGTGGTCCCCAAAGCTAATGCACCCTAACATTGTTATAAACTGTTTGGAGATCTTTCTACCTTGGTGCCAATAAAATACACTTCACAAAAGACAGACAGACACACACGCACACCTACAGAGTACATAGATGCATTTGAGTCCATCAGAAGGGGCAGTCTACAATAAAATGTATTCTGTGACCTAAGAGGCTACAAGCATTCTTTTTGATTGGATGTGGTAGAAAGAAATGCGCCTCTCTCTTACACCAAACCAACACACGCGAATCTTTCTACATCATGCGTGTTTCCAAAATCCACAGGAATATGTCTGACTCCACTAATTTTCTAGTATGCCCGTCCGGAAGGCTTCTTGGGGCTGAAGTACTTCAGCTAAAATAATGGCGAAGATGACAAGGGCTGGGCATCTATAGAAGTCAGTGGACGAGAACCTCTAATGTAATTTGACCTCTCTGTGACACTGCCAGGCGTGGGAGCGGCGTCCATAATGAGGAATACAAGTAGTTTGTACTGTGTAGTATGACGGACCAGGCGGCGTCAGTAAGTTAACGCTTGCTGTGGACCTCTGCAAGTCACGTGCTCGAATTCAGACCAGGTTAACTCATTCTTCGATCCTTCATAGGTTTGTAAATTACGCATTATTAAATACAGTAATACTAAGTGCTTGTAAACGGCGCAGTATGAAGTGCTACATCAGAAAATATATTTGTCATGGCATTGCACTTGGGGAAAACACTGCGTTGGAGCACCGTCTGTGGACTGCTGAAGAGAAGCGGCCGCATGCGCTTCCAGAGGCCCCCCCCCCGGCCCCATGAACTTGCCATGTCACAGAAGACAGGCTGTGGCGCACGACCAGATAAGGTGCCAAGAAAACGTTTTTAGCCTAGATTTCTACTTAACCCTGGATTCCTCGGTGTGATAGCAGAGACACGACAGCTGTACCCCAACAGGCATCAGCAGGGCGTGAAGAAGGACTGCGCGAGTTGTATAACAGGAGGTAACGTCAAGATGGACGGGGCGTTTCCACGTCACTGGCGTGTTTGCTGTGCGAGCAGGAGAACGACTTCTACTTGCAGTGGAAACCCCAGTCTTACTTCCGAAAAATTATCAAGGGACTTATTTGATATTCTGAAATTTCGGGGTCTCACTAGGCCAGCCGCAGAATTATCTAAGGGACCCCACGCACATTTTAAGTAAGAACATTCTGCTACAGAAACTCGAAAGCCAAGATGTCACAGTAGTTGTAAATAAACACAGCAAGTAACTTTTAAAAATTGCATCTGCACATAAAAACACTCTGTCTCAAGTACACCCTGTGCTGTGAAGAGGGAAGGCTTCAAGTTTAGAACCTGCGGCCATCTTTATCAGTTCCAGGACAAGTGCATGGCACAAGTACACCCTGTGCTGTGAAGAGGGAAGGCTTCAAGTTCAGAACCTGCGGCCATCTTTATCAGTTCCAGGACAAGTGCATGGCACAAGTACACCCTGTGCTGTGAAGAGGGAAGGCTTCAAGTTCAGAACCTGCGGCCATCTTTATCAGTTCCAGGACAAGTGCATGGCTGCCACAGATAAACAAAATCGTCTAAAGGCAGGTTGTGCGCGGACATGCTTTGCTCTGCACATAATGTGTCAGACTGTTGGCCACAAAGGTAAAAACAACACTTTATGTTCCAGGGCCCCCCTTAGTCCATTGAGAGGAGAAATATTATGAGAACAGGCTTTTTTTTTTTTAAGGCTAGAAAATGTATTGCAATTGGTGGCTAAAAAAATTAGGTGGGAAGCACAATGCTTGAGTGGGGCAAATTCAGAATTTCTTTTTGGGAAGAGTGGGAGGGTTGGTGCAATGGGAGTAAAACGGTGGCTAGAGCGACACCAAGGGTTCTGGGAACTAGTTACGGCTGATGGCCGTTCGGTAACCTTGGCTCACGCGCTTGCATCACTAGCTGGTCCCTGAGTACAAGCAACAAACTGTACATCCGTCAATGCAGACACCTCACCGCTATTTACGTCTAAGAGCGCGGGCTACACCGTTTGGCGTGCATACATTCAAAGTGCACAGTATTACCAACAGCTGCTGCCGTTTTCGATGTTGGGAGGTTGGTGCAGTCTCCAATTCCGAACACATTGGGATACTTCTTGTGTTGCAGAGTCTCCTTGTTTACATCCACCCAGCCCCCAGCATCCGACACCGGACTGTTCACCAGCACATCCGGGGGCCCCATGGGAGGAGTGACGTGGAGCATTTCATACTGCGCAAGAAAAAAAGAACATTATTTGTATTCTTATTCAGAATTTAATTTGCGCCCATACGACAATATTCTTTTAACTGTGTGAACAACGATCTGTCTAGCAACTGAAATATGGAGTCCATATACTCTTCCACGTCATCAGCCTTCTGGGTTTCCTCCACCCTGCACAGCAGGCCGGGACATAATCCAGCGGGTGCACTTTGCAGGCAGGTGCACACCTGTGCTTGAACCCCCACGCCTGCCACCTAACTGCCTTTCTAAATAATTCCATTCAGAAGCCGCATAGAAATACGTGTATACTATACCCAGGGCACAAGTCCTAAAAAAAGAAGTGGGGGGACTGACCAAGTTAGGCAGTATGCAGGTGACATCCTGACGCGTGCCATCAAAGCACATGGCGTCACGACGCGTGACATTGCACGTGGCATCACAGGAAGTGACCTCACTGGAAATGATGCTCTGATATGTGTATGATATAACATGTGCCAACTGAAAATGCAATAAAATATGTTTAAAAAAAAAAAGTTGTCTCCTGCAAAGCATATTATGTAGCATGCAGATCACAGATTTTTATTGTATGAAGATAGGTAAATGGATTACAGCTATGAACACAGAGATCCTTTTGTAACTTGCAGTTAATAATCTGTAATCCTTCTAGTAGAACACAGTGAGCTATGAAGGGTATTTGACTCCTACACCGTGTAACCTTGACTGTCTCATGTAACACATCTTGCACATTGATTTACACACTTACATGATTAATTTGGAATGGATAATGTGCATGTTATGTAAAGCGCTCTAACACTCTGCATTGGGATGTGTAGCGCTATAAAAGAAATAAAATAGTGCTTTTTAAATTGTTATTTGTGTAAATACTGAGACAGACCAACCCAACTGACATTCTTACAGTGCATGTACTTATATACAACAAAGTGAAAAGCATGCATCTCTTAAGTACCTGTGAAAAGATAACAAGCTGTGTGCTTTTGTTTCCTTGCAGGTGCATTTGCATTTGTGAGGTTCCAGGACGCCTCCTGTCCCATACTCGATCAAAAGGAGGCCTGCTGGCCCCTTAACTTCTGTCTTTATTGGTGCCCAGCTGGAGGTGAAATAAAAGCGCCCACACCGCCTGCACGTTGCTGCTAGGAATGGGAAGCAGACAACGTGCAGGCGCTGCTGAACGTGTCCCGGTGTCTCAAGATTACACTGGGACAAGTTCAACATATTTTTAAGGGGCCCAACTTCTTAGCAGGGGGGACGGCGTCCACCCTGTGAAAAGAGTGGGTGGACGCCGTGTACCCGCATGTATCCCCGACTCGTGCCCTGACTATACCACTGCTGTGTGTACAGGGAGGCACAGATCCCTTGCTTGGCTAGATTAATGGCCAGATTACAAGTAGAGGTGCTATTTATCGCAACTGGTAAATAACGATACCAGGGCGTTCGTTATTTATCGAGGGTGATAAACGGCACCTATAATGAGTTTGCATTTTGGAGTTTATCTCACCGAAATCCGCTTGATACGGTAAATACCGTATGCTTTTCTGTTAATTTTCGGACAAAATTTAGCGAATGTTTAGTTATTTAACATTATAGGATGCATTAACTAAAACCAAACTTGTAGTTGGGGCCTTAGAAGGTAAAACTTAAAACAACACTCTGCACAGCAGGTAGTGTAAAAGTACCAAACAAAGTACAATAAACATTCAAAAAGTTATGCAGGATGCTGGCAGCTCGTATACATCAGTGACGCCACAAGATCAAATGAAGAGTCCCGTGCCTTTTATCCCCTGGTCAAAGGGGTATGGAGGTGAGAACCGGGAGGTCAGAGGTCAGGAGCGACACAGGTGACGCAAGTGAGGTACAGGGATGAGAGGTGTGGGGAGTTTTAATTATGTAAGTGAAATTTCAAGTAGATCTCGATTACTGGGCTGACCGTAGTTCACTGAATTTCCTTTCTGTAGTACCTTGAGGTCGTGGCGTAGTTTTCTCCGCAAACTGGAAATATTTCCATGTAAGCCATACTTTCTGCTGAGAACGGATGGGCTGTTTTCTCGCTGATAAACTTTTAAACCATTGTCCTCTCTAACGCTGGATAAATGTTGGCAATCTATTATTTATCACAACTTAAAAGGGATGCGTAAGCCCTGATTTTCACTTGAAAATCCACATGCTGAGAGCTTTGCAACCTATGGGTATTTAGCATAATATATGTGCGCATTATAGAGAGTTAGTGAAAGAAAATCTTTCTAACTTCACTTACCCTTAGTCAGGCATCGGCTCTTACAACCAAGGTGTAAAGATCTGATGCCAAGACCATCATGCTCATGGACGCTACAAGGAAGGATGTTCTAAACATTAATAACTAGATAGTAATAGCAGTTTATGTATAGAGGGCTTCGTGCCGCACAGCTCTGAAGCTTGTAACCATTTACTATGTGTGCTAGTGTTATTCCTTCTAGTAGCCTTAGTTGCTCCAAGGAGAGTCCTGGAGCTAGAATTTGTTCCTCATAAATCTGACTGCTGCAGTGCGATAGCGGACGGAGTTAAAGAGAAGGTAGCACTTTAGTATTGTGCTGGCCATGATTACACATTGGGAAATAATAAAAACTCAGAAAACCATCATGTGGATCACAAAGCATAACGCTACTCACAATTAGTCTAGAAAAATGTCATCCTGCCAGAGGATCCTCGGAGCCTCCACGGTGCCTGGCCTCCGGCTCAGGTCAGCAGAGGCTATGGTCAACGCACTTCTAGGAAGGACGGCACACCCGAATCAGTGATCCCCTCCCGACAGTTGGGGACCTCCAAACACGCAGTGGAGTTACCGAATCAGCGGCTCTACATTATGGTCAGTAAGAAAATGGTGAGGGGGGCAACGTGATCTTTAGACCCTGCTCTGCATTTCTGTTTTTTCGACTGAACAAACTAAATGTTAGGTAATTTGTTTCTGAGTAAACAAACCATTAATGTCCATCTGAGGCTTCACTGACGAAAACCATTAATGTCCATCTGAGGCTTCACTGACGGAAACCCAGTAACTCGTCCAACTCCCAATGGAGCAGGAGAACCAGGAGTTTGGCACTCGCGGAATGCAGTGTTTAAGGCAGCTGCCCGGCATCTGCCAAAATCTAAAAGACCTATTAGTTCCACCTTGCCTGAAATTTGAGTTTGATGTAAAATGCCTTCCTCTGCCCAGGACTCCTTAAAAACAAGCATTTACAATGCAATAGGTCTCGCATTATTAGAGTTTGAGCTATTGGCATTGCTAAAGAATGCAACACCAATAGCTCAAACTTTAATAATGCGAGACACAAAACACATTGAAGTATGAAGCTAAATCATTCAATAAAAATGGAAAGGTCACATACGCAGTCTGAAAGCTTGGCAGGTTTGTTACAGGATTGTTGTTGTAGCCTGCAGGAGTTACTTGATAAAAAGTTTTGGGACTCGGCTGGTGCACGCGGCCTCGCTCTCCCTGCTTATTTGTTGGATCGCCAACCCTCTATTGGTGTGTAGCGTGTGTGTGTTTTGTTGGGGCTGGAGGGGGGAGGGGGGTAGGTTACAAAAATACGTCATACTCTTGACCCCCCACATAAGAAAAGGTTAAAATTTAAAGGCTTATGACCATTTTAGTAATGCCACAGAACGTAAAGTAAACTAAAACACAGGTAAATACTGAAAAAAACGTATCACATTGAAATGGAAATCATCGAGCGGACTTTGAAAACAAAGGCAATTAATAATAATAATTAGCGAAATCTCCAAAAGAGAGTGAATACAAGGCCAAAAGCAGACACATAAATCGGATTAGTTAAAGGATATTGACAAGTGCATTGACAAATGATGTTTAGTGCGTGTGTATGCGGGAGTGTGACTAATGGCGATATCCTAAAAACAATGTCAATATAATGCAACAATTTGCAAACAATGCGTACTTGGTAAAGGACCTTAGAGAATCGCATTTACTAATGGTGATAAGTGCGTGCGTGTAAGCGTTGTCGGGGACGCGGGAGTGTTATCCTTTTTAAAAGCACAGTTTTCATTGAGCGACAATAGTGCTCTCGGCTGACTTTTGTAGCAGCATTGTACTGCAGAAAGTTTTGCATGCAAACCTGGATTCCTAGAAAGTGAAAGGAGTGCGGGGAGGAGGGGCGCGAGCGCAACCGTTGTAAGCGGATGAGCTGCTTTTTAGGTCTCGCCTACGCAGCGCGCATGCGCTGCTTAGGCAAAAAGACCTTTTGCCATCGATTCGGCTTTTCAGCCTCAAACGTGCACGCGTTCCATTGCCTTCAATGGCAACGCGTGCACGTTTGGCGATTCACTTGCGGGAGCGAGCGGCGCCATATGGTAGCAATTATCGCTCCTGGCGCCGCTCGCTCCCGCAAGTGAATCGTGCAGGCTCCCTCCTCTCCCTGCTGCCGTGGGAGGCGCGCGCGCTTGTTTTGGGTAGGCAGCGCGGCTTGCCGTCGCGCGTATTTATTCATTTATTAACATGCCGGTTCTGATGCCGCGCCTTCAGTTCGGGAGGAAATCGGTAGGTTTAAAGGGCTTATTCGTATTCGGGTGTGTGTGTATCTATATAAACACACATTTTGGGCACTTACTGCTGTAGGGAAGAACATCCGTTCCGTGCTTTAATTTGTAGCGATACTTTATTTAGTCTGTTTTGACACCTTCCTATTTTGCTCTTTTATTAACATTTGTGCTTCTTCCCACTCACTCCCCACCAAAAAACCACGGACAATCTTTTCCGATCTTACCCCTTTTAACAACAAACCATAAAATGATTTCAAATGGTAAAGGCAGGGAGGGCACAAGCTGTTCCTAACGCAGGTAATGGGCCGTTTTTGCCCCTTCACCACCAAGAGTGAAGCGCTTTCCGTCTCACCGTTGTCACGGACCGTCTGTTTGGGTCTGAGAATCCTTGCACGACGATGGATAACTGGGGTGGTTGTCATTGCAAGCAGCACACTGAGCAGCCTAGGGATTTGTGTGTCATACGGGATGGAGGCGAAGGCCAGGCCTTCATAATAGATGTTGTCAGGATCCCATCTGTTCTGGAAGTTTTAGTGGACACAAGGGAGCAGCAAGGCTCTTCGCCTTTTTTGTGCATCGGGGCAGTAAACCATTGGTCACACCTCTCCCGCAGCTGCCGCCTGCCTTCATTATATTGTGCTCTCACACTAAGCTGTCGAAGGCCTGCAGCGTGTGAATCGTTTTCGGGAGATCAATGAAGTACACCAGCCCTGGAAAGCGACGAACTGCGCACACAAACAGTTGATAAGGCTTTCCTTAAATTTATAGGTGGTTTCCACCAGCAACAGACAGAGCTGCGTTTATTTTCCAACTGACGATAACATTTTCTAAAACGTTATTTTTGCAATTCGATCCCCATTTGAATAACTCTCAATGGATATCCTGGCATACATTTTTAGGAGACAATATCTGTGGCTTCTGCAGAAGTGTATCGATTAACTGCTGCACGTTCTGATACTACACTGAAGACGTCTGTGTGTTCATTGTGTAGTGTCAGCATGCAGCTGCTTCTGGACGCTGTCCCAACAGGGTGGGTTGAGAACAATGCACCCTCCGGCTAATTACTCGGTGAATACATTTTAAAACCCGTAGGCTTTACGTCTTCTCTGACGTTCTGATGCTCTTCTAGTCTTCTGAAATGGACAAGCGAGCTTTCTCTCGCAAGTGCATCACTCCTCCGATATTAAAATGTATGTCCTGCGCCCAACAACTTATTAAAGACTTGTGTCAGCCAAGAGTTTTCATACACTGCTTTCTAACGGTGTACGCCACATTTGCCCACAATACTTTGTTGTATGTTCTTACTTTAGCTTCTAAGGAAGCATCTTGTAAATTGTTCTGGAAAATTTACCTCTAAGTATCCACCCAGTTTCTCAAAAGGTTCCTGTTGACACATAGGTAGAAGACATTGTCATTTACAATGGCAATAGCTCTAACTAAACAATTGCGAGACCTAGTGCATTTTCAATGCCACATAATTACATAACACATAATAACACTACAAAAAATGCAACATAAATGCACTCCAAGTTATACCACTCAATGCCACATAATTACATAACACATAATTACATTATACTAAATACAACACACACCACACATAATACCACTCAATATCACATAATTACGTGACGATTACATGACACATATTTACATTTACACTATACTAAATCCAACACACCCCCACATAAAACCACTCAGTGCCACATAATTAAATATCACATAATTACACTCTACTCAATACAGCATTAATACAATCCACATTATCACTCACTGCCACCTATTAACACGCCACATAATTACTCTACTCAATACAATATAAATACACTCCACACAACAACACTCAAAACCACATAATTAAACTCCACTAAATGCAACATACACCCCACAAATTACCACTCAATACCACATAATTACACTATACTCAATACAACAAATACAAACCACATAATATCAATCACAATCACATAATCACACACCACATAATTACACTTTACTCAATCCAATATAAATACACTCCACATTACAACACTCAAAACTACATAATTACACCACATAATTACAGTCTACTAAATACAACATACACTCCACATAATACCACTTACTAACACATAATTACATGCAACATAATTACACTCTAGTCAAAGCAACATAAATACACTACACATAAAACAAATCAGTGCCACATAATTACACTACACATAATTACACTCTCCTCAATACAACACAAAAACACTGCACATAATACAACTCAGTGCCACATAATTATATGCTACATAATTATACTGTAAAATACTCCAAATAATAACACTCACTGCCACATAATTACACTCTACTAAATGCAACATACACCCCACATAATACCACTCAATGACACATTTACATGCCACATAATAACACTAAACTCAATACTAAAATAATACAATCCACATAATATCACTCAGTACCATGTAATAACACACCACAGATGTATAACTACACTCAATGCAATATAAATACACTATACATAACAACACTCAGTACCACATAATTACACACCACATAATTACACTATACTCAATGCAACATCAATACACTCCGCATAATACCACTAAGTACCACATATAACACTTTGAATTAAAACTTTTCAACATAAAACACATCAGCCACAATACTATACAATATAGCAAAAACTTTAAAATAAACACCTAAGGTCCCAAAAGCGAGACCTATTGGCTATGCCAATGCTTGTTGTAATTGAAGGAGAGCTGCCTGGAGGGGCCGACCGGAGGAGCTGACATTCATTTAGGAGTAAGTTGCGGCGGTAGGGGCGCGCTTGTGGCCGTGGGAGGCCGCTGTGATGCCTTTGTGAGGAGTGAAGGAGTGTTTTTAGGAGGGGGCACTCCCAGAGGACCTGTAACCTAGTGAGTGTTATTGGCACACCCGTCCCAGTTGAGAATGACCTCGAGAGACACTGGTAAGTGCCACAATGGGTTTGCTTTACCGGACTGTGCTGCTAGGGAAATGGAGCGTTACAGTAAAGCAACTTTGTGTTGTACATTGTTCGTATTGCAAACGTGCCTACATTCCCAATGTATTCGGAAGGCATAATATTTTTAATTTCGCAAAAAAAATGTCTTAATAGTAGGTTTTTTCCAACTCAAAACTCTCACCACTTGCATGAAAATCGGAAAATTAATGAAACCGATTTTTTTTTTTTTTTATCTCCCTCCTAGCTTTTCACACATGGTGGCGTGCTTGGGTTCGTGACCTCGCAGAGCTGCCTCTAGTTTTGTGAGATAAGTCATAAGACATTTACATTAAAAGGAATAGATAATTTATGAAGTTTATAGGAAAGCGTAATTCATTCTTTCACACAAAACACATTGAAGTATGAAGCTAAATCATTCAAGAAAAATGGAAAGGTCACATACGCAGTCTGAAAGCTTGGCAGGTTGAGGTTTGTTACAGGATTGTTGTTGTAGCCTGCAGGAGTTACTTGATAAAAGTTTCGGGACTCGGCTGGTGCACGTGGCCTGGCTCTCCGTTTATTTGTCAGCAATTCAACCGGACTCCTCATATATGGTCTTAAATTCCAGCCACATTGTACCGGGACCATCCGTGTGTTCTTTTGCAAAACAGCTACCGAATTACACTGTGCTGTTGAAGGGACATTTCCTTGAGCCCGACTGTAGGGATGGTACAGATCAGCTGTTCAGAATTCAAACCCTTTCATTTCCCCTCTTTGAGATAGAGAGCAGAGTACTGGGGATTGAGGTGTTTGATTCCCACTTGTGATTCTGGGAATACATGATTCCATGTGCCCTGCCCCCCCCTTCTCTTCTCTTTCCCATTGCACATACAGCTCATATAAGCACTGGCAATAAAGCTGCGCATTCACACTATGCGAGATGCAGGTCTGCAGGCATTCTAACTAAATATGATGCAGCGCTGCATTATTCATTCATATTGTTGGTCAGGGTCCCCTTCCTCCAAAACTCACACCACTGACTAGCAAAGGCACACAAAACAGCATCACAGCAGAGGTGCCCCTCTTCCCCAGAACCGAGATTCCTTCCCTGCAGTGCCTCCTTTCAAATGCTGCATCCCCTCGGTTCTGTTCAGGGTCAAATCTCCATGTTAATAGCCATCGACCCCTGCAAGCAGTCAGAGACCTGATGCACAAATAATGACTACAAGCAAACAAATACACATCTGTATTACAAAAGACACTCGTGACTAGTTTCTCAGCCACACTACCTGCCTATTTCCAGAAAAATTGCTCGATTTCCCTAACAGGTACTATGAGCTCTACAGTCCTAAGAGGGTGGCGCGGTCCAGAGGAAATAGGAGCGTTTTTCAGTTACTATTTAAATGAAATGGTAAAACTGGGATGGGGGGCGCGGGGGGTTTGCACATTTTCAACCTGTCCTCCATTGGAGGCAGGCATCAACAAGCCAGTTTAGGGAAGCAGGTGAACAGCCTTGGCATTCAATGCAAGTTGGCTAAATAAGGGCAGCCCTGTATTTGAGCGTCATAAGTATAACCTTGCCTCAACCGCATGGCTAATAAAACAGAAATCACGAAGGCGATTCAGGGGGGGGGTTTAAATCATAAGGGCAGATGGGTTTTAAGAACAACGTGAAACTGTCGCGGAGCACACAGGCGACAGGAACAAGGAGAAGGGATAAGCGTGTGCTCACTATGGTAACATTGCATGCGCCTTCTAGGGGCGAGACTTAAAAATGCACCGATAAGGCGGTCACAGATATTCGCAGACTGGGATGCAACTATATGGCAAATACAATATACTACAACTCTGGGTTGCGAGAGCATTTAGGCTTAAAAGCCCTACCAATATGTTTAACAGACCTCCCATGCTCAATCTCCTTAAGGCAACAACCCATCTCTTCTCAATACCTGTTCTTGACAGCGAGATATTGGTGGATGATCAAATATAGACATCAGTACTATTCTATACACTGCCTACAGGTCTTATGGCAACTTACGTTCCTCCCCAGAGGAGTCGATAGATGGACTAGTATCAACTGTTGGAAGGGGGCGGGTGAACATTTAAACCGACCAGCCCATGTAGTGATGCGGGTCTGGGTGGGGAGAGCAGCACACAAGGTAAACAGCAAAATGCATGCACTCTGACGTGGCGTGAGGTGTCAGGATAAACGTCATGAAAATATGACGAATAAGCGGTGATCCCGGGAGAGGAAAACCGTTATGAGTGACAAAAAAGCCAACCATTAGGATGACCAAAAATCCCACTACAAGCGTTGGTATTTCTCAATATGTCATCAACGTCGCTCTACTATAAGCGGTCCGTAGACAAATCCTACTAAAAACGGTCATTTTAATTCAGGGCTCTGGAAACGACCATAGCCATTTGTAGGAGTCACCGAGTCTACCCGCCTACAGAGAGAACGTAAAGTACACCTGTTTAGGACCGTTTTACTCATTTGGTTAAATTCCTCAGCCGCTTACATAAGGGACCACATAACCAACGACCAATACCAACATTTTCTACAGCATCAGGTTACACCCTCATGCAGTCTGGGGTGTTTCAATGGTGCGACAAACTGTGGCCTGCAGAAAAGGCCTCTTTAAAGTCTATCCGCATACAATTACGTCATGGCAACAATAACACGTAATGCAGCCCCCACTAATTTCCCATTGCATAAAATTATACAGGCGAAACATGTATGGTATAAAAGAAAAAGCATTTTAAATAACTTGCCCCCTGCAACATTCGGTAACTAAAACACATGAAGGTGGGTTGCCTTGACAAACTGATCGATGTATTAGGTCAAAACATCGACTACACCCACCATTCGGATTAGACACGACCCAAACACAAACAAGTGACATGTAGACTAGCGGTAAAACTTACCTATCGGAAGACTTTAACTCATCAACACTGCGCTTACGATGCTTGTTTACAGAGGAGCGAGGGGGAGGGAGCGCGGCAGCAGCAGCGAGGCGAATGCGCGCTGCTGCGCGTTCTGGCCACCGTCGGGAATGGGCGCGGCAAAGGCGGGACATGCGCCCGCCTTTGACCAATCGCGTGCCGTCCCCGTAAAAAACGCACGCTCCAGCCAATGTGGGCTTCCAAAAGCAAAACCACACGCACGAGCGTGTGGGTAGCTTTCAGAAGCCCTTTCTAGAGGTCTCGCGCTGCGCGAGCAGTGCTGCGCACTGCAACGCTAGACGCGAGACCTAATGAGAGTGCCAGTCTATTTAATAAGTTATTCTTGATCCACTTTCATTTACAGTACTTAGAGAGACAATGTAGGTTCTATATCTAACTGTAGGCTGTCCTCCCCTCTGTGTTTGAATGAGATCTGGATTAGTCGCATCCTTTTGACACAAGTTCTGATTTAAAGAGGTGAGTGTAAACCTGCTGAAATCTTGATCGTATGGACTCTTATAGAAAAGAGGTAGGTCAAGACGTATGTAGTATTTGGCCACCTAATAGTTATTTGCCATCAAGCAATAGTAATTAAGATACTGTTTTATATTCTAAATTATGTCCTCATACGTTTGTGTTCAGTGTGCATCTCAGCAGGTAGCAATCCTAGGGTGTGCTAAAGTCCTCTATCAGAATATGAAAGGTGTAGATACAAATTTGTTTACATGGTCCGTAATGTAAGACTAAGATTTGGATTTAAATAAATGGGTGTGAACTATGCCAAATTTGTCAGATACAAATTAAATATGGGACTGTTTACCATTTTAGTAAACATTTTAATATTTTGGTATTCATTTTTGTTATTAACATGAATTATAGGAATTATGATTTCTACTACATTACCCACTACCTACAAATCTGTAGTCAATCAGTTAACTATTCCTTGGTTTACATAAATTTATTTTACGTAAACATATTAGTTCACTGATAGATCTGCATTGAGTTGAACACAAAGGTAACCCCGTCATTAGGATTTTTGTTTCCTGGCTTGCACCGGTTCCTGTAATTTTGATATATATTTTTCATATATTGTTAAGCTAAGTGATGCATCTACGTAAAAGGTCAGATATACTCCATGATTAATTTTACTGCAGGATAAGGTATAAATATGACTGCCACTGAAATCCAGCATCAAGTGTTTCCAGGATTTCTCTTTGCCTTAGGCTGAGTTGTTTGAAAATTGTTTGACATATGACCAGATGGGCTGCAGTCATGCATGAGGCTGGGGTTATCCGAGATGCAACTTATCTGAATTTAACTGATGCTGTTTCTTTAGAAAAGTTTGAATATATTTTTTCATAAATTCGTTCTATTTTTATATAGATTTTTTTTATTTTATTCTTATTGTTACTGCTCTGATTGTAGATTTATTTAGTTGTAGTTTTATAAACATGCCCTTATTTGATTAGAGTGGTTAGAATTTATTCTCTGTTGATTGTATATTTCTATAGGTTTCCTAGGTTACATGTTTGATTTATTTTTAGATTTTGTTTTCAGAATACACTACTATGATAATGTACACAACGGTATTTTGAGTGCTGAAAGGGTTTCAGTGTGAGAGAAGGTTTAGTGGAGCCAATACATGAACTGGTTAGCATATACTTGTGCAGATACAAGGGTAGAGGAAGGTTTCTTCTTTGTTAGTTTGACTTTGATACCCATATCTCCCTACCTCTTCGATATGGGTTCGCCTTATGTTTTTTATACCTATCTTAATCTATTTTCAACGGTCCATGTCTGAACAGCTAGACAACACTACATAACAAAGAAAAGTATGTTGAATTTGTTAACTTACCTCGTACACATGAGTTTCTCCCGGATTGTCCAAGTTCTCAAACACAGCTTCGTGTTTGTCTGCACGCACCTCGATAAGACTCCGTTTGAAATTGAGCTGAATATTACGCTCCTTAATAATTTCCAAGAGTGCATCTGCGTACTTCTTCACTCCAAAAATTGCTCCCAGCGAAGTATTAAAAATAACATTAGCATCAGACCGCTTTCCTGTCTGAAAAAAAAAACACTTGATAAAGTGATTGTGGTACGAATAGAAGATGCAAAAACAGAAAGTGAGCAAAACACCTCTTTTACAAACCTTCCCCCTGCTATTGGTATGTTTGGATAATTCTTCAAGAGTAAAAACGTACCAGTTATCAGAAAAAAGCATCTCTTATTTGAAGCAAAGATGAAAGAGATTAACTTAAAGTTCCTGACATAACTGACTTAATTATCTCATATTTAAGGAAGTAATTGGAAAAAAACAAATCATACCATTTTGGGTGAACCCACCAAATATAAGCAGGTCACAGTTTGACAATTCAACACCACACCCATTCATAATCTTTTGAAACAGTCGCTCATTGTCTCCCGACTTGGCTACATATGGAGCATGCACTGTCATTACATATTAGAGATACATCCTATCAGTCAGCAGCATTTTACACAGCTTTAAGCACACTCATTTAGATCTCCAAGTCCATGTCTGGATCTTAAAGCAAGTCTTTACCTCCATAAAGAACCCTACCTTTCTCAGATATTCCTCTGACAAGTACATGATCTTCTGAGGTGCTCCCGCACATTTCACTGGTGTGTTAGGGAATGTGAAAATAGCATTCCCCTTCTTGAAGTCTTGCAACGCCTTCCAGGTTTTTTCAACAGTTTGCAGGGAATAGTTAGAACCTATTTTTGGATAACTGAAGCCTTCAGGCAAACCCTTGACCTACAAAAAAATATATATGGTGACATTATGGTTGTGTATAAAGTACATTGGTTTATATTCCATTTTATGTACAGGTGAACATCAACAATTTTCACTTTAGCTTTTGACAGCAGTATTTTTTGTATTAAAAGTGATATGATCTGAATATTCTTGTCATCATTTATGAGTTTTGAATATTATTAAATCACATGGAGATTTTTTTGAATACTATTAAATCACATGGAGATTTAGGAATATCACATATACATGTAGATATACAAAAAATATAGCTATTTCATTTTATATATATTAATATATAAAGCGTTAACATCTTAATGAATGAATGAATGAACACTTATAGAGCGCATGGTTACCCATGGGCATCCCAGCGCTAGGCATCCAGTAGGCTACAAAGTCGATAAGCTAAAGAAGGACTAGTGAAAAAGAAAAGTTTTCAAAAGTTTTCTGAACTTAAGATGTTCAGATTCAGAGCGTATGTGTAGAGGCAGACTGTTCCAGAGTCGAGATGCATTATATGTGAACAGTCGACCTCCACTCCGTGAACGTTTAATCTTAGGTACACAGATCAATCCTTTTTCCCCGATCTCAGGGTTCTGTTGGGTACATAAGGTTTACTCCAGGAACGGATCAGAGGCGGACCTTTCCCAAAAAAGATTTATGGGTGATACAGAGAGCCTTAAATTGCACTCTTTCCTGAACAGGCAGCCAGTGAAGGGTAGCAAGAGCCGGTCTTGCAGAGGAGCGTTTAGGTATATTCAGGAGCATCCGAGCTGCACAGTTCTGTACTGTTTGCAGTCTTTTAATGGTGGCCTGTGGAGCTCCCAAATAAAGGGCATTAGCATAGTCAAGCCGTGAAAGCACTAAGGCCTGTACCAACAATCGTCTCGCCAAAGGCGGAAGCAAGGGAAGAAGTTTTCTAAATTTTCTTAATAGACCAAAACAACTCGCCGCCACCATGCGTGATTGCTCTCTAAAATCAAGATTGCAATCAATCCATACTCCCAAACTCTTTACTTGTTTTTTAGGAGCTGGAGGGGAACCAAGGCATTTGGGCCACAAGTGTTCCACGTTTAGGGGAGCGGACTTCCCCAGGAGCAACAATTCAGTCTTAGATCCATTAAGTTTGAGAAAAGAATTGCTCATCCAGTTAAAAACTTTTTGAAGACAGGTGGATAAGTCGGGGTCTGGTTGATTAACTTGCTTCAAGGAGACAATAAGTTGTGTATCGTCAGCATACGTAATTATCTGTACCCCAAATGGGAGTACTAATTCGGCCAACGAGCTCATGTACACATTGAACATCGTTGGACTTAGGGCAGACCCTTGCGGGACCCCACAGGTCAAAGAGATGGGTTTTGAAGAGCATTCCCCTTCAAAAACCGAATACACCCTATCCTGAAGGAAAGACTGTAACCACTTTAATGCCAGTCCAGTCACTCCAACATCTCTCAGTCTTTGTATCAGAAGTTGGTGATTGACAGTATCGAAGGCTGCGCTGAGGTCTAACAGGATAAGCGCAGCGCAGCCTCCGTTGTCAATAGTCTGCCTGATTTCTTCTACTGCAGCCAATATGGCCGTCTCGGTGCCATGTTGGGGCCTAAAACCCGTTTGCGTGCAATGTAGACAATTATTATCTTCCAAGAATGCTGATAAAATTGAGTTAATATATTTTTCAGTAAGTTTACTGACCCCTGGCAGTAAAGAGATTGGACGATAATTTCCCCAATTATCTGGGTCAAGGTTAGGTTAATTAGCAAAAATAAATGGCCGGATTGTTTAAGAGGATACAAACATAAGTTGAGTTCTGGGTATATTATATATTTGTCTCTTTGTACCTTCTGTGTGATTAAATGTTCAAAAATGTGTGGGCATGAATCACAAAATGTGTTGTCATGAATCACACCAAATGGTTGTCTCTCCATTATATGCTGCAGATCGATAGGTATATTTTCATCCATTTCATACTGTACCTCGGCCTTAGGACTCAACAGATTTGCATCCTAAAGAAAAAACAAACTATATTTTCTACACCAGGGGTGTGGAATATAATAAAATATCTAATTGCCCAAAGGACAGGTTGCTTCATAAAACTACTTGTCCTGTAACAAAATTCACTTGTCCCTTTGGTGCCTTGTAGTGCGGCGACAAATTATGGCAGCAATCTCATTATATAAGAGCTCTGATAATAGCCTCACTGATTATGCCAGAGCTCAAACCATAGTAGGGTTTGAATACTAGCAATTCCCTTGTTTTGTCACCTTTCCACAGATCTACATACTGGGACTGGAGGTAGCGGTAAGCAATAGTTCCCCATGGTTGGAATGCCCTTTTGAGTCTGTGCAAACCTACTAACTTGAATGTTTTATGGGTTTACATCAGCTTGCCTCTAATATTATCCCTTATAGAGAAAGATTGGAAATTTACTCCTGACAAGGGCAGAGGTAAAACTTCTTACGAGGTTGGGGAAAAAGTGGTCAGAGGGAAAGTGAACTTATTACTGCGCAACAGATTGTCCCATGAGGACATCTACACATTCTAAAATGCAGTTCACAAATATTTTCTAGGAGTACAATTTACTGACCTACTTCTGTAAATTCTTGTGAATTCATGAAAGCCGTTAATCTGCACTACTGTAAGGACATATACCATGGGTGCACTTATGTGACTTTCTTTAAGAATTGGGCCCCGATTTAGGTCTGGCGTTCTGTTTTTATTAAAATTCTATCTCTTGCGCTATCTACTGGCTGGCTTGACTGTGAGTGACAGCATTCTGCTCTTTCACAAGAAGCACATTGGCACGCAAAGTAGTTTTGTTCAGTGACCGGAAATACTTTGGCAATGTTTGGTTTTGGAGGTCAAAAATATTTTTTCTTTTGCCAAGGTCTGTTATAATGATGAGGGCCTGGCAGCTCCCACAACAATAAAGCTTTACAAAACACACATCAAAACAAGGCACGCACTGACATAACCAAAAGGCTGACAACCAAAGTCATACCTATTGGCTTTGCCAAAGCTTGTTTATTTTCATGTTCCCTATAATTTTGTTATAATTGGTTACACTGACTTTCCATTATGAATATTTGTTAGGAAATACTAGCATGCATCAACACATTTTCCTAAACGATGCTTCAAAGCAATGGTACATACATTGCATAGTAGTTAAGCAAAACATTTTTTTCCTAGTCGCATTTTTTTATGACTATTTTATTTTGAAAGCAAACCATCATCAATCATGCTTTCAAGCTTTTGCATATATTTGAATCTACTCACAGAACATCCTGGAAGCATTATACGAAGCTTTATATTGTTAAACTTTGCAAATGTGTGTACACATTTTTATACCGGAACCACTGTCAGTAGTGCAGTCTGAACTTACAACATTTCCTTAAAGCGCTCACCCTAATCATAAAGGCTTTGTATTAATGGACCTTAAATACAAGTTCGAAGAACAGCATTAACATATGGGCCCAACTATTCCTTTAACTGCAGACAATGCCCTTCCCGGATCCATAATGTGGTAGTGTAATCTGGCAGCCAAAGGGTTTGTGCCGCAGGGGGCTGGGCCTTCTTGTCCCAAGGATCACAAACATGAAAACATCTTGTCCTTGACAATGTCCTGGGCGTCAGGTTATAGGAGTTCCACACCCCTGTACACAAGCGTAAATTCCTCTCCACCAATGACCTGTTTATAAAAACACACACAACCTAAATAGGATTAACAGATTTTGAAACCTAAAAACCAAGACATTTCACAAACATAGAAGTAGGACTACAATTTTGCATCGACTTAGGGACACAGAAGGACAAAGACAATGTGGTGCTAAGGGTAATTAAATGCAACTTAAAAAAAATATCTGTGTTAACTAAATTGCTTTTTGCTATAGGTCGCTAACTATTTTTGCACTGCAACAAATTAAAATGTGCCTCTCTCTGCTTTAAGTCGACCTTGTGTGAAAACCAGGACATGCACTATATTTACAGAATTTTTCTGGGGCTGGTGTTGAAGAAACGGAGAGCGCAGCAAATCCAGAACGCCTGGTCACCATAAATCTATCCAAAGACATAACCTTTGGCATGAATGAGATTACATGTGACATCACCATTGATATCAAATGTAGTTTATAATTGCCAATACACGGCATGCAAAATAAAGAATAATAAGATACATTTGACAATACATCTTTCTAGCCACTACACTTGAACAACTGAGGGCACAATTGATAAAGTTGAACTTATGTGCACAAATACCTCTATCACTTTTTAATCAAAAAGCACGAATGTGTACTTGCTCACACATATTATACCAGTATGGTGTAATATTGTGTATTATCAACTTTGCTCCTAGAGGTGTGTTGTAGGCGTTCCAGAGGGGCATGTTTTTTTAAGCAGGTGAACACCTGCAAACCTGCCAGTTTGTGGTTATTCCACCATGAGTATGGTCAGAAATTTCACACTGCTGGATTGGAGGAAATCAGTATACAGCATGCAGATTGTGGAGGGAACAGACCCAAAATAGGTGGGGGTGGCGGTAAAACTTACATGCAGTAAAATTACCAACTTAATTTCATTAAGGTATAATCTTATAAAACAGAACTCTGGATTCTACCAAAGCTGCAATTCTAATTGAATCGGGTTTAATACCATTAGATTGTTCCATACATTAGGGCTCAAACAGGGCCATAGCCAGGAACATTCTTTACAGGGGGAATGGCCACCGTATTGACAGCGTGAACTGAAGGTTTATTTCGCTGGTGGTTGTTTCTCCGTGCGAGTCAGGGAACTCACCACTTAATGTCCAATCATACTTTAGTACCATACTCTTACATCTGCACTCTTTACTGTATCTATATCTCTCCGCCTTTAGAACAGTACTAAGAAATGGACAAGGCTTTAAGGATTTTAAGTTGTAACCTATAGGGCTATTGGAAGGTACAGAACTGGCGAGAGATCTGGATAGAGCTTTGATTTTACATGACCCGTTTTGGAGGCGGCGGATATGCAGTCATCCACAACTAAGTGATAGGCCTAGGGGACAGGTTCAAAATGGCTTCTTTCGCATTGCCACCTTCCCTGTCATATTTTACACCTACAGGTGCACTACAAATCATCTTTCACGCCCAGGGATGGTCTGGGAACTAAGGGGTCGATTACGATGTTCCATCCGTCTGCCATCGTGCTGGGGCTTGGGACCGTCCGCCAGTAATGTGGCGGTCCCGCCATTGAGATTATGATGCAACCGCCACCGTGACGGTCGCATCGTGTATCTCTGACATTGCGGCCGGTGCTGCTGGCTGCAGCACCCGCAGCAATGTCAGAAATGCACTGTTTGGATTTCCCTGCACATAGGTACCCCCCAGTGCACACCCACCTCCCCAACACAAGGGGGGCCCGCTACGGGTCCCCAAATGCAATCTCCACCAGCCTGTGAATGGCGGTTACACCGCCATGCAGCGGCTGGTGAGTAGGCAGCATCATAATATGGCGGACGGTGCCTGCTAGGCACCGCTACCATATTGTTGATGCAGGGTGGGTTCGCCAGGCAATCGTAACGATTGCCTGTGGCGGACGGACTTTGCGTCCGCCAGCATACCGCCTGCCATTGTAATTCGGCGGGCGGAGAAGTGCCTCACGATGGCGGTGAAACCGCCACCGGCAGGCTGCCGTGGTGGTTTCACCGCCATCGTAATGACCCCCTAAATGCCGCCTGCTACCTTCCTCCTTATTCGATCTCCTCACTCTTTTTCCACTCTCCTGCCAGCTGTAATTACCTGAGGTAGCTAATGAAAGTGGCAGAGGTGCCAGCAGCGGCCCTCCGCCTTAAAAAGACAGCCTTCAATTGTTCCACCCCACTGGGGAAATGTTTGATGACATAAACAGGCCTGTTCAAGTATAGAGAATTCTGGGAGCTTCATCAATCGTTGCATTAGTAGGAGAACTGAACACAGATGCCACATACTGCTTGTACTTCATGATGGGACAAGTCAAACTCTTCTGTGGTCTTCCACTCTGTGTCTTATCCGGGTTATTTGAATCAGATAGATCACATTATTTTTCTCAGGGAAATGATTCTTAACATCTTCTGATGATCTATTTGAATTTTTGCCAGCATAAACACAAGCTGCATAACCATATGTCTGCATTCAGTAGGTGTGTAGGCATCACAAATAGAGTTGCTATCACCACCTGCAGGTGTCGTAGACGTTTAACTTTTCAATCATCCTCTATCAGGTAGTGTAAAATTCAGGCACAATTGTTTTACTGAAAGCTGAATCATCCTACAACCATGTTGTTACCTTGTGTTCAGTGACACCACAAAAAGATAGTTAATTACTGAATTCTTTATCCTTCCATATACTTGAGAAATTTGAGTATTGCACAAAACGCAAGGGCCAGGGTGAGGCCATCTAATGTCGCACCAAGAAGAACCGGAAAGGCGATAGAATTTTTATGTTTGAACAGATTACTTATCCAGTACTGAAATACAGGATCTTTTTGTGGTGTAGCTGTCTGTAATGTTATATAATCTTGTGCCAGCCTGTGATATTTTGTATGTGTGATTCATTTGTAGCCCTGTAGGGTATCAGTCCAGCGATATCGGAATGGGGTGACACCATTAACGTGTTAGAGAGATCAGGTAAACTGCAGCCAAACCGCATGTATGACAGCAATTTGTCCTACCCTGGAGATGGTTTATCTACTGTATACTGTAGATGTGCAAGAGTCTCAAGAAAAGCATGAGAGTGCATGAGGCTGCTCTTCAAAAGAGTCTGACAATTCTGTGACTTTGGAGACATCTAGCAAAGTTAGGCCTGTTCTCTCTGCAGATAAATTAGAACTATATTGAAAATCTTCAATGAAACAATCATAGCCTTTTATTTAAGCACCTATTGTATGTTTTTTTCTTTAAAAGAAGACCTAAAAATTGACACAAATGCTAGCTGCTCCACCACAGAACAACACACTCCAAACAATGAAGCAGTGTGATGGCCATTAAACAAATTTTTCAGTGTTGGAAGAAATAATGTTTAAAACAATAATGAGTCAGTGAGTATATACACATCACAAAACATTTATGGCCTTATTACGACTTTGGTGGTCCTCCTATGTAAAGTCTCTTAAATTGTGATTACAAAGTTTTTGCTGCGATAATGGAGAAGAGACTCGTTCAACGAATGGGAGTGCTGGTCGGTGGTGACCAAAAAAGGTTTATGCCTGGAAGATAACCACGCGCTCTATAAATGCTACTTCATTCATTCATTCATTCATATCCAAGGGAATTAACCCACCTGTTATTGGGGTCTATAGATTTGGCAGTTGCGAACTTAGAACCTCTAGTGGTGATAACACTCGATGCGGCCAAAGCCTATGATCAGGTTAGGTGGAGTCATCTGATGGAAGTACTGAATCATATGGGTCTGGGTGATAGGTTTTGAAGGGTCACTGAGTTAATCTATAGGGCACCCAAAGCAAGGCTATTGGTGAATGGAGAGGTAACTGGGCTGGTGAATATAACTAGAGGGACTAGGCTGGGCTGTCCCTTATCTCTGCTACTGTTTAACATGTACATAGAGCCTTTTGCTCAGAGAATAAAAGTATTGTCCCCTTTTCCTGTAATGGGATGATCTTATGGTGTATACAGATAATTCAGATGAGACAATGGCGCAGATTAAGAAGGAAGGGGAAACGTTTGGTGCACTCTCAGGGTACCAAGTGAATGAAGAGAAAACTGAAATAATGAATTGGAATTGTACCTGGGAGGGGCCAGAAAGGTGGGAAAATATGAGGTATTTGGGAATATAGATGACAAAAGATCTGGGAAAGCTGGCGAGTGCTAATTTGGAAAGAGTTATGAAAGAAAACAATGTGAAAAAATTGAATAATCTCCCCCTGACTGTATGGTTTAACAAACCTAGTGAAAATGCCGATCCTCCCAAAGTTCACTTTTCTGTTTGATTGTATACCTTTAACCTTTGAAGAAAAAGACTGAGAAAAGCACATGGAAATATATCTAGTTTTATATAGGCCAGTAGAGTGGTCAGAACAGCGCGAAAGAAGCTAAGGAAAGAGTTAGTGAATGGAGGGTTTGCACTGCCGGATCTACAGTTCTATGGTTGGACGTTTTAGTTGAAAAATTGCATAATATTGATAGACAGGCCGGGGGAAGATGCAATTGGGAGATGGCTGCAATGCATGGTAAAGAATGAGATGGAGGAGTTTTTTTTATACCAGTATGGCTCCCTGAGAGTTTTTAAAAAAGTGAGGTTGAAGATACTTCAGGCGGCCGCTCGAGTGTGGCTTGAAGTCAGGTTGATTTTGGGGATCCTTTACTACAGTAAGTTCTCGCCAATTTGGAGTTTACCTGGGCAGCCAGAGAGTTTGAAGGATAAGCTAGCCTTGTCAGTCAGGAGGGATTTAGATCAGATGCTGAGGCGATCTGTTAGAAGGAGGTAAGATATTGCGGTGGGAGCTGCTGGCAGAGAAATCTGACGGCACCCTATATCGTTTTAAGTTTATGCAACTGTCGGCGTGGATAAGGAGTCAGGACTCAGCAGGGTATAATGTAACTCTGTGGAGACAGATTTGCAGCAAATTAGTCTAAAGAAAAAGAAGGTATCAACGTGGTACTGGAAGATGGTTGCGGCCGCGGAGATGAAGATAAAACCATCATACGAGGTCTGGAAGAGGGACTTGACACATACGGAGTTGGAAGCTTGAGGGCAAGTATTCTTGAGTTTGCTTTATAGTACTGTCAGACCTGCTTCGTGAAGAAGGAACCATCTTTTTACCCTGCACAGATGCTACTGGACCCCAGCCAAGTGTTTGAAGTTTAAAGGTAAGACGGAGTTGAACTGCAGGAGATGTGGCTCAGCAGCTGCGGATGATATACATATGTTTTTTAATTGTCTGAAGTTGGTGAAGTACTGGGAGGACATTGGTAAGGCTATGAGTCTAATCTTTCGAAAGCAAATTGAGGTAAGCCATACCCTTGTGTTATTCAAGGTTATGGTTGAGGAAGCTAAAGCCAGCATGATGAACGTGGGGAGAAAAAGTTGATTCTGTACTTGGTGTTGTTGGTAAGGAAGGAGATTTGCAAAAATGGTTAATAGTGTAGTCTCCAACAATATCGGAAAAGGAAACCTCTTTCAGGCAGACCTATGTATTGGATGTGGCAAATTGTAATGTGAAAATGATGAGGTTGTGGTCACCGTTTGAGCAGTGGAAAAGGAGGAAGAAAGAGCTGGTCCAATGATTACACCTCAGCACATTTTGTGGTAGAGGGCCATGAACCACGTACCAGTAAATGACCATGGTAATGTGGATGCCAAAAAGGGAAGGAGCACTTTGAAGGTTATATGCATCCATGGTGATATGTTGACAGACAAAAAAAAAAGACAAAAAAAGAAAATGTGTTTCAATTTCAGAAAACTCATGTAGATGAGTATCAGGAAATTTACAACTAGCAAACATCGGCTAGCCAGAAATTAAAATAAAAAAATCTAAAAGAATTTTCTAAAAGAATAGTCTAGAATTAGACAAGAGCATAGTCGCCTGGAAAAAAAAGGCAAGGAGGCTCTAATTGAGCTGCTTCGAACAACAAGCACTTGCAATGCAATAGGTCTCGCATTTGTTAAAGTTAGAGCTGTTGGCATTGAAAATAACAGTGTTTTTTACTTTTATTTTTTTATTTGTGGAAGAGGTGTGGCACAGCGGCCAGGGTGCCTGACTCTGGACCACGGGGTTCACGGTTCGATCCCCGGTGCCGGCGGCAGGTTAGCCCAGCACCATGTGACTCTGGGCAATAGCTCGCTTAATCTTCCCGACGGCCCCCAGCGCTTTGACACCCTCGGGTAATTGTGCGCTTTACAAATACTGGATTTCATTTGCAGTGGAGTTATTATATGTGCATAGCACTATTGCCAATGGTATAAAAAAGCAAAAGTAAAAAACATTGTCATTTTCAATGCCAACAGCTCTAACTTTAACAAATGCGAGACCTATTGCATTGGAAATGCAATCGGTCTCGCATTTGTTGGCGTTATAGGCATTATAAATGCAAAGGTTTTTAACCTAGCCATGTTGCAGGGCGCAGTACCATATGTGGCCAAAAGAGGTCCTATTGGTCCTCTTTTGGCCACATACAGTACTGCACCCTGCAAATTTGGAGTTATTGGCATTATAAATGGCAATGTTTTTTGCCTAGCCATGTTGCAGGGTGCATTAACATATGTGGCCAGAAGAGATCCCATGGGACCTCTTTTGGCCACATATGGTACTGCACCCTGCAGAAGATATGGTAAATCCACCCTACCCATAATGCTTTGCATACAAGACAGTACCACAAGTACATTCAAATAGCTATGTCCATATATACAATTAGTAGCTTTGAAATGTGACAACATAATTATTATATGAATTCCGGATTAGGTTGTACTCTGTGTCTAGCTGATGAAGGGAAATTTATAGAAGGTCTCATATAAATGTGAGATGTGCTAGAGAGTAAAGTACCACTGCCAGCCTTGCTTAGACCAAGCGTGATTCCTGCCTGAAGCCCGTTAAGAAAATAGTGCCTTGAGTGGTGGGAATGGGTGTAGGACAGGTTCCAGAGCTTTTCCCAGGATGCAAAAGAGCTGCTGCATGGGAAAAGAAGAGGTCGTTCAGGACGCTGCAGAGGAAACAGCAGCAACTGTAGAGCAAACTGCAGCAACTGTGCAAACCCGAGCTCGGGGGATGGGACGTGGATGACGACTGAAGGAAAGCCGAAAGGGGCTCACAGAGCACTTTAGGGAGGAATCCAAGAAAATCATCTTCCGGACCAGAACCGAGAACCTTGAACAGGACGAGAAATACAACAGCTTCTTCTTCTTCAAGAAACTTCACTCGGCCCACACACCGCTGGTAGAGCTTCGGGACTCGGAGGGCAACCTCCAAAGTGAGAAAGCACAACTCATGAGAATCATAACAGACTTTTATGGCGAGCTTTACTCACCGAAGTTGTCAGAGAGCGCCCAGGCAGATAGTTTCCTGGAAGGCATCTCAAAGACACTGGGTCCAGAAGAGAGGGAGGGCCTGAATGCGTCCTTCACCATGGAAGAGCTGCACTTGGCTTCTACGACTACCAAGAGGGACAAGATGCCTGGAAACGACAGTCTCCCAGTGGAACTTTATGTCGAACTGTGGGACCTGATGGGGCCAGAATTGCTGGACCTCCACGAGGAAATGGTGGGCAAGGGCACTATGCAGCAATCCCTGCGAGAGGGCATGATAACAGTTTTGTAAAAGCAGAAGGGAGAGAGAGAAGACCTCAAGAACTTGAGGCCCATCCCGCTCCTTAATGTGGACTACAAAATTCTTGCGAAGGTGATGGCCAACTGCCTAAGGAAAGTGATAGCGAAGATAGTTCACCCTGACCAGACCTGTGGGACACCATCAAGTACGTCAAGAGCTGCAAGGTCCCGATGGCCTTGGTCAGCTGGATTAGGAAAAGGTGTTTGACTGCGTTTCTCATGAGTTCATGGACCGGACACTCAGAGCACTGAGACTGGGAGACTTCTTTGACGTAGTGACCACAATGTATAGAGATATCTCTAGCACGGCGTTGGTTAATGGCTGGAAAACCGACCCCTTTGCCGTCCTGTCAGGTGTTATGCAGGGCTGTCCGCTCTACCCTCTTCTGTTCATCTGTGTGGTAGAGCTCCTCGCCGAACGCATCAGAATGAACAGGAACATCACAGGTGTGACAGCGCCAGATAGCAACGGAAAGGGCGAAGTGAAGTGCTCACTATACATGGATGATGTCTCAGTCTTCTGCACGGACGGACAATCTGTGAAAGACCTGGAGAGGACTTGTATTGAGTTTGGAAAGACGTCTGGAGCAAAGATCAACAGCGGCAAGTCAGAAACCCTACTCTTCGATCACTGGACCCCGACCCAAGACCCACTGCCATTCCCCATCTGGCAGGATTTCCTGCAGCTCCTTGGAATCTGGTTTGGCAGAGAAGGTGCTGCAGAAAAGACATGGGAAGAAAGAAAGACTGGCAAAGACGAAGCAGAAGCTGGGACTCTGGAGCCTCCAGAAGCTGACGATCAAAGGGAAGTCTTTGGTCCTGCGGAACGAGACCCTGCCAGTGCTCCAGTATGTCGCTCAAGTGTGGCCATTGCAAACCCGTACGGCCAAGGCCATCACTAGAATGATTTTCTACTTCATCTGGAGCTTGAAGATGGACAGAGTGAAGAGGGAGGTGATGTTAAGACCGATGACAAGGGAGGCAAAGGAGTGCTGGACATCACCACCATGCTGCCGGGAATCTTCATGTGCTACTGCGTGAGGAGCACTCTGAGGACCGAAGATGAGATTCCTACCGGCTTTCTGATGGCACGCTTCTTCCTGTTGCCAACGTGGAGGCACCTCGGATGGGCAGAGTGGGTGAGCGCCGCCCCCTACAACTGGGACACCCGGTGGTTTTACAAGGAAGTGGAGAAGTTCATCAAGGAGTTCGGACTGGAAGCTGCTGCTCTAGCCACGTGGACTCCTAAGATCGTGCAAGGGACATCAGCGAGCCGATGGGCACCCTCCCCTCTGCCACAGCAACCATGTGAGGGAGAACGTTGCCTCCAAGCGCCTGACCAACCAGCAGAAAGTTATCGCCTGGATGGCCATCCAAGGAGGACTGCCAGTGAGAGCCTTCATGCATGCAAGAGGACTCACCCGATACTAGGCCTGCCCGAGAGGGTGCACCACGGACAAGACGACCTACCATCTCTTCTGGGAGTGCGCGTACGCACAGGACCTGCTGAAGGCCCTAGGCATGGAGCTTAGGGCCTGGATACCCACGTCATGCATTACCGCAGACTCAGTGATGTATGGTCTGTTCCCAGGGACACATGCACTAGGGGACCTCCAGGACTGCTGGAGGCTCCTGTGCGGTTTTAAAGATGTTCTTCTTTTTTCAAGAAACCGCCTGGTAGTAGGGAAGAACGAGACATCGACCCTTGTGTGTCGAAAGATGATCCACAGCCTCCTGCGTGACTACGCTGCACTGGACAGATCAGATGAAGACAGTGACGACGAAATATGAGGACCTAAAGGGGTCCCCTTTTACCTTTACACAGGGGGGGCCCTGGAAGGCTCAGGCAACGAAGAAGACGTTGAGCACAGCTGAGGACCCAAAGGGGCCCCCTGACCTTACCTGGGGGTAAGGGGGGGGGCCCAGAGGGGCCAATAACCTGTTTTGTCCATTTTTCTTTAACCCCAGGAACTGGATGGTGACAGGGGAGAGGAGAAGGCGGATGAAGACAGGTGGAGCAAATGTAGTTATTTACTGTATGTATTTGACCAACGTGACCTTTTCCCTTCACAGGTAAAAGGTCAATGGGATAGGTTGTGCACATGTTGTCTAGTTTGTTACCAACGACTTACAAATAAAAAGGGCTTTGTGGAAGGTAACGATTGATGTAACTGAACCAGAAACAAGTCCCTGACAAGAGGTAAAAAGGTTTAAAAAAAAAAAAATAGTGCCTTGAGGGTGTAATTAAAACCTAGGGAGTAACAACACATGTAACAGGGGGTGTCCGCATGACGACCTACCATCTCTTCTGGGAGTGCGCGTACGCACAGGACCTGCTGAAGGCCCTAGGCATGGAGCTTAGGGCCTGGATACCTACGTCATGCATTACCGCAGACTCAGTGATATATGGTCTGTTCCCAGGGACACATGCACTAGGGGACCTCCAGGACTGCTGGAGGCTCCTGTGCTGTTTTAAAGATGTTCTTCTTTTTTCAAGAAACCGCCTGGTAGTAGGGAAGAACGAGACATCGACCCTTGTGTGTCGAAAGATGATCCACAGCCTCCTGCGTGACTACGCTGCACTGGACAAATTAGATGAAGTCAGTGATGACGAAATCGGAGGACCCAAAGGGGTCCCCTTTTACCCTTACACAGGGGGGGCCCTGGAAGGCTAAGTCAACGAAGAAGACGATGAGCACAGCTGAGGACCCAAAGGGGTCCCCTGACCTTACCTGGGGGAGGGGGGGGCCCAGAGGGGCCACTAACCTGTTTTGTCCTTTTTTCTTTAACCCCAGGAACCGGATGGTGACAGGGGAGAGGAGAAGGCGGATGAAGACAGGTGGAGCAAATGTAGTTATTTACTGTATGTATTTGACTAACGTGACCTTTTCCCTTCACAGGTAAAAGGTCAACGGGATAGGTTGTGCACATGTTGTCTAGTTTGTTACCAGCTACTTACAAATAAAAAGGGCTTTGTGGAAGGTGACAATTGATGTAACTGAACCAGAAACGAGGCCCTGACAAGAGGTAAAAATGTTTATTTAAAAAATAGTGCCTTGAGGATGTAATTAAAACCTAGGGAGTAACAACACATGTAACATGGGATGTCCGCATGGGAGGTAACAAGAAGAGACAAGGCGGTAATAAGGAGGGACTACCAAGCCTATTGACCAATAAAAATCCACCATTTACAAAGGACAGGCACAGGAGCCAATTAAAAAGATGGGCGGAAAGTGGGCGGAGCTTTATGCCCATATCCTGAATACAGCATGTCTCGAAGAGACAGCGCAAGCGCTGCCTAGGCAAGACCTAAAAATGTCAATTCGTATAGAAAGCTCCAAATCGAAACAGACACTTGAAAAAAACTGAAGTTGGGCTTCCGAATGTGCACTTCAAGCAGAACTGCAAGTGCCAGCATTTATACTGGGGCTGCCAGCAGAGAAGCAAGAAGGGTGTGTGCACATACCACTGAGATCGATTCATGTTTGCCGTCATCAAATATTAAAGAAGTGCTGTCATAGCCGATAGGTTTCACCTTTGGGATCTATTTGCTTTTCCTTTCCTTTTGGCGATGCTGTGCAGAATGAGCAAAAAAACAAAGAAGAAAAATATGATTCATGATGTGATGCACGCACAGGTCATACCAGAAAGAGGTCATCTTTGAGGAGGGACTTGGCTCCAGCAGTGTAGGAGGGTCTGGGTTTGCTGGAGGGGTATTGGGTTTTAGATTCTTGGTGCCCAAAAGAACAAAGCTTGTATGTTTTTCTTTCCTTTATTTACGGGCTATCAGTCCGCCAAATGATCCCTCCAACCCCAAACTCTGTCCTACACACTACTGCGGGTGTCACTTGCAGCTGATGCAACAGAGTTGTGCAGAATTAATCTATTTATACCACTCATGGAATTTACTGCCTCCCATAATTCTGCTATGGTCCAGGCACTTGAAACATATTTAGCCTAGTATGTTTTAAGGGGCAGTTGACAGACCACATCCTTCGAAGCTGCAACTAGACTCAGAGCATGTCCACAACAATCGGCATTTCCTTATTTGGGACTGCCATTTTTTTTTAACTCTGAGAAACAGATACTAAAATAAATGAAATAATAATCAACGGGGGTGTATCCTCGTTTAGAAGTTTATCGAAAATTTGCACTGGATTGACTTGAATTCCCAGCACCCTATGTTGCATTTGTAGTGTTACTGTTTATTGTCCCTTTTTGGCAGTAATGACTGAAGCAGTTTCTGCAGACCACTGCATGTTCTAGAAAGCAGTACTGCACACTCTAGATGAAGCAGGGGGGCAATATAGTAAATTGCAATCAAGGGAAGAAGCTCCAGCTGTTCACGTAAACAAATCCATAAAGTTATTAAAGATACTGACATGCTTTGAGCCCGGTCTGACTCTGCTGTGTATTCTCCTCTCCTGGCTTCACAATAATTTGTCGGTACTGTCCATGGAAAAGAGAACGACTCCGACTACGTTGAGAAAACTGAGCTGCTACAACAGCTATGAGACAGGAGAGTGGTGGGTCTTACCTTAAATCCTGTCCAGGAAAGCTGGCCCAATACACTGGGTCTTGTTGCTTTTTCTATCATTCAAGGCAGTCTCTTCAGGTAATAACTACTACTAACACTGTATACTTCGGGTGGTAAGACTACTAGTTATCACTTCACGTGATATGCCACGTCAGTCCAACACTACACACGGAACAGAACATCAAAACTGCACCAGGCACAGCTCAGATATGGCAAAAAGGAGGTCCTGAGGCACCCAAACCCAACAAAACCTCTTAATAAATTAATTGTACGCAACTCTGTAAAAGCACACTGCAGAGACGCCATATAGTTGGATGTCAATGTGCTTACCACAGTATTTACCATTAAATAGGAAAACACGTGAGCTACCAACACAACACACTGGAGCACTTTACACTCAGTACAATGCTAAAATGGATATCGCCCACAACAGGATTCAACCTAATCATCAACAGTACTAACAGTACAGATTAAGGAGACAGTGGATTGCTCCTCCTCATGCTGTAATGTGGGTCCGCTGGTCATGCGCACTGAGGTACAGCTGAGCAAGCGGAAGCAGCTAGCACGCTCCTGCACTCCGCTCCTGCCATTGTCTCGTTGATCTCCCACTGTCTGCGCTGTGCCTGCCTCCGCTGCTTGGGTGGCTGACAGAGATTTAAGATTGAAGGTGAGGTTGCTATTGGGATTTCTATCTAGTCAAGCCGAGGTGGATTTGTTGAGGTGCTCGACGACAGTACACCGGTAGTGGGTGAGGTGCAAATTGGGCTGACCGCCTTTTGATGCTCTGGCTCCTCTATGTTATTAAGCACATATTGAGGGGAGAGTGGAAGAGAGTTGGGCTTTCGGAAGGAAAAGAGGTGCTTTGGAAATTACCCCTTAAGACGTTTTGTAAGACGCTTCTGAACATCCTTCTACAGACGTTGAGTAGGAGGATATTGCATGTCCCATATATTCTAGTAGGCTGCTGCTGCAGGAATACCCAGATTTTGTGCTGACTTGGCCCCTCGTCCTGGGGAGGTAGGAGGAGAGGCAGGATGGCTTTCAGCACGCTATTGTGAAATGTACCATAGGTGTGAACCCAGCGGAACTGACAGAGATTCTCAGCATTTTATTTTTTTTATTAGCCGGGTGGCGGGCTGAGAGAGTGCCACAAGGAAAGGAGAAGGCGGCGGTGCGGCTTGCTGTTACAGTTAGTGATCCAGTTAGTGAGTCGAGTTGAGCCCATGTAGGAAACAATTTTATTATTGTTGTAGTATTTCATTAAAAAATATATTGGGCAGGTGCCATAGTAGAATTGTTTTATTAGAAAGTTAGACAGAAGCTGCTATATGTACTAAGCAACTAGAGGGTGTGGGTGTTAATCTTAAGTGGTAACTTAGGGTCTAATTTAGATGTTGGCGGACGGGTTACTCGGTCACAAAGGTGATGGATATCCCGTCCGCTGAAATATAAATCCCATTATGGCCTGTGGGATTTATATTTCGGCGGACGGGCTATTCGTCACCGTTGTGACGGAGTAACCTGTCCGCCAACATCTAAATCAGGCCTTTAGTGTTTTCTTCTCTTTTAATAACAGAAGAATAGTTTTCAAAATGACAATTAGAAAATTACGAAATAGGACAGAGGTAGTAAAGAGAAGATCTTCATCATAATAGGTAATTACATGAAGGCATAAATCTACATTAATTGGCTCCTCAAAGACTCTGCTGACAATTCCTCTTTTCTTCCCCGAAGTCACAAGATATATCTCAACAAATTACATTGATGAAAAAGTCAAAGAAGGTAACTCAGACAAATTCTTTAATGGAAACACGTTTAAGTTTCGAGGGTATACTTGTTGAAAATGTAGAACTTTCAAACCCTACTTTTGGGATACCTTTGGATTACACGCTTCCAGACATTGAAAATATTCAAGTATTAGCTGTTGACAAACACTGTCCAGTAAAGGCATCAATGGATCTCTTTAATAGTATCCCAATACTTTAATAACCTGGAACTCGAGCCAAACCTCCCGATATCTCCTTGTGTTTACTTCTGTATTTAAGTCAGAAAGCTCCTTTAATCTTACACAGGACTATGTTCAGCTGTCAGCAGCCTGTCCGGATCTAAATAGAATACTGGGTGCTGTTTTGTCATTTTAGAAAAAACGTAATTACATTCTGACATATTTTGGAGATGTCTACAACTATATTACTATCACTAATGGTAGACACAAGGATAAAAACTCAATTGAAATACTATTGAGTACTAAAGGGAAGGGTGAGTACGAGGACGATCAAGAGTTATAATATATGTACAAGGGTGTCTAACTCTAAGTGTCTAACTGAAAAAAAGAACTACAGCGCCTTCGAATCCATCAATTCCTTCTCAAGCTGATAACTTTGAACAGGTTCATTTGTGTGGAATCTTTACCATCACTAATATATATATATATATATATACACACACACACATATATACAACAAATATTCCTCTCTTCCCAGATTTCTTAAAAAAGAAAAAGACATCAGTAGTACAAACAAAATTCATAACAACCACCCAAAAAACGCCTTTTTCAGAAGAGTTCTTACAAATTGTAAGCTGCCAACACGAAGACTTCAAAGAGAAATTAACGTAGCAGACTTTTTTATTTAGTATTAACTCAATTTTTAGTGCAATGTAACAACACATATACAACTATGTTGTACTTGTATCTACCTTTCATGCATACACATGGATTACAAGGAGACATGCACCCCGATATACTGCTTTCAGTATTTACAATATCTTAGGTGGAAAGCAGGTTGGCTACAACGCCCTGAAATGCCAAATTACAGATGCTGTTTTTTCCATCAAATGATGAATTTTAAGTAGAAAAGGGTAGAAATGATAAACAGCTTGCAGCACTCATTCATAAAGTGAATTAAGGTGAAGGCAAATGAAGTAACCGCAATATGAATACACCATTACTTTATTACACTCAACAGACTAATATTGGCAGCATCCACTTACTTATAAGCTGGTCAAAGATAAGCCCATTCCAACTTACAACAGTCTACAAAAATGCTTAAAATAGGACAGAGTGCTGTAAGGACTTTAAACAGCATGTGATATAAATAATTAGTTTGTGTTTCTATTTTCAAATCACTTTTCTAAGGCCACTTCTTCCTTCCCGGAGCCCCCTCACCTCAGATGAACTATCTCCGTTCGCAAGTATTTAGCAAAATGTACGCTGCTTTGCAGAAGTTATGCAAGGACAATATCAAACGATGGCACACAAGTAGTCTGCTTGTTTCAACATATCATTGACATGGATTCAGAGGTAAATTTCCTTTTCAGGGATTTATTTTGATAGGGTGAAACTTGTTAGGGTCCATGTGTATTTTTTGTGTCCTAGTGGACTTAAGACGTAAGCAGTCCCACAAATGGAATGTCCTCGCTTTAGAAGGAGTGAAGGTTATACCTAAGAGGAGGAGCCTTGACCACCAAGCATTGAAACATTTGTGAAATGTAAGTCCCTAAGCTTCTGAGTAGAAGCAGAGACACAATTGTAAGAATTGTAAGAATGGGGAATCACACTGGGGACAAAAGAAGGACTGAAATAGCACTCTACTAGCTACTGAAAACCAAATAAGCCTGCAGTTGGTTATGGAGACATGCGTCCCGGATTTCAGGATAAATGAGATGTGTTAGGCACAGCCATGATCCATTTAACAGTTATAATTTATTTTTTGGTGGTTCTCGATAGAACGAGTTGACAAGCCTCACCTTCAAATTCTCCCAAGAAGAGTCAACAATGATTTTATCCGCACCTTTAAAGGAAGATTAGGTGGAGTAGATCTCGTACTAGAAGGTACACTTCGGGGCCAGCATCAAAAGCATCAGGATCTAATTTTGCTCGAAGGTTTTCAGGGAATAAAAGGAGTAATATCTGAAGTGGTGCTGAAGAGTTCCACTGCTGTGGAAATTAGGTGAACATCTTGAGGTTCTGACTTGTTACTTAAGCCAAGTCTTGGTCATTTAGAAGGCAAAATCCTCCAGGCAAGCTTTTAGGATGCTTACAGAAAGAAGGCAGAGGTTGGGAATTTCGGGACATGCAAAAGGATCAATCTAGTTTATGGTTTTCAGTGCACCGAACTACGGGGCCAACTATCTACATAGCAAAAGAGAAGGTAGGAATGATACTGTCCTCAAACAACAGCTTAGAAAAAGTAGAATATAATCCAGACTAAGTGAAGAGTGCCCACAGGTAAATAATTAACAAAATGGACCGGTAGAATGTGAATAGTGATTCAAGGTTGTGACAGAGAATATTAAAATCAGGTTGTTCAGCACAAGTCAATAGAAACTAACATGTAAGAGGCTTCAGGTTTTGTGCTCAAAGGTGTATAATACAGAATGCTACTAGTATACAGAAGAAGGTTAGTGTGCCTGAAAGATGCACTTTATATTTTGTATAGTGCTTATGAGAAGTTATGAGGGATTAAAGCAATAGGCCAAAACCAGTCCAGATTCATGTTAAATGCCTTCAGCACAGTCCCACTTGTGCTTCCAGCAGGAAATCCAGAATTACTCTCCGTTAAGGGGACGTACTCTTGAGAAGTGCCTAATGATTATAATTATTATGCCTAAAGATTATAATTGCACATATTTAGTCACTGGGGAAGATATGTCTAAGAAAAAAGCACTGAACAAGACCTCGTTGGTAAGACATGACCGTTTAAGTGATGGGTAGGCACGTGCGCTCTGGGCGATTAAACATTATTGGCAGGGCATGATTTGGGGTGCTTGTTAGTGATCTATCATAAGGGGGTTGGTTTGCTCTACCTTTTGGAGCAGCCAATCAACTATAGCTCTCTAGCCTGACCCTAAAGTCCACCGTCCTGGGCTGTGCTTCAGAGACTGCATAATTTGCAAATTGTTCTTTTCACTGCCCATGTGAGTTTATTCACTGTCCTAGGCGAAGCTGTAAAAAGCACGTAGCCGGTATCACTTTGTTCACATACAGGGAGAACGTATCCTCAGAACCTTTTCCACAAGTAAATGTTGTGGATTCTTAAAAAGGAATAAAGCTGCAGGTGTTACGGAGGTTGGTCAAGGAGGGAAACAACTATACCCTGACAAAACTTTCTTTCTCTTCACAAACATAATCTTCATTGAAGTTTAACCCCTAGGTTTTTTGGATAAAGGTGCTTTTTATTATGTTTATTTCGGAGTGAGACCCCATAAAACATGCACAGCAACAATATACAGCATACAATAAAAACATTAAAACAGTCGATTTGACATTTAATCTTTGTAATTTACAGTGATCCCTAAATATGTGCCATCACCAGACAATTAATTAAAAGCTCAAAATGCAATGTGCAACAACTGCTATTAGCAGAAAGTACAGTATTTAAAACATGGATGAAATAGTTCAAAGCATAATACCTACAGGATGTCAACCTACATGCGATCATACCCTAACAAGATCGACAAAACTACCATTTTTATAGTATCCTAGGTCACAATTTGTGGATAAAAAAGCAATTACAATCGGTCCTAATGATTAAAAAAATTATTTCAGTTAACTATAAAAATGTTAAACCGTCACTAAGAAAACAAGTAGCTATAGCCGTACTAGCCACAAGGTAAGCCTAAAATCCTTTAAAAAGAAATTGTTTACAGAGAGTATCCTAGCCCCTTTCTTTCGATCCAAATCGCATATAAATATCTACTCGCGTAAAAAACAATATGGGGATCGGTATTTGTCCGTAGCATCCTCGAAGCTACTGAATATTGTCTTATTCCAAAGTTAATGCAAAGTGTTTTGATCAAAGTGCTTCTAGCTCTTTTATACAGAGGGCAGAAAATGAACAAATGGTCTAAGTCTTCTATAGTAACCCCACAAGAAGGACATAATGCTTGGGCCTCAGATGGTTGCTTCCATTTACACTGTAATTGGACAATCTGGAGAGAGCCCATCCTGAACATAATATATAATGTTCTAGCTTGGCAAGGGGTAATAGCATCCATGAAGGGTTCAAAGGCAGGGAAACACTTAAATGATAGGAATGCTGACATACGACTATCAGGTCTAATATTCCTTTAGCATTACTCATATGTATAGAGCCAAAACGCCGCCTTTGCGGCTGCCGTTGATCCACCAGTTATAGTTGAGGGGTCACTCCATGGTAAGTACATGCCTAAAGCTTGAGAACTGAATTGAAGATGTGAAAACCATGTGATGGAATTTTAATTTTTCATACCTAAGATCTCAAAGCGCTTTTGTATGATTCTAATTCAGGAATTGTCCACAATCTGAACCCAAATAAGAGTGGTTTTAGGGCTGCTATATTGCTTACACGTTTAAGCCCTATGCCATAAAATAAAGCAAATAGGGGTGTGTGTACTGGGATAGGCTAAACAGCAACCTAAAAATGTATTTTCTTTAGCAGCTAATTCCTACTTGTTCACATGTCCCCAAATTTCAGCTCCCTACAAGGCTGCACTCTGAAATTTGGCTGGATATATCTCAATAGACGATGAGACATGTCTGTGAGTAGTTTTTTGTACTTTTTTATAACTGCAGAGGCACCTTATAGCAAGATGGTACTATTTTTGTGTAGTTATGAGGACCAGGATAGGGATTTGTCTAGTCCAATTCCTAAATAGTCAAAGCTGTCCACCTTATGCAATATAGATCCCTTCACGCTGAAGTTACCTCGCCTAGGAGATTTTATAATTCCAAATGAGTACAAGAGATTAGTAAAGTGTCATCAGCAAACAAAAGGGCTGGAACGGAACTTAATTGAGTCTAGGAGAATTATGGATACAATCGCTCAAGAAGCTTATTACATCATTTATGTATAGGGAAAATAAGGTGGGGGCCAAGACGCATCCCCGATGTACTCCTCTCTCAGTTTTTATACGGTCAGTTAGCTCACCTCATGAACCCAATCTCACTAGGGCATATTTTGCCATATGCAGTTTTACAATAATGTTTAGCTGGTCAGGGCTCATTCCCATTTGTCCTACGGTATGCCACAAATGCTCTCTCTGGACTAAATCAAAAGCCATTTTAAGATCTACAAATGTCGCATACAGGTGATCTTTTAGCTGGAGGTATTTCCAGCGGATTACGGTAAACCAGAATATCTGATCTACACTGCTAGTTTTAGGTCGGAAGCCTGCTTGTAGAGAAGAGATTATACTGGCTTCGGTTATCCAGTCTTGTAATTTGTCCATAACAAGGTGGTAAAACACCTTCTGGAGGTTGTCTATCAGACTAATTGGCCTGTAATTCCTTGGGTTTCTTCTGTCGCCCTTTTTAGGTTTTGCCTGCACAGCGCTTGCGCTGTGCTTGCGAAATCTCTTGCAAATGAAAAAAAAAATCTTAAAGTCCGCCCATTATTTACCACTACTTACCACTGGGTGGCTTCCATGTCATTCTCCTTTCTTCTCTTGTGATTTGACAGCGCCTCCTGCTCCTTTCTGCTCCCTCCAGGCCTTCCGGTGGAGTCTGGACCAAGTACAGCTTCCTGTCTGCGGCCAGTGTCCTTTTACTGGCTGCAGGCTGCTACAAGTACTTTTTAAAAACTTTAAAATAGGCAATCTCTAAGAGTGCATGTCTGCAGTCCATCTCCCGGCCCTCCCTCCCTCACCTCGTGTTGCGACCCTCTTCCTGCCCTCCCCCCGCGTCTCTCTCATGTTGGTTTGATTTTGTTTTGTTTGTATTTTTTGCATGTATGATGTCTTATTTAAAGGCATTCATCAAGTGTGTCCGAGACAGTCCATGCCTCACAATGCAAGTGTATTTTCTGGCAAGACGCCAGGTTGCAGCTCATTGTACAGGAGGGGTCATTACTGATATAATTGTGGTCTCCCCCTTCACTTTCCCCGAGTCAGGTCACAAGAGGGGGGTAAGTGCTTGGGTTAAAGCAGCGACACCCTCTGGGTGCTGCACGGAACATGCTTAAACAGTACTGCAGTACAGCAATGCAAACCAAACAAAATCTGTAAACTGCTTAATAGAATTATAAAACCTGCTGGGTGCTGCACGAAACATGGTTAAACTGCAGTACAGCAACACAAACCAGAGAAAATCTGTAAACTGCTTAATGGAATTATAAAACCAGATGGAAATAACTTTGACAAGAATCCTTTACAAGTTTAATGTCCCGTCTTCAGCTAAGATGGAGCTGATGTAATTGAGGGAGCCATGCTATTCGGGGAGCGATTGAATTTACCAAACCAAGATCAAATAGTTGACCGCTAAGCGCCCAACTTTCATTTGTCGCGTTTAATTTTATTTAAAAAGGTAAGCCCGTCAATCATAACGAGTTCCTGCAGAGTAACCTGGAACAGGTAGACCCCCCTCACAGCATGACAGGCGTCCTCCGCTGCAGGACTGGGGGGCGTGCAAGGTAGTGCCACAGATTTCCCAGGGGCCTCCTCTTCCTGCCCCTTGTTCTGTGAAGGACAGTGTCCTGGGACAGGTAGAGACCCTCACAGCATGTCCAGAGTCCCGCTGGACACCGATTGAAATGTAGGACATTACATGAAAGCATTTATTTCACATCGGGTGAATGATTAGAGTTTTGGGGTGCTGCAAACTTTATGTTTAACTTAATAAAGTGAATGAGAAGTAATTGACTCCTGACTTTTTTTTTACATGTGAATGGTGACACTATCTTTATCCTTTTTATTCACTTCCAACATTATTTCACACTCTACAACTAATTCCAATATTGTATGTTCTTCTTTTGTCTGATCTGATGTACTACAGCATTTGGCCAAAGTGTTTTATTCCAAGGATCCTACAATCTGCTTTCAGTCCCAGTCTTTGGACCTGGCAAGGTGCACATGATTTGCACACCCATAACGTAAAGAAATCCATTAGTTCTTCTTATCACACATGACAGTTCTCCCTTCTGATTATTTCCATAAAATCTCCATACATTTCTATTCCACCAATAGATTAATCCAGCACACGAACTCACACAACTCATTGTGTGTCCTACTCTCTTTGCCACTACAATCACTTCCCCAAGTTTGGATAATCTTTCAACATTAAATCCTACCATAATCAATATCCAGATAATAAAAAGTGGCGTATGATAAAATAATAAATTATCTAGATAATAAAAAATTATTTGCTGCCCTTTGCGATCTTTCAAGCATGTTTTAACTTTATTCTTTAAGTATGTTTCAAGGTAACTTCATGCGTCTCAATAATGTCTGCACAAAGATTTCTGCAGGGTTTCCACAAGTCATTTGTCCCTGACATCTCCTACCACTCACCTCCTACAACGTTAAGCTTTGTCTTTTCCTTGATATGAACTACTGTCCCAGCTGCTGGCACAGCTCAAGTTAGTTGATTTGAGCATGCAGACCTTCTTGCTTTATTAAGCACCTTCCAAAGCAAGAAGCCATCGAGAGCATCACCAACATGGAAGCACAGATATCACCTACATCAGCAAATACGGGGTGGCTGGGGGAATCACTTAGTATGAAGGCTGAAGTGCATAGCATGAATAGTCCATACTACCTGTAGCAGGATATCAGAATATCCTATACAGAAATATTACCCGACATAAATATTGTGTCCAACATATTGAGTACAAAAATATTGTCCAGTTGAATCTAGAATTTCTATAATTGCAAAGGGTGTATATTTTTGTAAATTATCTTTAGAACATGCTATTTATGTCAGGTGACATCATGGTACCACAACATTAGTGCTATTGTTATGTTTCATATAGGTACCCTAATATAGGCCCGGGAAATATCATACACCTTCACCTACATTATCTCCCTTATACTACACAGTAACAAGCCTATAGGATTAAACCTTTACCTAGTTCTAGTCCTGGGCGCAGAAGGAGGGTTTTCCTTGAACAATAGCGTCCTATAACTTCATCAATGGACTCATACAGTATGAATGAATATTCATGAGGGTTTTTGGAAACCAGGCAGGGGCTACACCACCTGCATAATATCTACGTACAAGGTTCATCCCATACGTCATCCTCAAATCCAACAATGGCTAATACAAGAAACAAGGGACAGAGAAACCCTAGATACTTTTTGTATAAATACAGCACATCTTGCTAGGGTTAGCAGAGGGAACCGAGACTTCCAGGACGACACACTGACCAGAGACACTGAGGCTCCTGCATGCAGACGCTCCAGCTGACAGTGGTCTAACACATCCCTCGCGGGGTGTCCAACTCGAGACCAGGACGGGGTCCCACATTCTCTCACTTCAGGTAATGGGGGTAGACGAAATCCTAGAGGGATTCTTGGCTTCACATCTAGATAGGCATCGTAGGAGTACGCGCACTTTTTATCATGCATTCTATATTCATGTATGTATTCATGATTATTGCAAGATGGTAGAACTGTACTATCCTTTTATTTTCACTGTACTGCTAATTATATATATCTGCTACTGTCTAACGGTTGTTGCAGCACATCTATTTTACACTAGAAGAACAACTGTGCAATAAATTCTTATTGTAACACGCCCGACTGTTTCTTCTGTGTATCTCTGAGACCGAATAACTGAGCATGAGTGACTGAGTGAAAAGTAGTATATTGTTTCCACGATCCTGGGGGATCAGGGTTGTCATGTTCTGTTGTATTCCTCTTAGGGTGTCCATACATGGGTTTTCCTGTATCATGTCCTTATATAGGCACAATTCGCCCTGCCCTTATATAGGCATAAAATCCCAGTCCTTATTTAGGCATTAAACCGTGCACTCCAAATACAGGCATGGTCTCCGACATCCGTCCACCCTAACGTCACAACGAGTTCTTGAAGAACAGACCCTTGAGGCTTCGGGAGTTTCCCTAGCACAGGACTATTGATTTCTTCAAGGACTCATCTATTATGCATGAACCATTATACCTTGAGGGTTCATTCATGACGTCTTCCGCTGTCCGATTCACGTCAATGCTAACATTCTGAGGTACCTCTCAGGTATAAATATACCTTCCCTAGCCCTTGTAATTCAGAGGAGACCTCGACTTCAGAGGAGCCCGTTTCCCGGCCTGACGCACTGAGAAGACGCTGTCATCCCTGCACGCAGAGAGTCCAGCTTCACGTGATCTGACTTCCCTCGCGGGGTGTTGGAGTTCGAGTCTGGCAAGAGATTCCCACCTCTCTCATTCTTAAGGTATGGAGCTGACTAGAAACCTAGAGGGACTCTTGGCATACTAGGCATACTAGGCTTAACATACTCTTAGTATACCATAGTAAGGAATACTTCACCTACTTCATACCTCTCCCTACACCTAGGTTAGGTACATTGGGGTAGAACTAGCTTAGAAACGCATCGTATGAGTACTCGCATTTTTAGTCTATGTTATTTATGTAAATGAATATCTACTAAAGATCATGCTAGCGCAGTATTATTTATTTCTACTGCTTACACTGTACATTATTTATCTTGCATACTGTCTTGTGATCATAACAGCACATATTACTTACACGAGAAACAAGACTGTTCAATAAATCTTTTATTGAAACGCCCGTCTATTCTTTCTGTGTAACTTTGAGGAAAACTAAGCATGCACGATTGAGCTGAGTGAAATAGTTATCTATTGTTTCCACGACTCTGGGACACGTTCTGATTCTAAAGGGAAACAAAGTTGTCATGTTTTGCGGCTGCCAGAAACTACTCCCTTCTTGTTTATCAAGGAGTTTCTAGTGGCTTCTGAGCTAGCTGGCACACGTAATTAAGTTTGATATACTCGATAGGGACATATTGACCGTAGTCCTATGTCAAACCTATAGGGTATATTATTCCAATGCGCAGAGCCTATTAGGGAAATAGGAGCTACACTACATGGCGCCCAACGGTTTGGTAAGGCGGTAATTTAATGTTAGATACTGAGTAACTCAGCCGTGCCTCTTCTCTCAGAGACCCCTACCCATATACTCCAAAAGACGTCTGGAGTGGGCAGGGTTAAGTATCCGCCACGGCTACATAGGGAAGTACCCTATATATTAGCTGTTTGGTTTGCTCAACGTTGAAGGATACAGTGTTCCAAAATATTGTGCACCTCATCTTTCCTTGAAACTTGTTCTACATTTTTCAAAAAACAAAATGTCCATAAAAGGGGACGAAGCCACCGGAAACGGTGGAGCTGCGGCTGACCCAGCCATAGCAGTTTTTAACTTTACTGGTTTAAATGAAGGGGAGGAGGGTGTCATAGACATCCATCCAAACTTAAGAAGAGCCATCACTCTAAAACTTATAAAACACGGCCTACCACCAAGAGGCGGTAGAGCAGTTTTCGTGATAGAGGCACACGAATCCTTTAAGACAGAGGTATTCTATTCATGGGTAATATTTCCTGAATCCAATCCAGTTACAAAACTGTTTCACTTCTACAAAGAAGATGATCCACCAGAGGAATACATTCCTTTCGAGGATTTAGAAATTCCATTAACATACCAGGAGCATCAGCTCTGGTTTAAAGGCGCCCTAAAACATCACAGAAACATTACCAGGCTCGGTCCACTAGGTAGACCAGGAGCAACATGGCCGATTCTAGCCGGCTACACACCTCATCCTGAACTGGATATAATGTCAGATGAGGAACTACTTACTCAACTTACAGAGTTAATAAAAATCTACAGACAATTGGTCCAATATGTCATGCGGACTTTCACAGTCCAACCACCATTGACACTTCCAAATCAAACCCCTCAACCGGGGAATACACTAAAAATTACACCACAGACTCTATACGCAGTCATGGGTAAAATGCCCACAAAACGTGAGCAAATTCCATTTTGGATAGCTCAAAAAATTACTCAAATCGAAGCAGTATTTCCAAATACTAGCCCGTATGAGAAACACAGAATACTAACCATCTCTTTACCAATGGGGATCACACCACAACTGGAAGACTGCACCACTTCGGGCTCAGTCTTTGCTGCCATCTATACTAAAACACATGTCATTCCGTCAATTGCGGTAATACCTGATGTCCTGAAACAAATTCAAAACGAATACGGGGCAGAGCCTGCTCTAAATTTAGGTATGAAATTACTGAAAAATTTCGACCAGGTCTCAACAATAATATTATCTAATATTAAAGGGAAGGCAGCAGCAGTGGTGATCCGCCAACGATTAAGGGAAGTTGATGTTGCAGAACATCAAACTGAGCTACCCAGAATAATTGAACAATCTTATGCAGAATTAGGCAGAGATAGTTTGGGTGGAAGACCAGTGAAGCCGAAACTATCTGAAAGTCCTGAGAAGGACTCTATTAAACAAACTCCTACATCTTCTAAAAAAGAAGTGGGAGACTAATAAACAAAATTCAAACGAGAAACGTTCTCAATCACGAGGTAGGTTTCCTCAAAAGGAGCCCTCTGAAAGGAGGTATAACCTCAGGAATAGGGATAATTTGAGAAAGCCTGACAGGTATCAAGATACTGATACACGTTCCTCTCGTACCTTTCAGATCTCATCACAGACTTCGGAAAGAAGAGGACGGTCAGAACATAGAGAAGAACGCGTGAAATCGAAAGACGACAAACACGCTCCGAAAAATAAAACAAAACCTCAATTCTCCAAAAGAAAGTAGCAGGTCTGAAGATCAGACATGCCGAGAATACTGAGAACACAACTCAAGAACGGAGAATGGGCTCAGACAATGCTGGACAGTGCAGCAGAAGTCACAATAGCTCGCCAGAACCTGAAGGAACTTCTGGAGATAGTGGACTTGAATGAGTACATTACAGTTGAGACTGTAGACACCAGGGTTAGTACTCCACAAAAGTTATATGAAATAACACTCCGGATGGAGGGAGACATACCTAGACAGGTGAAAGCAATTTTTGGGAAAAACTTTCAAGGGGCTATGACATACTTCTAGCAGAAAAAGACTGGCAACCACAATATGTCAGGGAGTGCCCACACGGCGAGGACATTATTATGTCCGCCTTCTCCAACCATATTCCATTTCACCTAAAATATACATATGCCAGGAAATGGGCATTAGCCCAGGCCCCAGCATTATATAAAAATCATGTAGGATGGGATGAGGAATCACCTCACCATAAAATACATCTGAAACATGAACCAACTGCACAAAGGCAGTATCCAATAAAGCAAGAAGCTAAAAAACAGGTCAGGGAGATCTTAGATCAACTTGAATACCAAGGGGTGATTGAAACATGCACCTCCTCAATGAACAATCCTTTGTTTCCTGTCTCCAAACCAGACAACACCTATCGTCTAGTTTTGGATTACAGACACTTAAACACTTGTTCTAAAACTTTTGCAGTGCAAAATGCACATAGCACAGCATTAATGAATAATATTGTGCGTAAAAAATATAAAACCACATTAGACATCTCAAATGGTTTCTTTTGTCAAAACATAGCACCTGAAAGCAGGTACTTAACAGCTTTCTCCATAATGGGGACCCAGCGTCATTTTTGTCGACTCCCACAAGGGTTCAAGAACAGCCCAGGTTTATTCTCAGCGAGGGTAACGGAGTTACTACAAATTTATGACAATGAGGCATTGTCATATGTCGATGACATCTATCTGACAGACGATGACCTGGAAAAACACTTGAACAGGGTGAATACCATTATACTGGGCTTCGCCTCTGAGGGCTACAAATTCAACTTCAAAAAGTCCAGAATTGCCCATCTCAATCTCCTATGTCTAGGATATGAGCTTTCAAGTGAAGGCAAGAGCTTGGCAGCTAACTTTCTAGAGAAATGTGCGCTGCTCCAACCTCCAAAAACGCTAAGAAACTTACAATCCATCCTGGGTTTCCTAAATTTTGGAAGAACATACATTCTAAATTATGCAGAAAGGGTTAAACCTCTCTACGCATTAATCAAACCTGATTTTTCAATCAGAAATTGGACACAGGAACACACAGAAATCTTGCATTCACTCCAGGCTAACATGTTAGCAACAAATCACTTACAAACACGCGTAAGTCAACGCAACCTGGTGATCCGAATAATTTCGGGTCAATGCGGATTCACCTACTTAACATTTAATGAGGGTGAAAAAATACCAATTGCATACAAATCTCATTTGTATACACAAGCGGAAATGCGCTTCACTTCAACTGAAAAAATTCTGACAGCAGTTCAAACCGCTGTAGCAAAGAAAGAGCCCTAGCCCAAGGGAAACGCATTATTGTCGTAACCCCAGTACCAGCTTTAGAAGCGGTCACAAAAGCAAGCATTCCAAATGCTAAAGCATTACATCCAAGATGGATACAATGGGTTAATTCTCTTGCTGCAACAGATGTTGAATATGTTTTTGATCCTGATTTAAAAACACAAGCGTTCCTGCAATATGAACAAGAATGTCCTCTGCCCACTGAAATTCTGCCTCTCGATCAGTACAAATTCATAATTTACACTGACGGATCCGCACAGCCCGCAACAGGGAGTAAGCAAGCTTACAGTGCAGCGTGTGCAATCGTTAAAGGTCGCATGCGAGATGGCATCTTCAGACCTATGGTCACAAAAACTCAATCTCTAGGAGATTGTACAGCTCAGCGAGCTGAACTACAAGCATTCAAACTGGCACTTGAAAGTACAGATCGAGAATTCCCCACACTAATAGTGTGCGATTCCTTTACTGTGTTCAGTCGTATAATGAATATATACAAAACTGGCTTGAAAATGGGTTCAAAGATGCGAAAGGTGTCACAATAAAGCACAAAACGCATTGGGAACAAGTAGTTCAGTTGAAAAACGAACTACCAAAGGCTCACGTGATCCACACACTGAGTCATCAACGTGATGGCGTTCACGTTGTAGGGAATTCATTGGCTGACTAAGCCGCAAAGGGGGCTGTTCAGACGGCTTCCGTAGCTGCGATCACTCGTTCAAAACGAAAATAGACAGTGAGATAATGTTGGCTGTCAATGCTACAAGCAAAGGCAGTGGTGCAGCGTTAGCAAAAAAGTTTCCACTCAAGTACTCTTATGTAATTGATGCGAACAGCGTTCCTTTTGCTCGAATCCCTGGAGTGGGGGATAGGGTAATTCCAAACATGGAACGTAGAGCATGGGTGGGTCAAACATCTTTACGGGGTCCAACGCTCATTAAATAATTTGCCAAGAAGTTCTCTAAGGGGGGTCACTCCATATGAGGTCCTATTTGGGACAAGAATGTGGGTACCAGACCTCGATCACGTAGGCACAGTGGTGGAAAATAAACCGTTTGATATCAAAGATCGTTTGGCTGTTTTACAGGAACTCAATGAACTAAGATCGAAACAAAGCAACGTATTGCTGCAGCCAACCACCACTGGGGAAAAACCGGCGGTCCCAGCAAGGCCTGTCTGGATTCCAAAAGTTGGGGATCTAGTCAGAGAAAAGATTGTGGACAAGAAGGAATTTGGACCTTCTTACAGACAACCAGTACCTGTCCTAGCAGTTCAAGGAACAAGAACAGTACTTCTGCCGCCCCTTGCTGGAAGAAAGGAGAAAAGATTTGTGTCCATCGACCTCATCAAACCACAGTATGTGGCCAATACTAAATAGTAGACCACGTGGACTCCGACCTAGTAGCAGACGCACTCCTCTCGCTACTATCCAAGAGGTTCAGACTGAAAGACTGGTAACCATCGAGAATTCAGCTGTAACAGATGAAGGACTAAGCAACAATGCAATGGAACTCATCCCTCTTGAAAATCAAGTAACAGTTCGTCCAAATACACCTGTCTACATCAATGTAGCAAGTGATCAACTGGTTCCAGCGATTTCTACAAATCCTGATGCAATTCCAACAATTGACAGAACTGCTTCTGGCTATTTCATTAACTTTGATACGTTCTCAGAAGATCCAAGTGAACCTGAAACGACGCCAGCATCATTAAAATTCAAGCAGCAAGTACAAGACTTTCTTCACTTTCTGAAAAAGACTTATCTGGTTTCCCCATGGATTGAGCTCTGGATTATTTCTGGAATATTTGTTTTCCTGCTTTGGCTAGCTTTGGTTATGACTATGAGCGTGCTTATAAATGGCAGATACATCCATGTGAACACTGAAGGAAAAGATGTGAACGTACTTTTGAAACCTCATAAATATTCCCATCGTGAAGCAAGAGACTTGTCAATAGTGAACATCACAGCCGTTCCTATACAGGATGGTATAGTGTGGGACAAAACAGATTTTGATATCTTTGGCCCGACGGAACAATTGAACATTCCACATTTGTTTAAAATTTCACTAAGTGATCTCATTTCGTCCAGTACCTATTCTGATGATTGGGACTTTGAGACTGTTAACGACATAATGTTTGACCTAGAAAAATCTGCTGCATTTTCTAAAAATGAATATTTAGAGGGTTCATCAGACTATGAACAGCTGTATTGCTATAACCACTATGGTCATCATTATTTGCATAAATCTGCATACCCTAGAAATGTGTTTATGTTTAACCAATGGGAGCATTGCCCTACACCACCACAAGGTAGTTCAAAAACATTTGCTAACAAGTTTCCATATTTTTCAGGTTACAATACATCTGATCCAGAAACGTTTTACTATAAAAATGTAAACAAAACAGGACTAAAAATTATGTTAACAAATACAAAACAGATTTACTCTGCAGCATTTATTGCCCAACTGTCTAGACAGGGTTTCGACTTATGGAAAGACACAATAGACACGAAAACTGTCTGGGGTACTAAAGATTGGCAAGTGCAGGGGATAGAAGCTTTATTTAGAGCCTGTATCATCCCTGAACAAATAATGTTTTTGAATGAAACTGTCCAACAAACATCTTGTCTTGGACTATCCAAGATCTTAAAGAGATGAAAACACCTTCTGTACCAACACCTGCAAGTGATAACAATACACGGGCAGCGGTGACAGTTGACCAAATACTACAACTCAACAGATCTAATCCCGATTGGAGAAAATGGTTGATCTGGCCCACAGACACGAACAACTGTCAGGAAAGATTCCTGAATAAAACTCAGGGCTTTACTATTCATAGGCCAGACCCAAGATACGTCCAAAGACAGCATCCGGGGGTAGTAACAACATACAGTGTAGGAAAATTATGCCTCGATTGGCTGCAGAAATCTACACTACAGGATGTGAAACAACACTTATCCTTACTTAAAGAAGACGCAGACCTTAGGGAATTCTTGCTTGGACCAAGAAAACCGCGTCAGAAACGTTTCATATATCCCGGCATTTATGCTGTCTATAATGAAGCATGAAAGTGTCACAGATGGTGGCCGCAGAACGAATACGTGAACTAGATCGTATTAATTTAGAGAAAACTCTCTCTGTGAGTCGACAATGGGTTAACAACTTTGTCCTCCAGAATATATTCATTGGACAACATTGTATCCTCTGCTATCGACATACTAGAACAAGATTTGGTGATGTTACAGCAAGGCCAATCTCAATTTCGTTCTATTGTGTTATTAAGCTGGACGCTGCAATCTTTGCGTGCAGGCTATGTGCCTTGGCGTTTCATCAACACGTCGGCTCTGTTTGCAGAATACAATCTAACTGATAAACAGATCGAACTGGCACAAAGAGGAGCAAAGTATACAGTGCTGAGCATTCAAAAACTGGAAAAGTTACCATTCACAGTGGCAGAAAAACCAGCTACAGAATGGCTCATTCATGGCAAAATCACACTACCTGTGACTACTTTTCAGTTTCAGTATTGCCTCAAACAAATGCAAGCAGGCAAATATGAAAGGTTGGGTAAGGAATACATTAAGACATCTTGGAATTTACCGTATACATATAAATGTTGGAGTGGGGGTCGTGAAGTGTTTTTGAGCGGTACACACTGTAAAAGTGCACTGAGCGGTTCACTTATATGTCAGGACATTTCTTTACACGGGGCTTGCAATGGTTCTGTGGCAAATTTGTCTTGCCATCATCCGGGCACACCAGCTGCTGTGATTAATCCAACGTTTGGACAACTTTCTAATGGGAGTTACCTCATGTTGAATGATCAGAGTTGCTGCGGCATGTTGCCAGGCATCCCATATCTAGTAACGGTCAACTCCAGGGTCACTTGCTGTATGCAAGTATTGTTTGCCCCAATAGATACAGTCAGGGAGTCGCCTTTGTGGCCTTCGCTGAACGTCTCTTTTATAAGATTTGATACTTTAAGCAGAATGAAAGCCATGCTTTTGCAACAATCAGTGCCTTTAACCTCTGCCAAAGAAACCTATGATCTACAAGTAGCAAGGACTTCGGCTGAGATACAGACTTTAATACGTACAAACTGCCCTAAACATTTCGTGGAAATGATAGGACGTATCTTTAACATGTCTGATACAAGCGGAATTGTACATGTATTTAAGACCATCTGTTCCGGTCTGTTAGCACCTTTCCAGGCAATACTCAGAATCATCCTGAACTTTGCACATTCGGTGTTTGGTGGCATACCATTACTCCTCGCACTTGTTGCCGGAATTCTATTTCTCTTCCTTCTATTACGCTATGGCCAGCCTATTCGCAGACATCACTCCGAGCGAAATGGAGAAAGCTCTCCTTGAACGAAAGTGCCGTGAGCGAATAGTACAGCTTTTGGGCATGACTCGTCTACGGGACCTAAATACCACGTGGTTCCTGTCATTCAGACCAATCTGGCAAGATTGCATCTTACCTGCTATGCGGTGAAGAATGCGTGTTAGACACCTGTCTAACATTTCCATCAGCAATGCCAACGGATATCGATACTCTGCTGGACCCGATAACGGCCCATGCTCTGTGTTGTCCCCAGAGGCTACCAATCCTGATGACGGCATTCATTGAGATCTCACAGACGCTTCCAGCTGCTGCTGAGGTACGAGATGGATCTACAGGCACACAGGTAACAACGGACGCGAACATTGCTGCGGCATCCTATGCTGAGAGCGATGCTTCACATCTCTGTGCAATTAATCTACTACACGAGGTGTTCCAACTGACACCAACTTCAGTGGACGATATTTTGTCTACAGAAATAGATGATCTCATGTTTACACCAGACCCGTACACTGACTCTGATTCCACCCACAGTGTACCAGAGACGCAGTAAAATTTGGCCTTCATATTTCAAAAACTTGGAACTCTTCCCAAATTGAACTTTTTTCCATTTTTCGAACTAAATGGCAATTCAATCTGCTTGAAGTGGAACTAGCCTTATAGTACAGACTTCGCGGTACTTCCTCGGACACTTTGTCATCTTATTTGTCTAAAAAGTTCATTAATTTTCATGACATGAAATGACTGATTTTTGAACAACTTATCGATCATTTTCTGTCACATGTAAATATTACTGCTTATTTTCATTCGAATTGCATTTTATTTCCAAATATATGCCTGTAATGAAAAGCAATGCTTAAAATGTACAGTACCTTTTGCATTTTAATAGGTTTTTAAATGCTTTTTAATGCTTTTAAGAAATATTTTTAACAATATGCGGTACTCCATTTTATGTTTAGCATATTAAATGTTTAGCATTTTATTATTATCGTACACACGAAAGTGGAGTGGGTGTTGTATTCCTCTTAGGGTGTCCATACATGGGTTTTCCTGTATCATGTCCTTATATAGGCACAATTCGCCCTGCCCTTATATAGGCATAAAATCCCAGTCCTTATTTAGGCATTAAACCGTGCACTCCAAATACAGGCATGGTCTCCGACATCCGTCCACCCTAACGTCACAACGAGTTCTTGAAGAGCAGACCCTTAGGCTTCGGGAGTTTCCCTAGCACAGGACTATTGATTTCTTCAAGGACTCATCTATTATGCATGAACCGTTATACCTTGAGGGTTCATTCATGACGTCTTCCGCTGTCCGATTCACGTCAATGCTAACATTCTGAGGTACCTCTCAGGTATAAATATACCTTCCCTAGCCCTTGTAATTCAGAGGAGACCTCTACTTCAGAGGAGCCCGTTTCCCGGCCTGACGCACAGAGAAGACGCTGTCATCCCTGCACGCAGAGAGTCCAGCTTCCAGTGATCTGCTTCCCTCGCGGGGGGTTGGAGTTCGAGTCTGGCAAGAGATTCCCACCTCTCTCATTCTTAAGGTATGGAGCTGACTAGAAACCTAGAGGGACTCTTGGCATACTAGGCATACTAGGCTTAACATACTCTTAGTATACCATAGTAAGGAATACTTCACCTACTTCATACCTCTCCCTACACCTAGGTTAGGTACATTGGGGTAGAACTAGCTTAGAAACGCATCGTATGAGTACTCGCATTTTTTAGTCTATGTTATTTATGTAAATGAATATCTACTAAAGATCATGCTAGCGCAGTATTATTTATTTCTACTGCTTACACTGTACATTATTTATCTTGCATACTGTCTTGTGATCATAACAGCACATATTACTTACACGAGAAACAAGACTGTTCAATAAATCTTTTATTGAAACGCCCGTCTATTCTTTCTGTGTAACTTTGAGGAAAACTAAGCATGCACGATTGAGCTGAGTGAAATAGTTATCTATTGTTTCCACGACTCTGGGACACGTTCTGATTCTAAAGGGAAACAAAGTTGTCATGTTTTGCGGCTGCCAGAAACTACTCCCTTCTTGTTTATCAAGGAGTTTCTAGTGGCCTCTGAGCTAGCTGGCACAAGTAATTAAGTTTAATATACTCGATAGGGACATATTGACCTTAGTCCTATGTCAAACCTATAGGGTATATTATTCTAATGCGCAGAGCCTATTAGGGAAATAGGAGCTACACTACAGTTCTGAGGTTGCCAGAAACTATTCTCTCCCCGATAAGAGGAGATTCTAGTGGCACTGTGAGCTAGCTAAAACAGAAAGCCTGACATTCTCGGTGGGGGTGCACAGAGCTAGTCTGTCACCAAACCCACAGTTTATGTTATCCGGAACGCGCAGATCCTGTATGGGTAATATAGGAACTACACAACATTATACTCCAATTAGCCAGACAATGTCACTGTAACAAAGATATTTCCATTTTCGCCTAGAAGCTCATCATTATCGGCCCAGCTTCAGCAGAGCCCGGATTCCCTCCATGACAGGGTTCAGCATTTATGCTCAACTCATAGGCACCTGTTAATCATCTTTTTTGTATTTTGCCATCTATTCAAGCAAGTAACAACAGAAACAAGCATTGGCAAAGCCAATAGGTCTCGCCTATGTAAGAGCTATTGGCTTTGCCAATGTCTTTTAGCCATGTTGTACAGCAGAGCAGAAGCTGTGCAGCATGGCTAAAAGTTAGGAAAAAAGCACTATGGTAGGGCCAGCCACAAAGGGAGGGTGGGTGGGAAGAAGCAGTACAGACTAACCGTGGATGGGAGTGAAGAAGCAACAGGAAAGAAGCAAGACGGACAACAACGAACAACAGGGGAAGAACAAAGAGAAAATAGTACCTCAATTACAGCAAAAGCAGCAGAAAGACACTAATCAAAATGAACCCTGACACTAATCAAAATGAAGCCATCAGTAATTAGTCTGTGCTCCACACGAACGAAGAGGAAGTGAACAGGGCCGGACTGGGAACCAAAACCAACCCTGGCAAAGTGCTCGGCCGGCCCCCTGGGGGGTTGGGGGTGCAGCCGAGCTGTTTGCCAGGGCCGGTTTCGGCCGATTTTGTTACAGGGGCCGATATTGCAGCTATGTTGCAAAAACGGCCCTGTATCATAAACGGCCCCCCAGGGGCCCAAAACCGGCCCCCACTCTGGCGGCCCACCGGGGAAACGCCCGGTGCCCGCTACGGCCAGTCCGGCCCTGGAAGTGAAACTTGCACATGCTGGCCAATTAGGGGGCAGCAAATTAAAGTGACAATGAAGCCAACAAATAGTAAGCAATGGGCTGGCTTCAAGCCCCTTTTAGTAAACAAAATCTCTTGCAAGCGATAGCACGCGCGCTGTCTTAGGCAAGACCTAAAGAGAAGAGGCTCATGTTTGCAAATTGGGGTAGTTTTAAACTTACACGCTATACAAGTGTTTTGCAAGATATGGAAAACCGCATGGATGTGAGCAAACTGTAGACAAGGTTTGTTTGTCAGGGAAATCAACAGTAAAAACCAGCCCAGCCGACCATAAAACAGGCCCATGAACAGTCAAATAAACGGGGCCACACACTGTCCTGTCGGACCAGCCAGCGGGGCACTGCCAGAGTGCCCTATAGGCCAGTCTGAACCTGGGCAACAGTGGTGTTTCTACTACCTAGCCAGGATATTCTCTTTTCACTTAGGCTCCTTACAAGTTGCAGCTAGATTGGGTGGTCAGGGACCTGTGCCATGCAATCTGACGGTGTGAGAGACTCACTTATGTGGCTTGTACCACTTCCAGTCGTTCAATCATGTGATATTGTTATTCATTCCTGCCTCAGGTTGCACTCAAACCGCAGTACATTGCATTTCCACCCAAGATACATTTGACTGCAAATAAACAAAGGAGGGCAAGTAATAATCCAACCACAAAGTCCCCCATTTTTGCTAAGCGTTTGAATGGACAAATAAGCTGATTAAATTATTGACTATGTGCCTCAGGCGACTATAGTCATAATGGATGGGACTGTGTTTTCCACTCTCTCACTCATTTGTAGCCACACCAGGAAACAATTTTACTTCTGCCCAATATCCTCACTTCATCTTAAAGATGCCCTCGGGCTCACAAGATTTCATCTACTACTGTCTCGTCCTTTATCTTGGCCCTACCTTACGTTTACATGTCAGGTGTGGTAGGGAGGATGCTAAATGATTGGAAGCAAGCATGGTATGAAGCAGTCCTGAAAAATGGCATGAGACAGCGGTCTTGTGGACTCTGGTCCCATGTGACGCATTTAGGATGTATTGGCTTTTTAGCTACTGATAGTTTGCATTCTGAGTTGAGTTTCAATGTTAGCATTATAAGAATGCAATGTGCAACAGAGTCTAATGTGTCATGAAAAACTGAGCTTAGAGGCTACAGAATATTCCATATGCATTCAAAGTAATTGAAAGTCTCTACAACAACTGAGCGCACAGAGGCCATATCCATCATGAGTTTAAATTCCAGAAATAGCCAACTCAGCCATTAAACTTGGCGAGGTCGATAAAATTCACACCATTAAGTTAAATAATAAAGAGGTCAATCGCCTGAAGGCACTATCTTGTGAGGTGTGGGCTAAACAAGTGTTCAAAATCCGCACCACATGCGAACAAGCATTGGCAAATCTATTGGAAGCCAAAGAAAAATCCTTTCAAAATCCCAAATTACAGCAAGTGTATCATATACAGTGAGTCAAAAGGCCGCTGTTTTCTTTCTAGAGAAACTGCCTTTGCGGCAAGGTCGGACTTTCCAGGAAAACATCTGCTAATTCCCCAATTGATGAACAGCGTTCATCTGCTGAGTGAATTCGCATCTTTCTATTTTTCCTTGTGGACCGAAGACTTGTGTGAACAAGCATTGGCATAGCCAATAGGTCTCGCTTTTGGGACCATATAAGTATTTAGTTATGCAGCACAATATCCTTGGTGCAATATCATCAACTGTTGCATGTCTAAAAACTTATAAGGTCCCAAAGGCGAGACCTATTGACTATGCCAATGCTTGTTTTTAGAGGCCTGGCATGCAGTTTTAAATGTAGGCTGGTAAGAAAAGTGCCAACCCGAGGGGCAAGGTCTAGAGAGAAATAAGATAGGAAGAGAGGTGAGTTATAATGAGATAGCACAAATAGAAAGGTGAAGCACAGAATGACAGGTCAGGTAAACAAAGTAGCGAGGCAGGTAGAGCCGGTGGGATGAAAAATAGAAAGATATGAGAAGTAGAGAAAAAGAGGTGTAGATGAGGTAGAGAGATGAGGCTAATACAGAGTAAGTGCGAGGGAGAAGTAGAGAATGGTGAAATAGGGAGAGAGAGACAGAGGTAAGACAGATGTATTAAACGAGCGAGACATTGGAAGCAGAGAGAGTGAACGGAAACAGTGAAGGAGATAGAAAGAGATGAAAGCAAAGGGAGTGATAGATGGAGTGGAAGAGGTAGGGAGAGCATTGTAGCGAGAAAGAAATAAAATAATGGGAAAGGCGAGGGAAAGAGGACATCAATAAAAAGAGAGACATAGAAGGCCAATAGGTGATGTAAATTGAGAGTCTAGATAGTGTATGAGAGGTGGGGAAGAGAGAGATGAGGCAGTGAGTTGTGAGGCAGAGAGAGAAATGAAAGAGAATGGTGAGGTAGAAAGAGGCATGCGAGAGGTAGAGAAAGGTAAGGTATAGATGGCAAAAATGATAGAAAGGGTAAGATAAAGAGATGAAATTAAGAGGGAGGGGGGAGTAAATGGAAAAGAAATGAAGGGGGATGAGATGCAAACAGAGCAGCAAGATGCAGAAAGAAGAGAAAGTAGAGAGAGAGAGAGAGAGAGAGAGAGAGAGAGAGAGAGAGAGAGAGAGAGAGAGAGAGAGAGAGAGAGAGAGAGAGAGAGCACTTGAGGAGAAGAGAGGGGCAGAGAGCTGACCGAGAGCTAGAGATCTAGAGGTAGGATCGGAGAGAGGTGGCAAGTTGAGGTCATGAGAGGTAAGTGCTGTGGGGCACTGAGGTTTATTGAAAGAGAGGTGTGACGTACAGAGAGAGAAGACAAGGACTGGAGAAAGTGTCCACACTGAACTAGAGGTTGGTGATCACCCTAAATATATTTATTAAAATAAAGCATTAAGAGAGTGCACTTTTACGGATTTCAGAGTGTGCACCATCTTGCATTGAAGATGACAAAAGAAGCCATTTTGGCACAATAAACACATCCAGCATCAGTGCTGTTGGTGCTAGCTGAGGCAGTGGAACACTTGATGAGCTCTTTGAAAACGATGACATGTCCTCCGCTGGGTCTGTTAATTCTGTCCTGTCTTATAACCTTGTGCCTGGGGAATAGGTGTGGTAATGTCGATGGAATCAGCCAGGTTTCTGTGAGGAAGAGCAGTTTCAATGTGTGGTCGTGCAGCAGGTCCGATATTTCAGTAGCGTGTTTATTGAGGGAGGTGTTGTTGAGGAGAAGGCAGAACAGGGAGGGGTGGGGAGAGGTGTGTAGGTGTTTGTGGCCGAGGGAGAGGTGAGTGTTGTGTGCGGTGCATGTGAGGGTGGTGTGAAGGTGTGGGAAGGTGCAGGAAAAGTGTCAGGTGGAACAGGGGAAGGCACCTTCGCAGTCGACTACCGAGGCGTAGCAGCAGCACTGGAAGGTGCATTCAAGGTTCAGGGTGAGGAGAGGGAAGCAGAGACGTAGCAGTGATGGGAGTGGAAGCAAGGGGTCTGGCGCTGGGCACGGGAGGGGCGCATACGGGCTGTGCATCCAAGCTGCGGCGGACATGAATTAGGAGCGGGGGTCTCTGGGGCAATGGGTTGGGCTAAGTAACTGGCAGGAACCGAGAAGGGAGTGCGGCGTGGGAGAGGAAGCAGGGAAGGTCGCAAATTCAGGAAAAGGGCAGGAAGAAGAGCAAAAGAGTGAGAAAAAGGAAGAAGAGGAGTTAAGAGAGCAATTGAGTTCGAAACTCGAAGAGAAGAGCTGAGACTAAAAGAAGCCAAGAGCAGCAAGGATTGAGTGAAAAGGGCAGAGAAAAATGTTAAAGAATGAAAGGCAAAAGCACAGAAGATCAGCAAAGAATGAATGAGAAAGAGTGGCAGATGCCCAGCAGATCGGCACAGAATCAGTGTAAAAGTTCAAAAAGCAGCAAAGAATGATTGCGGAATAATGAAAAAAGCACATGAAAGTGGCAGAAAGAGAATGAGAAACGCACAGAAAAACAGCAAAGAAGGAATAAGAAGGAAGGAGTAATGCACAGTGAAGTAGCAAAGAAAGACTGAGAAATGCACATAAAAGTGACAAGTAATGAAAGAATGAGCGATGCACAGAAAACAGCAAGGAAAGGGCGAGAAGTGTTCAAACAAGCAAATGGTGCGCGCGAAAGTGATCGCGAGCAAGAATTTCGGCCGCGACCGGGAGTTGTGTGCGCGCGCGCAAAAACTAAATAAAACAAGCATTGGCCGTGCGGCCGTGCGAGACGCGCTCTGTGGTGGGGTAGGGGGGAGGAGCGGGAGAGCAAGTGACGCACGGCCGTTAAAGTGACACGGCCGCGCGGCCCCGAGAAGCGCTCTGTGGTGGGGGAGGGGGAGGAGCAAGTGAGAGGAAAGACATATGGCGCCTGGAGCATGCGAGGAATGCGCGTTACAGTGCGCGTACCCGCATGCTCTAGGCAAGCCCAAAAAAAAGTGGTCGCATTTCTAAAAGCCCACTTACAAAATGTCTCGCCCAGACCAGCGCAAGCGCTGGCTTCAGGGCGAGACCTAAAAACACTTTGGGTTGTGACAGGAACTTGGTTATACCAATTTGATCTGACTAGTATCACATCTTTAAACAGGAAAAACACATATACTACATTGTGTTGAGAATAATATCAAGGAACATTGTGGATCGATTCCATATTTCACACCGGTGGCAGAAGACATCGCTTCAAATTAATGCTAAAATATTCTCAGTGAAACGCCTACACTACCCCCAATTTTTTTAATTCATACTTTAAAATGCCATAGTTAAAGTGCAATAGGTAAAGTGCACTTGTGCAGTGTCTTACATCAATCTAGCTGCAATAATGAAAAAGCACTTAATCATACCAATTCGATCGGTCTAATATCGCATCTTTAAAAAGCAAAAACAAATATAATACATTTTGTTGCGAATAATACTACTAAACTAGTCTAATCTTGTTTTAATTTTAACATATTTAATGACATCAACATATATGTTTATTACTACACAGAGCAGTCCCTAATTAAATGGATTCCACTTCTGGTAATTGGAGGCTCCTAACAGCAGGTAATGCATGCATAAATAACTCGGCTGCAATGAATAATATATTCCAACGAAGTAGGAAGCACAGCTGTTTACTGATCCGCCATAGCAAGGTCCGCACATGGTGCGATTCTGCCAAGCCTCGCCTTGTACACAACACCCAGCAGATATTGCGTACAGAAGTCCAAAAGCTGCTCGATTATTTGCAATATTACAGGCGAAAAGGACGGTATGGACAAACCTCTAGGCAAAACGAACGCAGTCCTTACTCCCCAGCTTCACCCAGTCCGGACTGACCTTTGGTCTCTGATCTGAAACGTTCTTTTTTACTTTCGAATGCACATAAACGCGCACCTACACCTGTCTGGGGTCATTTCCGCTGGGTATCTATCTGCTGAGTGTCCCATCGGATGGGCAGGACAGTAAAACGATAAAGGTATAGTATAGAGTCTACTAAAAGGAGGAGCGCAGGGTTCAATCACCAGCAAACCCCTCCCCACTCCCCCCACCCCCGTACTTCACTATTTGGAGTACATTATCGGTTCACAGGAAGAGAACCTTGCACCATAAAAATGCACCTGGCTGCAAGTATGGAGGTTTGTTTTGCTGTGCTTTAAAAAAAAAAAAAAATGAGTCACCCAAGGCGGTTTTCCACTGAACCTGCACAAGGAAATATTCAAGCACCAAAAATGTACTTTCGAAAAGTTACACAAGAGCAGGTTTGAGCCAAACAACATGCTGCAAAACTCTCAATACTTCAACTGCTTTGAAATAACTAAGTACTCGTCAGACAACAGCGTGTTACGTTATTGGCGGCAAACGCTGTTGTAGCATCACAAAGTCCTCCCCATCTGGACGCGCTTGCTGATCTGAGGTCAGTCAGTCAGTCAGTCATTGAGAAGGGATGGACAGGTCTATCGCGGATTATAGAAACATTTAGCACGTCTGACTAACACCAGGGTGGCCACACAGGAGGCACCAGAGCACACCCTGTGACCCCTGGGTAAAGTGCATAGTGACAGGCAGGACATGCAGTGACTGCCACGACCACGCACACTGACTGACCAGACGGGTCACTCACAGCTCTGGGACAGTGCAGGGCTCCAGAACACCCTGGAAGCTGCGCCTCCTGCGTCAGATGAAGACCTCGACCTGCTACTTGGAACCGTGAGCTCTACACAGACTACGAAGACAGTGCTTAATTTGAGCCGGTGTCTGTCGGCACTCGTTTTTGGGGACCATCACGGGCTTCTGTTCATCAGACTTATCAAGAGCAAGAGAAAAAAATGGAGAAAGGAGAATGGAGCAAGTAAAGTATAAGAATCCGTGACAACGAGAGAAAGAAGAGATGAAAAAGCACACCAGAGTGGTAAAAAAGAGAAATGAGCGTACGGCGGTGGAGGAGAGAGAGAGAGGAGGTGGAATCCAGACAATCAGCAGCGCCAGCTTAGGGCTTCTGAGACAAACTCTGGACTTTGGCGCTTCTTTTGCAAATAAAGCACCGAAGGAGACTAAATAAAACCCTTAAAGGTTTCTCAGTCTCTGGCATGAACATTCTTGGCCTCGAGACGCTCTGCAGCTTTGCTGTTGGTTCTCCAACTTTAAGAACCGCTGCCGAGATTAGTTGCATGAAATTCGTGAATTAAAGCAGAAACGTGCTCAGCAAGCCTTTGGCACATGATGGTCGCTGCCAGGCACGGGTCCTTCTCGGGATAGGCGCTCCCAAGCACTTCTCGTCCTGCACCATTGAAACAGGCGACTACATTTTTTAAATATACTTACATTATAATATGCACCCATTCTGCCTGTTCAACAGGAGCTGTTCTCTGCTATATTGTGGAAGAATAAATGTCAATGATACATAATCGTGTCTTCCAACATTAAAAAGCATTGGCCGCGCGGCCGTGCGAGACGCGCTCTGTGGTGGGGGAGGGGGGAGGAGCGGGAGAGCAAGTGACGCGCGGCCGTGAAAGTGACACGGTCGCGCGGCCCCGAGAAGCGGTCTGTGGTGGGGGAGGGGGAGGAGCAAGTGAGAGGAAAGACATATGGCGCCTGGAGCATGCGAGGAATGCGCGTTACAGTGCGCGTACCCGCATGCTCTAGGCAAGCCCAAAAAAAAGTGGTCGCATTTCTAAAAGCCCACTTACAAAATGTCTCGCCCAGACCAGCGCAAGCGCTGGCTTCAGGGCGAGACCTAAAAACTGGCAAGCGGCTATTGTTTGTCGCTGGTGTATGTATGATTAATTTAGCGCGGGTTGAAGGGGTATGCCACAGCAGCATCTAGCTATCAAACTGGAATCGTGTAGTGAAGTTCAAAATGGCGCCCTTTTATTTGCTACAAGGTCGATTGCAATCCGAGCAAGCAAAAAAAGGCGGGCTACGAGAACGGGCAAGCAACCACAGGGAAGCGGGTGGGGAAGGGGCAGTAACAATTGACAAGGAAGGACACGGGAGGGAGAAGGATGAATCAACCACTGGGGAACAAGGAATTACGACCAGAGAAGAGATGAGAAAGCAACGAGGACAGTGAAAGCACCAAACAAAAAACACGCGATAACAATGGCGAAGGGGGCCAAAATCCAAACAAACAGCGGAAGGACTCCAATAAACTAATTAATAAGTACTTGGTCCATGCTAGAGCAAAGAAAGAAGCACACGAAGAGGAAGTGAGCAGAAAGTGAACCACTGACCAATGAGAAGCCAGGACACAAGAGTAAACATGGAGCCAACCAATAGTATTTAATGGGTGGGCTAAAAGCCAATTTTTAGAGGTTTTTTTTTAAGATGCAAGAGAGTGACACCAAGCAGCAGCACATGCACGCTGCCTGCAGGTATGACCTAAAAACACATTTCTCTGAAATGCAATGCATTAGACATCAGACAATTTTTTTAAAAATGTCTTTGCATAGTTACTTAAAACATTGCAATAATAGCACCAACGGTACAACCTTAAGTAAGTTAGTAGTACTGTATTGCACATATATTAGGATAAAATTGCTACTCATAAAATGGAGTCTTACGCAATGTCCCTACTAAGGATAAAACCATTGGTATCAATGTTAAAACATAAATTACACCAGCAGCTAGTAGTCGGCTTTTCCTTGTCGAAATATCGGTGCCAAGGTTCGAGCAGTGTCAGGTCACCCCCTAGGAGAAAGAATGGCAAATGCAAGTTTGTGGTGGGGGATGCCAAGTGCGAAGCCAGGGTTGAGTAGGGCCTGATCGAGGGCTGATCCGAATCAGTGAGGACTGGGATCCCTTGGCCATATACAGAAGGTGCTGTCGGTCGGACGCCCAAACTACGTGGTACCCTGCCGATACTTCTGTGTTGGCTAGACTGGTCCAGTGTGTCTGTAGATTGCTCGACAAACAGCAGGTAACTAGCTTTATCAAAATGGTTTCTTGCATAGATGTTCAAGGTGCACTTAAATGGAAACAGATTAGTGCAAGGAGTAGTTAACCAGCGTGAGAGTTGGTGGCGGCCCAATCCTATTGGATAGAGAGTGGAAAAGATAAAAGTACAGGGTGTAGAGAATGTAGAGAATGGTAATCCAGTCTAAAAGGGTTTAGTGTGTTGGTAAAGCTCTGGGGCGAGCTATGAAATAGTCAGTTATCAGTTTTTGAACAGCAGTAGCCGATATGGAAAGGGCTGGGCGAGGGAATAGTATTTTTTCCAGGTTTTTCACATATTTGCCACACCTCGCTAGAGTTTGAGTGTCTGTTTGGGAAAAACATAGTGTGGACGCCTCCAGGCATGTATGGATGCCCCTTTTTAAATAGAGGGGCATCAGAAGAGATCTCCTGGGGGCGTCAGGAGAAGGACAGCAGCACAAGAAGTGGAGGAATATGCGATGTTACATCGCATGCGGTACAACGCTTGCGATTACAACGCGGTCGTTACAACGAGCGCGTTGTTACAACGCATACCATTACATAGCAAGTCGTTTCTACGACTTGCTGTAGGGGGCGCACTGGACTTAGGAATAGTATAATTTACTATTCCAACTCCAGCCTGCGCAACAGTAGGGAAGGTGTTGGAATAGTAAATTATACTATTCCTTAGTTTAGAGCGCCCCCTACAGCAAGTCGTAGAAACGACTTGCGTTGTAATGGTTAGCGTTGCAACAACGCGGTCGTTGTAAGAACCGCGTTGTAATCGCATGCGTTGTACCGCATGTGATGTAAACGCTGCTTCCCGAAGTGGAGCCATGATTCGGTCTTATAGTTGCAAAATCTGCAGGCCCCCTCCTCTCCACGTGGGGCTCATTGGTTAAGGTCGATGATTCGCAGGCCTAGGAGGCGCATAAACATGATAGTCCTTCGGGCCGATTGGTTTAGACTGTCTGAGAGGTATGGTTGAGGCGTCCGAGGTAGATAAGAATGGTTCAAGGCAGACAAAATAGTTGAAGTTTTTAGGTACCGAATGTCCTGCTGATATGAAGTTTGTCTCATCAGCTTGTTTATAACCCTTTTCCAGGCTGCGTAGGAGACGGAGTGCGATTTTAGCACGTTGTCTTCGAATTGTAGAGATCTCATTGCCTTTTGTATTTGTTGGTTCCATGGTTTCCCAGGGCTCTCGAAGGTTTCTTTTAGGCGGGCTTTGAGGGTGTTTTCCGGGGCTTTTAATACCATTATATAGAATTTCAGGGTATTGGCCTTGCATGTAAGTGATTGTTTCAGAAGGCCCTGCTCGAGCCGTAATCTTGCCCTGTGTATATATTTGGTAAGTTGAAGAACTCGTTTGTAGGTCACACATTGGGCGTTGTCTATGCTGGCCGCACTCGCCTCTGGGAAGGCCTGATGCTCGTAGTGCAGGGCGGGAAGAAGAGTGGCTTTTATGACCTTTAATATAGGGACGGCTGAGGCACTGCGCAGAATCCGGTTAAGGCTTGTCAGGCTGTGTGTTATAGCTACGGCTCTCTTTTTCAGGGCGGTTAGATGGACTAATGGTCTAGAAGACTTGCTAAACCACACCCCCAGATAGTTGTACTTGGGTGTAGTTTTGATCGTGGCGGCTCCGATACTCCAGGTTAAAAATGTCTTATTTTGGCTGCGACTGAAAATCAGGACCTTGGTCTTGTCCTGATTAATTTTGAGAGAGTTGGCTTTGTTATATTCGTCGAGTCTACTCAGGGCACGTTGGAGTCCAGATTCGTCATGGCCCATTATGACGATATCATCAACATATTGTAAGATGTGCAATTTCGAGTGGCCTAGTTGTGGAAGGAGCATGCTACTGTGCTCCAAAAATCTCCCATGGTCGGCTGTGTAGAGGTTGAACAGGAGGGGTGCGAGAACGTATCCTTGCTTCAGGCCATCTGATGTGGAAATGTTTGTAAAAATGGTTAAAGGGCCAGTTCTCACTCGTACCCACGTATTTTTATGCAGAGAAATAAGAGCTCCAAGCAGGTCCCTGAGAATCCCCCATGAGTCTGATTTCCGCCAGAGAATGTTGCGGACCACTTTGTCAAAGACAGCACTGTAGTCTATAAAACAACAGTAAAGAGGAAGTCGACTTTTTTGGGCTGCTCAATGACTCAGGATGGTTAGGGCAGTGATGTTGATTGTGGGGGCAGCAACGTGAAACCCAGTTTGGAAATAGTGTAGGATTTTTTTTCCGCAACCCATTCTTCCAATGAGGGGAGGACACACTAAGCGTAGACTTTGGACTCAAGATCTAATAAGGTAATGAGTCGATAGTTGGAAGAAAGGGTGGGGTCCCCTTTTATGAAGATTGGGCAGAAGGCCGAGCCTCTCCATGAGTCGGGGAGCTGGTCTGCAATGTAGGCATGATTAAAGAGGGGTGGGGGGAGCAACTTGTCCCAGCCTTCCAGGGCACATTTGAATGTAACAGCAGGGAGGCCATTGGGCCCATCGGTTCTGTCGTTTTTCATGTTTTTCAAGAATCTGCGTACCTGGGCAAGTGTGGTCAGAGCGTGGGTTTCCATTGGCATGTTGTCGTTTGACCCTTGCTAAGAACTTTGGTGAGGCCTGGGGTTTCGCTGCTGTATTGTATATTGACATGCCGTATTCAGGCTGCCTCTGAGACGGCGTTCCCCCTACAACTGTTGGAGGATCGAAGTTTGTTAATGTGATTCCAAAAGTGGGCCGAGCTTTTCTCTTTTAGCATGCGGTGTATTTTTATCCACTCCTGCTCATTGGAGTTTCTCGGCTTCCCATGTTAATTTTTTGTGCAATTTGCATGGAATGACCACGTTTTTAATGGACAGTGCGGTGGAATTTTGTTTGTGCAAACGAATGGCTCTCCTTAATGTTCTTCGTTTGTTGACGATGGACCTATTGTGGGGCTTTCGCAGAGGGTTCCTGGGATGTCAGCCAGGGGCTCAGGGTCTCGTTAGGAGGTCTCTTAATTTGGTTATTAAATATTCCCATCTGTGAGGGTAGTTCGCAGGGGGGGTTGTTAATGAAGTTCAGGGTTGCATCTTTGAGCCATTTGCCCACCTTGGCGGAGCCTGAGGTGTCCCATTTAATTCTTCTGACTAGAGTGTGAGATTCGGTCCGGGCCGAGTGCCCCACTTCTGTGACTATGGCTGTTGCTGGGGCTTGTAGGTCCAGTGTTGCAGTCAGGGGATTATGCTCGCTTCTATGCGGATGGGGATCTCCAATTTGACTAAATGACTTGCCAGAGATGCTGACAGGAAGATATAGTCTATGGTTGAAATGTTCTTAAATGTTGTGGAAAGTTGTACACTTGGATCTTGAGACTGAAGGATTTGTTTTGCTGAACGTAGATTACAGTTAGATAATAAGATATTCATAGTTTTCTGTTCTTTGGTTTTAGGAACTAAGTTGTCGTTGATTTCCAAGCCCCTGATATTAAAATCGCCTAGTGGCAGAATTACAACAAAGGCAAACTCTGACAGAAATCTTCCAAGCTCTTGGTCAAGAGTACCGTTGCTGGTTGATTTGGTGTTTTCGTTATGTTATGATAACAATTTATTAAAAGAAGGTGGAGGTCCTTTATTTGATTTGAGGCCCCTGAAACTAAAACAACTTGCCCTGTTGGGAAGTTTCGGTGGAGAGGTGTAGCCGTGATCTTGCAGGAGGGTTTAATTAAGATTGAGAGGCCCCCAGATGGGTTAGACCTCGTTGCCGGTAGGAAAAGCTCATAGTAGCCATAGAGAACTGATCGAGATAGAGCCCAGGTCTCCTGTAGGCAGATAATGTCACTTTTATTCAGGTAAGCCACCGCAGATTTGGATGAGAGTATTGACTTGAGCCCAGCCACGTTACAAGAAGTGATGATCAGTTTGGGGCCTGCCAACATGGATGAGCCATGGAGGGGATTTTGAGGGTTCCTGCTAGGAGCGGGACACTGGCTGGTCTCAGTGAGGGAACCCTTGGCAGCTCAGGCTATTGTAGTGATCTGTGGAGTTTGACTTGCATCTCACCAGACGGTGGTTATTTAAGCATGAGATTTTAATAGAGTTTTCGGCTTTTGAAGTACCAGGGAGCCAGTCGTGGGTTGCTCCCCACGTCCCTCTCAGCATGCTTATTAGAGCCCCAGCCAAGTCTTCCTGTAGTAGTACATGCGGATATTTTTGTGGGCGGGGGATCCAGAGCTCAATGCCCCAGTCTTCAAAAGTCCTCGCTTCCCCGAGGATGATATCCTTTAAAATCTCTCCTGACCATGTTGTGATGGTTGCTTCAGAGGCCCCTTTGCCCAGAATTTCAGACAACTTTAATGATGTTAGGTTAGAGGCGGTTATCCCCCTGAGGGCCGGGATATGTATTAAATAGGCGCAGGAGGTTGTTCCTGTTAAGAATGTCATATGGATCCTTATGGGCATAGTGCGGGATGAAAGCAAGTTCTGGCTGTTCGTCAGTGCTTTGACAGGGCGGCTTCCAGGCTCTGCAGGTAGAAATTGAGGGGCCTAGGAATGGTAAAGTGTGGGTTCGAGAGGAAGACGACTCTCCTCCGTTCTTCTTGGCCTGTCGCTCGCCTGATAAATTTGAGGCTGTCTGGAAAAAGTCGTTCGTGGTTGGTTGGCCCAGAGAGCGTTGAAGGGATCGCACATCGACAGCGGCGTGTACGGGCCTAACAGGCTGATGTCTGTTAAGACGTGCGGCACAACTGTGTTAGTACTTCTGGGACTGGTTGGAGGCATACAAAACGGGGAAGCCGCTGGGAGAAAACAGGAGCCTAGCCGACAGAAAAGTAAGAAAAGACCCAGGAGAAGACCCAGGCGAGAGTGGCCGAAGAAGCCAAGCCCCTCGCAGACATAAAAAGAGCGAGCTGCAGCGCTCCGGGCAGTGGCAGAGATAGCTCACAACCGGAGAATCCGTCTGACTTGAAGACTGGCTCGGCTAAAGGATCGGAGGCTTCGGGATCCGAGTCATCCGGGGTCAGCAGTGTGGCCTTGCCGGTAGTGACCCCTGGGACTGCAGATGACTTCTTTGGATAAGCCACTCGCGAGATGCTGAGACATGGCTGGGTAAGATTCGAGAACTAGCGTACATAGGCTCTGTGAAGCAGTCTTGGCCCGGAAAGAACATGTAGGGCTGGTGCGACAGGGCTCAATGTTTGTTATGTTATGTTAAAATTCATTTTTAGAGCGCACGTTCACCAAACGGTTTCTTGGCGCTATGGGCAGAACGGTAGCAATTCCAGACAGTAAGTGAGTGTCAATTGTAAGCGTGGGAGAAGAGCCAGGTTTTGAGTGATTTCCTAAATTGAGTGTAGGAGTCCGCCATGCGCAAATAGAGAGGGAGGGCATTCCAAAATTGAGGGGCCAGGGACGTGCATCTAAGGCCACCATGTTTCTTCCGTTTAAAAGAGTGGGAGACCAGCAAGTTCTTATTGGAGGAGCGTAAATCGCGAGAGGGGAAATACCGCTGAATGTTTGAAGCAATAAAGGCGGGACCACGTCCTGACAGGGCTTTGTGGATGGTACAGCCCAGCTTAAACAGACAGCGTTGGGGTATGGGAAGCCAATGGAGGCTTTTCAGCAGTGGTTTCACATGGGAGTGCTTTGGCTGTCCAAGAATGAGTCTGGCTGCCTGGTTGTTGGATTTATTTAACTGGCTACATCTCCCCGACGGGTGGACTCCATTATGGTTTCTACCCTAAACGAATGGTTAGTGACAAGAAAAAAGTTTGGGCAGTCGATCGTTGTTGAGCCGCTCTGGGATAGGGGAGTTACAGGTTATGGGGAGTTGTGTTTTTATGCATTGTTGTTTTTTCCGCCATATACGGATGGCTTCCGATCTGTAGGGGTCGCCCGGAAGATGTGGTGGGGAGCTGGGTTCTTACGTGATACTGCCAACCACGGCCACTGACGCAGGCGCTATTAGATTCCTCACTTGGAATATGCGAGGGCTGGGATCCATGAATAAAAGATATGCAGTGCACAACTATCTGAGGAGAAGGGGGATACAGATTGCACTGACTCAAGAAACACACCTCATTCAGTGCGAAATTAGGAAGCTGCATAAAAGATGGAGGGGGCAGATACATGCTATGAACTACTCGGCCTTCGCCAGAGGAGTCCTGGTATGGATCAAGCCTGGGGTCCCCTTAGAGGTCACCAATACTAAGATTGATAAAGAGGGGAGGGTTGTGTTGATTACCAGGAAACTGGGTGGCAGGGACAAAGTGATAGGCAATATCTACACCCCTAACTATGATCAGATAACTTTCCTGCTTAGCTTTTGAGCCCAGTTATCAGACCAAGAGCCGGAAGACATGATAATAGGGGGAGATTTTAATTGTATGCAGGATGTAGAGCTGGATTGTTCACACCCCCCCCTCCCGGGGTCTCAACCACTTAGAACATCAATGGTGTTCCGGGACCGGAGTTACCACTAGAGGTTAGTAGACAGCTGGAGGGTGCAGCACGCAAAAAACAGGGAATACTCATTTTTCTCCCCCCTCCACCAATTACACACCAGGCTGGACGCTTTCCTCTGCTCCACAGACGGTCACGCAGAGTACCTGGGGCGAACGTGCTCTGACCATAGCCCACTGTTACTGCACTACCACCGAGGGCTAGACCCCCGATACCTATGTGGAAGTTTAGGCCCGAAATGCTAGAAGATGGCCCATTCAAGGAATCCCTAGGCTCCTGTATTGAAACGTACTTTGCCAAGAATGCACACTCTGCCTCCACGGTACTGGTGGAGCGGGAGGCGCTCAAGGTGGTGGTACGTGGACACTGCCTGAGTCAGTCAGTCGGGGTCCGGAGAACTTTGTGCAGAGAACTGGATGAACTAGAAAAGCGTCTCCAGGCAACTGACAATAAACAGGGACTAGATGGAACGGCATTGGCTGACCTCTTAGATGCCAGATACCTTTATAATGAGGCTTTGGAACGCCTGATGAAATTCGACTATAAAGGATATCTAGCCAGGGCGCACAGCGAGGAGGGCAAATCAGGCCGATTATTAGCCAGGTTGATTAAACCGTAAACATGAGGTGCTCACATTACCCAAATCAATAATGAAGCGGGAGAGGTCATACATGAGTCGAGTGGGGCCAACACTCTTTCCAAGACTATTATGAGAAACTATATACGGCCCCACCCGCGCACCCTCGAGATAGGGTTAGAGAGTTTCTGGCGCCACTACAGCTAGCGGTGCTGGACGGTCAATATCTGGAACAACTGGGAGGGCCAGTGACGCTAGCAGAGATAAGACACGCCATACCTTTGATGGCTGCAGGGAAGACACCAGGTCCAAATGGCCTCCCTGCCGACTTTTACTCTACCTTTGCTCCTCAGTTGGCACCTAGATTGGAAACCATGTATGCTACAGCACTAGAGCTGGGGCCGCTCCCGGACTCCACACAGAGCGCCACGGTGATTCCACTCCCCAAATCCACTGCGACGGGGACTCGGTGGGGGGACTACAGGCCGTTATCCATGCTTAACATGGACTTTAAAATTTTAAGTAAAGTTTTGGCAATGAGATTGCTCCCGCATATGCCCACACTGATACACGCAGACCAGAATGGGTTTATTCCCTTGCGCAACACCTCGTAAAATCTGAGGAGACTCTACTCCATATTATACCACCAAGAAGCCCAAATGCAAGAGCAAGCTGCAATCTTATCTATATATCTAGAGAAGGCGTTCGACACTGTCAGCTGGGCTTATTTATTTGCATGTATGGAACGAATGGGGCTTGGAGAGGGCTGGATCAACTGGGTTAAATTGCTATATGCCCGACCAACGGCGAGAGTCAAAACGGGTGGAGTGGTCTCTGCCCAATATGGTATCTTCTGCGGTACGAGGAAGGAATGCCAGTTATCGCCGGTACTGTTCGCTTTGGCGATGGAACCGCTGGCGGCTTGGTTCCGCCAAGGTGGGGCTGACAATAGATACGAGACGGCATGTTATCTCCTTATACGCTGGCGACCTGTTAGTATACCTGAACGAGGCGGTGGCCGGGTCGGCTATGGCCTTGGAGCACCTAGATAGGTTAGCTACCCTGACAGGACTGCGGGTGAACAGGTCAAAGACCTATCTCTTTCCGGTGTCAGGCCCGCAGCCGAGACTGCGTGGGCTCCCGGACGACCTTAACTGGGCCCAAAACACTTTTAAATACCTGGGCGTGCATGTCTACCACTCTCTGGCAGATATGCGGGAGGGCAATTTGGATAGAGCGATTTGCTCACTGCGATCAAGCGTAGCCTTTTGGAGCTCACTGAAGCTGCTGATAATGGCTCGGATTTCATTGACCAAGATGGTTATGTTGCCCAGGTTGCTATATTATTTTGTAAATCTCCCGCTGGTGCTACCTAGAAGTTGGTTTGCTCCCCTGGACTCGTTTGTGCAGGACTTAATCTGGGGAGCGGGCCGCAGGAGAGTCTCACTGACAACTCTGCGCCGCCCCATCCTTATCAGAGGGTTGGAGTACCTCACATAGAATATTACTATTTAGTCTCCCAACTTCAGTGGTTGGCCCAGTGGTTGGAGGGTGTCAATGCGGTGGGAACATGCACGAGCAGACTGAATGAGCACCCTACCCTCCTGCTTGCGAAGGTACTAGATCATAGAACTGTGGCCCCATACAGGTTGAGGCTACAAAACACAGCAATACAGTGCTGGAAGAGATGCTTGACCTGACCTCCCGAGCTCCCTAGGTACTCCCTAGGTACTCGCCTCGGCTCCCTCTAGTGGGTCTCCCGCATGGAACTCCGCGCCAGATATTTACCTTGGAGCAAATGACGGAGTGGTGAGAGGATGGGCTTAAGACGGTGGGCGGCTGCTACCAAGTCAAGACGCTAATTCCCTTTATGGAATTGGTGGAACAATATGGGCTACCTGCAGGACAATTCTTGCAATATGAGGCACTGGTATGCGCCTTCAGAGAAATGTGGGACGGAGGGCGAGGAGAGCCGGACACGCACCCTTTATTGCACGCATTATTATATCTGGGGGATGCTAGCCACCAAGTGAAGTGATTCTGCATGACTTTAGTGGAGCCCTCACTGACTGTCCCTATCTAAACCCAGAGAACGCTGGGAGCGGGTGGTAGATCGACAATTCACAGATCGCGAATGGGAAAATGTGTTGGCTTCCCCCAGAACAGTGTCCCGCAATACGCGGTTGAAGTACATCCAATTCAATTATGTACACATGACCTACTTAACTCCATGCAGGCTCAGACTGATACATGGAGGTGGGATAAGGAGGTGTGCTCGATGTGAGCTACCGGATGCCGAATTTATTCACATGGTATGGAAATGCCCAATACTGACCCCCTACTGGACAGAGGTGGTGCAGCGGACTGGGGCGACACTGGGGAGGGAGTTGCATAGTACTGTGGAGGTCTGCTTGTTGGGTCTCTTTCCTCGCCCGCCGAAGCGGAAGGTAGGGAATAGATTTGTTGATCTAGCTATGGCCCTTGCGAAGAGACAGGTGGCGGTGACCTGGACAGATGGAAGAGGGACACAAATAGGGAAATGGAAAAGAGACCTCACGGACTGGGTCGAAGCTGAGAGTAGGACTCTCCTTAGGGAAGAAGCGGCCTATTGCGGATCAATGGAGGGAGCTGGTAATGGCTTGGCAGAGCCTAGAACTGGAAAACGAAGATCTTGACAGTGAGGCAGGTATAGGAGCGCAAATTGGATCGCCTGAGCACACATAGCGGAGTTTGTCAAGGGGGGTAACCAACTTAGACCCAGACCCCAGCGTAATACCCACATGCACACCCAGGTAACCCTATAATTAGGCTAGCAACTACAAACCCCGTATGCGGAAATAAGTTGAAGAAGCTCAGTAAGTTTCACTGGGTTTGGTTTAAGTTTATGATTGGATCCCACATTATGCGAAACCTCAGGAAAACAGAGAAACAGCAGACATAAAGCAAAAACGAACCAAATGGAAAAGATGTTGAAACCCCCGAATAAACAGGCGCAATGCATGGGGAAGAATAAACATGAGCAGGCCTGCCCAGAGCGACCAAGGGATGCTGGGGATATAAGATGGTTGAGCTGTAAAGTTTAACATTGTGAAAATGATATAAAGAGTGCTGATTGTTATGCATGTAGCCGTAAACTGGTAAAATAATATTGGAAATTCCAATAAACAAATGTTTTTTTTAAAAACTGTTAGTACTTGCGTTTGCAGTTGAGTTTCCATTAACTGATCACGTCCCTGAATTTGAAGAGCCCCTTTGAGGCTGTGATTTGATGTCTTGATTAGTCGGGCCATGGGATCATTGTAGGGCCCCCGTAAGTTGAGTGAAGGTAGGGCTGGAATTGGCTATGGTGATGTGCAGTTCGGGGGCACTGGGTTCCGTGACGTTGACCATGGACGCTTCCTGTGTAATTGTCGAAAAAAATTTAGGGGGAACGTCTGTGGTGGTGAGAACCTCCTTGTATTTGGCGATTTCGGTTTTTGGGGCCTGGCTGAAGATGGGGAAGTGGTGTGCCCCCCCTCTCGTCCGGTGCCGACTTGGTAAGGGCCACTGCCCCAGCAAGCCAAGATCTCAGTTTTTCAAGTCGTTGTATATTTGACTGTTTTTTCAGTTTCTTTTTTTCTCTTCTGGAGGCAACTGGTATTTTTGGGGGATATGTGAAGGTTTGTCGGTCACTTCCTGCAGCTGGATTATCTTTCCTGGGCAGGCTTGGGACCAATGGGGATGGTGAAGCCGTCGTGCTGTAGGTACTGATTGGCGTGATTCCAGCCGTTAATTCCTGAGGGAGGATAACTAATGTCTGACCTACAGGGGAGAAGGGATGACGCTCCTGGGAAAAGTCGATGTATCACTGTTTATTGTACACGATGTCTGAGATGGAAAGTTCCCATTTTGTAGGTTTTGAGTGGGGTTTCCACCACCATGGATGTTATTCTTAACGCTAGCAACAAGTGAGCGTAATATTTATGGAAGCGACAAACATTTATTGATCAATGAAGAAGCCGAACATGGGTCGATGACTTCCGGTAGCCTGATGGTCTTTTCCATTATACTTAGCCTGGAGCCCATGTCAGCTAGGGTTGAAGCTATTGTTTGAATTAGGTCAATCTGGAGATCCATCTTCTGTGATTGCCTTAATAGTGCTGTAGCGATAGAATCTTGTTTAATGTGCAAAGAGGTCAATGAGACCAGAGTAGGGCTCGGAGGGCCAAGTGCAGCAAATGGTTCCTTGTCTGCTTGTTTTGAGCTGTAGGGACTACTGTGGTTCCTCAAGTTAAGTCCCAGTGTTTGACCCAAGGAGGCTCCAATTCGGGCATCCAGGGAGGCTAGGAACCCGTCCGATAGATTCCTCGGGTTCGAGGGAGCTTTCCCTCCTTGTCCTCTTTGATGGCTGATTGATCGCCAAGTAATGCTCGGGGATGCTGTGGGGGCTCCGCGGGCGGAACCGATATTTTAATGGCTCGAATAGTAGTGCTCTTTCTCCAGGGTAGCAGTTTCCCTGCAGGCATGACCGCTTGGCCTTCCATGCAGCCGGCTGGCCTTTTCAGGTGGGAGGTTATGGTTACGATGGACCGCGGAGGAAGGGCGCGATAAATTGATATCTTCCTTAATAACCTCCTTGGCCCCCCAAATCTTCCTGAGCCTTTTACGTTCTTTCTTCACCCTCTGCCCCCCCCCCCCCTGCTACTGTCGTGTGCTGCTGTGTGCTACAGTGTGCAACTGCACAAGGTCCAAAAGCTTGCTAGAGCTGTTTGGGGGGGGGTGGTGGGTGGCTGTGGGGCGGGGATCCTATAGTTTTTCCAGAGGTCTGCGGGGGGGGGGAGGAATCCACTACCAGCTGGGGGCCTGCCCACCTGCAGACAAGCCGTACCGGCCTAGTGCCGCCGCCTCTGTCCTTAGTAGGACGTGGAACCTAGGCCTAGTCTAGCCTGCTGCCAACAACTCCCCTCCCCCCCCCCCCCTTCAGTGCTAGGACAGGTGTAGATGGGCGGTGGTGCCGCTGAAGGTGATGGCAGCAGTGGTCGGGCCAGTTGGAGCAGACACCATGCTCGAGGGAGGGGAGGGGGGTATTGGGCCCTCCACCCCACCACCTTCTGCCCTGCACTCGGTTGCGGCACCTCTCTGACTTGCGCCTTTGGCTGTCTACCAGCTGCAGGACTCGACCCTCTAACGCTCGCAGCACTACACTACCAGGCTGCTCCTCTAGCGCTCACCACGCCACCGGGCTGACCCTGCTTCTCTCCGGTGCCACTCAGCTGCCCGAACAACTTGCAGACGCATAAAATATTGCCAAAGTGACAGTGCTTTCTGTGCAGTGCTCTCTTTTCCCGGGGGAGCTAAACAGGAGTTTTATTTTTTTTTATACACATATCTGAATGCAGGTGTGGGGGGTGGGTAGATGACTTCCTCCTGGAGAGATCGAAAAACGGGAGGCAAGGGCAGAGAGCAGGGCACAGGACGAGAACGGCCCTCACTGTTCGGCAAGCCGCACCGGCCCAACGCCAGCCGCCTCCACACAGACGGGAGATACCGCGGCACTAGCCTCGCCTGCCCACAACTCACTTGCTTCACTGTTCTTGGGCTCGTCCTAGTTTGCGGGGCTTTGCCTGTCCGCCTCAGCCTGCCTCGGCAGTCTCCGCTCGTCGCGGCTGGCTCCGCTACTCTGCTCCATCACTTCCGCCAATCAATTTTCCCACAGAAATTGCTCCAAAGATTGCATGTTTCTCGGTCAAGAAAAATGCAATGGCAACTGAGTTATTCTCATACTGAGCCAGTGTGCCTACAGTGGCGGCTCCTCTGCTAAGGCGGAGGAGCATTGCCCCACAGGAAAAATAAAATGATAATAACATAATGTTATCATTTTATTTTTCCCATACTTACCCATTTTTGTATTAGGTGCGAGGCGGAGCGGGGCAGTCAGCCAGCAGGGGGAGGAGTGGTGGGCACTTTCTAAGTGTGCATGAAGGTTTGGCCGGCTGTCTGGGCCGGCCAAACAGTCATGCGCACTTAGCATTTACTCCACCCAGCTGTATTGGACAGCCGGGTGGAGAACATGCACAGCCTCCACTGCCTGTCTGAGCGCCAAACCATGGCGCTCAGACCAATCACAACGCTGCTGTCATAGGCTAGGGGAGTCTGGGAGACTGTGTGCTTCCTGCTTCCGTGGGACCGTGCGTCATCGACGGAAGAACAGAAAAAGTACGAGGCTGCGACTGGCAGTTAAGTGCAATTCTAATTTTTTTTTTTTAAACCCCACCCCCCGCCCCACCACTACTGCCCCATAGCTGCTGCCACTGCTACAGATAAGGCTTCTCCCTCCATCCCATGTGTTGTTTTAATATTAGGTAGAAGTATTGTAAACAAAGTACAACTCAGGCTTCAAACACATACTAATCCAATCTTTGTGCATTGTCTAACAGATGACAGACTGATCTTTGTTCAGAGAAGTTCCAGGCAACGGAAAGCACAAAGCATGCATGTGCAGTGCAAGCTGGGAAGTGAAGTGAAATGGAATAGTTTGAATCTGTTACCTTCTCGAACTGCAGCTTGATTCCAAGAGCTATTATCAGGTATTTGTAAGATATCTGCAAGAAAAAAGATCAGTTACCTTCAGCTTTTGAAATCCTAATGCAAGATAAGTATTTAGGTGCTTTACAACCTCAAACATTGTGTTGCATATGCATGAAAATGACAATTTTCATTAGGCTTCATATTCATCATTTGCAATTCATTAAAAAATTTGTCGTGACGTTTCCACATTTAAAAAAAAAGTACGAGAAATGCACAAAAGAACCAAAATATAGTCATTATCAGCTAATTTTCATAGAGGAAATGTTATTTTAATTCACGGACCCAGCAACGAACATTGCACCTTGATGGGTTATGCAGAGCTGTAGGTTTGTTTGCATGGCACTTGCCTACCATCCCCTCTATCGAGGCTCTGCTGACTCTGTCCACTCACCGTACAGAGAAGCAGTGAAACTCTGCCCTGACAGAGGCTGGGGCCGAAGTTAGAAGGTTGTGGATGGCCATAGGGCCTTTAACCCACATGGAGGTGCCGGAAGCGGTACAATGGAAGTGCATTAAATATAGCTGTTGTAGTGCGTCAGACAAGGACAGAAGAGCTAGAGCCAGAACTACCAATAGTTTTATTTGGAATCTTGTTAGGTTTGTATGCTAATAGACCTTTTTCTGCCTGCAGTCCCACTCTAAAGACACAATGATATTATGCAGAATACAGGGTTCCCTGCCTTTTCATCGTTCCATGTTGAGAAGGAAACTATAAAGCAAGGTAGAAGAGGGATCAGGAGGGCACTGTAAGAGACAGCCTCTCGGTGAATGTGAAACCATGAAGATTATCCCAGGGTTGTCAACCTCTCATTTGAAACAGACGTCAATTAAGAGAAATTTTCCTTAAAAACTGACATACCTGTGCAAGGCACAACATCGGTTCATGTGTTGTCAGAATCATGTTCACCATCATTATGTAGCTCTGAGATGTTCAGAAATGGACAAACCAGGTTGGAGGAGCATTAGTGAGGCACCCCATTGGCTCAAAGGATCCATTCTCTGCCAATGACATCTTGCTATTTCTAAGGAATGTGAGTACAGACCTAACATGGATTACCCTGTCTCCGAAAAACTACAGAGAGGCAGGAATGATGATATCCCAAATCCTGAAGTTACTGCACAACTTATTCGTTCCTCATGCCCCTGCACCATGGGATCTGCCTTGTGCGTGAGGCACTGGGATGCCTGGGGGCACGGGGACATGCAGAAAGGGGGGGGGTGCTGCGAATCACACAAGATATCAAATCCTATGATCCAGAGTTCCCAATAGTTTTATATCCAATCAAAGAGGAGATTTTACAACAAGAGATCAGGCCCAGTGGGAGGTGGCAGGGATCATAAAAATAGGAGACCTGTTAGGGAGGGCACTGCTGTTACTTCTGAAAACATTGAAGGGAAAAGGCAAATTCCACAGGGATATTTATTAACATATCAAGTATTAACAATGGCAATGCACAAGCTCTGAGAAACAACCATATTCACATGAACTGATGCACTCATTATATATTATGGGAGATGGTGAGGGGAGGGGGGAATAATCAGAAGGTTTTATAAAAATATTTTTGGACAGTACAGGAATATCCAGGGTGACAAATGAGACCAATCTGGGAAGAGAATTCAATGACAGAAAATGGACTTGATACCTGACATATCCCCACGTGTCATGCATTGCCAGATTCAATATATCCATTTCAATTTCCTACACAGGACCTAGTTGAACCCTAGTAAGTTTCATAAAATATACCCAGCAGTATTATGTGGTGAAAAAAGGGGTGCTTTCGCCTTGGTGGTTATTTGACCTACTACCACCCTCATTGATCTTATCTCACAGAATGAAGCCCAACAAATGGCAAAGCACCTAGAAAGGAGTGGGTGGGTTTTTAGTTTATGAGCCAACCTACTACTTCCACGTCTGTCATACATAAAGCTCATTTTTACCTGCAAGTAACAATGCTGATAGTACAAGACCCTATGAATACACAGACTGGATTCAGGGGCCTCTGGGTGTTTTGTGGATGAAACCTTAAAGAGAAACATGATAGAACCGCACTCAGCAAGCAGAAGCCTGAAGAAATAAGTGCACTGATGGAACACTGTTAACCTATCAATTAATGAAATGGAAATCTGAACCCTTAGTTAGGATCGCAGAGAACAGTCATCTAGAAAAGGTCCAGTCTAAAATTGACAGCCCAGATTTTGACATTCATCTTAGGAATCTCATGGTTATACTCCATAACACAGTGATAGATTGGAGTTTTCTGTCAACTACATTTTGCTCGAAGTATTCGCAGAAGGAATGTTATTTGAGAGCAATGAAGGACAAGAGACAAAAACCTTGATGCATTTATCATTTCATGTTTCTCTCCAGGAGTTGGCTGCAGTCCAGTTAGAAGAAACATCAATGGAGAAAAATGCCATCCCAGCAGCTTTTAGGGATTTTTCTGATGTGTTTAGTAAGATGGGCGAGGATACACTGCCTACGCATTGAGAATTGACTTAATTACAGGAGCTGCTAATCAGCACTGAAGAATCAATCCTTTAACTGTAATGAGGATGGAATTCTCACAGAATACTTAAGAGAAACATCACAAGGGTTTTATCTGGTATTCTGACTTGCCAGCCAGAGTCTCCATATTCTTCATACCAAAGGCATCTGGTGAATACAGACCATGTACTAATTATGGGAAGCTCAACGAGATCACCACCTGAAATTAGTAACCTCTTGCCCTCATTTCACTTCTGGTAAATCGCATTAAAACAGCCAAGGTCTTCATCAAATTAGACTTACAGGGAGCCTACAATTTTCTCCACATTCAAGCGGGGGACTATCTGCTGATGGGTAGGCAGACAGTGAGAATGAATCAGCCCACTTAACAGTACCGGAGAAGTTTTTTAATGGACCACCCTTCTGAATGGAGCATGGGGATTTCTTTTACTGAGTTTGCCTGCAATAATTCCTTGCATAAGTCTATGGGATTGTCACCTTTTTACTGTACATTTGTGTTCTATCTCATATGCTACCTCATAGGATTGCCCTTTTTAAAGTTCCTTCTGTGTCTCATGCATCACAGAACATTCAAACCATCAGACAATCAGTGTAAAACATATAGTGGCAGCTTGAACAGCCTATAAGAAAATCAGCAACTACCACAGGAAAGCAAATCCTCAGTGTAAGACTGGGAATAGGGTTAGGTTCCCTCCTAAGTTATTGCCATTACCAGCACACACAACCGAAGTATCCTCCTAAACTTGTGGGTCCCTTCAAGATTCTGAATTCGTCATCAAAAATGACCTGATAAGTGGCGAATCTTGACAGCAATACACGTATCTCATGTGAAATTGCAGGCACAGTTGGCGAAAGTCCTCCTCTTCCCACCATGGTAGATGGGTCACCTGAATATGATCTTGATTCTAACGCAAGACATGGTCATCTACAATACATTGTTGCCTGGAAGAGTTATGAAATGTGAGAATACTCATGGAAGCCTGCTTCCTTAGTACCTGTCCATCAGGTGGATAGAGAGTTCCAAGCTAAACATTTGAATAAACCAGGACTTTCAGCTACCTCTTGAGAGGATTCACCTTGGGGTGGGGAGTGAAGTTAGGTGGGAGGGCTTGGCTATTCTTAGGGATCTGAGGAAGTGTTTGGCCAACATCATGGGGAAGCATTGCACAAGCCTTGGTAGGAGAACACAGAAAGCTTGAGGGAAGAGAGAGGGTAGACCACTTATCTCAGATGCACTTGCACATAACAGGAGAAATAGCTGTAAGGCGGGCTGGAAGCGGTGGAAAAGTAGGCAATGTAATTTAAGCTTAAGAACTACATCGCTAAACCCTTAGTGTATTCAATTCTGGATTAGGCCAGTGATTTCCGGGGCAATCTAGGCAGCGGAAGTATTTAGGCAGGACGTCAGACACCTTCTTTATAGTGATCAAAATGTTCAGAAGGATTGCACTACTGAATATCAACATCAACAATGTTGTGGTACAAGAACATTGAGGACAAAATATCAAGGGACAAAAGGTAAGTGCATATAGGGAAGTAAAGAATTACTATTCCTACCTCCACATCTATGTACCTTGAAGATATAAGTACAGTTTAAGTACATAGATGTGGAGTTAGGTAGCGGTATTTCATTTTTGATATTCTGCCCTCAATATTGTGGTTTTGATATTCGGGGGCACACACTTTAGAAAGTTTTTATCTGGCTTCCTATAATGGTGTTCATAACTATTGTTCAAGCCATGATTACCCGACGGTCAGACTATGGGAATGCACTATATCTCAGCATCCCTGCTCACCTATTACACAGACATAAGTTATTCAAGCCCTGAGGCTAGTTTAATACTCAACCTTTCTGCTCCTACCCACATCTCCTTCCACCTTCAGAAACTCCACTGGCTCCCTATTCATTAACAGGCCCTATTTCAAACCTTGTTTTGCACACATGCAGTTCACAATTGTGGTCCACCCTAACTGAGTAGAAAAGTCATTTTCTATCATCCTTCACATGCCCTGCTCTCTGAGAATTTCAACACATAGATTTGGGAGGCCAGACCTGGTCTTCTCTGCCTCTAAATGGAACTCTTTCATTATTCTTGCACTAAATCTCTTGTCTTGTGCTCCTTAAGAAACGCCTCAAGACTTGGGTCTTCAAATAATTCGGCCTTTTCAACCTACTTTGGCTCAGCAAGAGACCTCCTCTCGTAGAGCGTCAGGATACACATTTATGGGTAACAGCCACGCTATATAAATCCAAATAATAATAACAACAAAAATAATTATTATTTGTATATGCAGTTAGTACAATTAAGCCCCTTGTGTATTTGTAATAGTGTCATTGCCAGCTACAGCACCATTAAAACTTTAAATCATGGTTTAAATGCTAAGGGGACCATTAAAAATTGTGTATAGCAAATAATCCTACCTCCTTTGTGATACAATGCAAACCATTCCTGATGATCTTTGCTTCTTTAATCACTGACTATCTTATTGACGTATGTGTGATACAAGGGTTACAACTATGCCTTTAGGACTTACGTATGCATCAAGGGCAGAAGGGAGAAAATGCCTAAGGAAGTGCCCCTCTAATATTTGTGAAAGGTCTGTGCAAGCATTGGAACATTTGGCTCAAGAGTGTGTAGGCACCCTCGCAGTTACCTAATGAAATCTCTTAATGAACAGAGTAGTAGATCTTGATTGATGGGCTGATGTGCACAACATGGGGTGACAATAAGGTGGTAACTAGGAGGATAAGACAAGAATCAATTCTTGTGCCACTGCTCTCCAAAGTATGTATATGTGACATTCTACAGGAGCCCTTACCTCAGGATGAGTACTGCAAGAGCTGCAATACAAATGATTTCCTAGAAGAAGTGGGAAAACACAAGGAACCGTTTAAAAAGTCACTGAGTGGTCCAAGAGGAGAACATCCTGAGGAACAGTACAGCAGCTTGAAGGTCACCAAACCAGAGAGGGAATTTGGGGCTATCATCTGTGTGACCTCAAAACTAGTAAATAGTTTGACAAGAAGACAATGAATGCCATCGAAGTATAAGCATGCTAAGAGAGTGGTACAAGGAGCAGACGAAAGGGTTTCATACCTAGTTCAGAAAGACAATTACCATCTGGAGAAAGTACAGATTTGGGACAACAAAATTTTGTGCAGTGTAAATTATACATTCTAAAACAAGAAACTTGGAAATATGCCCAGTACAAAAGGTGTGCATTTTTAATGATATGTACTCCTAGAAACAGGTGATGATCTGAGAGTAGAATCAAGAAGGTAATTCAGGCGAAACATCAGAAAGTAATTTCCTCAGAGAGGGTTTAAAATGCATGTAGTAACCTACTATTATGAGTAGTGGGGACAAATGTACTAAATACATTTTGAAAGGAACAGGGTGAAACATAAGGGCAATAACTGCAATATTAAAGGCCTGTTTTGTGAGGGAAAGCTGACTAAAAACATTGGAAGTGATCATCTACTCACACTATCTAGTTTCCTGTGGATTACCAAGGAGCAATGAGGTCCCACCGTTCCCCATTCTCAAATGAATGTCTAGAAATATCTCATTAGAAATGGTTTCTATAATAATAGAATTCTCCCAAATACTCTTAAATGTAAGTTACAAAATCAGTTTAAACAACGCAATACTACCAACATGTCTAAATATCATACAGGTATAAGGATTACCTCCCGGTCATCATCTATCCGGATGCAGTTGTTTTCTGGATCAAATCCTTGCACCTTAGACTTAATCCATTTCACTCCAGAAGGGATCACGCTTGCTGTTGGGCGGCCAGATGTTGCTAATCGTTTGGCTCCAGCTCCAACAAGGGTCCAAATTGGTTGGTAATAGTGCATCTGAAAGTGAACATGACATCCTTTTATTCAAAATTCGAATTTGATAATTGGTTCACTAAATGCAAAAGTTATAAATACAGTTTTGAAGACCCTAAGGCCACATTATACATGAAGAAAACTAGCCAAATATACACTTCTGTGTTTACTCCAATAATGTAGTGCACACACTACCATCTAGTCAAGACAGAACACTTAACAGATTAGACGTTGCAGAGCCATATAATGGACAGAATGTCCCACCAGAATGTCTCTGTGGCCCACTCCACTGACATCACACCTGCAACACAACCCATTAGATCTGACTGTGGAAAGCTGTTAATTAGGGTCGATTGGAACTGGAGCTGAGCTTGGAAAGGATGCTTGTCCTAGTAATGGAAGGGTACCTGTGGACAAGAAGTACTGATGCCACTACTGGTGAGTCGGGGTTGGTTACTCATATAGTCATCTACCAAACATTGCTCGGAAATAGATAACCATCCACAGAAAGCTGGGAAGAGGTGACATAACACCTAAGAATCTACCAAATAATTATGAAAGGCTCATCTGGCCAAGATAACTGGCTAGAACCTAATTATATCTAAACCTTAATGCTCACACAATGAAAGTGGAGTTAACTGGCATCGGAAATATGCACCATGCTACTGAAAATCAAAGGAAGCGCATTGGAGTGATGGAACTGGCATGTACCAGTGCAAGGGTGGGGGTCAGAGGGTGAGAGCTTGTTGGTTGTTATAGCAAAGAAAGATGAAACATACATCCCAAGAAGACAAGTCCCTTAAGTCTTTCTGCCCAGAAATAATTAAGAGACCTTAGTGACCAAGTAAAGCTAAAGTATTCATGCATACAATACCTTCCAATAGGTGTAAAATAACAATTGTGATCATCAACCTTCACACTTCATAGGCCAAAGACTAGGGATGTTAATACTTGCTTGTATTTGAGGTTTTCTGCAGCACCATGTGTCAGCTCACAGAGTCGTCATAATGCTTCCAGAACAAGAACATGAGCCACTTTCTTAACTATTGTGATTTGGTGAAGTCCTGCCTAGCATTCCCGTTTGGAAATGGTAAAGTGAGAGATGGAACTCTTTCTGCACTTCTCAAGGAAGATAAACAGCACTGCCTTTGGCCATGGATAGCAGATCAGGAGCCTCATTTTCATGAGCCCATCAGAGGCTTTAAGAGCACATGTGTGGCAGTTAATATATTTCCTAATCACTTTTCAGATCAATGGTGGGGGAGAAGAGTGGATGTTACAGCTTTAGCTAACCCGTTTATGAGGGTAATCTCCCCCAAGAGGGCCTGGCTCTAACCAGTTCTAGACATACCTAAATGTTTTTTTAAGTTGCATCTTGTACACAGGAGGTGAATTTGACTCAGATCACTAATGCTTTTGTTACACTCCGTGACGACTTGCTCACATCAACAGTCTCCAATGACACGTCAGAAAGGGATGTGAAAGTAGGAATCTCTAGTAATCAGAAAACCATAGCAAGTTCTGAGTCAAGGTCAGAGTTTTAATCTAGAGGAATCATCTGAAATAGAACCAATGGTGGAAACTAGCTGAGAATGATCCAGTCAAGGATGGGCTTCAATCCTCTTGAATTTGTCAGGGCACTAAGCTATCCAGAATGAAATCTCAGGCTTTGGGGCGGTTTTAGGGTGGTTTCAATACCTGCTGTCTTCAGGGGGCTGTGGACCTCTAGCAAGATCTCTGGAAAAGTTTACAAACTCAGAAAAAGATGCAGCAGGAATCAGAGTTAAGTGAAACTGTCATTAACCAATTATGTATCTGTACAGAGAATAAATGGAAACATTATGTCTTATGGGGTGTCCTTCAGCTCAAATACTATCTCTTTCTAAAACAACTTGAATCACCTCTTGAACCATTAATTTAAATCAGTGGCAGTTTAAGTCCGTACCCTTAAAATATGTTCTTTGTGTTACTTTTGTATGTCTGTTCGTTTTTTATAATTAAACAGATTTATAAAGAAAATAACTTTTTTATGAAACCAGATTTGATTGCCAAAGGGTTGGCTTGGACTGGTACTTAGTTTTAATAGGCCCAATACCTCACCAGTTTGACAGCGGTCACTACAGTGTAAAAACATCACAGGGTTTGTCTTTAATATCATGATTACAAGACATGACCATCTGTCCCCAATGGAGACTGTACAAAACATGAGCTGCAACCACTAGAAGCTGCAACACCACATCATAAGATGGATGCATCTGTTCCATGGCAAACTGTCTTCTCTCACATTTTAAGAATAACAATGGCTCTCAAAGTTAATGAGGAATGTGGCCATATACTCCACAGGAAAAGATCGCCTTTTAAAGTATCTTTATTTCACAGTTGGATGACGGAGTCTGGGCTTACGGCTAGCTCTGCGCGAGGTGTTGGAATGTGAAAAAATCAATAATTTAAATTGGCAAAATAGTTCAAAGAACAATGAGCACAAAATCAAAAATAAGTTCACAAAAGGAAGGGGGCGCTAGAGGGCGCCAAGCAAGATGGCCGGATTTATGTGAGGCTCTTGCGGCTCGGACCCATATCCGTCCATTATCCGCCTCATCCCGCTCAATATCCCGGATTTGAAGGCAGCAATCGATGGGAGAACCCCTGCAGTACCCTCTGCCAGCGAAACAAGAGAAAACCGAGGCAGTTTCCCGACTGAGCGTGCGGCTGAAAATGGCGGCCTAACGTACAAACGAACAGGACCGCTGCCTGCGGGAAGCTGTGCTGCGGAGAACCTGCCCCGGTGATTGAGAAAGAAGCTGGGCCTTGGGGACTCGGAAAAGGCCTCCACCTCCCCTCCCCTCCTGCTTTCGCCGGAAACTGACGGCCAATCGAGACAGCCTGGTGTACCCGACGCGGCCTGTCGGACGGCCGCGCTCGAGTGGGGAGCCGCGGAACAGGGAGGACGGCGGAGCTCCCCCTGTGTCGGAAGAGCCAGAAGTGGAGAGACAAAGTGCTGAGAAGCGGCGGTCTCCCCGAGGAGATATCGGAGACCACTGCGGCCGGAACGCGGAGAAAGACGCTGCCCGGAAAGCTTCCATGAACGCCTGACAGGTAGGCGACGACGGCGGCGGCGGTGCCGTGCTGATCCCCCCCCAGCCGCAATAGCAAGACTTTGTCCACGCCAACGCCGAAGGGGGAGGATCGCCCTACGGCCTTTCCTTCTCACTGACAGCATGTCGCGCCCCTGCCCCCGCCTGGAAATCTAAGACCGCCCGCCTCACTATATTGAGGGCAGCACGAAGCGGGGCGGAACTCCCTCCATCTACCGGCACCGTGCGACCGGAGCACGGTGTGGCTGCAACCCACGCTTCAACCAGGACAAGTAGCGGTGGGGACCCCGGAGGGGGGTGGGCCGGACCTAGCGCCGCCGGGCTCCGCTGATTCGGGGAGCTGCGGACGCCTCCTCACGCAACCTATGGTCGAACTTGACCACCCGCCCCACGAGACACAGGAATTGTGTACGAGCGGGTTAAAAGAGTGCCTGACGCGGATGTCCCACGGCGCTCAACATTGCTCACGACAGCCGCCGAAGTGGAGCGGGCACCAGACCGGAGGGGCCGTCACTCAGAAGTGAAAAGCAATCTCAGGCTGCCAGTCCAGCACCCCCCGCATGCTGCCACAGGCCACGCGGAATCACCAGTCGACATACGCTACAACTCTGCAGCAAGTGACCCTAAACCCTCCTGATCATCTTCCCGAGTTGTGTGGCAAGACAGGGCAGCATCTGCACGGATCCTGACTGGGCCTTCCCTGTTCATCGCTGTCCGCTGCTCTCCGACCTCTGTGGCCATGGGAAAACCGGACGGGCGGCAGTCCAAGCTGTCCTTTGACACTCGCAAAACGTCCCGCTCCCAGATGGACCCAGATGAGGAACAGCAGGACGCCCAGGCCCCCTCCACTGCAGACCTTAAGGAGCTGCTACTGGCGATGCAATCCAGCTTAACATCTATCGAATCCAAAATGGACTCGATGAATACCAGACTAGATGGCCTTACACACCGGGTGGAGAAACATGATGACCGGCTGGTGGAAGCGGAACGACGGATCTCGGATTTGGAGGACACAACTAGTGCCACCACAAGCCGGACCTTGGAGATGGAGAGGGTCTGAAAGGTAATCGCAGCGAAGAACGAGGACTTGGAATCCCGCTCGCGGAGAAATAATCTGAGAATTCTTGGCGTACCGGAATCCACCGCGACAGGCAGGATGGAGGACTACGTCGAGAAACTTCTCATCACACTCTTTGGCAGAGATGCGTTTTCGCAGGTTCTGATAGTTGAAAGAGCCCATCGCTCGCTGGCGGGCCGGGCGGCCCCGGGCACTCCGCCCAGACCTATAATAGCAAAACTGCTCAACTATCGCGACAGGGACACTGCCCTTCGCCTATCTAGGGAACAAGGGCCACTCAAACATGAGGGAATGGAACTGGCGATCTATCCGGACTTCACCATGGCCGTTCAAGATCAACGTCGCAAATTCCTACCTGTCAAGAAAAAACTGCAACAACTTAACATGCCATACGCCATGCTCTTCCCGGCCCGCCTCAAAGTGACACACCAGGGTAAACAGCACTTCTTCACAAACCCGCAGCACGCACAGGACTTCCTAAAAACCTTACCCCAAGCGTCCGCAGGATCGCTCTCCCCAGCGCGCCACCCGGCGGGACACGGCCACGCATCGGACATTGAATAAATTACTGGTCAGACCTGTGTCGCCTCGCAATGTATGACACCGAGGCCTGCGAGCAGGCGCACCCCCCCCCATCCCTGGGGATCAGGCGGAGGCCGGAGCAGTCTATGGTTAGCACCCCACACACTGTGAACTGTGGGACCAGAGACGGCCAACAAGAACCCCTCACAAGCAACTAGGCTGACCCCTGTCGCACAAACCTGGGGAAGTTGCCGAATCATAACTGGGGCTCTACTGCCGTAGCTGATGGACTCCTGGCCGCCCTCATCACTTTACGGAGCCGCCCACTGAGGAAGCGAAATGCTGACCTGCATTGCGAGGCTAGCCCCATAGCCAGGCTTCTCAGCCACAACTTTGCAAATACTATGTAAGGCCGGAACTGCAATCTCTAGCTGCAGAACTTCAACTGCGACCCATCAAAGAAGAATGGGATATACGTGCCCATCACTGTCCGAGCACCCACGCTTCGACGAGGAGGACTGGACTGCCCTCTAGACGCTACCCAGCAGGAGAACCCCAAGTTCTGTCTACAGTCAAAGACTATTGGGAAGGCCCCCTCACCCCCGGTTGGGATGACGGCCAAGGGCCTTTCTTGGGAGGGGGAGGGAAGGGACACGGCGAGATTGGGTCGCCGCTGTGGGAGGGGGAGGGAATGGGTTAGTTTATTATAAACAGTTTTATTATTCCACCTCACATGACATCGGGCCTGACGTACAATTCGGCTCTATTTCGCTCACCAATGCTACACATAATAGACACCATACACATGGATACTCGCACCGCACCGGTACAATATAACTTCCTGACATGGAACATTAGAGGACTGGAAGACCCGCGAAAACGCCGACATATCCTCTCTTACCTAGAACGTCACCATATTCACTGCGCCATGCTCCAGGAGACACACATTGCCCCAACCTCCCCCCCCACATTTGCAGCACGCTGAGCCACCACCAAATGTTTCTCGTCCTATTCTTCATATGCCCAAGGCACCCTCATTTTGATACGACGCTCGCTCCCCCATACCCCTATTGGCTCCTATGGAGACCCGCAGGGAAGGTATAGCATCCTTTGGGGTAGACTAGCCGCGCAATCCATCACGTTCGTCTCCTGTTATGGACCCAATACAGACGACCCGGAATTCTTCCGGGTCCTCTGGGGGAAAATCACGGATATAGGGTCTACACACCTGATGTGGGGAGGAGACTTCAATGAGACAATTGATCCAAAGCTGGACAGATCACACCCACAGTCCAGACATTACACTAACGCGCAGGCGACCCTTCGACACATTGTGGGGGAAAATGATTTAATTGATGCCTGGAGGACCCTACATCCACACCTTCGAGAGGGCACCTGCCACTCCACAGCCCATTCTTCTTGGTCCCGCATAGATTGCTGGCTCCTTGACAAAGGTCTCACCACTTGGATGACGCGCGCCTCCCACCTCCCCCGTACGTACTCAGATCACTCACCGGTTCTCCTATCCCTGGCCCCTCCCTATGAAGAATCGCCATATATCTCCTGGAGGCTTAATCCGCAATCCTTACTCGACCCTGTATTCAGGGAGGAGCTAGAGCAGGAAATAACAGACTTTTTTCCCCGAAATGATGCCTCAGTTCCGAACTACTCTACGGTCTGGGAAGCGTTTAAAGTCACCATACGGGGCATTTGTATAGCCAAGAGTGGAGGGATTTTAAAAGACATTCGCAATACGCTGATGAAACTGGAACGAGATATCAAACATACGGAACAACTGCTAGTGACCGCACCCACTCCACCGCTTAAGGCGCAACTACGAGACCTCCTCACAGATTACCAAAACACGGCAGAAAGGGAGTGTAGATTTAGAGGGAAATACCACCAGGCCCGCCGCTACGGGGAGGGGGAACGACCGGGGAAGGCGTTAGCTACAGTGGTCCGCCCCCCCCGTTTTGCTAACACTGTCCTAGAGATAGAGGGTGAGGATGAGCAGACACACAGAAATACTGCTGACATAGTAGAAACCTTCCGGAACTTCTATAAGCACTTGTACAGGACTCACCGCACGGGAGAGATAGACTTTGCACCGTTCTTTGACGATGTCGCCATTGCCTGGCTAGGCGATGGCCAAAGAGAACTCCTTCTAGCACACTATGAGGATGAGGAGATTGTCTCCGCAATCATGCAGTTGCAATCTGGGAAGGCCTCGTGGCCTGATGGCCTTACGGCAGAATTTTATAAAAACATTACGAAACCTTTTAATCCCTGCCTTACGTCATGTACTTGAGGAGGCGCGAGATACAGGCGTCTTACCTCCATCGATGCGAGAAGCGTTAATAATTTCACTACCCAAACCGGGGAAATCACCGACGAAAGTAGACTCGTATAGGCCCCTGTCCCTTATTAACGTGGACGCCAAGATATTGGCCAAACTCATAGCTAACCGCATCAATCCACTCATGCCCGTCCTGGTACTCCCAGACCAATCGGGATTTATACCAACCAGAAGCACCTCTCATAACTTGCGTACACTCTTCGCGATCCTCCAAAACATAGATCCAGACCTTAACGCGGCTGCCATTTTCCTCGACGCCACTAAAGCGTTCGACTCCCTAGAATGGGATTATTTGGCATTTGTCTTGCAGCGGATGGGATTTCCCCTCCCGTTTCTAGCCTGGATCAACCTCCTTTATACGCGCTTACAGGCCACAGTCCTGATCAACGGCAGGCGATCGGCTCCCTTTTCATAGCCAGAGGCACGAGACAGGGATGCCCTCTGTCCCCTCTTTTGTTTGCCCTTGCGGTGGAGCCCCTAGCCGCTAAGATACGCCAACATTTTCGAGAGCATGCCCTTATTTATCCAGAAAGACAAATCCTCATTTCTCTATACGCAGACGATATCACCCTCTATCTGCGAGACCCGGCAGAGAGCCTGAACCCCATCCTAAGACTGTTTATTCAATTCGGACACCTATCTGGGGTTAACATTAATTGGAGCAAATCCCAGATCTACCCTCTCACAGACTCCACTCCCAAATTTATATCCAACTACCCCCTCACATGGTGCGCAGACACACTTACCTATCTGGGCATAATCATATCCCGTAGTCGGGACGAGCTAATGAGGGAAAATTACGGAAAGGCCCTGAGCGCACTAACGGATAAAATCACGCACTGGATAGCATTACCTCTTTCCATGGCAGGACGATCTGCCCTTATCAAAATGGTCATACTGCCCAAACTGTTATATTTATTTGTGAACATTCCCTACGCTCCCAGCCGGTATTTTTTCTCAACCATTCAGAGTCAACTTATCAGACTAGTCTGGGGAGGTAAACAAGCGCGACTGAAGTGGACCATCCTTACGCGCCCCTTCCCTGAAGGTGGCTTTGAAATCCCAGATCTAGAAGTATATTTCAGCTGTGCCCAAGCCCACTTCGCAACATATTAGATGCATCCCCCCCTACATGCCACACCTCGCCATAGAAGACGGATATATGAACCCTACCCCCAGCACTGCATATTTAAGCACCCCTGCTGTGCCCATGCGCTTTGCCTCCACCACTGTTCAGTGCACCACCAGTGCCTGGCGCGACTTAGCGCGCTGCACACGAGCCGCCCGGCTCTATTCTCCACTCCTACCTCTCGCAGGACGACATGACATCCCTGCCACACATGAAGGTGGATGCCGCAATCTCCTCCGCAAACTGTCAATACACACTTGGGGACAATTGTATGTAAAAAATAAATTTTGTACTAAGGATGAATTCTTCGGCCCCATCACTCCCTCCCCCCTTGAGAGTTTCTATTATATCAGACTGCGACAAGCGGTGAAAACACTCACCCCAGAATTTCCCCAGGAGCCCCCTATCATGGCCCCCCTACACGCCATGCTACAACAATCTGCCCCCTCCCACGTCATCTCGGTACTGTATCGTACGGTACAGAGGGAAAGGAATTATGAACCCCCCGGAGCAAGGGTCAAATGGGAACTGGAGCTGGGCCACCCTGTGACGGATGACCAATGGGCATTTTGTTGTGGACAAACGGGTGAAATCTCAGCTAACAGTAAATTCCACATCCTACACTTCAAATTCATACACCGACTATACTATACACCAGCGCGCTTATACCGGCGGCACCTTCGGGAGAATGACCGATGTGACTGCTGTGGTCAGGAGGGAGCGGACTTCCTGCACATAGCATGGGATTGCCCTCCTATTCGGCAATACTGGACGGAGGTGCTGGTCGCCTTAGATTGCATGACGGGCTTACATATCCCGGACGACCCATTGACCACGCTTCTGGGCTATACTGCTCCCCTAGCTGCGAAAATTCGTAAATACACGGCACTTGCGCTCCTCTTGGCTAAGAGACGAGTTGCCTGCAGATGGGGTAGAGGGAGGGCGCCGAAATTTAAGGAATGGCTTCAAGACCTCACTTACTGTCAAGACCAATTGCGGGTCTATGCGGAATTGGTGCCTCCATCCTCCCAACCGCGAGATATATGGGCGCCCTTGCAGGCGTACCTCTTGGGCAGTGCTGATACCACACCACCTGCGACCCCCCCCGGTAATTTCAACAGCAGAGGGACACACAACAGGACTACTCTCCCCAACCTGAGCGAAACACCTCCCCTCCCCCTCCGCTATCCGCACGGTGTGACAACCCCGGGTCACCACTTGATACCACACAATACATAGATTACGTCATTCTACACACAGTTAGCCCACACGGAATGGACCGTGAGAGTGGAATTGTTATATTGTTTGTTAGCAAGATGTACTTCACACCCTCGAGCCTACTTGGAATTAAGTGATTCTCCAATGTCCTCTCCTATTGATTGACGCGGCCGGCCCGATGTGGTTGTAGGCGACTTGCTGTGTTATCCCCCACCCCCCCATTGGTTATGCCATATATATTGAATTGCTGTGCCGGCCCTGTGGGGGATGTAGGCATTCTGCTGTGGAAGGCATCTCATTTCAAGAATAAAAATCTTTAAAAAAAAAAAAAAAAGTTCACAAAAGGAATATGTATTTGCGTGCCCAAAAACTCAAAGAAAATAGAGTAAAGGGAAATGGAGAAAAAGGCTTTAACCGTTGCAATGAAGGTCAATGGGAGAAACTGTTATGGTAGTACTAGAAAATTATGTTAGCATACAGAAAACCGTGTGAAAGTAAAAAAAAAAAAAAAAGAAGGACTAGGCTTCGCTGCCATCGTTTTTTAGGAGGACCCCAGTCGTATTACACCTGTGTGCAAGTGCATGTGATCAGATAGCAATTGGAGATGTCACTGGTACCCTTTAATAGAGCGTAAACCTTACTAGTGTAAATGGTCTCGAGACTGTATTCGATGCTGACCTTTCCCTGGCCACATATGCTGCTAATCAGTTTATGGCGAGCAATGTTGGGTCAGAGGTCAGCAAATAAGCAGGATTACATTTGGAAATCAGCATTTTTACTGATTTCTCGAAGCTTTTCTCACACTATTTGGCAGGCGCTGCAGTATGAAGCTAAAAATGGCTCCACGACGAAACCGTTCGACTGGGCCTGCTGGAGCTTGTAGAGATGGGACAAGTAAAGCTAAGTGATGACATAGACAGGGGAGGATGAACCATGTGCGGGCACTTCACTAGGTTATTCCGATAGGCCTCAAATGAGTTTTTTTTTTTTTTTTAAAGTCTTGGGCACTAAAGTTTAACCACTGGGTGATGCTGAAATAGCATTTTAGTCTCACAGTGTTTTGATTGGATGGCATAAATCTTTCCATTGCTGACATTAGTCCAAGCATGATGCGCATAGGAGGGACTATTTTCTCCCTCTCCATCTACACCTGCTCCACCTTCTTGCTCCCCCATTCTCTCTTCATTAATCCCACTACCCCAGCCAACAACTTCCTGCCCCCGTGGTCCCTCGCACTTCAATGACTGCCACAGATACACATGCATCAATGGCAGCCATCTTTGAATGTATTTTCTTATATTTTAAGGAACCCCAATCAAAGAGGGCCACTGTGGATGAGCATCTATTTATGGTGGCATTTTTTGAAAAGAGCTTTTTGAAGTTTAAGAAAATACAATGACAGGCAAATCCTATTGTTTATTAAATCTTAACAAACTGCATATTTTGTAAAATGCATGTTCACCCATCACACTGAATTATTATTACCAAGTTTGCCACCTCATGTTTTTTTACTGGACTGGTCTATATGTGTTTAAGACCAGGTTAGTAAAAATATTGGGGAATCCAGTGAAATCCAGTATATTTTCATTATTGAAACTGCAGCTGCAGAGAACATCGTACAACCATCATCTGACGTCAGCAGCTGTGTACCTGTTGTGCTTTTGCCTTTTGTTTCTTGCCGCACCTTGTAAGCGGTAAAAAACAGCACCAACGGCGGCTTCTATTCAGCACCAAGGACAGCCAGAACAACTATGCACTTGAAATCCACAGGCTAGGTAAAATTGATCTGACTGTTGTGGCCTGGTCCTGGGGCCCGCATGACCATACCTCTGTAAGGGTTCCAAGTAACTCGACCTGCAAGTGACCAATTGTCACTAGTGGAGTTTGCAATTGACTGCAATGATATTTTGCTTATGTATTTTACTGCACTGGTTATTATTGGTTCAAAAATCTCTAACTCTGGTTATATGTAGGATATCCCATTCGTTTTGGTGTCTAATTTAAGATAAAAAATACACTATTTTTATAAATTGGAGTTGGATTTCTCTAGAGTTCTGTCAGTTACTTATCGTGCATGTTGGTACTCTGAAATGCTTAATATATGTACCTCTAGTAAAGCTTGACTGCTCTTTGCCACTCTACCAGGACTAAGCTAAGGATTTATTATTGTAAATCCAAGGACCATCTTTGGGGTATTGTGATATTACATGGCATGGCCACACACCCATACCACATAATATTCCACTTTCCTACTTTCGTGCACTGACTTTTTGACAAAGGAAAAGAATTCGGCATTCCGACCTACCTACTAATAGGTTGGTTCACAAAATTCTGAATCATCTTGGTCGCAAATTCTGAATCATCTTGGTCGCAATCTGACCTACCTGAGCAATATTCATGAGGTAGGTTGTAAATTGCGACTCGCTACGACTGGGTGACATCACAGGGATTGCTGGCCTGCGGGGGGGTCAGCAGACCACCATGTCTGTGATCATATTTTAAGTATAGTCAGCATTAATCCAGCTGAAGTCTTTTTTGATGGACACATGTTTTATGCTTGCCTGCTTCACTGCACTAAAATCAATTAAAGCAGCGGCACAGAGTATTATTTTGTCTCTTTGTCGTCCTTCTGAATTGGCATTTACCCTCTTCTACTAGTCTGCGAGTCCCTAGACTCGCAGCGAGGTAATTGAGCCAGGAGAGCTCCTCCTGTACTGCCAATATCTGAGGGACTCAAATCAGTCCTCAGGAGTTCTTCTTTCACTCTTTTCACGTTACCATTTTAAAAGGACTTTTATTTGCACGGGCCTTTCAGAGTGTAGTAGGGCTGAGTGCTTCTATTGGTTATCCTTCACATTTGGACACTAAATAAAAGAAATGGCAACAGGCTGCCAGGTTGATCCCCATCAGTAGGCCCGCATCGGGTCACCCATCCTAGCATTTGTGGCTCCTCTCCTCACCCCAGTTACTGTGAGCGAATGATGAAAATTGGTCAAAAATGCATGAGCAAAACTAGTTTTGTTTCACACGATTAATTACAAAACCCAAAATAAGTTTGCACCAAATTACGTTTGCGTTAACAGTGACCCATTTCAAGCAGTAGGATGCAATTGGAAGGATGGTGTTATGTCAACGTGTTTGTTTAACTACAATTTTAAACCACACAAAGTTTCATTAATACCCGTTTTTACATATACTCAGTTCACCAGGCTCGAAGGGTGGAAGGTAGAGTTGGCCATGCCAAATGGCGAGCACTTCGCTGACTGAGCCATCCAGCAGTTGTCATGGCAACACTCCGATATGTTATTTCATCATTATTGTTATGGGATCAGAGTTGTGATGCTACTGCATTATTAAAAACAAAAAAGGTGATGGGTGGAACGCTTGAATTAATGCCAGCTAATCTCTCTGGGCCGCATACAGCCTCCCAAAGTTTGTAACTGCAACTACTCCTCTGTTATTTTTATATCAGATAACGTGCAAAAGGCATTTCAGATTCTGTTTAGAGTTTCGTGTGTGTAAAGTTTTTTTTTTTAAAGTTACTTATTGTGTTTATAAAGACTGAACATATTGTATTCAAAATTCAGTTTCGACTTGAGATAGGTTCCCTGTTCAGCCATTATTTTTGAACGTTTTTTCATTTCGGTTTTTTTTTTCTTCACACACGAGAACTAGCAAACTCAGTAGCTTGTCACTTCCTTTATAAAGGCAAGACCTATTGGCTTTGCCAATGCTTGTTTCAACAGCCTAGAATGTTGCTTCTCGCATTGGATGTTCGACTGTACCAAGAAGAAATATCGATACAGCACTACCACCTAGAGGTTCTTTTAAGTATCAGCAACCTCTATAACCCATTCAAATATAGAAAGAACACAACAGACACCAATGAGGCCTCTGCATTTGTTGCAGAAAGTTGAAACTGCGTTTGCTCTTTTGCTACCTGTGCTATTTTGTTACACTTTCTTGAAAGATATTTTAACTTTAACCGGAACAGTACAGATTGAACAGGTGCTTGGAGTAAACACAAAAGCGTTTAATTCGCTTGAGATTTTCTCTTCTTAACAGTTCAGGTTCTTTAATTCACCTAGACCCCAATCTTTTATTCCGTGTGGATCAATACCTACAATTAAAAAACAATCAAAGGTGCTCACCCCCTCAACAACCAGACCACATGTCACAATAGATTGTGAAAAGTACGTTCACATACTCCAGGCCAGATTTATCATAAGATTGTGTTACCCGTGGGTCACGCAATGTGACACAAGGGCAAAGCAATCCTTAAAACAGATCTACCAAGCCATGCAAGGGCACCTAACTTGGCCTGCGTGGCTCCGTAAATCCAGAGTAACGCAAGGCAGCGAAGTCGCTTCCTTGTGTTACTCAGTGCAAGGAAGGCGTTCTATGGGTGAAGCGTCGGTGTTCCCACGCATCCAGCCATGAATTTTGGCACATTCCCAGATTCACTAAGACTGGTAAACCTGCGAAGGCATCAAAATTGTATATCTTCCCGATAGAGGTGCAAAAAGAAGAAATATCTTTATTTTTCCTTGTTGTTTCCTCTTTCTAAGTCACTTAGAAAGAAGAACACACTTCCAGGGTGCCCCTTCCATCACAAAAACAAACATGCCTGCAATGCAGGCACCATTGCACCATGGCACAAGGGGGCCTGTGTTGGCGCTAGGCAGCACTCAGTGCGCCAGCGCAGAGAGCAGGAATGCATCATATCTTGATTGATATGCCGCATTCCTGTTCTCTCCATTTGACGCAGCGCAGTAAGTCGTCTTGCTGTGTTGCGCCGTGTCCAATGATGATATATCTGCCCGAGAATCTTTATTTGAGACTTTCAAAACCTGCTGTGCCCACGCCCCATGCCCTGCCCAATAATCATCGAAAAGCCAATTATATTTATTGAAGTATCTCTCAAAATACATCCAGTGTTAGTCCATTCATTTTGAATTACGTTGCCAATCTTGGTGTCAGGCCCTGTAATGCTTTTGTCACTGGTGATGTAATTATGGCATCCTCTGCAAATAATAAATTGTGACAGCAACTTCTATCTTTAGTAGTAGGCTATCGCCTCTACTCATGCCGTGGAGAGGTCTTCTACATAAATAAGACAGAGGGAAGGCAAAGTAACCATCCTTTCCTGGCCATACACCCTTTTTATTAGGTCGAGCCTGGACAGCGCATGTGCTGCTCGGCATGCTGTATTCAGGTATGGACTCAGAGCTCCGCCCATATTTTTCATTGGCTTATGTTATTGTCCACTGTAAACTGTGGCTTTTCATTGGTCAATAGGCTTAGTAGTCCCTCCTCAGTACCGCCTTGTCTCATTTTGTAACCTCCAATGAGGACACCTTCTGTTACGTGTTGTTACTCGGTAGGCTTTAATTACAGGCTCCAATCACCATTTTCTCAAATAGCTTTGTCATGCCAGCTGTTGAAGGCAGGACACGCGCTCGCCAGGACACGCGCTCGCCTATCACTTTTTTTAAATGTATCTTTATAGCAAGGGCAACAAACTCATTTGCAATGCAATAGGTTTTGCATTTGCGAGAGTTTAAGCTATTGGCATTGTAAATGACAATGTCTTTTATTTATCTGTTTTTAAAACAAAACATACATAAAAGGCATTGTCTTTTACAATGCTAATAGCTCAACCTCTCGAAAATGCGAGACCTATTGCATTGCAAAAGCTGGTTGAAACTTCTTGCATTTCTTGCCACTTTACTAACCTAACAGAGGAGTCCATGTTCCAGGATATCCAGCATTTGTGTACACACAACTCGATGATGTTTTCCTACACTTTGAAATCTACAACACTGACTATGAAGACACCCTGTAAAATGCCCCCATGGCAGCTAGGATTGACTGAACTCTAGACCATTCCTCCAAAAGTACAAAAAGATTATTTGAGTGTCTTTTCTCGTTTAGCTGATGTGGAAATTAGTTAATATGAAACTGGATAATCTCCGTCTTATAGCGGAGCAGTTTCCCGCCTTTTAAGGAAGAATGTTTCCTAGAAAAGCATTCCTTCAAAAAGGGGTTAGATTCCTGACCCACCACAGAGGTTTAACCTGCATGCAATGTTGGCCATCCCTTCAGGCCTGGAGACTTAAATATTTTAATCAGCCAAATGGGTAAAGTTATCTTTCGGGTGACTTGGTTACTTTTAGTTATCAACATGAGACTACCCATGCCACCTAGTGGTGGCACCGGAAATAGCTTCTAAGGCTGTTATGTACAGAGCTTTGCACTTTGGTGCTGCTTGCTCGGGTGTTTATCGTATGTTGCAAGACACTGCTTCACAATGTCTAGGGTAAACCATTGGGAGTACCTGCCCTTTTGTTAATTGTTAAAGGACTGCAAGCAAGGCTTTTTTATTATTCAATCCAACTTGTAAACCACTATTGCCAACAACGGACTTAATATAATTAATATAGAATGCTGTTTTGTTCTATTTGGTTGTAAAAGCGCATAAAGCGTAGAAAACGTTTCGGCAAGTTGAGATTCAGGAAGCACAACCAAAACATAGCTCCTATTAAAATTCATAATTGTAGCACTACATGACAACTACCGGTAGTGCCTCAGAAAAAGTTTTAAGAACGTACTCACAACATAGACTTTAACAGTACATTAAAAACATATTGAGATTATTATAGTTTAAAAAAGCCCAAAATGACAGTGGAATGGCACTGTTTTCCGTAAGAGGCAGGGAGATTTCAAAATGGTATTAGGGAACTTTTTGAGGAGTTTTGAGAGGGAAAAGGCAAAGTTGTTTTTAGGCAAGGATTCACTTAAAAATCGCCTGCAGGGCCCACAAAGCCTTACACTTCAACTCCTCAAGTTACCTGGCAAAAAAAATTGGAGCTATCTGGCGGCTAGGGGGCTTCTAGAGGTAATAGCACCCTACTGCTGAAACCACCTAAATTCTCCAAAAAGAAAACATATAATCGAACTTTCTCAGGGATTGCACTAAGAATCTGGAAAGCCCTACCCCCTGAAATCAGACTGAACCCCTCAACTGCTTCATTCAAGAAAGAAGTTGAAGTAATACGAATGAATACATTTATCCCTTAGGATCTCCACTCCTGAACACTATGTATCCCCTTTGTCTCGCACGCATGCTTATCCCTCACATGTTTTTGTGGTGGTCGCTCGAGGCTTATATCATAACGTGTTCCGCCTTGGATAATAATGTTGTTCTGTATATTCTCCATCTCATTTCACATTGTAAAGTGCTTGGATACCCACCAGGGTCATGCTCGCGCTATATAAAACGTTATAAATAAATATGATGACTTTCGAGAAGGGGTTTGATAAAAGTTATTTTTAAGTCCATTCATTTTAGATACGTTCATAGGAAAATACAAAACTTGGAGTTGTAATGGGAGTTGCCCTCTACATCTTACATTTTGGGTCCACGGAGGTGGGGCTTCATGGCTGTAAGATATGGATAGAGTTAATCACTATTTTCAAATTAAGCCACATAGATATTTATTTGAAGCTTTTATATAGCGCCTTGTCACCGGACAGGAATCAAGGCGCTTTACTTAGAAGCAAATACTTTACATGAGTATGTCAATGAACACCAAGAAACGAGGGGAGGGGCTAGAGGCTTTAGGGGCGGTTGGATTGTAGGATGGAACAAGGTGAGGTTAACAACATTAGACAGCTGAACCTGAGTCACAGTCTCGTCAGGTATGACAGTAAGGAAATACGTGTGGGCGGCATTGAAGGTGCTGTTCTGTGTGGGCTGCTGAGAAGCTTGTTTAATCACCGTAGAGGTGATGGAGCAGAGAAAATAAAAAATGTTTAACCCCTAACAAATTTTATAAATAATTAATAAAATGTTCGTTTAAATGTATTAATCAACACTGTGCGTGTGGGAAGGGTAATACGCAAGTATATGTGCTGAATAAAAAACGAATGTCTGTGTGTAATTATAACATAAAAATAATTGCGTACTAATTTATAATAAATGCATGATTTGTGCTTCATAGAATATAAACGTGTCATTGCAAAAACAATAGTGATGGTAAGTAAGGAACAGCTTAAATGTTGCTTTCTGCTAGGTAATAACTAATTGGGGTACGTAGATGACGGGAGGGAAACGAAAAGGCTATGTTTCTCTATTTTAATTATGTTTTGTTTATTTCAAAATAGTGCTTCTAAGTATAAACGAGTGGCGATATAAAATGGCTGCCAGTTAATGAAGTGCGCAAGTGCGGGGAAACACGTGACAAGGGAGAAAAGTTGGAGAAAAGCTAACCTCGTGATGTTGCTGAGAGGCTAGGATGCGAGAATGGTCAAGGCTGATGTGACCTAATTGAACTGATAGTGTGCCGTGGTGATCAGCAAAGAACCGTGGGAAACCATTTTACGAGAAAGGACAATGCCTGCAGAGTTCTCGAATGTATCGAAAGAAGTTACAAATGTACTGATCGAAGCGGATGGAAACATGTCTTGAACTGTGAGAAAGGAAATGATCCAAGGACCCGTTGGATCCGAGAGAACTTGATTAAAAGAATGAATCAGATGACATGCATGGACCAATGAAAGAAAAGTGTGTTATTAATGTTGCAACAATTAGTTAGCAAAGTTAGAATTAGGGTATAAGAGGGCCTACTCTTAGTGGGAGGGGGTCACAGTCACGATCGGAGTTGGAGAGTCGTGTTGGTGTTGGTGGCTTCCTGTGCTTGGTGGTCCTGATCGATCCATTACTGAGCGGGAGATGCTGAAAGACTGTTAGATGAGACGGGTTGCAGGTAGCTGATGCTGACGAGCTGAAGTTTCTGTTGCTGTCTTAATTTTCCAGTTGAGTATGAGAATCAGGTTATTTTTAATTCTTAAACTTAGGTTAGAAATCATTAGGCTAAATTAGGAAGGTAGGCAGGTAATTAGGGTTTGCTTCATGACAAAAATGTCCTTTCTGCAATAAAATTGGTTATGCTTAATAAATATTTGAATTAATAATGAATGAATAATTGAATAAAAAGTTTAATTCTTTCTCATGCTTTTAAAATTATATAAAATTTAAGATTCTTTAAATCAAACGACTCAGTGGTTATTTTGCTAAATGATTGTGACACCAGTAATTGGTTATTGTGATTTAGCTGGTCTTAATCACTATGAACTAATTTCTTACATGAATGATTCATCGACAAAACAATGAGCAGGAATATCTTAAGAAATAACTGAAAAGAAAACGATTTTTTAGGTAAATAAGATATCCCGGCTCTTTCCAGCGGTACATAAATGGTGTTTTCCATTTAGTTCTCATGCTTCTCCTAGGAGTACAGATTTTCGTAAAAGTGTAAAGGAAATCCAGGTGTGTGCGTGTGTGATAGGCGATGTTTATGGGCCCCATCGTCATGTGGATATGAGAAAATATAGTTTGCCCCTGGATTGACCAATAAGTGACCTAGGAGGAGAATAGTTTTATTGTACGCGCTGCATCAGATTTCTTGGTAGCAGAGTTATGGTTTTCTATAGATTAGTTTAGTGATTATTGTTTATTGATTATTGATTATTTTTTTATATATGACTAATACTATATGTTGAGTCGTGTTATGTTATATGTGAGTTTTCACGCTTCTGGGATGTAGGAAGTGGAACACGTGTGGCAAGAGAAGTCACATGGAATTTGGTACATGGTCTGAATTCATTTTGGTAATAACACAGGTTGTGTTATGTTAGGGATTTTCTGTACGAAAGGTGTGTAACTGAAATAGCAAATCACGTTTTCTTGTGAAACTTTGGCCTTAATTCTCAGGATCCTTGTCTCCACATGTGTCTTATCCCCAGAGAAACGAGTAAATTGTTTGCTTGAAAGAAGGGTAAGGTAGAGGGAAGTGCTACTTTATCGGCGAGAGTTAATAATTCTGTGGTAGGGTAGAGGTAAGCGCTGCCTACTGGAAATACAGGATTCTTGTGTACAAGGACAAAGCTGTCACTTTTGTTTAGCGAATCAGACTATGGAATTGTTTTAATTGTTGTAACTAACGAAAAAAACAGTGAAAAGAAAAATTGCCGATAAATTTTGTAAAGGAGGGGTAAAAGAGCAGGAGTGACGTGGAACAGTGCCGCGCTAGGATTGGATAGTGCGCTAGTCACGTGAACAGTGACGTAGAAAAGTGCCGCGCTAGGATTGGTTGGTTCGCGGACGAAGGGAATTGTTCTGATTGGTGCGTTAGTGTGAGTCGCGCTGTAATTGGTTGAAGTTCCGTACACAGAACAGTGCTAGTGTGAAGAGAAAAACAAATCGAAAATATGCCGTATTACGAGTATGAAAGGGAGAGAACGTCATGGACGACAAAAATAAAGAATTTCTTTAAGAAAGACAAAAAGGTTGCGACTAGAGAGGGACAAGTAATTCCTCCGCCGAAATCAGCAGCTTCACATATGATGCTGAAATATGGATATCATACATGCATATGGTTAGAAAATTGGGCAAAGTATACGAAGAATGATGGTGCATTAGCTTTCCCTGAGAATGGTTCATTTAGTGTAGCGGTTTTGCGAAATTTGCGAGAAAAGATGACAAATCTAGAACCTAGACCTAGACCGACACAGTTTGAAGCGTTGACAGAATGGGAGGATGAGATGTATGAGCGAGAGAGATTCAGAGGTTTAAGAGATCATGAGTTTATGCCTGGAAGAATGTGGGGAATAAATCATGAAGATAGAATAAAAAGATGGAGATGTGCTAACATGACAGGAGGTTTGTTTCCAGCTTTTACAGTTGAGGAAGAGACTAAGAGAAAACGGACTGAGAAAAAGAAACATATGGAGAGGGAGAAATATATGCATGAGAGCGAAACGGATGATGAATTGCTGGAAGATATTTTAAATAGAAATCCACCTCCGTATCAGCAGAGTTCTACAGTGGTGACACCAAATGCGCCGCTAATAGAGACTATGCGAAATAAAAGTCCGGAAAAAGAATTGAAATAAATAGGTCACAAGATCAAATGAGAACTTCACAAAATGAAGGAATAGAAAGCGACAATGCAAGCGAATTAGCAAGGACAACCAAAGAACTAACTGAGAAGATTAGAGAATTAACGAAAAATATGGAAGCAGTGACTGTACTGTGCCTGTAACAATAGGTCCAGTAATACCAGTTTTTGAGAATCAGAAAATTGATGAGCGATCTTTGGTGATTCCCATGAGTTCACAATTACAGAGAGAAAAAGAAAGGATGGAACAAAGTGCAAGTACAAGTAATTTGGCTAGTACTTACAGACCAAGTCCACCTACAAATTTGACTGTGAATGAGTGCAATGGTAGGAAAATGCATATGGTAACAGAATCTGCAACAGAGACTCCTGAAAAGAGTGGTAATTGGGTAGAACTAAATAATACACCCATAGGTCCGACTCCTGATGAGTTAAATGAATGGATGAAGGCATTTAAAATAAAAGAACCAGAAGAAAAACCATTAGATGTAATTAGGTTAAAAATTGACATGGAAGAATTAATTCTAGGAACGATTGGTACAGAAAAGATAAAAAATTACCAGGATGATGAAATAATGTTTCTGTGCAAAAGTATTACATGGAGAGCAAAGAATTTACATGACAAACTAGAAGAAGTAGCCAGTGAAATTGGAATAGACTTTGCGAAAGTGAAAACATTGCAGAAACCATATAGAGTAGACTTTTGTGAAAAAGATATTGAAAATTTGAACACGGCAGGAAGGCTGACACAAATAAAAGAGTTAATTGTGTTATTGAGAAAATGGGGTGATGTGGACAGATGGAAGGTTAGATGGACAAAGAAGAATGAGAAAACTACAGACAAAGCTTCTTTGGCTTTTATGATAACTGAAAAAGAACCTGTTGCCAGAGAATACCCTATGAGAGAAACTCCAGGTGGTAGTTATGTGCATGTTCCCTGGACTAGGCAGGATATACTGTCATTTACAAATGACTTTCCGAAGCTAAGAGAGAAACCAGTTGAATGGTACCGACAAGTAGAGAGATTTGTAAAGGTTTCAAAGGTGTTGTGGATAGATTTAGATTGATTATTTGACATAGTGGTACCAACTGATTTGTGGTCAGAATGTAAGATTACAGTTGACTGGCCAACTACAGAATATCCAAGAGATCCTAAGACAGGAGCTCCAGGTCCTGAGGTGATGAAGAAGTATGATAAGGTGATTACCTTTTTGAAGAATAAGATTCCTCCTAAAGAGACAGATTGGGTAAAAATTGATAGAACTACACAGGAAAGTAAGGAGTCTGTACACGCCTATTATGAGAGGTTGTTGTTGGTTTTCAAGCAGTATAGTGGATATGAGGAATTAAGTGAAAAAGATATGATTCATTTTGTGTACAGATTTGTGTTTGGATTGAAACCAGAGATTAGTGAAATGATTAAACAGCATATGATTAATTGGCAGAATGGCACAGTCGATGATGTGCTGAGGTATGCTAAGTATTGCAGTGATGATATTGAGAGTAGACAGCGTAAATTGAAAGGGAAAAGGCAATGTGAGCACAGGTGAAAGTGGCAGAAAAACAAGAAGCTCAATTGGATAATAATAGTGGGAATGAAACAGGACAGAATAAAATGCGACCTAACATAGGTAAAGGAAAAGGTCAAGTGAGTCTAGAGGAGGCAAAGAAGAAATGGCCCTGTCATAATTGCGGAAAATTAGGGCATTGGAGAAACGAGTGTAAGTTCCCACCTAAACCTAATCCGGAAAATCAATCATTAACTCCACAGGTGCAGAATGAGGTAGTTGTTCAACAAAGTCAGGTGCCGCAACCACCACTTCCCAACACTGTTAACCAGCAAAGATACAGTACAGAAACAGGATTCTACGGAGGAGAGCAGGTAACACAGTTGCCGCGAGCAGCTAACATTTCTCAGTATTGGTTGCGTCAGAGTGAGGATGAGCCGGATGAAAGTTTCTGACGGTGCCCAAGAGAGGGGAAAGAGTGCGTACTTGGCGCAACTCTAGAGGTAGATCAGTCTGGTCCCTTTGTGGATGGAGAAGTGAATGGTGCAAATGTAACATTCCTAGTCGATACTGGAGCTACCCGTTCTACTGTTAGATCAGTGGAAATTCCAAACCTTCCTCTCTCAGGTGAATGCATCCAAGTGGTAGGAGTAGCCAATCAGCAGATTAAAACACCACTTACTGAATTAGTGGAAGTAAAAATTGGTTCTTTTAGCAAAATGCATAAATTTGTAGTGTGCGATTGTAGTCCTGTAAATCTTTTAGGTCGTGACCTCTTGTGCAAGATGAATTGCACAATTTATTGTACACCAGATGGAATTGGATTTCAGACCTCAGATGAAGATGTATTGTATAAAGTAACTTTGATGAATCAAGAACCTGAAATGAATGGGTTGTTTCCTGCATTTGATGCTTAAAAACTTCCAGAAGAACTAAAAATTGCAGTGAAAGAAAGTGTGTGGGATTTTACAGGAGAAGATATTGGATTAATGAAAGAAGTTGATTCCGTAAAAGTAACAGTAAAAGAAGGAACAACTTACCCGAATACGCCACAGTACAAATTAACTCCAGAAATAATTGAAGGAATAACTCCTGTAATAAATAAAATGATTGAACAGGGAATTCTAAAAGAAATAATGAGCAGTCCATGTAATTCACCTATTATGGGACTGAAAAAGCCAATCGGAACATATAGAATAGTACAGGATTTGAGAAAGATCAACAAAATAGTTGTGCCCTGTTGTCCAATAGTGCCAAACCCTGCAGTAATTCTATATCAAATTCCACACGAAGCTGAGTGGTACACAGTGATAGATTTGTGTCACGCATTTTTCTCTATTCCTTTGCATCCAGATAGCCAGCCATTATTTGCGTTCCGGTTCGGAGAGCGTATTTTGGCATGGTGCCGAATTCCTCAGGGGTATACAGAAAGCCCCTCAATCTTTAATCAGATTCTAAAGAAATCTCTGGAAGATTTGAAAATGCCAGAAAAGTCAGTGATGGTGCAGTATATCGATGACCTATTGGTGGCATCGAAAACAAAAGAAGCATGTGTAAGTGATACAATTGCTTTACTGAACCATCTAGAGAAAAGAGGACATAAAGTGTCCCCTTCAAAATTGCAATTTTGCCAAAAAGAAGTTCAATATTTAGGGCATAAAATTGAGAAAGGAGTGCGAAAGATAGCGACAGAAAGAGTAAGAATGATTCAAGGAATGAGAGCACCAATGACGCAAAGAGAGGTAAGAATGTTTCTGGGAATGGTTGGATATTGCCGACAATGGATAAGTGGTTTCTCTTTGATTGCAAAACCATTACAAAAGTTGACCAAGAAAGATGTAAGAGACCCTTTTGAGTTAAACAACGAAGAAATGAAATCTTTCAAAGAGTTGAAAAAGAAATTGTGTGAGGCCCCTGCTTTAGGCATGCCTGATTATGAGAAGGATTTTGAATTGTACTGCAGTGAAAGAGATGGATGTGCGTTTTCAGTACTGGTACAAAAACATGGAACAATGAAAAGACCAATTGCTTATTTTTCAGCTGTTTTAGATCCTATAGCAAAAGCATTGCCCGGATGTTTGAAAGCAGTTGCTGCTACTTGTGTAAGTCTGGAACAAAGTGAAGGTATAGTGATGGGGTATCCACTGAGAGTATATGTTCCCCATTCAGTAGAAATTCTTTTGACAAGAACGAAAACACAGTACATGACACATAGTCGGCTGACTAAGTACGAAAAAGTAATCTTGAGTGCTGAAAATGTGACCATAGACAGATGCATGAATGTGAATCCTTCAACATCATTGCCAGATGAAGAGAGTATAATTGAACAAGACGAAGTAGATCATGATTGTCTGAATGTGCTGGAATATTGCACAAAACCAAGAGCTGACATAAAAGATGAACCGTTAAAGGAATCAGATTATGTCATGTTTGTAGATGGCTCATGTTTGAGAACGAAAGAAGGAGTTTTAAGCGCAGCTTACGCAGTGTGCACAGTGGCAACTGTGATGGAAGCGTCTTGTCTGAAAGGAATAAGGTCTGCACAAGTTGCGGAACTGATTGCTTTGATTCAAGCATGTAAATTAGTAAGAAATGTGCGAGTCACGATTGTGACCGATAGCCAATATGGTTTCGGTATCGTGCATGACTTCGGTCAGATTTGGTCACAAAGAGGTTTCTTGACGTCTGCAGGAACACCTATCAGAAATGGAGATTTTGTTAAAAAGCTGCTTGAGGCGATACAGCTGCCTAAACAAATAGCTGTAGTGAAGTGCAAGGCACATAAGAAAAACGAAGATTACATAGCTGTTGGCAATAACTATGCTGACGAGATCGCCAAATATTGTGCAGAGAACATGGTATCCCTGAATAAAAACCGAGAAAGGGAGCATATCTCTTCTCCTTTGCTTTTTACTAACACTGTTGAGACATGGGATGAAGTAAGACAGTTACAGGAAGCTGCAAATAATGAGGAAAAAGATTACTGGATAAAAGCAGGATGTAGAAGACAGGAAAATAATGGTGTGTGGGTGTACAGAGATGAAAGACCAGTTATGCCTGATAGCATGATTGCAGACATGGCACGGATGTACCATGGACAAGCTCATATTGGGAGAGATGCAATGATCAGACTTTTCAGACAAACTTGGTATAACCCAAAATTCAGAGCGATAGCTGAAAGCCTTTGTCAAAGATGTCTTATTTGTCAGCAGTTTAACCCAGGAAGAAAGACGGTAGTGAGTCTAGGAACAATAGGACGAGAAGGAGGTCCGTTCACTAGAATGCAATTAGACTTTATCGAAATGCCCCCTTGTAACAGACTAAAATATGTTCTAGTGGTCGTCTGTTTGTTTTCTCGTTGGGTGGAGGCATACCCCACTAGAAGGAATGATGGAACAACGGTGGCAAAACTTATGCTGCGAGAGTTCATTCCAAGGTATGGTTTTCCAGTCACGGTTGAGACAGATAGAGGAACACATTTTCAAAATGAGTTGATCCAATTGATTTGCGAAGCATTGAGTATTAAACAAAAACTACATTGTGCTTACAGACCAGAGGCTTCTGGGGTAGTAGAGCAAATTAATGGAACAATTAAGAACAGATTAGGAAAAATGTGTCAAGCTACAGGACTCAAATGGCCAGATGCACTGCCCCTTGTTCTGATGACCATCAGAAGCATCCCTGAAAAGAAAACTGGACTTAGTCCTCATGAGATGATCATGGGACGAGCAATGAGACAAGCACAAGAACCTGTCAACAAGTTATTGACTATAACTGATGATCTAGTACTGGATTATTGCAAGGGACTGGCTGATGTGGTGCGTTCTGTGTTTCATCAGGTTGGACCGGATGCGACCACTCTTGAAAGAAAACCAGCCCACGACTTGAATCCAGGAGACTGGGTCCGTATAAAAATCCACAGGAGAAGAAACTGTCTAGTTCCTCGCTGGGACGAACCACGACAGGTAATCCTAGTGACAACGACTGCAGTCAAGTGTGCAGGAGTGAAGAACTGGGTCCATGCCAGCCACACAATCAGAGTTCAAGAACCTACTGATCGACATGTGAGTCGACGTCTGGAAGTGTGGGATAAAAGTTTAACGGCTGGGACAACAAGAATAAGAGAAAGGGTGCCAGAACTTGTAGATCGACCTGAAAGTCGACATCTGGAAACCCCAACTGCGAGCACCTCTAGAGAGGAAGAGGAAGAAGAAGAAGAAAGAAATTCAGAAATTCCAGAACCTGAAGATCGACCTGTAAGTCGACATCTGGAAATATCTGACACAAGTTCAGGATCTGATGATTCAGTTGCAAACTGTGAAGAATTTCGAAGGAGAACTTGGGGTTATAAACCAATTAGAGAAGAAAATGAGCAAGAAAATGATCTAGATGAGCAACCAAGTACAAGTTATGGTGGAAATCCTTCAGAAATAATATTAATAGACGAAGTAGGGAAAGAAGTACACAAAAAGCTAGAGAATCGAGAAGAACCCCGAGGAGCAATAGGGACAGATAGAGAAACAAAAGAACAGGGAAATTTAGAAGTAGAAAGTGAGGAAAACACCAAATCGGAAGAACACCGAGGAGGGACAGTAATAAGGGAACACAAGAAGGAGAAGACAGATCCACCAGTAAGAAACGACGAGATCATAAGCTTCAAAATAAGAGACAATAGTGAAACAGTTGAAACCGAATCTGAAGAGAGTGGAGAAGAGGAGAAAGCAAAAACTGAATCAAGAAAAAGAAACTGGAAATCAGAAAGAGAAGAAAAAGAAGGTGAAGCCAAAAGGCCAAGAAAAGGAGATAATTGGCCCAGCAACTATATAAGAAAATTGAGATATAGAATAATAAGAGCTGGAGAAGAAAGTGCTGAACAAGTGAATGAAATAACAAGTCAAAAGGGACAAGAAAAACCAAGTGGAAAACGACTGCAAAAGTCCAAAAGAACGAAGAAAGTGAATGCAAAGTATAAGTCACCTGAGTGGCTATATAACGCACTGACGGATTACAAAGAAGAAGAAAACACTCACGAGAACCAGAGACTAAGAAGTCGAATGGGTAAAGGTGAGATGCAACAAACCTGAAGTGAAGACTTATAGTGCTTCTGCCGGACATGACAATTTTACTGGATGTGACAAATCACCGGATGTGACAACGAAAGAATTCTGGAGTGAATTAAAAGAAAGTACCAAGCAAAGACTTTTTGAAAGCAGAGTGGCATCTAAGTCATTTCTGAGGTGTAGTGACACAATTTTCTGAAACTTAACAAAAAGATAAAAGCAAAATGGAAAATACTAGGGATAGAAGAGATAAATGTGAGTTTGTAAAAAGATGGTGTAAAATGTGCTGCTTTTGTACAGGTTTATTAATGACCGTATGGATAGTTTTAGCAATCACAATTCCTATTAGTTTAGCTGTAATAGAAGCGAAGAATGATACTAAACCAGAAAAAGAAACTAATATTAAAGAACCAGTTATTTTAAGAAGTAGTGCAGAATTACATAAGGATAAGTCAGTAACAGACTTTTCTAAAAATGTTTTTACAAAATTGTTGTACGAATATGTAGAGACAATGGATGTGAGAGATTGTTATGTTTGTATGCAGTTGCCTGCATCAGTGTCAGAAGGTGTGACTTATCATCACCTGCCTCTAACTTATGGAATAACCTGTAGTGTAATAGCAAGTTTATTTTATAAAACAGGTAGATTAGAATCTTATTATACTGATATAGATAAGATTTTTTGCAAACGTTCCAGTAGTACCAGAACTTAACAAAGTAAAACCAGCAAAAGTTTTAGGAGAATTCTTTCTAGAACATAGAAAATTAACCTTAGAAGAAATAGTTAATAACAACCTTACCTGCGAGTTAAAGAAAGAAGAAAAGGTATTTTTAGAAATGGTTGAAGAAAGAAGAATGAAATTTCAAAAAGAAGCAATAAAAGAGGAAGGAACACATCTATGGACGTTTGAGGAAGGAAATCATGAAGGGAAAAAGATAAATGCAGCAATGACATTAGATTGGCCGCAAACAGAAAAGTTGTGTATTAGGAGAAATAAGACAGTCTATGACAATTACTTTGTAGGTTCCAGTATCTGCCATGACAATTATCAAATTCTGGGAGGTTGGGGATTCAAAGGTGGAAAAGATCCAATATTTCCAGGTATCTATTATATTTGTGGGAATAGAGCTTATTACAGGTTACCGGACCATTGGTATGAAACTTGCTATGTAGGCCTGGTCTTTCCAAAAATCTTTCATATGGACAGAGAAGAAAAAGGAACATACAAGATGATTAATAGCTTTACACGTAGAAAGAGGGAAAGTTTTTCAGAAATTGTAGGTGATATTTTTGGAGCATTAATACCAGCAGTGGGAATATCTTTGAATGCATTTAAAATTCGGAAGTTATCCACAGTAGTAGATCGTTTGTCTACAGATACTGCGGGAGGGTTCTTAATGGTAAATACCGAAATGGTTGCCATGAGAGCTATGGTGATGCAAAATCGGCTTGCCCTTGATATTCTTTTGGCAAAAGAGGGTGGAGTCTGTGGAATGCTGAAAGTCCAACATTGTTGCACTTACATTCCTGATAAAAGTGAAAATATACAGAAGTATATTACAAATATTACAAATTTGCACAAAGAACTAGTTCCACTGGAGGTTGAAAGTGTCTTGGGAAAACTTGGTAGAGGGTTTTCTTCAGTAGCAAATTGGTTGACCAGAATGAGTAGACTAATGATAGGGAAAGTTATAATAATAGCAACTGTAGTAATATTGTTAGCCATGGTGTTGAAAATTGTAATAACGTGTATAAAAAGAAAAGTAAGACAAAATAAGATAAAAAGAAATAACAGAATAATGAAAGAGAGAGAGAGAGAAATGGGTGAAATTGAGTTAGAGAAAATGAAAGAAAGTATGTATAAGGAGACAAGAAGACAAGATGAAAGGGAAACAGATGTGTAACTAACAAAAAGCAAAGGACGAAAGACATATGCTGCCTGAAAAAGAAGTATAACTTGGGTTTTATGCGGTGATTTAAAAATCACCAAAGGGGGGAGTTGATGGAGCAGAGAAAATAAAAAAAATGTAACCCCTAACAAATTTTATAAATAATTAATAAAATGTTCGTTTAAATGTATTAATCAACACTGTGCGTGTGGGAAGGGTAATACGCAAGTATATGTGCTGAATAATCTATTAACGAATGTCTGTGTGTCTAATTATAACATAAAAATAATTGCGTACTAATTTATAATAAATGCATGATTTGTGCTTCATAGAATATAAACGTGTCATTGCAAAAACAATAGTGATGGTAAGTAAGGAACAGCTTAAATGTTGCTTTCTGCTAGGTAATAACTAATTGGGGTACGTAGATGACGGGAGGGAAACGAAAAGGCTATGTTTCTCTATTTTAATTATGTTTTGTTTATTTCAAAATAGTGCTTCTAAGTATAAATGAGTGGCGATATAAAATGGCTGCCAGTTAATGAAGTGCGCAAGTGCGGGGAAACACGTGACAAGGGAGAAAAGTTGGAAAAAAGCTAACCTCGTGATGTTGCTGAGAGGCTAGGATGCGAGAATGGTCAAGGCTGATGTGACCTAATTGAACTGATAGTGTGCCGTGGTGATCAGCAAAGAACCGTGGGAAACCATTTTACGAGAAAGGACAATGCCTGCAGAGTTCTCGAATGTATCGAAAGAAGTTACAAATGTACTGATCGAAGCGGATGGAAACATGTCTTGAACTGTGAGAAAGGAAATGATCCAAGGACCCGTTGGATCCGAGAGAACTTGATTAAAAGAATGAATAAGATGACATGCATGGACCAATGAAAGAAAAGCGTGTTATTAATGTTGCAACAATTAGTTAGCAAAGTTAGAATTAGGGTATAAGAGGGCCTACTCTTAGTGGGAGGGGGTCACAGTCACGATCGGAGTTGGAGAGTCGTGTTGGTGTTGGTGGCTTCCTGTGCTTGGTGGTCCTGATCGATCCATTACTGAGCGGGAGATGCTGAAAGACTGTTAGATGAGACGGGTTGCAGGTAGCTGATGCTGACGAGCTGAAGTTTCTGTTGCTGTCTTAATTTTCCAGTTGAGTATGAGAATCAGGTTATTTTTAATTCTTAAACTTAGGTTAGAAATCATTAGGCTAAATTAGGAAGGTAGGCAGGTAATTAGGGTTTGCTTCATGACAAAAATTTCCTTTCTGCAATAAAATTGGTTATGCTTAATAAATATTTGAATTAATAATGAATGAATAATTGAATAAAAAGTTTAATTCTTTCTCATGCTTTTAAAATTATATAAAATTTAAGATTCTTTAAATCAAACGACTCAGTGGTTATTTTGCTAAATGATTGTGACACCAGTAATTGGTTATTGTGATTTAGCTGGTCTTAATCACTATGAACTAATTTCTTACATGAATGATTCATCGACAAAACAATGAGCAGGAATATCTTAAGAAATAACTGAAAAGAAAACGATAGTTTTAGGTAAATAAGATATCCCGGCTCTTTCCAGCGGTACATAAATGGTGTTTTCCATTTAGTTCTCATGCTTCTCCTAGGAGTACAGATTTTCGTAAAAGTGTAAAGGAAATCCAGGTGTGTGCGTGTGTGATAGGCGATGTTTATGGGCCCCATCGTAATGTGGATATGAGAAAATATAGTTTGCCCCTGGATTGACCAATAAGTGACCTAGGAGGAGAATAGTTTTATTGTACGCGCTGCATCAGAGGTAAGATTTGAAGAGGTAAGTCTAATCCTCCAGACAGCATGAGGATGTAGGCTAAGTATGTAGGTCTGTTGTAGTGTAAGACTTTGAAGGTGATGAAGCCTAACTCGAACTTGATTAGCACCTCGAGAAGTAGCCAATTGAGATCTCTCAGAATGGATTGTTAATACATTTTGTTCTCCAAGATGAGTCTGGCAGTGGAATGGCTTTGAGCGGAGCCGATGTTGATGTCGGAATTCCTGCTAGGATTGCACTGCCTGCATCAGGTCTTGAAATGATCAAGTCGAGGGCTGCTAATATGAGCTGATCATAGGAAATGGATTTTCTTAGGATGATGACGGTGGAGGTTGGCAGACTATGCCATTTTGTTTACTTGTGCCGACAAAGACAGTGGGGTCGATTCCGATTCGGGCCGGAAAAAGCACCGACCGACTCGGATCCGGAAAAAATACCGACCGACACGTACCAGTGGCGCCCGACACGCCAAGTACGATGCAAGCCGCGATAAATCCGACCGACACGTCAGGAAACCAAGCCGACCGACCGACCCGCTCGGAAAATAGCAATCCGGCCGGAAAAACACGCGAATCCAACCGACCGACACGCACCCGGAACAAATCCGACCGAATCGTACCCGCCAACTCCAACCTGCAAAGTACGATGCAAGGCGCGAAAAACACGACCGAGTCGGACGGAGGACAAGCCGTACGACCGACACGCATACAAAACCGAGCCGAAGCAACACAATACACCGCGACCGACGCGTACGCAGCATACAAAACTGCACAAACACAGCGTGAACGAAACGGAAAACACCGTACGAGACCAATGCAGGGTCCGACTCGGTCACAAGAACGTTTCCAACATACACAAACAGCACAAAGGAAAAATCAACCAAAAAAAGGCCAAACAAGCAATTACCAAGCCAATAAATACTGGGGGTGGGGACAGAGAACAAAGACACACCAACAACTCCACCTATATAAAGGACACAAATCACTACCATGAGCCTTTGCAAATGCCATTCCACTGCCAGCACCCAAGAGAAAGCAACCACACACCCACAGCTCATCCCTCACACAAGCCACACACCAGCAGCACACCAACAAATACCTACCTCACATACACCCAGCACAACACACACCCACACACCCTCACCTGCACACCAACACACACATCACCCACTATCACCACCCATCACCATGCCCCCCAAGAAGAATCCCAAGTTCCTAGATAGTGAATTGGAAGTCATGGTAGACGAGATCCTCAGGGTGGAGCCACAGCTGTTTGGCACTCTGGTCCAACAGACCCCCATGTCGCAGAAAACCAAGATGTGGGAGAGGATCATCAACAGGGTGAACGCCCAATCACCATGTCGGCGCACAAAGACCGACATCCAGAACAGGTGGTATGACGTGCGCAGGAGGGTCCGGGAGCTGCTCAAGAAAGACTACCACCTGAGCCAATACACCGGCAGTGGCCCTCCTGCCAAGCCAGTATACCTCAGGCCCTGGGAGGAGAAGGTGCGGGCCATCCTTCCGCCAGTGAGCGTATATGGACTAGAGGACATCCCAGAGCCTGGTGAGTACACAACAAATGTACACAATAAACTGCCACAAAACACACACATCACTGTCAAGGGGAGAGTCAAACCATGCACTCATAGCAATTACACAGCAACTAGAACAGAATCATCCCAAAATGTGTATGTCAGTCAGATAAACACAACACATGCCATCAAAAAAGTCACATCCAACTGTGCCAACACATGTACAAACACAACCACAACTACAGCTAGGCAGTGGCACAAATAGAACTAACACACACATCCACACATGTAGCCACCACAACAACACCAACACACAGTGAAGACCACTCAAAGGAAGGAATTCTGTGTATGCTGGCCAAGTCAGTGTAGCCAATAGCATCATGGGAGTCGCACTCACACATATTGCCCCCCCCCACAACTGTCCCATCAACACCACCCTGAACCATGCTCACATCACAGGGAGTGGAGAAGGACTCACAAGATGGCTGACACTGGCTACTGCTGTGGGGAGCACAAGGCTCTGCTGCCAACTGTGCACCAACAAACAGCAGGACACCACTGACTGACATCCTGAGAGACAACTTACACTCCCTGCAATGCAAGCACGTTCCATGGTGGGATATCTGGCTGGCTGGCTGGGTGGGAAGGGGGACTTGCAGCACTGACCATAGTCACCAGCACCTCCCCTCACACCCCCCCCCCCAACACAAACTCCACAGTACCCACCTGGTAGAATGCAATGCCCTCCATCCTAACACAAGATCCCACAAAGCACCACCACCCTGGGTTATGTTGTGTGAAGCACAGGGACACTCTTGGGACTCTTAGCCAAACAACTGCCAGGACAACACTCCCAGCCATCCTGTCAGCACAGCCAGCCCACCCCACAGGGAAGCAGAGTCAAAAGGAAGGAAGCATGGGCATGCTGGGAAGGGGGTGGAGGCAATAGCATGATGGGAGTCGTAGTCACAGACATTGCTCAGCCTCACAACTGGCCCATCAACACCACCCTGAACCATGCTCACATCACAGGGAGTGGAGAAGGACTCACAAGATGGCTGACACTGGCTACTGCTGTGGGGAGCACAAGGCCCTGCTGCCAACTGTGCACCAACAAACAGCAGGACACCACTGACTGACATCCTGAGAGACAACTTACACTCCCTGCAATGCAAGCACGTTCCATGGTGGGATATCCGGCTGGCTGGGTGGGAAGGGGGACTTGCAGCACTGACCATAGTCACCAGCACCTCCCCTCACACCCCCCCCCCAACACAAACTCCACAGTACCCACCTGGTAGAATGCAATGCCCTCCATCCTAACACAAGATCCCACAAAGCACCACCACCCTGGGTTATGTTGTGTGAAGCACAGGGACACTCTTGGGACTCTTAGCCAAACAACTGCCAGGACAACACTCCCAGCCATCCTGTCAGCACAGCCAGCCCACCCCACAGGGAAGCAGAGTCAAAAGGAAGGAAGCATGGGCATGCTGGGAAGGGGGGTGGAGGCAATAGCATGATGGGAGTCGTAGTCACAGACATTGCTCAGCCTCACAACTGGCCCATCAACACCACCCTGAACCATGCTCACATCACAGGGAGTGGAGAAGGACTCACAAGATGGCTGACACTGGCTACTGCTGTGGGGAGCACAAGGCCCTGCTGCCAACTGTGCACCAACAAACAGCAGGACACCACTGACTGACATCCTGAGAGACAACTTACACTCCCTGCAATGCAAGCACGTTCCATGGTGGGATATCCGGCTGGCTGGGTGGGAAGGGGGACTTGCAGCACTGACCATAGTCACCAGCACCTCCCCTCACACCCCCCCCCCAACACAAACTCCACAGTACCCACCTGGTAGAATGCAATGCCCTCCATCCTAACACAAGATCCCACAAAGCACCACCACCCTGGGTTATGTTGTGTGAAGCACAGGGACACTCTTGGGACTCTTAGCCAAACAACTGCCAGGACAACACTCCCAGCCATCCTGTCAGCACAGCCAGCCCACCCCACAGGGAAGCAGAGTCAAAAGGAAGGAAGCATGGGCATGCTGGGAAGGGGGGTGGAGGCAATAGCATGATGGGAGTCGTAGTCACAGACATTGCTCAGCCTCACAACTGGCCCATCAACACCACCCTGAACCATGCTCACATCACAGGGAGTGGAGAAGGACTCACAAGATGGCTGACACTGGCTACTGCTGTGGGGAGCACAAGGCCCTGCTGCCAACTGTGCACCAACAAACAGCAGGACACCACTGACTGACATCCTGAGAGACAACTTACACTCCCTGCAATGCAAGCACGTTCCATGGTGGGATATCCGGCTGGCTGGGTGGGAAGGGGGACTTGCAGCACTGACCATAGTCACCAGCACCTCCCCTCACACCCCCCCCCAACACAAACTCCACAGTACCCACCTGGTAGAATGCAATGCCCTCCATCCTAACACAAGATCCCACAAAGCACCACCACCCTGGGTTATGTTGTGTGAAGCACAGGGACACTCTTGGGACTCTTAGCCAAACAACTGCCAGGACAACACTCCCAGCCATCCTGTCAGCACAGCCAGCCCACCCCACAGGGAAGCAGAGTCAAAAGGAAGGAAGCATGGGCATGCTGGGAAGGGGGTGGAGGCAATAGCATGATGGGAGTCGTAGTCACAGACATTGCTCAGCCTCACAACTGGCCCATCAACACCACCCTGAACCATGCTCACATCACAGGGAGTGGAGAAGGACTCACAAGATGGCTGACACTGGCTACTGCTGCGGGGAGCACAAGGCCCTGCTGCCAACTGTGCACCAACAAACAGCAGGACACCTCTGACTGACATCCTGAGAGACAACTTACACTCCCTGCAATGCAAGCACGTTCCATGGTGGGATAACTGACTGGGTGGGTGGGTGGGTGGGAAGGAGGTCTGGCTGTCAACCAAACACAATCAATGCAGACCATGTTCACACCCCAGAGAATACATAGAAATGCCCAAATAATGCAGGACAATGTGCCACACCAATATCAACCCCTGACTGTGACGACTTAGGACAATACAATGTACAGGCCCGCACCCCGAGGCACAGTCACAACTGTCAGGTGTGTCAACCACTGATGCCTGCAGAAACATGACATACATTGTTTGTGTCTCCCAAAAACAGGTGATGATAGGGACACAGCAGCAGACGCTGAGGAGTCCCAGTCCCAGGCTCAAGAGGATGCCGAGCTCACTGGCGTCGTACAGCCTCTGTCCTCCTCGGACGATGAAGAACAACCTGGCACATCCGGTGCAAGTCAACATGCTGCACCAGCAGGACCACCAGCTGCAGCACCAGCAGGTCCACCAGCTGCACCCCCTGCACCCACCCCTCCAACGACTGTCACCACGAATACCATCCCTGCCGACATGGACAGAATAAGGAACAACACCAGCGCAGTGACCCTGGACCAACCTGGGGCCATGGACACCACCACCACCACCAACCCCCAAGGTGGACCAGGGTTATCTGTGCGTGCAACTGCACACACTGCACATGTCAGCAGGGGTGGTGGGAGGGGTGGGAGACAGAGGTCGCTGCTTGCAGACGTTGCTGGTGTGCATGAAGACCCACAACTGGTACGCATAGCTGATGCGTACCAGTCCAGCACCGGAGAGCTCAGCCAGGTAGTGGGGCTCCTCAGAGACATCAAACAGCAGCAGGCTGCCCATCATGCCCGCTTGGACTCCCACATGTCCCATGTGGAGTCACACATGTCACGTGTGGACTCCCACATGTCACGTGTGGACTCCCACATGACCCGCGTGGAGTCCAAGTGGGATGTACTACATGAGATGACGGCGGTGCACAGGGACATTTTACAATGCCTCCGCCAGATGAACAGCAACCAGTCCACACCTCCCTGTGTGCCAACAACATCTGGTACCGAACAAACTGCAACTGCCACAGGGAGGGAGGAGGACTCTGGCGGAGAGTCCCCTGCACCGCAGCAGCCTGCACTTGAGGGCCCCCCCCAAGAAGAGGGGTCGTCCGAGGAGGGGAAAGTGAGAGGCTGATGGCCAAGCGCAACTCCCAGGAAGCCTGAACCTGTTCTGGATTTTCGCCTTTGTGCACAGACTGTTCACCCTGTTGATGGCAACACTACTCCCACACATTGCATGGGGAGTACAAGTTGGAACAATGTGTCAGACAACTGTGGCCCCGATACTGGGGATCCTGTCTACCTGGACTTTCTATTCATCTAGGAACTTGGGATTGCAAGATTCATGTACAGCACAATCCATCCTATGCACTATTATCACAGATGTATCACAATAAACACAATAATACACCATACTTGCCTCTGTCGTGATTCCAACGTGGGTACTGTTATGGGGATGATGAACAACAAAATTACACTGTGTATGCGAACTGCAACAGCAAGGACAACACAGGCATGTGAGTACAGGCAACGTGACACATATGAGGGAGACACACCACCAGGGCTACACAACACATACACACCTAGGCCATCTGACTCATTGCCTACACTGATGTTGCCAGGGAAGACGGTGCAATGCACAGACACCACACCCATTCCCAGTTGTAGTCAAGTAGCCCACAGGTGCAGTAAGCAAATGGCAGTCAAATGTGTGACCACAGACAACGCACATCACTAAGTGAAGCACAGGTTTATTACACAGTAGCAACATGCCGTAACCACTACAGATGCAAGGTAACCCCACCTGGTAGCGGGCACACAGTCAACAACTGTAGACAGAAGGAAGTCCATGGGTGTGGCGCACATCACCTGTAGGGACACAACAGCTACCAGCCTGGATGTGCAATCACGTTGTCGGTGGACACAGTTGACCAAACGAATCTGAAAGTACCCTGTGAAGGACAGAAATGACACACAGTCAAAAGCAATGGAGTACAGGACAGAACAGCAAAACTCATGCACAATACATGTTACAAGATACCCACCCAGAACCAAGTTAGCATGTCAACACTGTTGGGGAGTACAGCCCACCTGTCACCACACATCGCAACACACATCCAGTCAAGTAGCCCATGGACACACTCCAACAGCACCAGAGCACCACCCACACATCATGCCAACTCACATCATTGACATGACACCTCAGGATACTCACATTCAGCTAAAGAAGTTGGTGATGAGCTGTGTGCGGACATCACCATCACCATCATCATCATCATCGTCACTGGCATCGTGTTCCAGGCCAGGATCCTCCACAGGTGGCGGATGTTGGTCATCGTCATCCTGGATGAGAGGCAACTCCTTCCGCACTGCCAGGTTGTGGAGCATGCAGCAGACGATGATAATCTTGCACACTTTCGCAGGGGCATATGGGAGGGACCCTCCGGTCTTGTCCAGGCAGCGGAAGCGGCTCTTCAGGAGACCAAAGGTCCGCTCAATCACTCTCCTGGTCCGACCATGTGCCTCATTGTAGCGCATCTGGGCAGGTGTCACAGGGTTCCTGAGGGGTGTCAGCAACCACGGCATGTTGGGGTATCCCGAGTCACCTACGGACAGACAAGTGCACATCAGCTGACTTGGAAAAGTGGGCGGAATACTACAGATCAGATCACACACAATGGCACAAAGTCAGTACACACCGACAAGCCAGGCACGCTGGTTCTGCATCTGTGCCATCAACCTGGGGATGCGACTACTCCTCATCACAAAGGCATCGTGTGCTGAACCAGGGAAACGGGCACACACGTGTGTGATGGTCATGTCTGCAAGACACACCACCAGTGCATTGACCGAGTGGTAGTGCTTGCGGTTCCTGTAGGCCTGCTCCTGGGCCTGTGGTGGTACCAAAGCCACATGTGTCCCATCAATGGAGCCAATGACATGCGGCATCCTCCCCAGGGCATAAAAGTCACTCTTCACGTCAGTGAGTCGTCGCAGTCTAGGGAAATAGATGTACCGGTTCAGGAAGAGCAACATTGCCGCCAAGAAATCGCGGAGCACACGGCTGAACATGGTCTGTGACATCCCACCAGCAGACGCCACAGTATGTTGGAAGGTACCGGTGGCAAAGAAGTGTAGGGCTGCCATCACCTTCACCTTGGGGGTCAGCGCTGTAGGATACGGCCGGCCAGGCTGCAAATGTGGGGACAACTGCACTGCAAAATCCTCAATCAGCTGCCTGGTGAAGCGGTACCGTCGGATGCTGTCCCGTTCCACCATCGTTGCCAGGTCTGGGAATGGCCGATGGACAGCAGGAGCCCTGCAGTGCAGAGGAGAAGTAAGCAAGATCGTCAGTCACCCCACATATGCGGCATTGAACACACTCAAGATCCCAACATACATCATCATGAGGCACAACTACATGAAGTGTGCAGTACCGGAACGACATGTATGGTACATACATGGCCAACATCTGTCAACACGGTCCTACAGGTGGCATCAATTTGTCCCAGGTTGGCCCATTGGATATCATGATGCTGTGTCACAGTCACCCCCCAGTGACATGTGAGGACAGATGTGCCCCAGGCACCACAGCTCAACGACAGGCACATTCCCAGGGACCCTGTAATGCCACATGGACACTGGCATCACCTGGAGTATCATGTGTACACCACAACAAAACAAACATGACCCCCACAGGTAGTGGCCACACTTGCCATGGCAGGAGAGCCATGGACGTCTGTGACACACACGCACAACATCAGAGTCCATGCACACACAACGTGGATGTGGAGACTGTCTCCCATTGTGCACATGAAATCAGAGACATTGTAAACACTACATGCACAAAGACTGTGGAGGGCCATCACTATTGTGCCACTGGGACACCCTGGCTCAAACATACCGTCCCACATGGGACTCACGGGGTATGTGACATGACATACACAAACACCACTGTGAAATGTGACCATGGCACATGCACAGATATGAACAGTTGCACATCACAGTGGTCACGTACACGTAACACCCAGGATCCTGTCCCCATTAACACGTGCACAGCCTGGGGGTGGCTGCCCACAGGTGACACCCACAGGACAACATGTACACCAACATACACACAATAGGAAATGCAGCCTTACATGCCTTATGATAAGGTTTGGACAGGCTGTCGTGATGTAGGTGTGCCCCTCACTCCCTGGGAGCTATCTGTGGCTGGCATATGTCCATCTGAGACAGGCATGCTGACATATGCCAGTCACATGTACAGTGATGCGTTGAACAGCAATGGACCGATCGGTGCCTCCGGCCGGCCCATTGCTTTCAATGTGTGCGGGTACGCGTTGTACCCCTGTGCGCGTTGTACTGCAATGGACCGATCGGTGCCTCCGGCCGGCCCATTGCTTTCAATGTGTGCGGGTACGCGTTGTACCCCTGTGCGCGTTGTACTGCAATGGACCGATCGGTGCCTCCGGCCGGCCCATTGCATTCAATGTGTGCGGGTACGCGTTGTACCCCTGTGCGCGTTGTACTGCAATGGACCGATCGGTGCCTCCGGCCGGCCCATTGCATTCAATGTGTGCGGGTACGCGTTGTACCCCTGTGCGCGTTGTACTGCAATGGACCGATCGGTGCCTCCGGCCGGCCCATTGCATTCAATGTGTGCGGGTACGCGTTGTACCCCTGTGCGCGTTGTACTGCAATGGACCGATCGGTGCCTCCGGCCGGCCCATTGCATTCAATGTGTGCGGGTACGCGTTGTACCCCTGTGCGCGTTGTACTGCAATGGACCGATCGGTGCCTCCGGCCGGCCCATTGCATTCAATGTGTGCGGGTACGCGTTGTACCCCTGTGCGCGTTGTACTGCAATGGACCGATCGGTGCCTCCGGCCGGCCCATTGCATTCAATGTGTGCGGGTACGCGTTGTACCCCTGTGCGCGTTGTACTGCAATGGACCGATCGGTGCCTCCGGCCGGCCCATTGCTTTCAATGTGTGCGGGTACGCGTTGTACCCCTGTGCGCGTTGTACCTCAATGGACCGATCGGTGCGCACCCATTGACAATGGGCTTGCCTGGCAACGGACGCGTTTTCGAATATTCGAACGAGTCGGTTGCTGGAAAATCAGTTGGTCACCCACAACAATGTTGCAAAATCATGTATGTCATGAAGTTGAAATTTTGAAGGATGCTGTGGGCGTGTTTTGGTGCTGCTATTCCATGGATTGGCCAGATTCAGAAGATGCAAACGACTTGGACCTATCACTTTGGACACAAGGGACAGTATCTGCCTCTCCAGCACATATATATTGCTGCATGTTCCCCTGAGAGCCCACTTGCCTGCACTACATGCTCCAGGACGACATCTGCCACTGCACTGCTGCTGTCTCTGCCCCTCTGGACCCTGCAATGGCACGTACTGTGGAGAGAGCCCCAGCCTTCAGCCTTGAAGAGAACCAGGCCCTGCTGGACAGCCTACTTCCACAGTACAGCAAGCTGTATGGGACACCAGGGGAGCAGGTGAGTGTTCTGTGCACTGCCTTTCTGAATGTGCATTTTGTCTGACTAGCAAGGCTGAGAGTCAGCACACCACTGGCTAGCAGGCTCACTGAGTAGTTGTCACCCCCCATAGTGTGTAGTGACTTGCACTGGACAGGTATGGTGCAGTGACAGTGCTTCTGAACAGGGTTTTACTCCCCATGCTATGATACCATGTAGTGACTTCTGGAAAACTGTCCATGGGCAGCCGTGCACTGCCTGGGTACACCATGTGCCCCTGTGATTGCGACATGTATATGCAACTGTGTCATGCACGGATATGTTGCATGTGTAGTAATGGCCTTATCACTTTGTCATCCTGACAGGCTTCTGCCCATCGGAAGCATGAGATATGGAAGGACATCGTCCGGGCTGTCCGGTCCGTGGGGGTCTACAAGCGCCGGATCCGCAACTGCCAAAAGAGGTGGCAGGACCTTCGGGGCTGGACCCGGAGGATTGCACGGGTCCAGCTGAAGCTGTCGCCTCCTCGCAGGAGGGGCGGAACACGGACCCTGACCCCCACATGCTCAGGATCCTGGCGGTGGTCTTTCCAGACCTGGATGGGCAGCTGAAGGCCAGAGAGCAGCAAGGAGGGGGTGAGTCAAAGACTGCACTGTGTACTCTGTCTAACATGTTATGTGCCCTCCTCGGGCCAGGTTGAACTGCCACAGTACAGCAGTCATGTTGTCCAGGAGCCATGTCCCTCTATTGTGCACTGCCCACTCCTCATCTGATACCCAGGTGTGGCCCTTACATGCAGGGAATTCTGTCACTTAGGACTGTGTCCTTGCAGTTTGCTTGACTCAAGGTGGGAGACAGCATCTGTTTCCCTGACTCTGTGGTGGGCATCATGGGTGGGTCCATTGCTTACACAATGCCTGTATTCTGACATGTATTCAGCGTGTTACTTTGATCTGTGGTCCAATTGCTGAGCTGATCCACCACATGTGGCTGGGGTACCTGGCACACACCCATGCTGCGGGTGGGAACAATGTTTGGGCCCCAGGAGTATGTATATGACGTGTGTCACACATACTTAGCCAGCTGCCTACAGTCCAGGGCTCATCCCTCATTCATGTGGGGCTGGACAGTCATGCCTACTCCAGGCCATACAATACACTCTGTACTCCCACTCCCGTGTATCAGAGGACACATTGTGCACAGTGATTTGACCCCTCAGGTGTCTGCCTCTGTGTCAGTGTGCTGTGGATTAGTCGCCAGGACTGCTGTGGAGTTTCTTGGTAGGGGCTCAGCATGCCACTGGAGATGTGACCATAGGAGACGATACTTGTGTGACACATAGGTGTCTGATCAGCTGCCCATGCAGACTGGGGCATGTAAATGTGAAGTTCAGGCAGCTGTTCCCCATGCACAGCAGAGTGTGAGGGGCTCAGGTTCAGAGGGTAGTGTCACAGGTCTCCCATATGTCCAATAGGTATGACCTGGACAGATGAGGGTTAAGAGGATGTGTTGTGGGGGGATGTACATGTGCACTTGTGCAGCTCCAGGACTTGCATTCCCCATGACCTACTATTGTGACACAGTGCAGAGTGTTGTTGTCTGGCTGCAAAGTCATACATCACTGAGACAGTGATGTATGACTTTGCAGTCATGCCTCCGCCATGGCATGTGTCTACTGATTGGTGATCCTGCAGGGGAGTGACATGTGCTACATGCACACCATAGTGGCGCTGGCTATCAGGACATGGGTGCATCATGGTGTCTGTCGCTGGAATGCATCACATGCATTTCCTATTTGACTCTGGGCATCCCTTACATCCGTAAACCTGTACTGACTCAGTGGCAAGAGCTGTGATGTGTCCACACCGTGTCCTCTGCACTGTCCAACTACTGTGTACTTGGTGCATGTGTCAACACTGGGGTGTTGCAATCCAACAGACACCAGACAGATGGGTGCAAGGCCATGTGGGATGTGAGTGCCATGCTTGGCATCAGACTGACAATTGACTTCTCCTGTTCAATTAGGGCACTTTTAGCAATGTACAACTAATGATGCCAGGGCTTGCTCTGTAATGTGCTGTGCTCACAGTGGTGTGTGCGTTTGGTGCAGGTGACTGATGTCTGTCTGTTTCCCCATTGTTTGCAGATACATCCACGGCCACGGAAGGGGACAGCTCCACGGACCAGGAGGAGCCGGAGAGCCAGACTGGGTCAGCAGCCGAGGAGTGGTCGGAGGGACCCAGTGGCACGGAGGGCGAGGGGAGCCACACCGAGGAGTCCTCAGCAGCATCCACCTCAGCTGAGGACCAGAGCAACTCGGAGGATGACTCCCTTGTGGAGGCGGGTGTCAGCAGCCACCACACCCCAGCTAGTGTTGCTGTCCCCGCCACCACCAGCACCACCACCGCCCTCCCATCGGCTCCCATTCCCCAGGTCCGTGGAGGCTCCCATGTCCGGGAGCGTGTCTCCTTTGGGCCAGGCACCGCACCCCCTGCCCCTGTGTCCCCTGCTGCCCTGAGTGAGGAGTCTGTGTACCTCCTTCGCCAGCTCCATGTAGGGCAGACAGCCATGCTGAGTGTCCTCCATGCGCACACCGCGCTGTTGACTCAGCTGGTGTCGTTCATGGAGGGCATCTCATCGGGCATGTCTGACCTACAGAGGGGCAATAGGTCCATGGACTCCTCCCTGACGGCAGCAGTGTCCCTCCTCAAACGGTCCCTCACCCCTCCTGCCTCTGCTCCATCCACACTCCCCAGCACCTTACCCATCCCAGGCACACACACACTGGCACAGGCACACACCAGCACACACACATCCAGCACACTGACACACACGCCAATGACAAAACGCACACGCACGCACATTCAGGGGACTGAAGCCAGACTCACAGGGGATGGGGCCCTGGAACACACACACGCATCCACATGCACTGCGCAGTCCTCAGTTCCCTCTCCCTCCAAAGCACCCTCCCTTGCCTCACCTGCAACCCCAAAGTCACAGCAGCTCTTCCTCTGTGACCTCGGCCTCTTCCCCACCGATGAAGCTGCTCCAGCATCCCGGGGGAAGAGGAAGCCCACCCACACGGAGCAGAGTGCCCCTCGCCCCCGGACACCCTCCCCCAGGCGCAGACGGACTGAGGCCCCCACCCGCAAGTCCCCCCGGAGTGCTAAGAGCAAGACCCCGCCACCACCCTGCAGCTCAGGCACAAGGTCTCCGTCCTCCATCCCTCAGGCCCCCACTGCACAGGTGCCCCCACCACACCCTGCCCCAGGTTCCCCCACCCACAGATATACCATCCCCAAGATGCTCCGGCCTTCTCCCCCTGCCACTTGCTCTCCCAGCACCACACCCCCGCTGCGCTTGTCTGTGCCACTGATGTGGTGAGGGTGTCCCCCCCTCTGTCCAACCCACCTTGCCTGTTCCCCATTCTCCTCCCCTGGAGGTAGGCACTGCAGTGGAGTCCACTACCGCCCTGTCTGACTTGGGCACTGCAGTGGCGGACCTGTCCACCCCATCTGCAGGGTCCACTGCAGTTGTGCCGGCACCCACGACATCTGTGTCATGCCCCCCAGTTGTGCCGGCACACACCATGTCAGACACCTCCACTGCAGTTGTCAGTGGCTCTCCTGCACCCACCACCCCTTCCCTGACTCCCCTGGTGAGCCCTGATCCTGTCCCTGCGGTGCCTGGCCTGCCCCCCGGTTGCCCCTCCTAGTGGATTGTCCCTGGTATTGTGCAGGCATGCGTAGGGTGACATCTGCCAGTGTCACCCTGTTTGAACTTTGACAATGGACTGGCCATTGGCCTTTGCTCTTTTTTCAGGACTTCGTTTGGCCTCAACACATATGCTGAATAAAGCAACTTTCTTTTCTCTAGTGCTCATGCTTCAGATGTACATGTTGTTGGTGCAGCTAACCATGCCCTTGCTGCAGTGATGGTGATATCTGGTCTCATGATTATGAAGTGTTACTGTGCAGGAACCCATGTGGTCCAGGGGGAATGTGTCCTATCATGTGGTGTATCCATGTCATCAATAGCAGCATCTGAGGGTGTCATGTGTTCAGTATTTGGCAATGGGTTTCCTACTTACATTGGCAATTTCATATCTGTGGCTTCCACCCCTGCACATCTGTTGTGCCTGCCATCGTTGCATTTGTCTACTTCCCTGACCGTGTTGCCATCTCCAGTGGACATGCAGGTTTGGGCATCAATGGGGAGGGACTCATCCGTGTAGTCAGTGCAACATTGCTATACAAGTGTGTTGGATCTGTGCTGATGATTCCGTTGGCACATCCATGACCAGGCTGATGTGATGGGAGCCCTCATTTGGTGCTAATTGTTGATTGTGTGACCAAGTGCTCAGCTGACATGATGGGGCCCTACTGAGGCAACATATGGCACAGCTTTCCTCACACAGGAGTGGAGTCCCCTCATGGCAGTGTGTACACGTGTGACATTGCCTGCACCCAAGGTGTGTGTTGTATGTGCATGTCTGTGTGTTCACTTCCATTCATCTGCGCATGCTGTGATCCCTAGTGTTGTACCTGTTTGTGATGCTTGCTGACTTGAGCTATGTTCCCCCAAAGTCTTCTCCCTGTGTTCTCTGTGATGTGGGTGCATGGCACATTACTGGTCATCAGGGTGTCACCCATAGGTGTGTTTGCTGTCAGGGCTGAGTTTGTGTGCAGACGCAGATGGGTCACAGTCAGGTTTCCCCTTGGCACTTGTTGTTTGCCCCTGTCATGTGATTTCCAGTTTGTGTTATCTTTCAGTGATTGTGACATGTTGTGTGTGTGACTGCTGCCACTCCTCAGGGTCAGAGCTGCAATGTTGGAAGTTGTCTATGTGTGTTCTTTGTGGGTGACCTTGGCTTCTTCATTGGTGTGTGACTGTGGCTGGGATCCCATTGGTCGGTGTGGTATTGCCGTCATGTCCATGTACAGCGTAGTGTGCAGTGTGTCAGACATTCAGGAGTCTTGTTGAGTGTCCATGTGTGATGTGTTTCTACACCTTGGTTCCCACCCACCACCCTGGAATAGTCATGGGTGCATGTGCAATGTCACCAGTGCATGTGTACTTCACTGCTGCACATTGTTGGAGGTCGAGGGTGTGGTGTTGAGTGTGTGCAGATGAGAGTTGTTGCCCGGCTAGGCCCCTGCCTCCATGTTGGCCTTGGCTTACTGGCCATGCTGATTGATTTGTGCTTGTGTAGGTGTGATGGTAGTTTGTTGCTCAGGACACCTGACTGTGGTTCATAGTGTGAACGACATTTAGCTTTGTCATCACAGTGGTATTTTTATTCAGCCCAGGGTCACCACATTGTGGGGGCCCTGGGGGTGGTGCTGTGGTGTGTCTGTGACTTGCTGTGTCAGTTGTTGTTCCTACGTGCCTGTGTGACATGTGTGTTTTGTGCTCCCTCTCACCTGACAATGCCTGCTTGCCCACATAGGGGATTTGGATCCATGAGTTACCTTAGTGTGGCAGTGTATGCACATCTGTATGATTGGTATTCAGCTCTCCTCATGTGTTGTGTGGTTGCCTGGGGACACTGGCACCCCCACCCCTCACCTGCTGTGTATGATGACAGTGTTGGTCTGCCTGTTTGTGTTTGTGCATCTGCACCACTGCATTGGCATATCTTGGGTGTGCCATTGGCTGTATGTTGTTTGGTGTGTTTCCCCTGCTGTCCCTGGGACTCCTAGGTCATCGGTCAGCACAGTGATCATGGTTTGTGTGTCCCATTGCTGCCATGGTATGGTATCTGTTCACCTCACATCTGCTGTCTCCACAGGGTATCTGCATTTGTGTGCCCATTGGTGCAAATATGTGGTTCTGCATTCTGATGGTCACTTCTGTCATTGTGTCATTGATGACTGTTGACGGTCTCAGCCCCCATGGGTGTTGTTTGTCTGCACATGGCCAAAGGAATGTTTCATTTGCACTGCAGTATTTGGCTCCCCCAATTTATGTTGCAATGGGACACATACACTACTTTGCCACAGATGAGTTTTTGGTTCTGTGAGCAGGAATGATCCATGCAGTTTGGCAGTTGCAGCTCTTTCTTTGTCAACAATTACCTTTTGGTCACTGTGATGATGAGGGTGTAGACCCCATTGCCACAATGGTCAAAATGTGCTTCAGCTATGGACCCCACACTTGCCTTTTGGTCACTGTGATGATGGGGGTTTAGACCCCATTGCCACAATGGTCAAAATGTGCTTCAGCTATGGACCCCACACTTACCTTTTGGTCACTGTGATGATGGGGGTTTAGGCCCCATTGCCACAATGGTCATGGGCTGCTTGCATTGTGGGTGCCACACACATATATGTGTGGCACATGTGCTAGGGGGTCACATTGTATGTTGAAAGTCATGTTCGGTGTTGTAGGCATTTGACACAGCCTACACACGCTTGTCATGGTGGTGGGGGGATGTCTTAATCTTGCATTCCCTAGGTTGTGGTGTGCTTGTTGTGTCATGCATTGTCCATCCTATGAGTGGGGGTGGTAGTAGTGGTAGGCATCCAGCCCCCCTGGGTGAGGGTGGTAGTAGTGGTAGGCATCCTGCCCCCTGGGTGAGGGTGGTAGTAGTGGTGGGCATCCTGCCCCCCGTGGGTGAGGGTGGTAGTAGTGGTGGGCATCCTGCCCCCATGGCTAAGGGTGGTAGTAGTGGTGGGCATCCTGCCCCCATGAGCTAAGGGTGGTAGTAGTGGTAGGCATCCTGCCCCCTGTGGGTGAGGGTGGTACGTAGTGGTGGGCATCCTGCCCCCATGGCTAAGGGTGGTAGTAGTGGTAGGCATCCAGCCCCCTGGGTTGGGGTGGTAGTAGTGGTAGGCATCCAGCCCCCATGGCTAAGGGTGGTAGTAGTGGTAGGCATCCTGCCCCCCTGGGTGAGGGTGGTAGTAGTGGTAGGCATCCAGCCCCCCTGGCTGAGGGTGGTAGTAGTGGTAGGCATCCTGGCCCCCCTGGGTGAGGGTGGTAGTAGTGGTAGGCATCCAGCCCCCCTGGGTGAGGGTGGTAGTAGTGGTAGGCATCCAGCCCCCCTGGGTGAGGGTGGTAGTAGTGGTGGGCATCCATGCCCCCTGGCTGAGGGTGGTAGTAGTGGTAGGCATCCAGCCCCTCTGGCTGAGGGTGGTAGTAGTGGTGGGCATCCTGCCCCCATGAGCTAAGGGTGGTAGTAGTGGTAGGCATCCTGCCCCCTGGCTAAGGGTGGTAGTAGTGGTAGGCATCCATGCCACCCTAAGGGTGAGGGATGGTAGTAGTGGTAGGCATCCAGCCCCCCTGGGTGAGGGTGGTAGTAGTGATGGGCATCCAGGCCCCCTGGGTAGAGGGTGGTGGTAGTGGTAGGCATCCAGCCCCCTGGCTAAGGGTGGTAGTAGTGGTAGGCATCCAGCCCCCTAAGGGTGAGGGTGGTAGTAGTGGTAGGCATCCTGCCCCCTGGCGTAAGGGTGGTAGTAGTGGTGGGCATCCTGCCCCCATGAGCTAAGGGTGGTAGTAGTGGTAGGCATCCTGCCACCCTGGGTAAGGGTGGTAGTAGTGGTAGGCATCCATGCCCCCCTGGGTGAGGGATGGTAGTAGTGGTAGGCATCCAGCCCCCCTGGGTAAGGGTGGTAGTAGTGGTAGGCATCCAGCCCCCCTGGCTAAGGGTGGTAGTAGTGGTAGGCATCCAGCCCCCCTAAGGGTGGGGTGGTAGTAGTGGTAGGCATCCAGCCCCCTTGGGTGGGGATGGTAGTAGTGGTGGGCATCCTGCCCCCTGAGCTAGGGGTGGTAGTAGTGGTAGGCATCCAGCCCCCCGTGGGTAGGGGTGGTAGTAGTGGTGGGCATCCTGCCCCCTGTGAGTAGGGTGGTACTGTTAGTGGTGGGCATCCAGCCCCCCTGGGTAGGGGTGGTAGTAGTGGTAGGCATCCATCCCCCTGGGTTGTGGGTGGTAGTAGTGGTAGGCATCCTGCCCCCATGAGCTAAGGGTGGTAGTAGTGGTAGGCATCCTGCCCCCCTGGCTAAGGGTGGTAGTAGTGGTAGGCATCCTGCCCCCTGGCTAGAGGTGGTGGTAGTGGTAGGCATCCTGCCACCCTGGCTAAGGGTGGTGGTAGTGGTAGGCATCCATGCCCCCTGGCTGAGGGTGGTAGTAGTGGTAGGCATCCTGCCCCCCTGAGCTGAGGGTGGTAGTAGTGGTGGGCATCCAGCCCCCCTGAGCTGAGGGATGGTAGTAGTGGTGGGCATCCAGCCCCCATGGGTAGGGGTGGTGGTAGTGGTGGGCATCCAGCCCCCTATGGGTAAGGGTGGTAGTAGTGGTAGGCATCCAGCCCCCATGGGTGAGGGTGGTACTGTTAGTGGTGGGCATCCAGCCCCCTGAGCTAAGGGTGGTAGTAGTGGTAGGCATCCATGCCCCCTAAGGGTGAGGATGGTAGTAGTGGCAGGCATCCAGGCCCCCTGGGTAGGGGTGGTAGTAGTGGTAGGCATCCAGCCCCCCTGAGCTAAGGGTGGTGGTAGTGGTAGGCATCCAGCCCCCCTGAGTAGGGGTGGTGGTAGGGTGGTGTTGGTGGTAGGCATCCATCCCCCTATGGGTGTGTATGGCATTGGTGATGGCCATCCCACCCCTATGGTTCTGTTGTTGCTAGTGTACGTCATGTGTGCATCCCTATGTGTGTGTGACATATTTCGGGTACGTGTCGTTTGTTTGTGTTGTTGGTGTTTGACTTACCGTCTGCGCCGTACGCGTCCGTGCCGGTCCCGGTAATAGATGTAGAGTATAGGTAGGACCTGCGCAATGGGATTCATGCTTGGATCGTCTCGTTTGGGTTTCTCGTGTCTTCGACTCGTACTAGTAGCAGGCTTGTTCGTCTCGTAGCCGTGGATCGTCTTGTGGCGCGAAACGGAGCTTATGTACGGCTCGCCCGGATGCTCAAACGTCCCGGACGTAGCGACGGATTCGGCGCGTACGGAGTGCGCATCGTACTCGTCCGGCCGGAAGGTGCTGTGTATTTGCTTCCGTACGACTCGATTCGGCGTTTACGGATCCGGCTCGGGCGGGGAACAAGAGCTGGATTGGGTAAGTACGGCTCGCTCGGAATCTGGGCTGTTATGCGCATCGTACTTGTTCGTTCGGACAAGTGTTCGAATCGGTCGGGAAACACGCGTTCGGCTGGTATTTTTTCCGGACGAATACTGTTAGTTGCGCTTACGGCCGAGATCGGAATCGACCCCAATGTATGTTTTTTCCTAATCCTTTTGTCATGTCCAGAGTGCTCCATTGCAGTACCCTCATCTTCAACTTCAAGCACGATACAAAACAAGCATTATTAAAACCAATAACTCTGGCCTAGGTAGGCTGGTGTACTGATTATTAGAAAAAAGAAATCATGTCCCCAAAAGGTGATGGGTAAAAGCTTTCAGTAAAAATTTTAAATTATACACTTTTTGATAGAACTCAATGGGTGCTTCCTAGCAGGCAGGCGTGCTTAAAACAGATATGGAAACCATTTTTACCTTTTTATTGCACATCACATGAAAATATGATTCTTATTAGTGCAAAGAAAATGTACTACTCACTTTAAATTACTGTAGTCTAAAGTCAGAATTGTAAAGTCAGAGGTAAAAATACACTTATTACCACTTCTACCCATCTCAAGCCTGCCGGGAATTCAGAAAGGGATTTATAGCAACAGTAAACTTATGTACGGGTGTGGAGATCTCCACAGCTGTAAATTCCACTTAGAGGGTGGGAAATGAACATTCCAAGGTGGAGTTTGCTTTCAAAACTTAGGAACACTCCAACAATTCATGTTTGTAGGCATTCCCAATCTTCGATCCATCCCATTTCCACACTGGAATGGGTCATAAATATATTCCTGCATGAGGCTGACTTAAATTACCTATCAGAGTGGGAAGAGGAATAGCTCACCTCAGATTTCCAGATTTGCTGAGGTATCAGGCTAAGGGCTTTGTCAACAGAGAAAAATATTTTGCCCATGGCAAAAAGTGCATTTCTCCAGAGGATCATAGCCCCCTGGGGTACTTCTGCAATATGAAGAACTTCATAAAGCGGGAATAGGATCCATCTGGAAAGGTCACAAGACCATCCCAGGATTACGCCTGGAAACCTTTTCCTTCCACAGCTTCCCAGGAGTAATCCTGAGAATGTTTGTGAATACCAAAAAGTAGGGAAATTCAGGCAGAGTCAATGATCTTTTCATACTTTTTTGAGAATCAGGCCCATAAATTAAACAGGTAAGACTAATAAAAAAATAAAAAAACGGATAAAGAACGGCATGAAAAATGTAACAAAAAAAAGCCCCAACCCACCTGATTGTCACTTAAGGGCACTTCATTTTAGGTGGATGTGCACATGTGATCAGGAGAAAGGTAATTAAAGACAGAGTAAGCAGGTGGTTGAACAGAATATCAAAAAAATATTATTGGGTACAAAAATATTGTTACAGAATATCGTGATGTCAAAAATATTGTGGGCATAATATCGAAGGTAAGTATATCGTTTTTAGACTTGTTTTTAATATCATTATAATCTGTATCTTTTACAAAAATATTGTTGAGTATAACGTCATTTTTTTACAATACGTTTGCGAAAGTGTTCTGTAGGGTTTAACATTTATTTTATGTATTTAATTTTGAAGTAGTCTGATGTTTTGTATATTTATTTTACAAAAGTGATTGTAATGTTTATTGTATTTAGTTTTAAAATGTAGTTATGGAAAAATGTGTACTTAAGCATGTATGTTTAAAAAAGGTTTAGTAATGGGATGTTTGGTTTACAGGAGAAAAGGGTGGTGGCGAGAGCTTTAAAGACTATAAATTCTTTTTGGGGCCCCTCGATAATGCCCCATTGTATGTGGTCAGTCAAGTAGATCCTGAGGCCACCATAGGTCACAGCCCAGTTTTTTCTGCCCTCAATGGTCAGAAGGCTGATTTGCACTGAACTCCTCCCTATGTGGGGACTTGTTGGGGCAGTCAAGATGCTGTGGAAGCGATTTCATCTCCCCAGCTTTCCCCAATAGGGCTTATATCTACCTGCACAGCCTTTCCGAATTTGGGTTCCATCCTGTGTCGCCCCCCAAGTCTCAATTGCAGCGCAGAACCTGGAACTTACTCTCTTGGAACACTGCAGTTCTCAATTCCAAGCTGGGAGATCTACACTAGAGGACTTTTATTGATTTGTTTGATATCTGTTTATTTCAGGAAACATGGTGTGTGGAACCAGTATATAGGTCAGGGTTACCACTTATTTTTGTTCAGCATCTCAAGGGGATAGAGGCTGGCCAGCTGGAGCTTTAATTGTGTGGATCAAAAATACATTGGGTTTTTTGTATTACAAACATTGCAACAAGCTCTCAGGATATTATGGGGTTGTCCCTTGTTGGAGATGGGATTTCTTGTTATGTTATTAATGTTTATAACAGGCCACTGGAGGCAAGAAGGACATGTGATTCTCTGCATGTTCTAGCGAATGCTTTAGATGTTCTCCCGTGTAGTGATAAGGTGATTGTTGTGGGTGACTTCATTGTTACTTTTGAACCCTACGGCCCTGGGCCCTTTAAACTTACCGAAGAGGAGGATGCTGTTTGGGATATCCTTCAACTAGATTTGGGCCTCGTTAAGAGATACTCTCCCACTGCTGATCAATTGATGAGTTTATATCTCCCCTCGGCCTCAGGGCCTGTAAAGGTAGGTCTCTTTCAGATTGCAGTGGTGCCCATACGTTCAAGCGTGTACTACAGAACAGCTGCATCGACTATATATTTTGTCATTACCGCTGTGACCATCTCTTCCAGATATGGTCATTGTAGAGCGCTTTGATAGTGACCATAAAGCTCTTTATCTGTCTCTTAGTGAGCCGGGCCCATTATCCATCAGAGGGGTACCCTAAATTCTGAAGCTGACTTGTCATTATTTAATAATAAGCGGGCTCTAAAGTGGGAGGCTGTAAGCAGGGATCCAAATCTTGTGGCTCAGATTTATGCCCAATTGGCTGACACACTGGATACAATAGTTATTACAAGGCCTCAAATTTTAGATCCGGATTCTATTGTTATTTACCATGAAACTCTTTTTCGATCTCTCACAATTATAATTTGTAGGTTATGTCAGAAAGGTCCATAGGGCAAAGTCCAGTTGTGCATGGTTTAATACTAGTTGCAGGAATGTGAAGGGCAGTTTTGTGTAGAGTCTAAAAGCCGTTGTTAGGCACTATATTGTCAATACAAGGAAGGAGTACAAATAGGCACTCCGCTAGGCCAAAATCGACTTGGAGCATGATATGTGGGAAGATTTGGTAGTAGATGCCAGGGCAGGGGATCTTAAGTCTTTCTGGGGAATAGTGGCCCATGGCAAGCAAAATGCCTCTACCAGTGTCTACTATAATTTACAACCTCAGACCTGGGAGGATCACTTTAAAAAAAATCCATACAGTCAAAGCTGACCCTGAGATTATCCACCTGAGCAAAGCTCCCTGCCCCCCTTCAGTTGAAGGGCCTCCTTAACTCTTCCAGTATAAAAATATTTTGGTGGCCATTACGGCACTGCCGGCTCATAAAGCACCCGGCCCTAATGTAATCATGGGAGATCTTTTTAGATCTGAGCCCTTGACCTGGGCCACATATTTTCAGCCTTTGTTCCAATCTATTTTAGCGGGGGCGCAACTCCTGCCTCATGCCATATTGCAGAGATTGTTCCTATTCATGAAAGAGGGCCCAAAGAGGAACCAGGGAATCATCGGCCCATCAGCCTTATCGATACTTCCCAGACACTCTTCTGTCACCTGATTTTGGGGCATTTGCTCGAGTGAGCTAAGGATAACTCCATCTTCTCTGAGCTGAAGTCAGGGTTCAGGAATAGTGTCAGCATGGTTGATCAAATCCTCAGTTTCTGTGCCCTATACTGGAAAACAGTAACGATCAATTAGGGCCACTTGTATGAGGTCTTTGTCAATCTAAAGGCTGCCTTTTATTCTATCCCCAGGGAAAAACTATAGGAAGTTCTGGAAAAGATGGCTGTCCCCAGTAATATCATGTCTGCTCTCATTAGATTGCTTGCATACAACTCGACCAGTGTCAGTAATAGCAACAATGGTGAGCTTACTGACCGTTTAATATCGAAACTGGTGTCCGGCAGGGTTGTATGCTGGCACCAACACTGTTTACTCTTTATAGTGATGATCTATTTCATGCACTTGATATTCCCGGGAATGACAAACCTAAACATGGCTGAGAAAAGTAGCAACGCTGCGTTTTGCAGACAATACGCTTTTAATCTCCGAAACCCTGTGCGGTCTGCAGGCTCTTCTTGAATGTTTTCTAACTTTTTATAGTGACCATGGCCTGGATCTAAATGTCAATAAAACTAAATTGATGGCTTTTAATCCTTATAAATCTGTTAGAGCAAACATTATGGCCCAAAGTGAATGAGTTTGTGTATTTTGGGGTCTGTTTGAATTGTAAAATGAGTTGGACCACGAGATTACGAGATGTTGTTTAAAACTCCAACAAGAAGCAGGTGCAATAGCTAAATTGCACAAGCAGGTCCACACAGGTTCTTTGGAACCTGCATTTGAGATCTATAAAATTAAAGCTAAGAGCACTGCTATGAATGACATAGAATGTTTTGGCCATGTCAAATGTGATGATCTTAGTAAAACTGAGAATAGCTTTGTAAGGAGTATTCTCAATCTCCCGCAGGGTGCCCCGCGCCTCCCTCAATTTTTAGTATTAGGTATTGTCCCCATAAATCATTCAATTATGGCTCTTCCCATATTATACTGGCATAGACTGTGGTCCATTGATGAACTAGAATCAAATGGAATTGTGATCAGGGCACTTTTAAAATCTCTGGGTTGTTAAAAGGATCGCATGGTTTGCCCATATAGGGGTAATTTATATGAGATAGGCCTTCCTTCACCCTGGGGTCCACCTGCTACATCCACAAGAGTACCTTGCTCACTTTTTAAAGAGCATCTAAAAGATCACATGTGGTTGAGGAAACTGAAATCTGTTAAAGCAGGCAGTCAAACCTATCATTTTTTTGATATTAAGCTTGCTCCTGCTTGCAAAGTGTTTTTTAATATTCTTCCAGCTCCTATACCCCTGCAATTTGTTTTTTTAAATGGAGGTGTGGGGTTTTGCCATTGAATAGTTACTGTATTAAATGGGGTACCCAGTACTGCAGTTCTAACATATGTCCTGTAATCAAGCACTGGAAACCCCTCATCATTTTTGTCTTTTTTTTATCCTGCCTGTACAAGACCATGTCGATCATGGATTAGGCCAGTGTGTAAACTTTTTGGTTTTCATCATTTTGAGTATGCACTACGCACCTTACGCTTGGATATGAGTTAAGTAATTGTTGTTGCGATGACAACATATCTCCATGCCGCTTGGTTTATCCATTTACGCAATGTGCAGATATGTAAGCACCAACTTTTATTAGTTTATATTCTTTTTTCTGTCTACCTGTGATATTTTTATCGGGGTTTCCCTCTTCTGACTTCATTATACATTTTTACTTTTGTGCTGTTGGTATTTATTGTTTAGCTCACTGTTTTATCCTTTTATTGTTGTGTTTTATCTGTGAATCTGAAATAAACTTTTGATTGATGAAAATATGTTTGTGTTTTTAGTTTAAATGTAATACTGTAATTAGTAATTTTCTATGTTTTATATGTTATACGTTTTACATTTTACATATTTCTATGTAAAGGTTAAAACAGTTTTTGTTGTTTTTAGTAATTGTTTTATATTTGTTTAATTTATGATATTCATTTAAGTTTCAATTTTTTATTTTAAATGTTTTAATTTATTTTATTTAATTTTTATGTTACATTATTTTATGTGTATTTTGTGTTTATGTTTAATAAAACATAGATATTTAAAAAAGGTATTTTTGAAATATTGAAATATATATTTACCTTTTATTCAAAATGATCCATTTATTTAAAGTTATTTTGTTTATTCTTTGTACTTTTTATAAATTGTAATGATTTTATTAACTTGTTTTGTTCATTTAAATGTGTTTTTATTATATATTTAATGTACAATTTTGGTTTATGTATTTTAATTGTTTGATTATTTTAATTTTAAATAGCTGTCAATAACATTTATTAGTTCTATGTTGGGTTTAGAGTGGAATTGAGTGGGAGATTTTTGAAGTATTTGTAATTAAAGTTGTACTTCATTTAATGTTCAAATTTTATGTATTATATTATAAAAAAATAAATGTTAAATTTAGAATCTAAAAATTGAATAAAGAACATGTTTTTAAATCTTATACTTGTTACAGTGTGTGATTAATACATTATTAAATCATTTAAGTTAAATGTAATTAATTTTAAATATTTAATATGTATTTACAATATATTTTAATTATTTTGTATATATGTTTGCATTTATATATTGAGGTTTATTTATTTTTGCATTTGATTAATTTATTTATATAATTTATAAATATATATAGTGTATATTAAAAACTATATTGTTGTAATTTATAAACTAGTGGCACTGTACACCTCAACAAACGCAGCCTCATCTGCCAAGTTCCGCAAGGAACCTCTCTGAGTCTGACCCTCTTCAACGCATACATGCCCCTAAACCCAGCATCATCCTCTCTCATGACATCAATGTCCTCTCCTACGGTGATGACACACAGCTCGTTCCCTCCCTCATAGACAAGATGTTCAGTACCCGGATCAAGTTCATGCCTGCATGACTGAAATCGCCCACTTCATGAAGACCAGTTGTCTAAAGCTGAACACCAACAAGACCAAAATTATGATCTTCATGAAGAGGACTTTGGACAACACCTGATGTTCAGCAGAGCTAGGACGGACACCCAACACCCACATCAAGAACTTTGGGATTGCCATCGACAGAAAACTTGACATGACCACCCAAGTCAATGACATCACCACTTCATGTTTCCTTACCTTGAAGATGCTGAAGAAGATTTTCAAATGGTTCCCAATCAGCACCCTGAAAACTGTCACTCACACCCTGGTCATAAGCAAGCTGGACTATGGGGACACCCTCTACGCCAGGATCAACAAAAAACTCACCAGAAGTGTGGGAGCTGTTTGCATGCCAACAAAGGCTGCAGACCATTCAAAACTCTGCAACCAGAATCACTCTCAGCCTCCCACACCACATTATTACATTTGCCTGGTTTGTTTAATTATTTTAGGTTTGATTTGGTTTACTGATTGTTCTGGCCTTAGTTATTGGTAGCTTTTTTTTTTTTTTGGAGAGCTCCTATAAATTGGTAGAGAGCTCATTGGGTTCTTCCTAGTACGGCTTGGAAGACAATGTGCCATCCTTCCACTGCGTTGTTGGATTTGGCTTTTTGTGGCATGGTGCTGTTGAAGACATTGCACCATGGTATTTGGAATTTGGGTTGGTGTCTGTGTCCAAAATGGTGCAGTCTGCCAACCCAAGTGTCTACAAAATTGTCCATTAGAGCACGTTTTTGTTAATTTATGTGGCAAAATGGAGATTCTATTAGCCATTTTATTATTGTAGTGGTTAGCTACAAGTTTCACAGGTACATATGGCCTAGTATATATTTATTTTTAAAAGCAAACTAGTTGTTTGTTGCATTTTTGCACTAAGTACAGATTTTTGGAGAATTTAACAATGATGTAATTTGAGATGTCATTGGTGATGTCATCAATTATGTAATTTAAGATGTGATGAATGAAGTCATTTGTGAGGTCATAGCGAGGCATTTTGGAGACGCAAGTTAAACTTAACTCAGTAAATTATAACTCGTGAATTTCGTTTTTTTGTTGTTTACCATATTTGAACACCTAACTATAACATTACTTTAACCTTTTTTTATGAATTTCTACTTTTTTTAATGTAAACTAAAATCTGTTTAGCATAGCTAACTATAATGTGACTGTAACCTTTGTTTTTTTCAGTGAATTTCAAGGGGTTTGTCTAACGTAAGGTACATTTTTATTACGATCCCTTACTATAATGTCACTTCAACCTTTGTTTTTTCAGTGAATTTCTGAGATTTTTGACCATATTCATCCATTTTCCCACTGAGCTTAGTTTTTGTACATGTGCGGCAGGGTGTTGACCACTAGGTCACCCGACTCCCCACAGGCAGACCCTGGACCAAAACACAACAAGTAGCAAACTCCCTACCTTGCACAGTCTTCAGCCATGCATGGCTGGGTACTATGTGCCAGGCCCTTCACTCAACCCCCACCCCCTGTGGACAGCCATTACCTTGCAGGGCCCACTGCCACAACCGTGGGCGCCCAACACCATGTGCAGAAGAGAGTGGATACAATTTTTGAGTATTTTTTGTGTTGTTTTTCAATTTCTTTTGCAGTTTTCAACTACTGCAAGAGGGCACATTTATTTTGCTCTGCTGGCATTGACATTCTGCTTCTTCACATCATACAACATAGGGAAGTGGGATTTAATATAGGCAACTGTGATTATTACCATACATGTATAGTGCAACACAAATGCCGGTTGGCTAAGAATAAGTTGGAATTTAAATTTACTAGTGATTGCTAGTACTTTATACTTGACAGCTGAAAAACCTAATAAGTAATATATAAGGACTAATATTCAACCATCTCTAGCCATTACGTTGCTGAATTGTTACTCAAATAATCTCCACTCCTACTACAACACAAAAGATACATCAATGGATAACAACACTTTAGTTTAGAAAGCTTGAATACACTGTTCTTAAAAGGCACTTATATTTACCAGCAAATGTTAGTTCCTGCACATAGTAGGTTGTCATCACTCACTTGAATAAAAATCATTATTTTAAACCAGGTTTGGCAAATTAATTTATCCTATGAAAACGAAGCAGAAATCATTAAAATAGCAAAAGTATGTATGCAAATATATTTGATAAAGCCACCCCCCTTAGCTTTTGAAAGGCCATTTGAAGCAGTTGTATCTGACTTGGGAAGAACCTCTACTAATGACTTATGGAATTGCAGCTTCATGAAAGAATTCTAAATGCTTTTGCATTTGACTTGAGGGGGACCTCTAGTAACGACTTGAGGACCCTCAGCTTCAAGAAAGACTTTCAATGTTTTTGCATCTGACGAGAAAGGAACCTCTAGTAACGCCATGAGGAAATGCACCTCTATGAAAAGATTTTGGATCTGACTCGAGAGGGACCTCTACATCTATATCTAGAAGAGCCTCAAATATCTTTATCTATTGTGTTCTCCGCTAAAGTTGACATTTGACACAGATTTACAAAGGCTTTGTGCCGGGTTTGTGTGACATTTTTAATGCAAATCGGATGCAGTGTTTAGTTTGTATTTACAATCCAGGGCAAATGGGGATTTTCGTTGGATTGTAACCAAAAATAACTCAAAGCTTTGTTATACAGTGCCTTTTGCTACTTTGTGTCAAAGAGGCATCACATTGGTGTTGCATGGGCATTCCTCTGCAACCCACCATTGATTTTGATGCAAATCCAGATCCACAAAGAACTGTAGATAGGAATTTGTGCCAAAATCCTGTGCCTCCTTGAGGCAGACATAGCTAGGAGGAATGTTTTACTTTCTTCTTTTTTCCCTCTTTGCATGTGAGCTGCATTCTACAGCACATATATAAAGAGGGAAATACCTTGAAAGATAGTTTTGTACAGTAAGGGACACTTTCCTGTACAAAACTGACTATGCTTATCACAAAGCAGACACACTTGCGCTATGGCTCAAAGTTATCTGCGTTGGCACATGGCAGCATTATGTGCGTCAGTGCAGGGAACGAGCAGAAGAGCACCACACCTTAGTAGATATGGTCCTTTTCTGCTCTCCCCCGTTGTTACATCGCAGTGCAGCTACTTTACTTTCTGTGTTGGGTTGTGTGATTTCTTAGTACATACAGGCCTTTGGTTCTTCCTATCATTGTATATAGCATAGGGCAGTGGAATGTATTCTTTCATTTGTGCTTCCCTAATAGCAAACATTTGTGATTCACTATAAGGAAATTCCAAACAGCTATGTACAACAGTGTGTTTTAAACTGTGTGATATTCCCAGTGGGGCAAAATTGAACCACCTCACTAATATTCATGAGGTAGGTCACAATTTGCGATCCATGGGGAATCGCTAAAAACACAGGGATGGTGGCCTGCTGGGGACAGCAGACCACCATGTCTGTGTTTGCTTTTTTTAAAAATGCAGCCCATTTTCCTTAAAGAGGCCAACTACCCCTCCTGTTACCTCTAGTAAGTCCAACAGAGTGGGATTGCTAAGAGGTCTTCGGAGGCCTCGCCCCCCTTTCTCCACCACTCTGTAAATGCGCCTCCGGGCACACTACTGGTTGGGAGATGAAGTCCACTTTCCTGCTGAGGGACTTTCGTGGCCAAGAAGCCCTCCCGGTACCTCCTGTAAGTGCTATGCAGTGGAATTTCTGAGCGCTGGTCAGAGGCCCAGCCCCCTTTCTCCACCACTCTGCAAACGTGACTACTAGTTAAAGAAGCATTTGCAATGTGATAGGTCTTGCATTTGCGAAAGTTAGGGCGATTGGCGTTGTAAATGTAAAAGTCTTTTACTGATGTTTTTTGGAGTGGATGTACGTTGTGTGTAGTGGAATTATGTGTATGTTGTGCAGTGAAATTATGTGGATAGAAAGTATGTGGTATTTAGTGTATAGGAATTATGTAGAGTGGGATTATGTGTTATAGAGAGTAATTATGTGGTATGGTAGTCAGTGTTCTGGAGTGGTAACCTCAGGTTTAGTCTTCCTCGTTTCCATAGAAGCTAAACTATAAACTCAATGAGACAAAAAAAAGAAGGAACCACTGAGGTGCACTTCTGGACCTATTCGGAGGTATGAGCAGGACCACTGGAATTATGCGACTGTTCGGCTGCACCAATTTTCGCATAATTAGACATTTTCCATATTTGTCACATAATCCATCACCTGCTGCATAATCTGCAGATTTGAACAAAAAAAAACTTGTTTCTAGCTCAAACGGCTCAAACGTTACCAAAAATGAAGCAACAATTGTTACAGCGTGGTGGAAGGCCCTTTGCAAACCTGGAATGGTCAACTGTCACTTATTGCTAAATGTGGGTGTTAAATTAATACTAATAGTGCGCAAACCACTCTTGCTCCTTTCTGTGCCTCTCTTGCCTCTTTCTGCATTTCTCTTGCTTCTTTGTGCACCTTTCTTCCTTTTTCTGCACTTCTCTTGCCTCTTTCTCACATCTCTTCTGCTTTCTGCACCTCCCTTATTTCTATACCTCTCTTGCTTCTTTCTTCTGCACCTCTCTTGCCTCTTTCTGTACCTCTGTTGCTTTTTTCTGCACTTCTCTTACCTCTTTCTGCACCCTCTTCCCTCTTCCCGCACCTCTCTTGCCTCTTTCTGCACCTCTCTTGCCTCTTTCATTACTTCTCTTGTCTCTTTCTGCACCTCATTTGCTTGTTTCTGCACTATCGTTGCTTCTTTCTGTACCTCTCTTCCTTCTTTCTTCTGCACCTCTCTTGCTTCTTTCTGCACCTCTCTTGCTTCGTTCTGCACCCCTCTTCCCTCTTTCTGTACCCCTCTTCCCTCTTTCTGTACCCCTCTTCCTTCTTTCTGCACCTCTGTTGCCTGTTTCTGCACCTCTCTTGCCTCTTTCTGCAATTCTCTTGCCTCTTTCTGTACTTCTATTGCCCGTTTCTGCATTTCTGTTGCTTCTTTCTGCACTTCTCTTGCCTCTCTCTGCACCCCTCTTGCCTCTTTCTGCACCTCTGTTGCTTCTTTCTTTCTGCACTTCTCTTGCTTCTTTCTGCACCTCTATTGCTTCTTTCTGCACCCCTCTTGCCTCTTTCTGCACCCCTCTTCCCTTTTTCTGCACCTCTCTTGCCTCTTTCAGCAGTTCTCTTGCCTTTTTCTGCACCTCTGTTGCTTCTTTCTGCACTTCTCTTTCCTATTTCTGCACTCCTATTGCCTCTTTCTGCACCTCCGTTGGTTCTTTCTGCACGTCTTTTGCTTTTTTCCACATCTCTCTTGCTTCTTTCTGCACCACTCTTGCCTCATTCTGCACCCCTCTTTCCTCTTTCTGCACATCTCTTGCTTCTTTCTGCACCCCTCTTGCCTCTTTGTACACTTCTCTTGCCTCTTTCTGCTCCCCTTTTGCCTGTTTCTGCACCTCACTTGCCTCTTTCTGCACCTCTCTTGCCTCTTTCTGCACTTCTCTTGCCTCTTTCTGCACCTCACTTGCTTCTTTCTGCACTTCCCTTGCTTCTTTCTACACCTCTCTTGCTTCTTTCTGTACCCCTTTTGCCTCTTTCTGCACCTCTGTTGCTTCTCTCTGCACTTATCTTGCTTCTTTCTGCACCTCTTGTGCTTCTTTCTGCATCCCTCTTCCCTCTTTCTGCACCCCTCTTCCCTCTTTCTGCACCTCTGTTGCCTGTTTCTACACCTCTCTTGCCTCTTTCTGCACTTCTCTTTCCTCTCTCTGTACATCTCTTGCTTCTTTCTGCATTTTTGTTGCTTATTTCTGCATTTCTCTTGCCTCTTTCTGCACCCCTCTTGCCTCTATCTCCACCTCTGTTGCTTCTTTCTGCACTTCTCTTGCTTCTTTCTGCACCTCTATTCCTTCTTTCTGCATCTCCATTGCTTCTTTCTGCACCCCTCTTGCCTCTTTCTGCACCCCTCTTCCCTCTTTCTGCACCTCTCTTGCCTCTTTCTGCACCTCTCTTGCCTCTTTCTGCAGTCCTCTTGCTTCTTTCTGCAACCTCTGTTGCTTCTTTCTACACTTCTCTTGCCTCTTTCTGCATCCCTCTTGCCTATCACTTGCTTTCTTCCACATCTCTCTTGCTCTTTTCTGCACCCTTCTTGCCTCTTTTTGCACCCCTCTTTCCTCTTTCTGCACCTCTCTTGCTTATTTCTGCACCCCTTTTGCCTCTTTCTGCACTTCTCTTGCCTCTTTCTGCACCCCTCTTGCCTGTTTCTGCACCTCACTTGCCTATTTCTGTACCTCTCCTGCCTCTTTCTGCACTTCTCTTGCCTCTGTCTGCACCTCACTTGCCTCTTTCTGCACTTCTCTTGCTTTTTTCTACACCTCTGTTGCTTTTTTCAGCACTTCTCTTACCTCTTTCTGCACTTCTCTTGCCTGTTTATGCACCTCTCTTGCCTCTTTATGCACCTATGTTGCCTCTTTCTGCACCTCTGTTGCCTCTTTCTCTATCTCACTTGCTTCTATTTGCACACCTCATGCTTCTTTCCGCACCCCTCTCCCCTCTTTCTGTACCTCTCTTGCCTCTTTCTGTAAACCTCTTCACTCTTTCTGCACCTCTCTTGCCTCTTTCTGCACCTTTGTTGCTTCTTTCTGCAGTTCTCTTGCTTCTTTCTGCACTTCTCTTTCCTCTTTCTGCAAATCTGTTGCTTCTCTCTGCACTTGTCTTGCTTCTTTCTGCACCTCACTTGTTTCTTTCTGCACCCCTCTTGCCTATTTCTGCAGTCCTTTTCCTTCTTTCTGCATCTCCCTTGCCTTTTTCTGCACCTCTCTTGCCTCTTTCTGCACCCCTCTTGCCTCTTTCTGCACCTCTGTCGGTTTTTTATGCACTGCTCTTGCCTCTTTCTGCACCCTTCTTCCCTCTTTGTGTATCTCTCTTGCCTCTTTCTGCACCGTTCTTGCCTCTTTCTGCAGGTCTCTTTCCTCTTTCTGCACCTCTTTTGCTTCTTTCTGCACTTCTCTTGTCTCTTTCTGCACCCCTCTTGCCACTTTCTGCACCCCTCTTCCCTCTTTCTGCACCTCTCTTGTCTCTGTCTGCACCCCTGTTCCCTCTTTCTGCACCTCTGCTGCCTGTTTCTGCAACTCTCTTGCCTCTTTCTGCAGTTCTCTTACCTCCTTCTGTACCTCTGTTGCTTCTTTCTGCACTTCTCGTGCCTCTTTCTGCACCCCTCTTTCCTCTTTCTGCACTTCTCTTGCCTCTTTCTGCACCCCTCTTGCCTGTTTCTGCACTTCACTTGCCTCTTTCTGCACCTCTCTTGCCTCTTTATGCACTTCTCTTGCCTCTATCTGCACCTCACTTGCCTCTTTCTGTACTTCTCTTGCTTGTTTGCACCTCTCTTGTTTCTTTCTGCAACTCTCTTGTCTCTTTCATCACTTCTCTTGCTTTTTTCTACACCTCTGTTGCTTCATTCAGCACTTCTCTTGCCTCTTTCTGGACTTCTGTTGCCTGTTTATGCACCTCTCTTGCCTCTTTCTGCACCTCTGTTGCCTCTTTTTGCACCTCACTCGCTTCTTTCTGCACCCCTTGTGCCTCTTTCTGCATACCTCTTCCCTCTTTCTGTACCTCTCTTGCCTCTTTCTGTGCCTCTGTTGCTTCTTTCTGCACATCTGTTGGTTCTTTCTGCACTGCTCTTGCTTCTTTCTGCACTGCTATTGAAAATTTCTGCACCCCTTTTGCCTCTTTCTGTACCCCTTTTCCCTCTTTCTGCACCTCTCTTGCCTCCGTCTGCACCCCTGTTTCCTCTTTCTGCACCACTTTTGCCTGTTTCTGCAACTCTCTTGCCTCTTTCTACACCCCTGTTGCTTTTTTAGGCACTTCTTTTGCTTCTTTCTGCACATCTCTTGCTTCTTTCCGCACCCCTCTTGCCTCTTTCTGCACCCTTCTTCCCTCTTTGTGTATCTCTCTAGCCTCTTTCTGCACCTTTCTTGCCTCTTTCTGCTGTTCTCTTGCCTCTTTCTGCACCTCTTTTGCTTCTTTCTGCCCTTCTCTTGCCTTTTTCTGCACCTCTCTTGCCTCTTTCTGCACCCCTCTTCCCTCTTTCTGCACCTCTCTTGCCTCTGTCTGCACCCCTGTTCCCTCTTTCTGCACCTCTTTTGCCTGTTTCTGCAACTCTCTTGCCTCTTTCTGCAGTTCTCTTACCTCCTTATGTACCTCTGTTGCTTCTTTCTGTACTTCTCTTGCCTCTTTCTGCACCCCTCTAGCCTCTTTCTGCACCCCTGTTGCTTCTTTCTATACTTCTCATGCTTCTTTCTGTACCTCTCTTGTGTCTTTCTGCTCCCTTCCTGCCTCTTTCTGCACCTCTCTTCCCTCTTGCTGTACCTCTCTTGCCTCTTTCTGTACCTCTCTTACCTATTTCTGCACTTCTCTTGCCTCTTTCTGCACCTCTGTTGATTCTTTCTGCACTTCTCTTGCTTCTTTTTGTACCTCTCTTCCTTCTTTCTGCACCCCTGTTGCCTCTTTTTATACTCGTCTTCCCTCTTTCTGCACCTTTCTAGCCTCTTTCTGCACTCTGTTGCTTCTTTCTGCACTTCTCTTGCTCCTTTATGTACCCCTCTTGTGTCTTTCTGCACCCTTCTTCCCTTTTTCTGCTCCTCTCTTGCCTCTTTCTGCACCTCTCTTGCCTCTTTCTGCAGTTCTCTTACCTCTTTTTGCACATCTTTTGCTTCTTTCTGCACTTCCCTTGCCTCATTCTGCATCCCTCTTGCCTCTTTCTGCACTTCTCTTGCCTCTTTCTGCACATTTGTTTCTCTTTCTGTACCTCTCTTGTTTTCTTCTGCACTTCTCTTGCTTCTTTCTGTACTTCTCTCGCCTCTTTCTTTACTCAAATGGAAAGTGCAAGCTGTCAAGTTTAAAGGTTGGCGTGCTCTCGTGACTGAGGTATATGTCTACTTGTATATGTATTCTCACATGTGTTATGTATCTGAAGATGCTAGCTTAAAAAGCGGGTAGCTTCTCCTATAGGTGGTTAAATGTTCTCAGTTCTGCTCTGTCATTTTGTTGCACAAGCAGGCATGTTTTATGTATATAGGTATTATAGAGCCCCTCAAATACACTATTGAATACCCATGTGCCCTGTATTATGAGCAGAAAGAAATGCATACACCTTTTTGTACACAAACTTACAGAGTATGCTGTTTGAAACACAAGTATTCAAGTATTTGTATGTTTATTTTTATGTAACATGTCACTAGGTAAAAGCAGAGGCACACGCATGCATACCTTCAGAAACTTGGTCAGACTTATAACAGTGATATGGTTAGGATTGCTGTTTTACATTTGGTAGGCCTAACATTCTGAGCAGTCAGTGAATAGTTAACCTTCAAGAGAAAAGTGAGATTTAATACATCTTGGGAGAAGGATTGGTGATTAGGCTACTTTGTATGAGTCTGTGGTAAGGTACAGTCGAAGTAGGCCTCTTTCTGCACCTCTGTTGCTTCTTTCTGCACTTCTCTTGCTTCTTTTTGCACATTTCTTCCTCTTTCTGTACATGTCCTACCTATGTAGGCATAGTTAGAAATTAGCATTTAAAAAACCTTAGAAATTCATTGAAAAAACCACAGGTTTTAGGGACATTATAGTTAGTATTAACATTTAAAAAACTTTAGAAATTCACTGAAAAAAACAGAGGCTTCAGGTAGGCCTGGGTGGAAAACTACGCTACGCTCGCGTAGTTTGCGCAACTACGCGCTAGGCGAATTGCACGTAGCACAGTGCAAAAACCCGTAGCGTAGTGGGCATTTTTTGCCTGCTCGCTGTCCTCAACGTCAAGTTGGCGACCGCGAGAGAGCAAAATGACATCCCGGCGAGACTTTTTCCTCGTTCGCGATCAGCAACATCAAGTTGCCGATCGCGAGCGTGGAAAATAAACCTCCCGGCGAGATTCTCAATGCGGGGAGGTCAGGTTTCTCATTGCGAGTGGTCGCGTATGCTCGCGACCGCTCGCAATGAGAAATTACCAGTCCGCATTGAGAAAACTGCCGCTCGAGTACAAATCTACTCGAGCGGCAGAAAACAACCGCTTGCACTGTGCAAGATGCCGTTTGCAATGATTGCACAGTGCGGACAAGCATCTGGCACTGTGCAATCATTGTGAACAGCATTTCCTACAGTGCTACGCAGTTCGCGTAGTGCTACGCGTAGCTCGGGTAGTGCGAAGTGCACTTCGCGTAGCTACGCGTTGCGCTACTACGCGAACTACGCCCAGGGTTAGTTTCAGGGACGTTATAGTTAGGAATTAGCATTTAAAAAACTTTAGAAATTCACTGATAAAACAGGTTTCAGCGACGTTATAGTTAGGAATTAGCATTTAAAAAACCTTAGATATTCTCTGAAAAAAACCACAGGTTTCAGGGACGTTATAGTTAGGCTGACATGTCACTCATACAAAACCAGAGAAATTCAGCCATTATTGTTAGCTGAGCAAACTATAACTCGCGCCTCCGCAATGCACTGCTGATGATGTCACATATTGCATTACTCATGACATGGTCAGTAACATTACTGATGACATCACTGATGACATCTCAAATAACATCACTGATGACATCACTAATTACATCATTCACTTAATATCTGATGTACCTCCTCACACCCTAATATAACCTTTCATACACCCTTTCTAAAATACAGACTACCATTCTCAAAATCATAGACACACCAATACCAGTTAGTACATACCCACTCACTGATTCAAAGGTCTACACACATCCACTCACTCACCCATACAGTCACTCATACATGCAGTCACTCATCAATACAGCCACTGATATTTGCACTCATACACCCATACAGACACTCACATACTGCCACTCACCCATAGAGTTACTCACACACCTAGTCAGTCACCCAAGAATCAATCACACTGCCATTTACTCACCTATACAGTTATACACACACCACCTCACTTATTCATACAGATACTATTACATACTTACTCTCTTATACAATCACTGACACAAGCACACACTCATCCATACAGCCACTCTCACAATCACTCACTCTCACATTTAGTCACTTATATACTCCAACACTCACATATACTGCCTTTCACATATGTAGTTACTCACATATATACCACTGAGACATCCATTCACTTACCAACACAGCCATACTCACCCATGCAGCCCCTCACAGATGCACTCATGAACTCATGCACCCAGTGAATCACCCACTCACACATCCATGCAGGGAGTCACACACACCCCACCCACCCACACAGGCACTCAGGCACCCATACCGGTACTCAGGCAACCAATCATTAACCCATATCGATACTCATGTAGCTACTCACCAACCCATGCAGCCACTTGCACACCAACTGACAGATTGATGCAGACATTCACACAGATTAGTAATTCTCCTATGCATTCACTAAGACACGTTTGATCACTCACTTATACAGTCAGTCACGCACCCACTAAATCATCCATTCAGACACTCATACACCCCCTCATTCTTCAATACACCTTGGCGTATATATATATATCTACTGGCGGTCGCCAGTAGATAGTTATAGTTAGGACCTAGTTTCCATAGGAAACTCGTTTTTTGTTTTCTCAATATCTTTGGCGCCGGTTCACGAATCTTCGCGAAATTTTCAAAAATCGTAGCCCGCTCCGGTCAGCTCCTGTCTTGAAAGTTTCGGGGTGATTCAGCAAGCGGGGGCCGAGAAAAAAGGGGGGTCCCAAAACATGTTTTCTCCATGTTAATTCCTATAGGAAACTTTAGACAAAGCTACAGCCCGAACTGCTGACCGGAATTACACCAAACTTGGCAAAAAGGTAGCCCTTGGTTCAGAAAGAGACCTTTTTTCTTAAATGGTGTAAATCCGTTCAGTAATTCCAGAGAAATTAAAAAAATAAGAGTCAAAATATCAATTTCCCATAGGAAACTTGGCAAAAAGGTACTGCTTGGCTCAGAAAGCGACCTTTTTAAAAATGGTGTAAATCCGTTCAGTAGTTGCTGAGGAAATCAAAAATAAATGTTTCGATATTTAGAGGCACGGAGGATCCGCGGACCCTCCCGACCACGAGCTTTATTCTAATTGGCTGTCAACACTCCAAACCAGGAAGTGTTGACAGCCATCTTGTGACTCGGTAGAACTGAGTCACAAGAAATCAGAATAAGAAACGTGAAAAAAAAGAAAAGGGGGCAGGGTAGAAACACCCTGACCCCCTAGGCCTGCTTAGGGGGTCCCACAAGGACCCCCAGGGCCCCAAAAAGCATTTATTTTTTTTAAACGGCAAAATTCGCGTAGGATCCGCGAATCCCGCCGTGAAAAAAAAAAACGAAGCGCGGGCTCCCGTGCTTCGTTAATATTTAGCCCCCGGGTGGGCCAGGTCCCGGGGGCATGTTCAGCATTATTGCGGGGGCCCAGGGGGGCCCCCGCAGCCCCGGGGACCGCCATCCCCCGGGGCTTGGTTTTTTTAATGTTGGGGGGCCTCCAAGGCCCTCCGCAGCCCCGGGGACCGCCACCCCCCGGGGCTTGTTTTTTTAAAATAATTTACCTGTGTGGGGGGGCTCAAGCCCCCCCTCACGCCCCGGGGACCGCCACCTCCCCGGGGCACTAAATATTTAAATATGGGGGTCCGTTACAGACCCCCAGAGCCCTGGGGACCACCACCTCCTTGGACCACCTCTCTGCAACGCTGGCCTGTGGCACTTACTGGAAGTACCTGGTGGGCTAGTTGGGCCCCAGGGACCCTCAGGATTCAAGGTGACCTAATACCCCAACTTAAAATGCGCCACAGGGCGCGTTTGCACAGTGGTGAAGGGAGGGGGCGGGGCCTCAGGTGACATGTGTGCAAACACGCCCTGTGGCACGTTTTAAGTTGGGGAATTAATTCCCCTTGAATCCTGAGGGACCCCGGGCACCAACTAGCCCACCAGGTACCTCCAGTGTGCGCCAGAGGGCTGTGTTGCAGAGAGGTGGTCCAGGCCACGCCCCTTTTTACACCTCTGTGCAACGCAGCTCTGAAGCACTTACTGGAGGTACCTAGTGGGCTAGTTGGATCCCAGGGACCCTCAGGATTCAAGGGGACTTAATCTCCCAACTTAAAACGGCTGCAGGGCTTGTTTGCAGACATGTCACCTCAGGCCCCCCCTCCCTTCACCACTGTGCAAATGCGCCCCGGGGTGCGTTTTAAGAGGAAGTTTTAATCCCCCTGCCCTATTATGTACTAGAAAAGCTAGCAACAAAGTCTCAACCAGATTTAATGGAAATTAATATATATGTATGTACAAAACATTACAGAAAGAAAACAAGAAAGAGGGGAGACTCCAAGTAGTTTGTTGAATGTGCTCATGGCATCATATATTTAAAACACATTTTATACACGACAGTTATATCAGCACTGTTAGCATAAATGCAGAGGCAACCCAAAGGAACTTGGTGCACGTTGTGCTCGTGACAAAAAAGTGACGGCGCAAGTGACAAGTAAGGAACACAGCGATAAGCGCAAAGTGATAAAGTGATCTAGAATATATACAAAATAATTGGTTCAACACAATGATTTTAAGATAATTTAAGCAAGGTTTAGAACAATTCTGTGAACCAAAGATGAATGTGCGCCATAAATTGCACTGGTAAAATCGGTCGACGGCGTTTCAATCCTAGTCAATCAGGATCATCATCAGGACCGGGTAGCCAAGATTGTAAGTGCTGTATAGAGAAGGAAAGGAGAGGGTCAGGGCGGCTGGGGGCCGGGGGCACACTGAAAAAGGAGAATGGGAGAAGGGAAATTGGAAGCAGGGGCAAAGCTGCCTACCTGAAGCACACGGGGTTAGGGTTCCAAGAATAGATCAAACAAAGGAGGTCCTATTGTGTGAAGCAGGTGGAAAAATGTCTACGAATGGTCACGGGACCGGAATGAGTACTCTGAGGAAAAGGGAAAGAACAAAACCGGGGTAAAACAAGTTGCCGTGTTCATACACATGCGTAGTAGGGGCTGAGGCAGCAAAGCTGTAATGGTTAACTCACCTACTGGTAACTCGACAAGGGTAAAGTAGGCGAGATGCAGGGTCAGAGCCCCGATCCACTGCAACAACGACAGGTGTTGATTCCTAGGGAGGTAGAGGGCGTCTGAACATAAGTGCCGGCAATTGGAAAGGAAAGTAAGGTATTGGGGGCTCTGGTGTAACCACGGCTTACCTAGAGGTTTCAGGGGGCGATGTTGAGTGAATCGGTGAGGCTGACGAGTATCCCCGGGCCGCCACGAGCGTGTGCGGTGTCCTCCGGTGTCTCATGGGGGGGAAAAGGACGGATTAGTTAAATATGTCTACCATATCCGGCGGAGCGCGTCAGAGGATCACGTGACCACCTCCGGATAGGTTACGGAGGGGGGTGGGAAGGGCGTAGTTAAGGATGCTAGTCTGTCCACTGACGGGCGTCAAAAGGAAAGTAAAAAGCTACTCTACGAGAGGCCCTATGGGGCGCACATGAGAGTGTGGTGAAGTAATAATCAGTCAATAATAACAGTAAGGGATGTAGCAAGAAAGAATGATTGTAACATTAATATAGTTCTGACAAAATTGGTGAATTTAGAGTCAATCTGTTAGTGACAGTAAGAAAAACAGACTGGTAACAATTGACGATCGGCATAAACAGTTCAATAGCATATAATAACGTCAATAATTACTAATGGTTATGTCAACAGTCTACAATTACAAAATAAGATTAAATAGATGAAAATTACAATAATGAAAAAGACATGGATGTAACATTGATGAAATTAAAGCAAAAAAGGGGGGTGAATTCAGAGTACACCGGGCTATGACAAGTTGTGGGCAGGTAGGTAACAATTTACATCCGGCGCAGACATTTCACATGCATACAATTCACACGCATATAATGGCGTGAATGGTTACAGCGACTGGAAACCAGTAATGGGCAAGAAGAAGTCTGAGTATAGTGTGACTGGGGCGTTAACAAGGCGGACAGTGTACATGAGAAATTGTTGTATAGAAGGAGATTAGCAAAAAACAACTGGTACAAAGGGGAACGAGGATCACACCTGGATGGTGCTATTCCACTCATCAATCGTGTTCAGGCCCTGGTTCACTGAGTTCCAGCGTGTGATCCATTTGCATTCACTCCTGTTCAATAAAGTCTGGAGATTGCCTCCTCTGAGGGGAAGCAAAGGTTGATCAATCACCTGCCAAGAAATGTCAAGCTCACTATGGTTTTCTTCAAGGTAGTGTGTCACCAACGGGGCTGTCAGAACTTTGCAGTGTATTCTGCTCTTATGTTGTATAATTCTTTGCTTCACCATCTGGGTAGTCTGGCCAATGTATGTGAGATTGCATGGGCATTGGATTGCGTAAATCACATTCTGGGAACGACAGTTGGTAAAAGTCTTCAATGCGTATGATTTGTTATTGGTCCTAAATTCCCTGGTGTTGGAGGTGAGGTCACAGACGCTACATGTTTGGCATCTGTAGTGGCCAATCAATGGGGGTAAACCCCATGCGGCGGTGATGGAATTCTGCTGAATGGGTTTGGTAGGCCAAGTAATGGCATGGACAAGGTGATTGGCCAGATTATTACCTCGTTGGAACGAAAAGAGTGGTGGTTCCTGAAAGGACTTGTGAGTTCTCAATATAGTCCAGTTCCATTTGATGATCTTCTTGATATGGTTGCTGCAGGGTCTGAATTTAGTTACAAATGGAATTCTAGAATTCATCTTTTTAGGTTGTGGCGTGAGGAGGAGGTCTCGATGGCAGTACTATGCCCTTTTACGGGCTCGTGAGATCAATCATGGTGGATAGCCCCTGGAGATCAATTTTTCGCGAAGGATATCAGACTCCCTGAAGTAATCCTTTCGCCATTTACAATTCCTTCGAATGCGCAAAAATTGGCCGTATGGTAGACCATCCCTCAGGCCATGGGGGTGGTAACTGGAGTAATGCAATAGAGTGTTTCGTTCTGTAGGTTTACGGTAGAGCATAATTCCAATTTTGCCTTCCTCCACATGAATGGTAATGTCCAAAAATGGTAAGTCATTTGATTTGTAGTCTGAGGTAAACTTTAGGTGAGGTTGAGATTGATTTAACCAGACAACAAAAGCGTTCAATGTATCAGGAGTGCCTTTCCAGAAAAGGAGAACGTCATCTATGTAACGTCGCCAAAGGGAAATTTGTGTCCTGAATGGGTTGGTCGGGGTAAGTATGTGCGATTTTTCCAGATTATGTACAAACAGGATAGCGAATTTCGGGGCAAAACAAGCTCCCATGGAGACCCCCTTAATTTGTAGGTAGAATGAGTCTTGGTAGAGAAAGTAATTGTTCTCCAGGGCGATGCGTAATAGATCCATGACAAAGTCAGTGGGGATCAAGGTGGGTCTGGGTCTGTCTTCAAGTAGTTCTTTAATAACTGTGAGACCCTCATCATGAGGAATGTTTGTGTATAAGGACTCTATGTCCAGTCCAGCCATAAGTTCAGTGTCTATATCATAAGGTCTATCTTCGATGGTTCTGATAAGATCCATACTATCACATATGAAAGTATCAGTCAACGGAACAAATTCTTTGATGACTGCATCAATATATTTTCCTAGTGGCTCCAGAATGGAACCACAGCCGGTACTAGGGTCTTACAGAGGAGGTCATGCTAATCACAGGGGTACCCCAACGCATAGTGTTTCCTAGTGTATGTAGGTGTTTTCACTGTATTCTAAGTGTCTTTTAGCATAGCACTGGCTCTAGGCCTGGTTAGTCCGAGTCAGTTACCACCAGTACCCGTCTGAAAAAGTTGTGGGCACAGGATGATTTTGCAACAAGGCCTCTTTCTGCTCCTCTGTTGCTTCTTTCTGCACATGTCTTGCTTCTTCCTGCTCTTTTCTTCGTCTTTGTGGACTTCTGTTGCTTCTTTCTGCATTTCTTTTGCTTCTTTCTGTGCGTTTTTCTTCTTACTTCACATGTCCTACCTCTGTAGGCATAGTTAGAAACTAGCATTTAAAAAACCTTTGAAATTCACTTAAAAAACCATAGGTTTTAGGGACAGTTATAGTTAGTTGGACATTTCACTCGTACAAAACCATAGAAATTCCCCCGTTATAGTTAGTTCAGCTAACTATAACTTGCGCCCCCGCAATGCTGATGATGTCACATATTACATCACTCATGACATGGTCAGTGACATCACTGATTACATCACTGATGACATCTCAAATGACATCACTGATGACATCATCCATGTGATAATTTGATGCATCTTCTCACACCCTAATATAACTTTTGATACACCCACTCTAAATTACAGACTGCCATTGTCAAAACCATAGACACTCCAACACCAATAACTACATACACACTCACTGATTCTTAGGTCTACACACACATCCACTCACTCACCCGTACAGTCACTCATACTTACGGTCACTCAGTACAGGACTATCATATGCACTCATACACCTATATAGACACTCACACACCGTCACTCATCCATAGAGGTACTCACACACCTAGTCAGTCATGCAAATAATTAATCACACTGCCATTTACTCACCTATACAGCTATACACACACACCAGCTCACTTACTCATACAAATACTAGCACATTCTTACGCTCTTATACAATCACTGATACAAGTACACACTCATCCATACAGCCACTCTCACAATCACACACTCTCACTTATACCCATTTATATACTCCAACACACATATATACTGCCTTTCACATATGTAGTTACTCACACATGTACCACTGAGATATACATTCACTCACTAACACACCCTTACACACACTCACCCACCCATACAGTCCATCACAGATGCACTCTTGAAACCATGCACCCAGTGAATCACCCACTCACACATCTATGCACAGAGTCACACACACCCCACCCACACAAACACTCAGGCACCCATACAGATACTCAGACAACCAATCAATAACCCATGTAGACACTCATGTAGCTATTCGCAAACCCATGCAGCCGCTTACACACCAACAGACAGACGGATACAGACATTCACACAGTTTAGTCACTAACCCATGCATTCAGTAAGATACGTTTAATCACTCACTTATAGAGTCAGTCACGCACCTACTAAATAACCCATTCAGACACTTATACACCCACTCATTCTTCAATACGCCGTTCCCTATATATATTAAACATATTTAAACTTTACAGAAACACACAGTCACTGGATGATGTCATCAGTGATGTCATCAGTGATGTCATCAGTGATGTCATTTGAGATGTCATAAGTGATGTCATCAGTGATGTCACTGACCATGTCATGAGTGATGTAATATGTGACGTCATCAGCAGTGCATTGCGGGGGCGCGAGTTAAAGTTAGCTCAGCTAACTATAACGGCTGAATTTCTCTGATTTTGTATGAGTGAATTGTCAGCCTAACTATAACGTCCCTGAAACCTGTGGTTTTTTCAGTAAATATCTAAGGTTTTTTAAATGCTAATTCCAAATTATAACCTCCTGGAAAACTCTGGTTTTCTCAGTGAATTTCTAAGGTTTTTTAAATGCTAATTCCTAACTATAACGTCCCTGAACCTCTGTTTTTTTCAGTGAATATATATATATATATTTTATAAATGTCACTAAGCCACTTGCAGGTGGGTCATTGCAGACCTCCGTCTTAGTAATAATACACATGTAGGTTGAATAAAATTAATTCAGAGAGTTATGTGCAAGGTAGTAAACTTCTACCTGCGTAGATCGGCTATCGCAAATGTATTTTTGGTGCATCAGGTCCCTGAATTTTTATTTCCATGTTGCTGACCAGCATTCTATTAAACACTTTATTCACTTATATTGCCTTTTTACAATTTAAATTTTTCATAGATAACAAATAGTGTAGACCTGAATCTAGGGCCAACTGTAAGATGAAATTGAATATATTGTCATGGAGTAAAGGAAATTAGAAGGAAAGCATAGCTGATATAAGAGTGTGGTGAAGGACTGCTGAGGTGACCTACTCATGAAAGGGTCAGACATTTTCTTTTAAAGTAATTGCCAGAAAATTGAGGTGCGTCGCAAAATAGCTTTCGTAAAATGTCAAACTGGCATATATAAGGAAGGACGAAGTTACTCTGAAGAAAAACAAACAAAGATGCACAAGGTTACAGTGACATGAATTCACCCCAGTGTGATCGGTCTCATGGGCTTTCACCTCAGCACTGCGGCAAATTCTGTTGAAAATAATTGCTTTGCTTATGAAATGATGGCATAGCATGGATTTCTGGCCTTGATTATTATCTGCAACCATCTTCGCGGAAACTATTTTTTTATCCACTCACAATGGCCATCGAAACTACTTGTCAAAGCTTGCGGGGACATAAATCAAACATTGGGAACGTGCAAAAAAATAGCAAATCTATGTGCATTACATTAGCGACTTCTGTAATATTAAACAAGGCTAATGATGTTGCAAAATTATGAAACAATTGATTTCAACCTACTTTTATTGGTTTACGTGAAAGACTGGGAAAGTGAAACATGGAACTCGGGGCATCATCTTCAAGAAAATGATGCAGCGTGGCACTTGAAGCCATTTAGCTGCGCTGTGCTGCGTCATTTTCAAAGCACATGGATGCGTCCTATTAACAACAATATGACGCATCAGTGTGCTTTCCCCAGCGCTGGTGCACAATTGGCTGCCACGTACCAGCACAGGCAACCTTGCATCATGTTACATGGGTGCCTGCGTTGTGAGGATGATTGACACCTTACCGCACAAAAACAATCATTGATTGCATATTCCTCTTTCTATCGCATAGATATCGTTGATGCTGTTTCAATGTATTCTTTGGCTCAATAGTTGTCTATGCTGATGTTTATTGAATCTGTTTGGGTACGGCTTCTTTATGACTGTAATTTATTATATGTTTAGTAACCTTCTGCCATTTTTCATTGTGTATAATTTTATTTTTTTATTCATTTTAGGGTGTATTCTCATTTTACTTATAAAAAATGTTTTGACGTTTTCTTTTCTATTTGTATTGCTTAGACATGTTACTCTTGTTTAAAATATTAGAGGGAGAGGATAATGTAGCAGTCAGTGCTGTGTTGTTGCACTAGTTACCTCATTGAATATTCATAATGTCTTATGTGTTTAAGATATCATTAAGTTATTGAATGGAATGTGGTGAGAGGTTTGAATGGAGAACAGCAGTTAGATGGGAGCCATGGCTGACTCCAGATGTTGCTCCTGCGCAGTCTCTTATTACTGAATAAATCTGTGGTATCATAGCAAGAATAGTAGCATTATCACTACACATATTTGTTTAACAAATATTCTCTTCTGAGTGAAAAGCCATAACTTCCTTTAAGAATATTTTTTCAGTAATTTTCCAACTTAATTGCATTGTCTTACCTACCAAAGAAAGCACAAATCCGGAATGGGCATAAAATGCTGCAGTGGTATTCATACTACCTTCCTAAAAGAGATCCTATGTGTATTGCATTCTCTGCTATTTACTTCCCACTTTCATAGTAGGAGTTACATTTAATGACTGATGTCTATTCATAAATTCATGAATTAATTCATGTTTTTCTACTTAAAAGCAGGATTTAGCGTTCTATGCCTGACAGAAAACTAAAACTAGGGGGCATATTAGCAAGAAGAGGCGATAATCATCGCTAACCCTGCTTAGCGTGATTTTTTTTATCGCCGGCTATCGCTGGAATATATCGCCACGCTAACGCTGTATTAGCAACGATTAGCGCTATGGGGATGAATATTCCAGCGATAGCGGGGGAAATGGGCCAACATCGCTGAAAAACCAGCGATGTTGCATGGAGAAGGGAGAACACCTTGCTGATACGACCCTGTAGTCGTATCAGCATAATCCACCCCCCCATGTCAGGTATGGCTAACACCTGCTAATTGCAGGTGTTAAATAAATGGCGATGACCCCGGTTAGCGCGACTTTTCACGGCGCTAACTGGGGCCATGGCCACCTTGCTAATAGGCGATAGGCCTGTTAGCGGGTGTTTCCAAGGTTTGTTCGTCGGGAACGCACACTTTGCATGTCATTAGCGATAAATATCGCTGACATGCAAAGCGGTAAAAAAATGGGCGCTAATGCCCGCAAACTGTCGCTAACTGCTGTTAGAGACAGTTTGCTGATAGGGCGATATGAATATCGCCGCTTTAGCGGCAAAAAGTGCCGCTAAATCGGTGATAGTGCCCTTGCTAATATGCCCCATAGTAACCAATGTCCAGATGTACAAAGCATTCTTCCATTCGTAAATGGCCTGATTCGCAGAATTGGGTCATTTGCAACCGGAAAAATGCTTTTTCAAATGCATAAAACGTAAAATGCGATTCAGAAATTTAGTATTTGGAAGGGGCATGTTTAGGGCAGGGAGGCTGTCTTGGCAAATTAGAATTATACCAATTACCAAATACATTTAGAGGACAGAGTACTGGCCCTGGCCTGGTTGGCAGAGACCAGAGCACTTTCAGAGTCAGTACCCACCAGCATCAGTCAAAAAATGGGGGTGTTCAGGGCAAAAAGAATGACTTTCCTACATGCCCACCCAAAAGAAAGGTGATGGGCGAACTAACCTATGCCCGGTTGTCCTCATCATCTAAGTGAAAAAACCTGGAAAGTCGATCTGCATTGGCATGGGCAGTCCCAGATTTGTGTTTCACTGTGAAGTCCATCCCCTGTAGGGAAATAGACCACCTCAACAATTGTGGGTTTTCCCCCCTCATCTGCATGAGCCATCTGAGAGGCCTGTTGTCAGTTTGAACATGAAAGTTGGTACTAAATAGGTATGGCTTCCCTATCAATTGCATGCCTTTGCTCTCTGGGGAGCAGTCATCTGCTAATGAAGGCAACAGGATGATCTTGGCCCTATTTATTTACTTGTGCCAGTACTGCCCCAATCCCTTGCTCTGAAGCATCTGTCCGTACTAAATACTCCTTAATGTATTCAGGGACCAGTAGGACTGGTGTTGAACACATAAACTCTTTCTGAGTGTGAAAGGCCTTCTGGCACTCCAGGGTCCAAATTATCTTTTTGGGCTGCTTCTTTGAGGTAAGTTCTGTCAGAGGAGCCACAATGGTCGCATAGCTCCTCACAAATCTCCTGTAGTACCCAGTTAGGCCAAGAAAGGCCCTTACATGTGTCTGGGTTTCAGTTAGGGATGGGCGGGAAACTCTGCTTCGCCAGCGGATTTGGGGGAGTTTTTTCTACTCCGCGCTCTGCTTGGAGCACGAACTTCAGCAAAACTCTACCATTCGCCGATGGATCACAAGCTGTAACCCTTTCTAGAACGTGTATGTACAATCACCCTTCTCTCTTTGGTTGCTCGTTTACTCTTCAAACAAGAGGTCGACAATTGCTTACCGGAAAATGCGAACAGTGCTGTGATTGGCCAAGGTATCACTGCAGCCATGAAGGTTCTGATCCCGGGAAGACATGCTGTGCTACAGTGCGAACGGCTCAACAGAAGAAACCACTACTATGCAGAGTCCTTGCCCAGCAGCTGATAGGTAAACAACAGGGGTGCCTGCACGTGGCAGGAAGTGCGTGCCAGCGCTCCAGGGAATGTTCCAATCTGCACCTGTTTACTGATCTGTACACAAGGTCTTTTTGGGGGCCTAAACACACAACTTTCGCAAAACCCGCGCAAAGCCCACGTCTGTACCTTTAAGACATAACCACACAAAACTTGCGCACTTGCCATGCCTCTTACTGGCCGTTACTCAAAAGGCAGAGAAAAAGTCTCAAAATTGGTCATACTTATCATTAATGTCAAAAAGCTCACCCTCAGGGGTTGAGCAAATAGCAGACTGCACGCATGCATGCATGCAGTCCGCAATCTGTCAATGAGCTCAACAGCTCTAGGTATGGGGTGAGTGTCAGTCTTGCTGATTGCATTCAAACCTCTGTAGTCCACACAAACCCTCAATCTTTCTTTCCCACATATGGATTAGGCTTGGGCATCAGTACCACTGGACTGGCCCATGGACTGTCAGAGGGCTCAATTTCTCCCAGCTCCAGAGTATTGGCTACATCAGCCTTAATGATGGCTTTGACCTGGTCACACAACCCATACAATTTGTTTGTGACAGGTAGGCTGTCACCAGTGTCAATGTCATGGACACCCAAGTGGTGAGTCCAGGGGTCAGGGAGAACAGTCCAGCAAACTGCTCCAACACTTGTTTGCAGTCCTTCTGCTGCTGGTCTGTCAATTTGACGGAGAGTACTACTCCCTCTACTGACCCATCTTGTGGATTGGTGGAGAGGAGGTCTATCAGAAGCTAACGCTCCTCCTCCCCTTCTTCATCTCTGACCATCAACATGGTCATGCCTGCCTTGTCTTGGTGGGGTTTCAATATGTTGACATGGAGTACACTGTGAGGACTCTTGGAGTGCCAAGATCCATCACATAGACCTCATCCTTCTTCTCCAGAATGGGATAGGGCCCAGACCACCTGTTCTTGAGGACCCTAGGAGCCACAAGCTGCAACACCCACACCAACTGTCCTGGATGGCACTAAGGCATAGTAGCCTTCTGGTCCTACCAGAGCTTAATAAGCTCTTGGGTGGGCTCCACATTGCTGCTCGCTCTCTTAATGCAAGCATCATGCTTCATGCAAGCAATCATAACACAACCCCGCCCTTGTAGGGTCAATTTTTTTCCCCTGAAATACTTTCCCCTTGTAAGTGGATTGACTCTGGGAATTCCCTCCTTGGGCTGAGGTTTCGACTACCTTTTGAAGACTCTTTCTGTTTTTATCTTGGTTACTCAGGGATTTCCACTGTAAGGGGACCTGTCCTCCTCTCTTCTGATCACCTCCCTGGTTCTTCTTGGTCACCATGGTGCGAACCCACTCATTTGCTGTTTCACCCTGTTCCCTGGGACTAGACAGTTTAGAGTCAACTAGATACTGGTGTAACTTCTCTGAAGGGCAGTTGGCCAATATGTGCTCCTTTATGAACTAATTATACACCCTTCATAGGTACTTACTTGTTGCCTTGCATCCAACCCTCTAGTATCTTGACAGATAAGTCTACAAACTCAAGCCAGGAATGGGCACTGACTTTCTAAAGTTCATCTTGTACTGATCAGTGGCCAGATCAAACTTTCTGATAAAGCTCTGCTTAATGTGGGAATATGATTCAGCCTCAGCTCCGTCTAGGGTTAAGAGCCTATAATTCCCTGCTACTGTAATCAGTTCCCACAGGAGTAAACTCCAGTCCTGAGAGCTTACACTCCTCATCTTAAGGGCCCTCTAAAAAAGCTGTCAGCCATTTGTCAATATCATCACCCTCTTGGTACTAAAGGACAATCCCCTCGGGTCGTCTTGGGTCACATGCACCACCATGTGGACACCTCTGTCTCCTCTTCACTGTCACCATCTTCTTCTCTACCATCCCTGGTGGTCCTCCTCTCTTTAAGTGCCCACTTCTTGGCCAGGGCCAACTTGTCTGCTTCTAAAGCTATGTAAGCCAGTTGTGCCGCAAGCTCTCTTTCTCTAAGGGACAGATCTGGCTCACCTCTGGTGGATCGTCTTCCCCTACTAGCTCTAGACAATGCCCTGGCCACTGTGTGTGTGGAGAGGTGTTTAATTTTTTCATCACTGAGGTCTAAGGGGTCTTCCTCTGCCTGTTCTTCTACCTATGGAGCCTCCTCTGTGTTAGAGTGTTGATACTCTATCTGAACTTCTACCCAGCCCATAAGGGCCTTTATCAGCAGTATCTTTCTGGAACTGGAGGTTACTGGTAATCCCTTAGCCCTACACAGGTCCATAAGCTCTGCTACTTTGAGAGTTGGTAGGCTAGCTAGATCATGTTCTATAGTATCCCTTGGTTTTAAAATTAAAACTTTGCAAAAATTGAGTGAAATTCAGAAAACAATATAAAATAAATCAATATTAGCTCACATTAAAAATCAAAAACAGTTTTTGCACTGCGTCAAATTAGAGGTTTTTTAATTGTCCAATTTAGGGCCTGATTTAGATCTTGGCAGATGGGTTACTCCGTCACGGTGCAAAGACAGAATATCGAATCAAAAATATCGACTTGCACAAACATCGAGTTGCAAATATCGTGGGTCAGCCCCAATGCCCCAATGCCCCCACGGTCCCGCCGGCTCCCCGCGTCCTGCAGGAGCCGGCATTGCTTTTCCACATGGGGAGCTGCTGACATGCAGCTCCCCGTGTGGAAAAGCAATCTGCTTTGCATTTTGGAAGCGAGAGCAGGTTTCCCTGCTCTCGCTTCCAAAATCCAAAGCAAGTTTGCTATGGCAGGGCGGGAGCTGCGAGGCTCCTGCCCTGAGATAGCAAACAGCAGTCTCCCGGGGGTGGGCACCCCGGGACACTGCAGGAGCCGGCCCTGGGGGGTGGCAGTCCCCAGGGCCATCATGGGCTCCAGGAGGGGGGCCGCGCGGCCCCCCTCCCTCAGTTTCAAAGCCCCAGGGAGGTGGTGGTCCCTGGGGCTCGGGGGTCTGTAACGGATCCCCAAATTTACATACTTAGTTCCCCAGGGAGGTGGCGGTACCCGGGGCATGTGGGGGGCTCGAGCCCCCCCCCACACAAGTTCTTTTTAAAAAAAAAAATACAAGCCCCGGGGGGTGGCGGTCCCCGGGGCTGCGGGGGGCCGTGGGCCCCTTGCAAATATTCAAGAAAAGCCCCGGGGGGTGGCGGTCCCTGGGGCTTGGGGGGGCCTTGGAGGCCCCCCACACATTAAAAAAAACAAGCCACGGGGGGTGTCGGTTCACGGGGCTGCGGGGGGGCCATGTGCCCCCCGCAAATATTTAAGGAAAGCCCCGGTGTCATCAGTGATGTCACTGACCATGTCATGAATGATGTAATATGTGACGTCATCAGCAGTGCATTGCGGGTGCGCGAGTTATAGTTAGCTGAACTAACTATAACGGGGGAATTTCTATGGTTTTGTACGAGAGAAATGTCCAACTAACTATAACGTCCCTGAAACCTATGTTTTTTTCAGTGAATTTCTGAGGTTTTTAAATGCTAATTTCTAACTATAACGTGCCTGAAACCTATGGTTTTTTCAGTGAATTTCAATGGTTTTTTAAATGCTAATTTCTAACTATAACGTCCCTGAAACCTATGGTTTTTTCAGTGAATTTCAAAGGGTTTTTAAATGCTAATTTCTAACTATAACGTCCCTAAGACTTGTGGTTTTTTCAGTGAATTTCAAAGGTTTTTTAAATTTCAATTTCTAACTATGCCTACATAAATAGGACATGTGAAGAAAGAGGAAGAAAAGCGCAGAAAGAAGCAAGAGAAATGCAGAAAGAGGCAACAGAAGTGTAGGAGGGTCCCGCTTTACCATCTAACAGACACCCACACCCCATTTTGCAATACCCTTCAAACCTGGCATCCCTAGATAAGCCCTACCACTGAGGCCTAGATAAAGGGTCTTCAAGTTGTCCACGGTCCTTCACTTTCTTACAAATCCACACATAGGCCCAAGTTCACCTTCTCACAGTCCTACATACAAGACCATCCATACCTTTGTAAGAGATATGTATAGGCCCAATAAATTAAGAACTGGTCTCATAGACTTCACTAACCTGACAGCAGAGGCTTGCGCCATCCTCCGCGACAGACTTCCCCCCTTGTAAATTTCCACAGTTACGAGAATTAGATTAGCACACACACGTAGGACATTTTTGGTACATCTGGCGGTTTCACAAGTACATTGTGCAATATTTTTTAGTTATGAAACTTTCCGCGCTTGCTTAATCGAAGCGGTGAAAGACGACTATGTGACAAAGAATTAATGTATTAAAATGTTAACTCTGAGCTTTCTTATGGTAAAAATTATCCTTTGTTTACTTTTTGCGGTCAGGAGCACTGACCACCTGTCAAAAGCCCCTAATTTCACCATGATACCACTTCACAGTTCTAAGTGTGGAATTTTCCATAGTTACTGTAAGAGGGCGGTCAAGGGCTGCGTCAGGACCTACGTCAGAGATGATAAAACTTCTGCATTCAAACATATAAAACAGCTGCACCCAGGGTGTGGCTTCGAATTCTCTTCAAACCAGCACCCAGGTGCCGTGTGAGGGTTCCCGACTGATCAATCGTTCTCCTGACTGGGCCCAGAGCTCCTATTGCCAAGGTGATAATGCTCCTACTTAATAATTCTGCCTATTGACTTTGTCAGTCTATCTGACTTAATAATTTTGCCTACTGGCTTTGTCAGATTTTGCCCATTGACTTTGTCAGTCTATCTGACTTAATAATTTTGCCTATTGACTTTGTCAGACTATCTGACTCAATAATTCTGCCTTTTGGCTTTGTCAGATTATTTACTTCAGGTCATCTGTACCCAAGCAATTGCATTTATTTCAGTTTAAATGTGTAGTCTTGAATATTGTTATTTTATCTCAATATGAAGTTTGTCCTCTGAATGCTATCATTTGTAACACTCTTGAATTCAGGGCTGCCCCTTGATCGGCTGCCCATGGATTAATTTATAGATATACATTTCTGTTTGAATTGAACCAATTGATCATTAACATTGTTGATGCAGTTATTTCTGATCTTACCCATATGTTGATGGGCAACACTTAAATTGAAGTATTTTCTTTTATGCTTTTGAATTGTTTAATAAACTATGATATTTTAACACATGGTTCTTTCTTGCCAAGTGACCGAGAAAAGTGTGAAAGAGACTCTGAGAGGGGAGAGGTACGCAGAAGAGTGTGACCAACCACAACGTTCCCTCTAACAAAGTGGCGACCACGAGCGAGGGTCTCGGTCGGCGAGTCATCCACCGTGTGGTCTTGAGGCACACGCACGGGTTTCCCCTCCAGGCTGCACCTCGGACGCTCCGCTGCCCCCGCCCGCCTGGGTGAGTCAGGGATGGTTTTGTTTTTCTTCCTTGAATTTACCTCAGGTTGTGGCTTGTGGGGTGGTCCGTCCCGGCTGTCGTGTCCTCTGGGGTTTCCCCTGTGTCTGCTCTCTTGTTCCCCTGTGGCTGACTGTCTTGCCACGACGTCCTCTGTGGCTGGTCATATTTTGTGAGGCATCTTTTTGGTCCTTCCCTCTCTGCTGTCCTATACTTCGTTTTGCTTTCTTTCTGCGTGGGGTCTCTTCACCTTTCTTATTATTCTGTTGCCATATGAGTCGTGTATTTGCCTTTTTTCCTGTATATTGTTATTTGAGGTATTTGCCGCGTAATTTGTGTGTTTATTTTTTATTGTGTTTCTTTTTCATTGTATGGCTTGAGGTTTGAGTCCTGTGCCGAGTCTCTCCTATGTGACTGGCCGAATTCTGGCATGTATTTGCTGCTTGATGCATGCATTTGAGATGTTTACCGCATAATTTGTATGTTTGGTTTTTCTTTCGGTTTTGCCATTTGTGGTTGCTATTTGGGGTTTGAGTCCTGTGCCGAGTCTTTCCTATGTGACTGGCCAAATTCTGGCATGTGTTTGCTGCTTAATACATGCATTTGGGATATTTACCGCATAATTTGTATGTTTGTTTTTTCTTTCGGTTTTGCCATTAGTGGTTGCTGTTTGAGGTTTGAGTCCTGTGCCGAGTCTCTCCTATGTGACTGGCCAAATTCTGGCATGTGTTTGCTGCTTAATACATGCATTTGAGATATTTACCGCATAATTTGTATGTTTGTTTTTTCTTTCGGTTTTGCCATTAGTGGTTGCTGTTTGAGGTTTGAGTCCTGTGCCGAGTCTCTCCTATATGACTGGCCAAATTCTGGCATGTGTTTGCTGCTTAATACATGCATTTGAGATATTTACCGCATAATTTGTATGTTTGTTTTTTCTTTCGGTTTTGCCGTTAGTGGTTGCTATTTGATGTTTGGGTCCTGTGCCAGCTCTCTTATGTGGCTGGCCGGATTATGGCATGGGTCTGCTGCTTAATGCCTGCATTTGAGGTCTTTACCGCATAAATTGTGTGTTTGTTTTTTTCCGAGTTTGCCATCAGTGGTTGATATTTGGGGTTTGCGTCGTGTGCTTGTTTTATTTGGAGCGTTTCTCCGTGGCTGGCTGCCCACATTCTGGTATGCGGTGGTCATGCATTTGTGGTTCTGAGGTTCTTTGGTTTCAGTGACTGTTGTCCTGCCCTCGGGTCCTCTAGGGTCCCGCGTGCCTCTTGGGGTGTGCTCTGCCCACCATTGTAGGTGGTGTTCATGGGTGTATTCACACATTCATTCTTCGCCCTCTCTGTTTGGTCCCGTTCTGACTCTCTCCTGCACTGCTTGGGTACTCTTCTCTTTCTGTCTCTTAAGTTTTTTTCGGTCTCTGGTAGGCGCTTTTCTCATTTGTTAGCTGCGCCACTCCGGATTGAGGAACTTCCTGTGTCAGATCGTTTGTCACTTTCTGTCGTGCCTTCAGCCTTCTTCGGCTCTCTGCCAACGCGGAAAGAGGAAGTCCCTGTCGAACGATCGCAGCTGCCCTGCAGCTCCCCTAGCCCCGCCTTTTCTCTTTGTTTCCTCGCACTCTGTTCTTCCTCACATTGATGGTTTTCGTTTTTCTTCCGAAATGCATTTCATTTATTTAATTATTGTCTATTTTTTGTTTGTTGTGTCTGTTTTTTGTGTCTCGTCTTTTTGACGATAGCTCTGCCTGTTGTTCCACGCTAGCCCCCCAGTTGTTGCCGTTCTGCCACCTTTACCGTCCCTAGCCAAGGTGGCGGACTGCTAGTTATTTTGGTGCTCAGTTGCCCACACACACCTTCTTGGTCCGGTTTAGCGGCGACTGCGCTAGGTAGCTGTTGTCTGGATTGCTTTGCCTTTTAATTTTAGCTGTGATCCCGCTAAGTAGTTACATTATTTTTCGGCCCTCATTGCACGCACTTTGCGCCTCTTTTCTGTCTCTCACACATTTTGTCTGCCTCTTGCCTTGCGTCCAGTGGCAGCCAAAAGGAGGGGTGGTGGTGTATCCCCACTCCTCTTGTATTGTCCCCTTTTGATTACCCCCGTTATGTCCCTTGACCCCCACAGATCATAAGTCTTCTCATTCATTCAGTCCGTGGTACGGCCACTGCAGTCTATCACACCTCCCTGGACCGCTTTACCCCTCTTACACGCCATCAAAGTGACATTCTTGCAGCCGCATGGAATACTTTAGGAATCACCTTTACCCCCACTACTGAGCTACGCCTTGCCCTCCTGTCTCTCGTAGACTATCCGCCCTCATTCAACGTCTCCTCCCAGTCACTGCCTCCACCAGATACCACCCGCCCGGATCTGCTGTGGCCTGGCCATTCCTCTAATTCCTCTTCATCCTCCCCACCCTCATTAAGTTCTTCTGTTTATTTTGTTAATTCTCCCCCGTCATTTACACAGACGACGAGTCTAACTCCGCACATTCTACAGCACTTTCTGAAGAAGCAACACTCCCTCGTCTTTCCGCTCCTGCATCTCCCACAGCATCAGCATCCAGTAGTGCTCACCCTCAACCATTGTCTTCAGCTGATGAGTCCCCACTCCTTGTGGCACTCCTGCAGGACTACTCAGTAGACCTACAGGTCCCTGCACCTGACGTTCCCACTACTCATCCCCCGACCTCTCCATCTCCGCACTTCCACCCATTGTAGGGAATGAATGACTCATCCCCTGATACTACAGCCTCTCCCATCATCGTGTATTTAGTGAACAACAACGTGGTAGGTCTCTCCACTGGTCACCCATCGTCCTTTTGTTACGTCACACCTTTAGCAAACACTGTCCTTCTCACTATATTTCAAGCCCTAGGGATCGATTATACTCAAGCACAGCAAATAACGCTTTCGCTTGCACCAGCTTTTCCGCATCCTATCGTCACCAAGGTCAAAGAACAAAAACATTGCAAGCACTGACACTTTAGGAAACACTCTAGTCTCTTCAATTATTATTAGTCCCCATGAACAGAATTCTGAGTACCTCTGTTCATAAAACACCACATTATATTTGCATACGTATTCGTTTAATAGCACCAGGCTTAGAGATACCTACTACCTTAACCTCATCCTACCCCCGCAACCCACTGCAGAGCAAGATCATTGCATCTCTCTCTGACTACCAACTCCAATTTCCTGATTTCTCCCCCAACGGGATATACACCGGACCAGACGAACAGGACTTGAGGAAAGCACTGTGTCACTTTATTATTAGCGCCATAGGAGAGGAGCTAGTAGAAGACGTCCCTACCCCTACCCTTGACACTCACTCTCCTACCGCTGAATACTCACCTGACATCTAAGTGCATCCCTTTCCAACAAAAAATTGACTTTCACCCTCAAAAACATTGTATTTTTAAAACAACATTCATGAATGGCATTTTGAGCTCTACTGTGTATAAAACTTCTACCCACTTTCACATCTTCTTCATTATACGTCCCCATGGATCGCTACTGACTGCCATATTATCTAGCACATGGCCAAGGCACCCACTCCAGAGTTATATTGCTGAAGCCTGCTTCGACGGCCAGCTTCGCTTCCCCCTTTATACTCCAGCACAAGAGCGGGACCTACAGGACGGGGTATATGATATTGTCATTCAGGCAGTACAGCAAGAACTCATCAGAGACATTGTCCCTAGCACCTGAGAAAACGCGATCCTGTAATTTAGGCCTTGCCTAAAGCGCCTAGGATTACGCATATCCACATGGCGACTCCACTCCATCATGTTTTAAGAACATTCGGAGGCCAGGAACACCATATCTTAAAGCACTGCAGTGAGCTTCATAAGCATACGGCAAAAATGACTCATCCTTGGCCGTCAGAGGGAAGCTTTGACCCTATAATATTGGAGCATGCCACCACCTTTCTAGATACAAAGTACTCCGGTACTAAACTACAGAAGAGGAAGGCTACTCTAGACCTCTGGCGCATTTTTAAAGATAAAGTTAGAACACACTCTGACCCCACATCACCGGTTGTACCCAATGCTCCGCCCCCACCACCTTATCACTTTAGCGGTATGTATACCGAGCTCACTAATAAGGAGCAACTGGAACTACCAGTCACCACTAATAATTCCCCGGCTGCAGGTTTTCAGCCATTACCCACCGAGGCATCTTCCTCACCGCACCTCGGCCCAGAATTACACGTCACACAGGTTGAGGAATTTCAGGCTTCCCACACGTCACCTAGTCACCCGTACCACCACATGATCAGATCACTGACCCCACCCATGCCCCCCGGGCATGTATACCCTCACCTCACAGAACTGCGCAGCATGCACTTGCCTCTCCCTAATGACACAGTAAGGGACACAGCAGTATCTGGTATCCCAGGTCTTATAGATGCACAACTGTCACTAAAATTTACACCAACAGTCAATACTGCACACCCCCGCCCAGGTGGAGACGATGAGGAAGGCTCTGACTCTGTCTCTCAGACATCATCTCGTCACTCGCATGACTCCGTCTTTCAAGCCCTGCCCTGTCCCTCGCGCTCACCTGTTATTGTCACCTATGATCTCAGCACTAAACAATCCTCTAAATCAAACCCCTTCCGTGACACGGACACTAAACAACAACATGACCCCAACCCATTCCACGACACCGATACACACCTGGGTTCAAATTCGCACCCCCAATTGCAAAATAACATGCCCTTCATGGCTGCTGCCCCCCATGCTGAGGTACCAGGATCTGGCCTTATGACAGAGCAGCGACAGTTCATTGAGTTCCCCGACCCGCCACCACTGGACATAACAGACAGACAGTGTGTTCCTCTCACTGGTCTTCCATCCGCGTATGGCAATTATAGACAAAATGCAGACTTGAGCAAAAGCACCAGCCTGGAAAGTATTTCATCACAGCACCTTGAAGAAGAACAGTCACACATGCATCAATCACCTAGTCACGCAGATCAGGTGAACTCCATAAGACGCTTGTCATTTAAATTAGAGAACATGAACAAAAGCGTTGTGGACATGCTCCATAAGGTCAACACCCCAACATCACCCTCACCCACGCTGCACCGCCTCGTGAAACACCACCCAAAGACAAATATCAGTAGGAATGGGGAAGGGAGCAGACAATATCGCTTTAATGAGCACCCCTCCCATCGTGACGTTGCCGCCTCTGGAATGACACAAACATTCACTAACACACACCAAGACCACCACTTCCCAACAGCATTAGGGCGGGAAAAGACACCTCCACGGGTGCTAGAAGGCCACAATCCACTGTTTGGTGACATCCCAATATATTGTGAACACCCGCAGGAACATGACCCAGTGGTAAGAAGAAAGGAAAGGACCACCGAGGCACAGAGACTTAAAGTCTTGGGGACACATGGACGCCCCGACGACATACTATATGACGTCTCGGGCTCTGCTTCCTTACGCACCATTAGGATGAAAAATAGACGTAACATGATGTATCTCAGTAGACCCATTCCACCAAAAGCTAGTAATGACCTCACTCCCAATGAGATAGTGACATTGGGGGAAGGTTCAGATTATGCAGTTAACCCTTTTACAGACGATTTGGCAGGTTGGTCAGAGCCCTTGGCGCCACAAATGCGCCCTTGGCCAAGGGAAGGCTCTTTTGAACCTCAGTACATGGCGACAGCAGTTGAATGCATCCTCAAAGGATTAGGAGATCAGGATTGGGACTATGACTACATGAGGGAGAGCCTCAAAGTCTGGCAGAGATATGCTCGCCAGTATGATTCTACAGGACCCACAGCGCAACGCCCTGGGGTAACACGCCAGATGCCACTGCTCTATAAAAACATCATTGATCCCCCCATCTATATCCCCTGGTCTACATTAGACAAAGAAAATGTCAAAAAGGCGCTCCCACCCCTCACAGAGGGTGCGGGAAAATGGATTGCAGCTTTTGAAAATTGCACCACGGGCAACAACATAGCAATAGGAGATGTAAAAAGCTTGCTGATCTCCCTCATTGGAGAAGATGCAGAAGATCTTTTCATACGTATTCATAAAAATCTTACCAAGACAAACACCAAACATGATGGGGTTTCCTTCAACGAGATTAGAACAGTGGCATGGGCTGAGTTGCGCAGGAAATTCCCTGATGTTCCTGACATTGGGGCTCTGTTGTCACAGACTATGCAACCAAATGAGGACCCTGCCAACTATCTTTCTAGAATGAAAGAAAAGTGGCACCAGGAGTTAGGGCAACGATGGGACGCAAATGGAGGATATGGGAGACTATTTTACCACACAGTAAAGAAAGGTTTGCCAACTGAAGTGCAGGAGAAATTAGATGGCATTGTAGCAATGGAATGCAAGCCATGGGCAGAGATACAAGATCACATTGTACATTACTGCAAAAAGAGACAGGAACAGGAGAAGAATAGACAGCTAGCAATAGAGAATGCCGCTGCCAAACTAGTACAGCAGAAACTCAATAAGAAAAAAGACAATGTTGACACAGTCATGCTCGCGGCACCCGTCACTCAAATGACAGCAGTAACATCCTTCCCTCAGGCTGCCATGAATGCTCTTGCAGGCAATGCCCAACTTGCACCTCAGCAGGTACAAGCACCACCTGCAGTACAGTACATACAAGCTCAACCCCAACAAGCCATACAGTATGTCCAGCAGCCACAACAGGCAATGACACAATACATGCCAGCACCACCTGAGTACAGCACCAACATACAGCCCTATTACAATAACAGACCGAATATGAACTGGAACACGGGTGGACAAGGAAGGGGGCGAGGGATGGGACAGCAAAGGTTTCCACAACAGCCAGGACAAGGGGCACCACCAATAATCTGTTACTATTGCCAGAAACAAGGCCATATCCAGAGAGACTGTAACAGTAAAAAGCGCGATATGGGTCAGCAATATATGCGTCCTGGTTACCAAGCACAGGTACCATTCCAACAACAACAGCGCACACAGCCACCCCCCAGCAGCCCCAAGTACTATACTCATATGTGCAACCAACACAGCAACAGCAAGTGCAGCTCCAAGCGCCCCCAATGCTTCAGGTTCAGCCAGCGGTCCAACAAATGCAGATTCCAATGCAACAATCACAGCCACAGCAACAGGCTACTTACCAGATGGTCCCCCAAACACAAAACAATGTACCTCTAGGAGGAACAATTGTTGCCTCCAGCAACCCCTTTACCCAGGGCACCATCCAGCAATATCAGCATGGAGGATACACTGGCTAGGACAGCCCACAGACAACTCTTGTGTGCCCAATTTTGTCATGCACAAGCAATACTGAAGAGGACCCTATTGCAAGTGTTATGATAAATAACAAAATATACAGTTTTCTTGTTGACACAGGTGCCACATACTCCTGCATTACAGGTGGCCCTCTGCCCATTTCAAACAAAACAGCGGACACACAGGGATTTTCTGGGGCAATAGCAAGGGTCCCCTTCACCAAGCCAGTCTCAATGGAGATAGGAGGCCATACAGTGGAGCAGCCTCTGCTCTATTCACCCAGCTCCCCAGTCAATCTTTTAGGACGCGACCTCATGGCCAAACTAAACATGACCATCCACTTTGATGACAATGGAACAATGATTTGCTCCATTCCAGGTACTCCACTAACTAGGATGATGGCAGTCACTGCACAGTCTTCTTTAGATAGCCAAGTCAGAGCACGCCCAGTCAATGAGCAGGCCTTCTCTGCAGCTGTCCACACAATTGTCGCCACCACTCCCGAATTACGAGGTCGCACAGTTCAGCTACCAAAAGAATTTCTCTTTAGACCCCAAGTACCAGACTCACCAGTATTAGATAAAAACTTGATTTTTGACATCTGCGCCCTTGAAATAACACCCACCTATGGTGCCTTCCTGGCATGCGATGACAATGCCCACACATGGGCTTGTGTCATCTTCCTTGAACAGGAAGGATTGGTCAGACACATTTCAGATGCTCAGCTATTTGGATCCCCTGAGGAATATTCTAAAACGGAGATTATCTATGATAACAATGTGCCCGTCTCAGTGATAATGGAAATTAGAACACCAACGATCACCCCCGACTATGATTCTGTGCGAGAAGCCGATTTGGCTCAGGTGCCAGCACATCTTTGGACATCAGGCCCAAATGATGTGGGCCTTATTAGATCTGCCAGGCCATTTAAGATAACACTCAAACAAGGTGCTATGCTGCCCAGAATAAAACAGTACCCCTTGTCTAAAGCAGCAGAGGAGGGCATAGCCCCCACTATACAGGCATTACTAGAACAGGGAGTAATTTATCCTTGTATCTCTCCGTGTAACACAGCCCTTTTTCCTGTGAGGAAGGGGAAGACAAATCAATGGCGTTTGATACACGATCTTCGCGCAATTAACAGCATAGTAGTACCAGAATTCCCTATTGTCCCAGACCCCTCTGTCATTCTCACCAATGTCCCCCCGGATGCACAGTACTTTTCTGTCATCGACCTGAAAAATGCCTTTTTCAGCATTCCTTTGCACCCAGACAGTCAATACCTCCTGGCGTTCTCATTCAGAAATGTGCAATTTTCGTACACAAGGTTAGCTCAAGGGTACTGTGAGTCCCCTAGTGTTTTTAACAGGGTCGTCAAAGAAGACTTGTCCAATTTCCAATGTAACAGCACCTTACTGCAATATGTCGATGACATACTGCTTTGCAGCCCCACCGAACAACAATGCAGGAAAGACACCATCCTCTTGCTCACCACGCTGGCACAAAGAGGATATAAAGTTGACAAACAAAAATTACAGTATTGTCAGGAAGAGGTACACTACCTAGGACAGCTACTGTCTGCATCAGGCAGGCGAGTGACTCCAGGTCGAGTTGAGGCAATAAAAGGCACTCCTGAACCCCAGACAGTTAAAGACATGCAAAAATTCCTCGGCTTGGTTAATTATGTCCGCCAATGGGTTTTTGATTTCGCAACAATAACTGCCCCATTGCTGAAAGCTGTGAAAATGGGCAAAGACAGACATAATAAAATTGAATGGACACCTGAAATGAGAACAGCCTACACCCAGCTCAAAGATGAGATAACACATGCACCAGTGTTAGGATCACCTGATTACACAAAAGAATTCTACCTCTTCACTCACTGTGATGGGTTAGTCATGACAGCAGTACTCACTCAAAAATACCCCATGGGCCATAAGCCAATTGCTTATTTCAGCGGAATGCTGGACTCAGTCATGAAAGGCCATTACCCTTGCGAACAGGCCCTTGCTGCCGCAGCATTTGCTGTTGAAAAAGTACCCCCATTGTAATGGGTTCCCCACTAACAATGTACACTGAACATGCTGTTTTTGCAATAATACAGAAAGCTAAAACAACACTGACAATGCAAAGAGTGTCAGGCTACGAAGTCATACTGTCATTACCTTCTCTGAAAATTGGCAAATGTCACACCGTAAACCCCGCCACATTTTTTGCCCATCCAATTGCCACCTCAGATGATGACAACCATGATTGTGCCACTTATTCACCAGATGAGTCAGGAGCAGCCAAAGAAGATCCCTTACCAAATAGTACTGTATACTTTGTTGATGGCTCCTCTACCATTGATCAAGAAACAGGCATAAGATACACAGGAGCAGCAGTAGTTAAAGCACAGCAAAATGACTCCTCCGATTCCTTAGACATCGTACAGCAGCTTACGCTCCCACCACATTACTCTGCCCAGGCAGCTGAACTAGTAGCACTCATAGCTGCCCTAAACATTGGAGCTGAGGACCGCATTACAATTTATTCAGATTCTGCATATGTCACCACAACAACTCACTCCAGCATCCTCCGCTGGAGAAGGCGCGGCTTCCTTAAATCAGATGGTACACCTGTCATTCACAAAATGTTACTTGAAGAACTTATTGAGGCCCTTACACTACCAGCTGAAGTAGCCGTAGTAAAATGCACAGCGCACACTAATGGCCAAGATTTTGTCTCCAGAGGTAACGCTCTGGCTGATTGGGCAGCTAAAGCTGCAGCCAGAGGCCCCTTAGTAGCAGGCCCATCAATACAAACAGCACCGGAAGTCCAACTTGCACCTATCTTTTTGTCCCAAACAGTACCTCTGACAGAGCACGACACCAGCAGTGAACACAGTTCAGACACACCACCCCAATTACCAACACCATTTGATATTGACAAAACACGACAATACGATCATACTGCACAACTACACCTCAGAGAAATGCAAGAAAGTGCACCAGATCAAGAGAAAGAGTTATGGAAGAAGAGGGAGTACAGCAGGACTCCGCCGACTTCGTATACAGACAAACAGTAACAGGGAAACCTGTGATGCCACAGGCTTTGTTACAAGTGGCATTAGATCAACTCCACCTTCCCACACATGTCACCCGAGACAATATGTCTGTCACTTTGCAAACAGACTGGTTCATCCCCAATGCCTATGAACAGATACAATTGTATGTTAATAAATGTCTCATTTGCCAACAATACTCCCCAGCCCCTACGCTCAAAACTGTTGCCTCTACAATTCCTAGACCATCAGGCCCCTTCAAAGAGTTACACATTGACTATGTCGATATGATCGATCGCTGCCAAAATTATCGCTATCTCATTGTGGTAGTATGTCCATTCTCACGCTGGATCGAAAGTGGACCTTGCGTCCACTGCGATGCCAAAGCAGCTGCCACATTTCTATTACGTGATGTCATTCCTCGCTGGGGCATCCCAGACTCCATCCGGACCGATAACGGAAGTCATTTTTCAAACGCCATCTTTTCCTTCCTGACCACAATGCTAGGCATCAAACACAAGCTGACCTCAGCTTACCACCCACAAAGCAACGGCATTTGTGAGCGCCTTAACGGCTTGCTCAAAAACAAAATAAGTAAGATAAGTGCCACAATAGGAAAGAAATGGCTTTATTGCCTGCCCATAGCACTGTTTGCATTAAGAAACTCCCCAAGTTCGGATCATCACCTCACACCCCACCAGCTTGTCACTGGACGATCCATAAATGTAACCGTTCCATCCACACGCCCCAAATCAGATAGTGAGTCATCATCTGAGATAGTTAAGGCAGAACTTTACCACTATCTGTGCCAACTAACCAGCGCAGCGCAGTTCCTTTCTATCCAGATATCCAAGAGAAAGGGGAAGGGCCCCACCGATCCTGAGCTCCCACCAATCTGTCCCGGGATGCAGATCTTCATCCGGAAAACGTCAGACGCTGGAAGGACCCTAAATTCGAGGGCCCATTCCAGGTGATCGACTCGTCACCAACTGCAGTACGAATAGCTGAAAGAAAAGCATGGATCCATCGCAGTCACGTCCGCTTGGACCCCGCACCACCTCCGCCAATCGACTAGAGGAGGGACAGGACATACCCTTGGTACAGCTCCACGAGGACAGCGGGTTTCCATCCTCCTTTGATGACGAAGATAATAACCGCCATGAGCATAATATCGAGGACCTGAGTGGGAATGCAAAGTTATGTATTTCACTTGTCTTAACATTTTGCCTTTTTTCCACTATAACGTTGGCCGCACTTAATTGGTACTTGTTTTATGTTGCAACTTTTAAGCCACATTTGTCTGCTAAAATTATTGTACCATTCTCAAAACAACCAGTTGTGCCAGAAAATACAACTGCACAAAAACACTTCCCGCCCCACACTGAAGATTCATCACTTCCACAGCATACCACTGATAGTGCACACACTAGTACACACCCCACACGCATAGCTACTTTCACAGACCCAAGTATTACTACTACTCCGTGGGATAGGCTCCTAGAGATTACAGTAGGTCCCCCAGTGAACCGCAGTCCCAACTCCCGCAACATTCGCAGATTTAGAAGAGGTAGACCAAGGTTCTGGAGGAGTCATAGACCAACAAGAGATAATGACAAACAAGATTTGGCCACCGCTCTCCAGGACACAGTGGTCCACGTTGCACGCCAACATCCCAGACCTGATTTCCACTCCATACGTCCTGACACACTTAATAACGACCATGAAGCCCATAGTGCCCTGCTAGATAACATGTGGTACCGGCACATGTCTCAAATAGGGAAAAAGGTAACAAAAGAAGCATGCTTTGTGTGCTCACACATCCCGCATGCAGTTGGCGCAGACAAAATGGTGTTCCCACAAGAAATACCACCCCCAACGGCCAAATGCCTCCTCCATTTGTTTCTTTGCCGTATCTACGGCCAAATACAGCTTTTCTCAGCAGAGATAGACACTGTGTTTGTAAACACCACCGCGTGGGATTCTAACTATCTAACACACATGGTTGTCACTGATGCATTGCAATTCGAGACAGAAAATGAGAATTTGTATAGATGGGAATCACCTAGATGGGAGACACCGCTCACAACTCATGAGCATGAATTCAAAGCATCAGGGTTTTTTATGTTCACATCCCCCGGCACTATGTAAGGAGACAATAAACAAACAACTCCATAACAAACCCCCGATACACGAAAATAACAGTTCACACGTTGCCAACTGTCCATGTCAATATAGGTCTGTGCTGCTCTTGCAGGCCCATGTGTATTTTGATAACAAATGGCATGGCCCAGACGCCCTGGTATGTAAGGCAGCTTCCTTGGGAGAACCCTTTGCAAAAACAGAATATCAACAGAATATTGATTGGGATGTTGAGACTCAGTGTGAGGAGGTGTGGGCAGAGGAAACTAGACGGTACACCTTTGGGAAGGGAACAGCTTACAAATGGAAGAGAGCATATAAACTAAAACATCCTCTTCTTTGCTTCCTAGGTAACGGTACTCGCCCTGTGGGCAGCAACACAAACTGTAACACAACAATTTTTAATTTGGACCTCCAAGACGGCACCGCCAGCCTCATGGACATCTTTTGGGCATGCGGAGAACGCATCTACCCCCAGTTGCCTCCTCGATGGAAGGGCCTATGCACCATGGTTACCATGCACGAGCTGCATCTCGTTGTCCCGGCATCCAACATCTCTCAAGTGTTTGAGCACCCCATGACAAATGACGTCACCCTGCTTCACCGGCACCGACGGAAGGCTCAATACTTCGCTAACGATGCCTTCGCCGAAATTCCTGAAGAATTTCGCCTGTTCAATGGTGCCCAGGAATTCTTTGGAGGCCTGTGGCCCATTTGGCAAACATCAGCTAATGCCCGGTGGCTACAGGTCACCCGATACGAACTAATGACTCTGATAAATAACACCCGAGATGGGTTCAACGCCATACAGGAAGAGTTAAGGCCTTTAAGGCTTATGGTTCTAGAGCATAGATATGTTCTAGATCAACTCACAGCTATGCAGGGTGGTGTATGCAGTTCCATCGGAAAGAGCTGCTGCACTTTCATACCGGCTAATGATGCCACAAACGGGTCGCTCGCTAAGGCCATTGAGGACTTGGGCAACCTGGGAAAAAGATGCGTGACGAAAGCGGTGCCGCTGCAGATCCTATCACGGACTGGTTCAACTTGAACTGGATGCCTTCATGGCTATCTGCTATCTTGAAAATTGTGCTACCTATTTGTTGTGTTGTCCTGGTAATGTGTTGCGGTGCACAGCTAGTAATTAAATGTGTCAACAGATGCAGCACCAAAGCAGTAGGAATGAATTACGTTCACACTGGAATTAATAACAATGCACAGTATCCGGATATGGACCGTGCTCCCGGGGATGGGAATGGGCAGATCCATGTGCAACTCTTAGAACAACCTGCCCCTCATGCCTCTTCAAACACACCTACAGCTCCACCGGTTCCACCACCTAGATACGCCTTAAGGGAGGAGCATGACATTAACGGGTATGATGAGTTAGCTACCGAGGATGGGGGAGAATACGTTACTATAACACCAGAATTGCCACCACAGACAGCATGCATGTATATTAGTGACCCACTCGGTATGCACCAAGCCCCTGAGGGTCCAGCAAAGTACTGTGTCACAGACGTGTTCAATAATGAACAAGAGAAGGGATGTGTAGGAGGGTCCCGTTTTACCATCTAACAGACACCCACACCCCATTTTGCAATACCCTTCAAACCTGGCATCCCTAGATAAGCCCCACCACTGAGGCCTAGATAAAGGGTCTTCAAGTTGTCCACGGTCCTTCACTTTCTTACAAATCCACACATAGGCCCAAGTTCACCTTCTCACAGTCCTACATACAAGACCATCCATACCTTTGTAAGAGATATGTATAGGCCCAATAAATTAAGAACTGGTCTCATAGACTTCACTAACCTGACAGCAGAGGCTTGCGCCATCCTCCGCGACAGACTTCCCCCCCCTTGTAAATTTCCACAGTTACGAGAATTAGATTAGCACACACACGTAGGACATTTTTGGTACATCTGGCGGTTTCACAAGTACATTGGCAATATTTTTTAGTTATGAAACTTTTCGCGCTTGCTTAATCGAAGCGGTGAAAGACGACTACGTGACAAAGAATTAATGTATTAAAATGTTAACTCTGAGCTTTCTTATGGTAAAAATTATCCTTTGTTTACTTTTTGCGGTCAGGAGCACTGACCACCTGTCAAAAGCCCCTAATTTCACCATGATACCACTTCACAGTTCTAAGTGTGGAATTTTCCATAGTTACTGTAAGAGAGCGGTCAAGGGCTGCGTCAGGACCTACGTCAGAGATGATAAAACTTCTGCATTCAAACATATAAAACAGCTGCACCCAGGGTGTGGCTTCGAATTCTCTTCAAACCAGCACCCAGGTGCCGTGTGAGGGTTCCCGACTGATCAATCGTTCTCCTGACTGGGCCCAGAGCTCCTATTGCCAAGGTGATAATGCTCCTACTTAATAATTCTGCCTATTGACTTTGTCAGTCTATCTGACTTAATAATTTTGCCTATTGACTTTGTCAGACTATCTGACTCAATAATTCTGCCTTTTGGCTTTGTCAGATTATTTACTTCAGGTCATCTGTACCCAAGCAATTGCATTTATTTCAGTTTAAATGTGTAGTCTTGAATATTGTTATTTTATCTCAATATGAAGTTTGTCCTCTGAATGCTATCATTTGTAACACTCTTGAATTCAGGGCTGCCCCTTGATCGGCTGCCCATGGATTAATTTATAGATATACATTTCTGTTTGAATTGAACCAATTGATCATTAACATTGTTGATGCAGTTATTTCTGATCTTACCCATATGTTGATGGGCAACACTTAAATTGAAGTATTTTCTTTTATGCTTTTGAATTGTTTAATAAACTATGATATTTTAACACATGGTTCTTTCTTGCCAAGTGACCGAGAAAAGTGTGAAAGAGACTCTGAGAGGGGAGAAGTACGCAGAAGAGTGTGACCAACCACAACGTTCCCTCTAACAGAAGTCCAGAAAGACGAAGAAAGGGGCAGAAAGAAGCAAGAGATATGCAGAAAGAACCAACAGAGGTGCAGAAAGAGGCCTTGTTCCAAACTCATCCTGTGCCCCTAACTTTTTGCTGACTGGTACTGGTGGTAACTGACTCTGACTAACCAGGCCCAGAGCCAGTGCTGAAAGACACTTAGAATACAGTGAAAACACCTACATACAGCAGGGTACACTATGGGTTGGGGTACCCCTATGATTGGCATGACCCCCCCTGTAAGGCCAAGTACATAATAGGGCAGGGGGATTAAAACTACCTCTAAGTCTGAGGTGCAGAAAGATGTTGGTGCTGAGCGATAGGGTAGAAGCATGTACCGGTGCTGCTCAGCACAGTAGAGGGGCCCACTGACGCTATAACAGAGTATAACCTCATGTCACGTTAGACACGACACTTAACGTTCTATGTAGTGCATGGGTAGTGCACATGTGATTGTAGCAGTGCATGTGTTAGTGCCTGGATCATTGCATGAGTACATGGGTACTGACTGAATGATTACAGTACTGCAAGGAGAGTGCCTGAGTGAATTTATAAGTGCTTGGGTATTGGCGGAGTGATTGGATTAGTACATGGTACTGGCTGGGTGACTGCAGGAGTGTACGGGGAGTGACAGTGTGTTTGCTGGAGTGCATGGGTAGTACCTGGGAAAATGAAGGTGCGAATGAGCAGTGTGTAGGTGGTTAGAGGACTGCATGGGTAGTGCACATGTGATTGTAGCACTGCATGTGTTAGTGCCTGGATCATTGCATGAGTACATGGGTAGTGACTGGATGATTACAGTACTGCAAGGAGAGTGCCTGAGTGAATTTATAAGTGCTTGAGTATTGGCGGAGTGATTGGATTAGTACATGGTACTGGCTGGGTGACTGGAGGAGTGCACTGGGAGTGACAGTGTGATTGCTGGAGTACATGGGTACTACTTGGGGAATTGAAGGAGCGAATGAGAAGTGTGTAAGTGGTTAGAGGACTGCATGGGTAGTGCACAGGGGATTGCAGCAGTGCATGTGTTAGTGACTGGGTCATTGCATGAGTACATGGGTAGTGACTGGATGATTAGAGTACTGCAAGGAGAGTGCAGGGTGAATTTATAAGTGCTTGGGTATTGGCAGAGTGTTTGGATTAGTACATGGTAGTGGCTGGGTGACTGGAGGAGTGCACGGGGAGTGACAGGGTGATTGCTGGACTGCATGGGTACTACCAGGGGAATTGAAGGAGCGAATAAGAAGTGTGTAGGTGGTTAGAGGACTGCCTTAAATGCCAGTTTGTAACTTACATGTGTGCTGCTTCATGCAGCACACATGTAAGTTACAAAACGGCATTTAAAAAAAAGGTTTGTTCATGTACAGGAAGGGACACCTTCCTGTACATGAACAAACCATGGCATTTTGCTTTTTCCATGTGTGCTGCACAAGGCAGCACACATGAAATAAACAGAAACGAGGAGAAATAAAGCATTTCTCCTCATTTTGCCACCTTAAGACCAGATTTTTCCTGGTCTTAAGTTTGGTGCTACCTGCTATTTACGCTGCCCTTGTGAATAGGAGGTAGCGTCAAACTCAATGGGTGTTGCAGTGGAACGCCCACCGCAACACCCACTGCATGCCCCCTTCACGCTAAAAACAGGGTGAAGGGGGCCCTATTCACAAGGCAGCGTTAAGCAGCGTTAAGCCACTTAATGTGGCTTAACGCTGCATTGTGAATAGGGCGAAGCCCCTATCGCCACCACAATGTCACTGAAAGTGACGTTGTGGTGGCAATGGGGGCTTGAGAATATGCCCCTAAATCTTAAGAGCTTTTACCAACTGCTTGAAACCTTGGAGCAAGGAAAATATTGAAAACGCTGCTTTCATGGTATTTATTATGGCACCGCACATTGAAGAAAGCCTTGGTGAAGAAAGTTTACAGGGTCTTAGCAAGATGTGTGAAAGAGCAATTAATTTCATGGAAATCCTATTAGTAACATCATATACATTCTGTGGATGAAAACATTTTTGTAAATTAATTTAATAAAAAGATTAAAGCCCCATAAATCACCATTGTGATGGTGCTAGTGACCAAAACCACAATATAGTACAATAAATGGCATGTATGCCTTGTAAAAGTTGGAACCTTGAACCAGCAAGGTAGGCAACATTAGCACCATATAAAACACAATAGTTCAATTATTTCATTAAACACTTTTAGTTCTCATCTGTCCAGATTTCTCATCCAATGAGTCGCCATCTGAAGTAAGATTATTCTTATGTATGTTCCCTATCGAGGTTCAAGTCTCCCTTGGAATTTCAGTTCACTGACTTTATTACAACTTTCATGAAATTGCATTGCCACTATAGATTTACATGTTTGAGTGTTAATGTTGATTAAGTTAGTTTTTTATTTTCCGCTCTACTTTTATATTCAAAGTATACATGCAACACATGGAGTCACTGGTTAAAAAATCGGGAATTTTACATTTCATTCAACTGTAGGGGTGTTTAGCTACGCCTCCTGTAATAATGTTTTTGCAAAGTCTTAGGGGCATATCAACAAGAGGCAGCGATAATTATCGCTGGCCGCTCTTAGCGTGAGGAATTGTATCGCCAGCTATCGCAGATAATTATCGCCATGCTAGCGCTGTATTAACAACGCATAGCGCAATGGCGATAATTATTCCAGTGATAGCGATGTTTTCCATGGAACATCGCTGGTTTTCCAGCGATGTTCCATGGAAAACGGCGATATCCTTGGTGATAGTGCCTGTGGTCTTAGCCACATAATCCACCCCCCATGTTAGGTATGCCTTAGTCAGGAATTTAACAGATGTTAGATGTTAAATTCCTGCGTTAAGGCATACTTAACGTGATTTTAAATATCGCTAACCCTCGTTGTTAATATGAGGAAGCTGGGTTAGCGATATTTACCCAAGGGAGTCTGGTCAGGCACGCCTCCTTTGCATCTCATTAGCGATGCGATGGGAGGCGTGCTGACAAGGGCGCTAATGCAAGGATACACGCGCTAGCGTGTCCTTGTTGATAATGCGATAATATTATCGCCGCTTTCGCCCGAAAACGGGCTCTAAAGCGGCGATAATATTATCGCCGCACCTTGTTAATATGCCCCTAAAATAGTAACAAGGGTTTGTGACTGTTCTATTACGCTTGCTTTCAAAATCTGTGTTTTTGAATGGATTTTTTTACCACTCTATTCTTGAAGTTTTTTAATTGTTGATATGCACAGAATGGAGATTGATCTAATATACCTTAAATGTCTGGTTTGACCTGTAACAATTTCCTTTCTTTGAAAACACTTTTTTCCATTCATGCTCGGGGTGGAGTACTTTGACATGAACACTATTCTGTGTGATTTTTTGATGTCTTTGCTAGTGCGCAGTGATTCATGTGTATTCATAGCAGGCGCGCAACGGCCATAGGGCTCAGAGGGCTTCTGCTGCCCCCCCACACATCGTGTGTCAGCTCGGGCTGAGACAGCTTCCCGGGCACACACACAAACAGTTTTTGAGCTTATAGCAGCTGCACCAGAGAACTTCACAGGTCTTTAAAAGACCATTTACGTGTTAACGAGGCTTTGTTGTTTTTTCACCCCTTCTGAAAGCCCCTTCACCGCCACTCTGCCTATTGCTGGAAGAATTAGCCCCCCTGAAATTTTTAGTCGCCCCCTCCCCTGAAGTTTGGCTCCAGTTGCACCTCTGATTCATAGCAACGTTTTTGGGCCAGACCAGAGTCTGGCAACTTGCAGAGGTTTTGATGTAAGTGGTGATCCAGCGCAACCCCTAATTCATGAGCCAGGGATCAAGGGAAATCTCAACACACATAAATTGCTTTACCAAACAACAGGGCCCATCACACATTACCCATAAATGATCCCTGAGGACAGGTGCTGGATTTGGGGGGTTTAATTTGTCAGCTTTATTAAGTACTATGCTTCACATTAATAACATTTGTATATAATTCTAACTATTCGTAATTTCAACTGTCTTCTTCCTTTGATCGATGGACCATTAGTTGAAGAGTTGATGGTGACTATGATTAACTAAACAGTTTAATATTTAACTAAATAACCACAGAGTCATTTCTTCAGTTAATGATTTTATCTTATTAAATGCTCTTAATTTAGATTGTCAGTGCACACACAAGATTACATATAAGAGAACAAATTATCAAGCAATGTAATCAAAATGAATCATTTTCATCGATATCAAGGCGTGCATAGAAATGGGGAAGAGAAGGTACAGCATAAATACTTGCAGAAATATATTGCAAAATTAAAGCAATCAAGGAGGTTGATACCCACCAAAGAATCAGGAAAACCACTTCCTTGGCCGAGGTTGTGGCAAGAGGTCCCCAGAGATAGGCTCAGAGGACAAAGTTAACAGGACAGATGCAGCTAAGTTTGCCATAGACTAACAACTAAAATTAATCTCCCAATCAATCTACCTTGATCTCGTTCTCCTTGGACGCAGTCTCCTCCCAAGCACTCCCGCAATGTTCTCGTACCTAAAGCGTTCTCTGGCTTTGTGCTGGTCTGCTCTCTCTGTCTTGGTGCGCTTCTCTGTGCGTTCTGATCGTCTCTTCTCTCTGATCTGCCACCCCGGACTGCACTGCTATACCGGACCGCACTGCCTCAGGTTCGTCTGATCTCTCTCCGACCCTTCTCTGACACACCCCCAATTGGGATATCAATTATACCCTACTGTTTAGCTCACTATCTTACAATGTTTCAGTATCAGTAGAAACTCGGTCTGTGATTGGTTGTCATAAATCATACTAGGGTTGCCTCATCCAGTTCTCCTCACAAATCCATCCTATACCAGTTTTAACAAAGGAAGGATTTAAGACCAATACATTCGTATACCACTAGCATTCATAACGATACATTTTGCAACTTTTGTACATTATGATATCCGCTTCACATTCAAATTGCACGTAGTGATGGCTGTTCCCACAGTCGCTGTCGCGTCTTGGCACATAAACAATAGGACACAGGTCAACATGGCCTTCACACGGATTACATCAGCTGGTACACTCTGCAGTCTGCAAACAGGCAACCCATCCTGGCGCATGCGCTCTTCATACCGACCAAGCCAACCACATGTTGGTTCAAACGAGAGGCCATTTTCATGCAGGCCCAATCCTGTACTAAAGTAAATAAACACAAAAGAATATTAATTCATGAATTAAAACCCATTATGGTTACCTCCCACCATACTAATACCCTGTGTTAATTAAATCCTAGCGAAAGCTATTAATTTAAAGCAACCTTTTCGTTATTTGTGCACAACATGCAAAATGTGCAATGTATAACATAGCATAAACATGCATTAGTACGGTTTTTCAAAGCGCAAACAGTTAATACATACTCATGCTAATATGGTTTAGTATATTATGTAAAATGCGTTTGCCCCTCATGTAAATGTGTGCATTCAGAGTTGGTTAGTTCATGCAGTCAATACATTATTATGGGGTTACTTAATTTCATGAGGATGTATTTTACATACCTCACTCCATCAATCCCCCTTTGATGGTTTTACCATCATAAAATCCCTAAACATTGGGTTTTTCAAGTTATATAGCTGTTATTTTGTCTTTTGGCCCTTGCTCCTTACATTTTTCGTACAATTTTTCTTTAAAACTTTCCAATTCTATCTCATCTATCTCTCTTTCCCTTTCTTTAAGTTCCTTACTTAATTTCCTTTCTTTCTTTCCTTTGCGACCTTTCTTCACACAAGCATAGGTCATTCGTATCATGAGTATCATAGTAGCTACAGAAACTATTGGTACTATTATTTTTCCTACTAAGGAACTACCTATAGAAGAAAACCAATTGCTTATAGTAGGGAAACTCTTACTTAGTCTCTCCCAGACACCGTCAACCTCAAGTTGGGTTACATCCTTATGCAAATCAGTGATATTCTGAATGTATCCTTCCAAATACTCACTTTTGTCTGGAATGTAAGTACAACAATGTTGAACTTTCAGCACTCCGCAGACTCCACCCTCTTTTGCCAACAATATATCAAGGGCAAGTCGATTTTGCATAACCATAGATTTCATGGCAATCATTTCAGTGTCAATCATCAAGAATCCTCCAGCAGTATCCGTTGATAAACGATCAACCACTGTGGACATTTGTCGAATTTTGTATGCATTCAGTGTAACCCCAACTCCAGGTATCAATGCTCCAAATATATTGCCTACAATTTCTGAAAAACTTTCTCTTTTTACACGTTTTAGTCCTTGCTTTACTTCATCTATTCCATTTGTACTTTTGTCTACATGGTAGACTTTTGGAAAGACAATCCCAAGATAACAAGTTCCATACCAGTGATCTGGCAGCCGATAATAAGCTTTCCTCCCAGAGACATAAAATATGCCTGGCAAGACAGGGTCATTCCTCCCTTTAATCCACAACCCCCAATAATTGTATAGGTATCTTCACATTCACTGGAACCAATGAAATAATTGTTGTAGTTAGTCTTTTCCCTACGTAAGCATAATTTTCCCTTCTGCGACCAATCCAGAGCCATTGCAGCATAAGTTTCGCCTTTGTCATAGTTGCCTTCTCTGAAAACCCAAGGTGGTGTTTTCAATTTCTCTTCAACAGCTTTTCTCTGAAACTTAGCCCTTCTTTCTTACACCATCTCCAAAAAGATTTTCTCTTCCTTTTTCAATTTACATGTAAGATTATTTTTATTAGCGTACGCTATATCTAAAGGCTTTGTTGACAAGAAAAAATCTCCCTTGACATTTGCATGTGCTATCTTATTCAACTCAGGTATTACGGGGACTTTAGAAAAGATTGTATCTACATTGGAATAATAATAATCTAGTTTACCTGTTCTATACAATAAACTTGATAAGACACTACAGGTCACACCGTAAGTCAAAGGAAGGTGATGATAAGTCACACCTTCTGAAACAGACAATGGTAACTGTATACATACATAACAGTCACTCACACCCATTGTTTCCACATATTCATAAAGTAGTTTAGTGAAAACATTCAAGGAAAAATTAGTGACTAATCTATCATGATGCAAACTACTAGCATATATCTGTTTCAAGAGCGTAATAGGAATTTGCCTAATGTCAGTGTCTACTCTTGGACCTGTCAAGTTGTTAGGACGAGATATATCTTCTATAATCAAATGTAAAGGTATTATAATTGTTAATATTATCCAAAATACTATCAGTATACAAAATAAACATAAACAAGCTTTATAACATCTACGCATAAAACTACATCTAGATCTTGTTACTTGTGTACTGCCATAGCAATGTTAATCCTTATAAAATTCGAAATGGATTTTCTAAATCTATCTCAAAAATGTTCTACGAAAAATTTAAAATAAAAATGTAGTCTGATCCCACTCTTCCAAAGCTTTCTTCTGTACCCCTTCTTTTATTTTAACTAATCCAAATTTCCAGGACGTCTTCAGAAAATTTTTCTTCAGTTGTTAACGTGACACCTTAATTTGTTTACAGTCTCTTAAGGTGGATTTAAATCACTCTTTTCTTCTTGCTCGCTGTCAGTGCTGTTTCTTTCTTTGTTTAAATCTTCTTCTTCAATCTCTTCCAACACTGTGTAAATCCAGTCAGGTGACTTGAACTTTTTGTTTGGTTTTCTCACTCTCTTTGGTCGCAGCACTGATTCATCATCCGACTCTCTTTGTTCTATTTCACCTGAAACTTCCTTTATCTGTTCTGGCCTGCTCTCGGGTCTTCCTTTTACCACCCTGTATTTCAGTCTTTTAACTCCACTTGGCCAATGATCATCTGTCTTTGCCCTTTTTGATTGTACTTCTTCCTCTTCCTTGTTCAATTCGTACCTTTGCTTCTTTGCTTTCTTCTTCTTCTTCTTTTTCTTCTTCTGTATTTCTTTCACCTATTTCTTTTCTATTCTTTCGCTCTTTATCGAGGAGCTGTCTTTCTTCTTGTTCAACAGCAGTTTCTTCAGTCCCAGTAGCTGGTACCCACTTTACTTGACTTGTGTTAAGCAATTCCTCATCAAGCCGCTCTTCAGAGTCCTTCGGGTTATGTTCACCAGTTTCAGAGTCTATTGCCGTAGCCTCACCAATTTGTTGTACTTCAGCCTCTGATTCAGAGCTCGGACTTGAGATCTCCAGGTGCCGCTCTACTCGTGGTTCAAGTGGATTTGGGACTTGCTGAGTGTGTCTGGCATGGATCCAATTTGGTAGGCCAGCACACTTTACTGCTGAAGTCGTCACCAATATGACCTGATAGGGTCCTTCCCAGTGGGGCTCTAGGCAAGTTTTTATTCTATGCCTTTTCACGTGAACCCACTCACCAGGGCTCAGATCATGCACTTGAGTCTGCTGTCTAGTGGTTGCGTCAGCTCCAACCTGATGAAACACAGAACGTACTACATCAGCCAATCCTTTGCAATAGTCAAGGATGAGATCATCAGATATATTTATCAATTTGTTAGCAGGTACAAATGCTTGTCTCATTGTTCTTTCCATCAAGATCTCATGCGGACTCAATCCTGTCTTTTTGTCAGGAATGCTTCTGAGACTCATCAAAAGTAGGGGTAAAGCGTCAGGCCATTTCAGTGCTGAGGATCTACACACTTTCTCTAACCTGCTCTTGATTGTGCCATTTATCTGCTCTACTATTCCAGAAGCCTCTGGACGATAAGCACAATGAAGTTTTGGTTGAATGCTCAATGCCTCACAAATCAGTTTGATTGTTTCACTAGTGAAGTGTGTTCCTCTATCTGTTTCCATAGTGACTGGAAAACCATATCTAGGAATGTATTCCCTCAACAAAGGTTTTGCCACTGTCAGGCTGTCATTCCTCTTCATAGGATAAGCTTCTACCCAATGGGAAAACAAACACACAATTACTAACACATACTTGAGCTTGTTACATGGAGGCAACTAAATAAAATTGAGTTGTAGTCTGGTAAAAGGACCTCCTGCCCTCCCTATTGTTCCCAGACTAACTGTTTTCTTTCTTCCTGGGTTTTGCTGTTGGCACGTCAAGCATCTCTGACAAAGGCTCTCTGCAATAGTCCTGAACTTGGTATTAAACCACGTTTGTTTGAATGATCTGACCATGGCATCTCGGCCAATATGTGTCATTCCATGGTACATCATTGCCATATGAGAAAGTAAACTATCTGGCATGACTGGTCTTCCATCAATGTATACCCATACATCATCATCTTCTCGTCTCCTACATCCTGCCTTTTCCCATTCCTGTCTCTCTTCATCACCTGCCTCTTCCTGTAATTGTCTCACTTCATCCCATGTTTCAATGGTGTTAGTAAACATAAGTTGACAAACTGTATGTTCTTTTGCTTTTCCCCGATTTATGGAAGTCTCATTCTGTTGCCTTGAGTCACATAATCATCTCCTGACTTAAGTGCGGCACATTTGATCACTGCAATTCGTTTTGGTAATTGTAATGCTTCCAGCAATTCCTTTACAAATTTACTATTCCTGATGGGGGACCCCGAAGAGGTCAGGAATCCCCTCTGCATCCATAATTCTCCAAAATCATGCACAATGCTAAAGCCATATTGACTATCAGTAATTATAGTCACTTTCTGACTTTTTCCCAATTTACAGGCTTGAATTAGTTGTTTGCTGTAACACTTTTCGCCCTAAGTGGGATGGGTATGCCCAGACGTGGGTCCCTTGCTCACTGCGCCACTGGATTCAAGCTAGCCTGGCTGAAGAAGGGTGACATACCCTGAAACCGGTCCCAGGATGCTTGTTTCCGGTCCAGGGAGGACCTGGCCTGGCAGTTCGGTCTGGACTGTTCCCATGGGGCACAGGGTCAAGACTGATTTGCATATGGCTGGGTCCAAACTGGGGTGGCGTAGTGGGCAAAAGAACGATGGATTTAACCCAGATCTTTTGACTAGGGGAGAATTTTTGCATTGTCAGCATTCCGTCCATCAGTTGTTTGCTGTAACACTTTTCGCCCTAAGTGGGATGGGTATGCCCAGACGTGGGTCCCTTGCTCACTGTGCCACTGGATTCAAACTAGCCTGGCTGAAGAAGGGTGATATACCCTGAAACCGGTCCCAGGATGCTTGTTTCCGGTCCAGGGAGGACCTGGCCTGGCAGTTCGGTCTGGACTGTTCCCATGGGGCACTGGGTCAAGACTGATTTGCATATGGCTGGGTCCAAACTGGGGTGGCGTAGTGGGCAAAAGAACGATGGATTTAACCCAGATCTTTTGACTGGGGGAGAATGTTTGCATTGTCAGCATTCCGTCCATCAGTTGTTTGCTGTAACACTTTTTGACCTAAGTGGGATGGGTATGCCCAGACGTGGGTCCCTTGCTCACTGAGCCACTGGATTCAAGCTAGCCTGGCTGAAGAAGGTTGACATACCCTGAAACCGGTCCCAGGATGCTTGTTTCCGGTCCAGGGAGGACCTGGCCTGGCAGTTCGGTCTGGACTGTTCCCATGGGGCACAGGGTCAAGACTGATTTGCATATGGCTGGGTCCAAACTGGGGTGGCGTAGTGGGCAAAAGAACGATGGATTTAACCCAGATCTCTTGACTGGGGGAGAATGTTTGCATTGTCAGCATTCCGTCCATCAGTTGTTTGCTATAACACAGGCTTGAATTAGAGCTATCAATTCAGCAACTTGTGCAGATTTTACCCCTTTTAGACAGGATGCTTCCAGGATTGCCGCTACAGTACAGACGGCATAAGCAGAACTCAACACACCTGTTCCAGTTCGCAAACAAGAACCATCAACAAACTTCACACTATCAGATTCCTCAAGAGGAACATCTTTAATATCAGGACGGGGCTTGGTACAAAATTCAGTCACATCCAAACAATCATGTTCAGCTTCATCCTTTACTTCTTCATCCCAAACATCTGACAATAGAGTAGAAGGATTCACATTTGTACATCTCACTATTGTCACATTTTCTGCACCCAGAATCACTCTCTCATACCTAGTCAGCCGACTATAGGTGAGGTGCTGAGTCCGTGTTCTTGTTAAAAGGATCTCAACTGAATGTGGCACATACACTCTCACAGGATGACCCATTATGATCCCTTCACTCTGTTCTAGACTCACACAAGTAGCAGCTACTGCTTTCAAACATCCAGGTAATGTGGCAGCCACTGAATCTAAATTAGCTGAAAAATATGCCACAGGTCGCCTTGACATTCCATGCCTTTGAGTTAAAACTGCAAGTGCACAGCCATCTCTTTCACTGCAATACAATGCAAAATCCTTTGAATAATCAGGCATTCCCAATGCCGGAGCCTGACACAGACTGTCTTTCAGTTTAACAAAAGCATCCATACTTTCTTCATCCAATTTAACTGGGTCTTTCACATCATTCCTCGTCAACCTCTGTAGAGGTTTTGCCATCAGTGAAAATCCACTGATCCACTGTCTGCAATATCCAACCTCTCCCAAAAACATTCGCACTTCTCTTTGTGTCGTTGGCGGTTTCATGTCCTTAATCACTCGAATACCCTCTGATGTTTCCTTTCTAACTCCCTTCTCAATATTATGACCTAAGTATTGGCAGAATTGTAATTTCTCAGGGGACACTTTATGTCCACCTTCTGCCAAATGGTTCAGTAAAGCAACTGTGTCTGCAACACAGGCTTCTCGAGTCTTTGATGCCACCAGTAGGTCATCAATGTACTGAACCGGAACAGACTCTTCAGACATTCTCAAATCTTCCAGACACTTTTTCAATATCTGGTTAAAAATTGAAGGACTCTCAGTATAGCCTTGATGAACTCGGCACCATGCCAAAACACGATCTCCAAACCGGAAAGCAAATAAATACTGGCTATCTGGATGCAGGGGAATCGAAAAGAATGCATGACACAAATCTATCACGGTATACCACTCCGCATCATGTGGGAATTGGTATAGAATCACTGCTGGGTTTGGCACAACTGGACAACAAGGCACAACAATTTTGTTTACCTTTCTCAAATCTTGTACTATTCTATAAGTTCCATTTATTTATTATTTATTTATTCAGGATTTTATAGAGCGCGCAGCTACCCCCAACGGGGGTGTCCTGGCGCTAAGACAGGCAGCAGGAGAAGGCACTAGCAGGAGCCTAGAGGCTAGTAAAGAGCCAGGGGGCATATCATCAAGCGGCAGCGATAATTATCGCTGGCCGCGTCTAACGTGCACATTACTAACGCCGTCTATCGCCGGATTCTATCGCCCGGTTAGCGCACTATCACCAACGCGCATCGCCGAGGCGATAGAAATCCCGGCAATAGCGGCAGAAAGAGGCAATATCGCAGGAATTCCAGCGATATAAAACCGCGTTAGGGAAAACATTGTAGATAGGGAGATGTGGACTCAGCATGACAATCCACCTCCCATGATAGATATGGCTAAGTAGGAAAAATAGCAGGCGTAAAAAACCGGCGATATACCCGGTTAGTGCTGCTTTTCATGTCGCTAGGCGGCTTAGCGATTTACTTGTTAATAGGGGGTAGCAGTGTTAGCGATGATTTTCTCTGACTTACAGACGGGAACGCCTACCTCGCATCTCATTAGCGATGCGAGGCGCAAAGGAAATGGGCGCTAAGACATGGATTCACGCGTTAGCGTGTCCATGCTGATAGTGCGTTACAATTATCGCCGCTTTTTGCCCGAAAACAGACGCAAAAGCGGCGATAATTGTTTTATGCCACCTTGATGATATGCCCCCCTAGTCTTTAGAGCACGACGGAAGATGGGTTCTGTCTCAGCAGTGCGTAGAGAGAGTGGCAGGCCATTCCACGCTTTTGCGGCGATCACTGCGAAGGCTCTGCTACCCATTCTAGAGCGGCGAAAACGAGGAATCGTCAGAAGAAGATGATGGTTAGATCTAAGGTTACGACTGTGTTGAGAGTGCTTGAGGCAGCCTGAAGGTAGCCAGGGCCACGTCCTTGAAAAGCCCGAAAGGTCAAGACGAGAGCCTTAAACTGAATACATTTGCTCACCGGAAGCCAGTGAAGCTTCCTGAGGTGAGGGGTGATCGAGTGACGATAAGGAATTTTACATATCAATCTGGCCGCCGCGTTTTGAATAATTTGCAGTCGTCTGATCAAATAAGCTGGTGCCCCAAGAAAGAGACTAAATGCGCAGTCGAGATGAGAAGTAATTAAGGCATGGACGATGGTTTTCCTTGACATTTGGCTTTTTCAATCCCATAATAGGTGAATTATAAGGACTACTCATTATTTCTTTTAAAATTCCTTGTTCAATCATTTGATTAATTACAGGAGTTATTCCTGCTATAACTTCTGGCTTCATTTTATACTGTGGTGTATTTGGATAGTCAATACCATCTTTCAATGTAATTCTAATCGGATCCACTTTCTTCATCAACCCAATCTCCTGTCCAGTGAAATCCCACACCTCTGAATTCACTACCTTCATCAATTCTTCAGGCACACTTTTGTCTGTAAGAAGCGAAAATAACTCATTCACTTCTGTTCCTTGCTTTGCTAGCACCATTTTAAACACAACATCCTCATCAGGTGTCTGAAATGCAATACCATCCGGTGTGCAGTAAATTGTGCAATTCATCTTGCACAGCAAATCTCTTCCTAACAAATTCACTGGACTCGAGTCACACACTACAAACCGATGCATGTCTTTAAAGGGGCCAATATGCACTTCAACTGGTTTAGTAACTGGAGTATTTATCTGTTTATTTGAGACTCCTACTACCTGGATAGTTTCTCCCGAGAGGGGTAGGTTTGGAATTTCTGCTGCTCTCACGGTAGAACGGGTAGCACCAGTGTCCACAAGAAAGGTGATATCATTACCTTCCACTTTTCCATCTACAAATGGACCTGACTGATCTTCCTCTAGAGTAGCGCCAAGCACGCACTCTTCCTCCCCCCTAAGGCACCATCATTGATTCGACTCAACATCACTTCCATCACATTGCATCCAAAATTGGGGAATCACATTTGTGTTAGTATTTTTACCAACCTGGTCTCCTCCGTGGAACCCTGTATCTGCACTGTATCTTTGAGCATTTACATTATGTGCCAACGGTGGTTGCGGGACCTGATATTGGATAGTAACTACCTGCTGCTGTGGTGTCTGTTGCACACCTACCTCACTCTGCACCTGTGGAGTTAAAATTTGATTTCCTCCATTAGTCCTCTGCACTGATCTACACTCATTCTTCCAGTGTCCATACTTTCCGCACCCATGACAAGGAAATTTCTTTTTCGCCTCTTCTCTGCTCATTTGTCCTCTACTTCCACTGGGTCTTTGAGCATTCTGACTAACTCCTCCATTTGGTTTATAGACTGAGAATTCAACTGAGTTTCTTGCTGCTCTGCTACCTTTACTTGCGCCCACATCATCTTTTCTTTTAATTTGCGATGGCGAGACTCAATGTCATCGCTGCAATATTTCGCATACCTCAAAATCTCATCGATCGTTTTGGCCTGCCAACACAACATGTGCTGCTGTATCATCTGACTAATCTCAGGTCTTAATCCATACACAAACCTATACACAAAATGACCCATATCTTTGTCTCCAATATTCTCAAAACCACTATACTGCTTAAAAACTTGTAATAACCTCTCATAATATGCATGCACAGATTCTTTCGGCTCTTGGGTTGTTCTATCAATTTTTACCCAATCAGTTTCCTTAGGGGAAATTTTGCTTTTCAAGAAAGTAATCACCTGATGATACTTTTTCATCACCTCATCAGAAGGTGCTCCTGTTTTGGCATCCCTATTATATTCATCTTTTGGCCAATCAACTGTAATCTTACATTCAGTCCATAAATATGCAGGGACAACAATTTCAAATAATCCATCTAAATCCTTTAACAATACTTTTGAGACTTTCACTAACCTCTCAACTTGTTTATACCATTCCACTGGCTTTTCTCTCAACCTGGGAAACTCATTGGTAAAAGACAACATATCTTGTCTAGACCACGGAACATGCACATAATCTCTTCCTGGAACTTCTCTCATGGGACATTCCAGAGCTACATTTTCTACTTCTCTTACTGGACGCAAATGTATTTCTTTAGCAGCCAATTCTTCTTTCTTCCTCATCCATCTACCCTTCCATCTTTCCATGTCTCCCCATTTTCTCAAAACAACCTTTAACTATTTTATCTGCAATCGTCTACCAGACGTATTCATATTTTCTACATCCTTTTCAGTAAAATCCACTCTATATGACTTCTGCAACACCTTTGATCTTCCTATGTCCATTCCCAACTCCTCTGCAGCTTCCATTAACCTTTCATGTAGAGTCTTCGCTTTCCAAGTAATACTCTTACACAGATACATCAATTCATCATCTTGATAAGTCTTTAGCCTGTCTGGACTTATGGTCCCAATGATCATTTCTTCCAGATCTACTCTCAGCTTACATACATCTATAGGCTGTGGCTGTGTTTTTCTCCTTTGTAACCCTTTCACCCAATCATCTAATTCTTCAGTAGTTGGCCCTATTGAAATTTCACTTCTGGGGATCTCATCCAACTCTATTCTTTTGGGCTGTAACTGCATTATGTCCCCAGGTGTTTCAATTATTGTTAGATTAGTCAGAGGTGTTGACCTAGTAACTGTAGTGGGCTGTTCACTTTGGACACATACAGCGTTAATTCTACTACTAGCTGATGTTATAGCAGAATTTAATGGGATAGTCAAGGAAGGTTCATGGATAAGTCTATTTTCGAATACAGGTATTGCTGGACCTATAGTTACTGGCACAGTTATTGCGTCTATTTTCATATTCATCTGATTCAATTTTTCAACTAATTCTTTGGTTTGTATGGCAAATTCTGCTTCTCCTTCCTGCTCTACATCGCTTACAGTTGGAACTGGTGTCGTTTGAGGTGTCATTGGAGTTTCCATTGACGGTGCATTTGGTGTCACCATCGCTGAATTCTCCTGATAAGGTGGTGGTCGTTTGACTAATATATCATCCAGCAGCTCATCATCAGATTCATTCGGGTTATATCCATAACCAAATTGCTCTAAATGTCTCTTTTTCTCCTTACATTTGTTTCCTGCAGTCTCTCCAACCATTAAAACTGGATACAATCCTTCAGTTATCTCTCCATTTCTCTGTCTCTTCATTCTGTCTTCATGTATTTCATCATGAAATCTTCCAAACATAAATCTATGAACTCTACCACCTCTATGTCTTTCTCTTTCATACATTTCATCTTCCCATTCTACTAGTGCTTCAAACTGTGTAGGTCTAGGTCTTGGGTCTAATGTCATCATCTTTTCGCTCAAATTACGCAATACTGCCAAATTAAAAGAACCATGCTCTGGAAAAGCTAGCATACCATCATTCTTCGTATATCCTAACCAAATTTTCTAGCCAAATACATGTGTGATAACCATATTTTAACATCATATAAGACGCTGGTGTCTTTGGTGGAGGGATAGGATCTCCTTCTCTCGTTATTACTGGTTTGTCCTTTTTAAAGAATCTTTTAATTTTGCCAAACTAAGTCAATTTCTCCTGTTTTGGTTGTTCAAAATACATTTTTGTTACTTGTCAACAGCTTTACTCAATGTAAATCTTTGTCAACGCAATCCACTATAATTCACCAATCAAACTCCTTTGCTTCCCTAAACACCTGACCAATGTCAGCGCGACACACTCTAGCTCTTCAAATCGGAGCTTTCTATGTCTCCGCTATCCTGTCCAATACCAGCCAATCTGAGCTTACTTTTTCTTTACAGTCTGACCAATGCCAGCGCGGCTTTTTGTGACGTCAGCCTCTCCTCCTGCTGCTGACCCTCCCTTTACAAAAATTATCAGCACTTTTCTAAGTCTGTTTTCTTTACAATAACTTATTAGTCACAACATAAAACAATACTACACTGTCTGTTTACTAAATAAAGAGATAGTTTTTCACTCTCAAGAACATTCCTTTCAATACGGGCAAGTATAACAATTCCGCTATCCTTCCCTTCACCCAAGCTAGGAGAGGACCTGTTACTTCTTTAGGGATAAGGCCAAAATTTCACAAGAGGACCTTTTATTGGAAAGGAGGTCTCGCTACTCTTCCGGGTATAAGGCCAAAGTTTCACAGGTGGACCCTTAGCAATCTCACTCTTCTTCTACATACACGCTAAATAGTCCCTAAAATAACACATAAGTGTTATCACTAATTTAAACAGACAATGCACCTATTCCCGTGTGATTTCACTTCTCACACTTTTCTTCTGCCTTATTTCAGGCTAACTTTTACTTTGCCGGCTTCCCAGATACCCTTCTGTACCTGTGTTCCAAAGACATTTAATCAATAATCAATTAATCAATAAATCACCAAACTAATCAATAATAACCATCATTCTGCTACCAGAAAAACTGATCCAGCGCAACCCCTAATTCATGAGCCAGGGATCAAGGGAAATCTCAACACACATAAATTGCTTTACCAAACAACGGGGCCCATCACACATTACCCATAAATGATCCCTGAGGACAGGCCCTGGATTTGGGGGGTTTAATTTGTCAGTTTTATTAAGTACTATGCTTCACATTAATAACATTTGTATATAATTCTAACTATTCATAATTTCAACTGTCTTCTTCCTTTGGTCGATGGACCATTAGATGAAGAGTTGATGGTGACTATGATTAACTAAACAGTTTAATATTTAACTAAATAACCACAGAGTCATTTCTTCAGTTAATGATTTTATCTTATTAAATGCTCTTAATTTAGATTGTCAGTACACACACAAGATTACATATAAGAGAACAAATTATCAAGCAATGTAATCAAAATGAATCATTTGCATCGATATCAAAGCTTGCATAGGAATGGGGAAGAGAAGGTACAGCATAAATACTTGCAGAAATATATTGCAAAATTAAAGCAATCAAGGAGGGTGATACCCACCAAAGAATCAGGAAAACCACTTCCTTGGCCGAGGTTGTGGCAAGAGGTCCCCAGAGATAGGCTCAGAGGACAAAGTTAAAAGGACAGATGCAGCTAAGTTTGCCATAGACTAACAACTAAAATTAATCTCCCAATCAATCTACCTTGATCTAGTTCTCCTCGGACGCAGTCTCCTCCCAAGCACTCCCGCAACGTTTGTGCTGATCTGCTCTCTCTGTCTTAGTGCACTTCTCTGTGCGTTCTGATCATCTCTTCTCTCTGATCTGCCACCCCGGACTGCACTGCTATACCGGACCGCACTGCCTCAGGTTCGTCTGATCTCTCTCCGACCCTTCTCTGACACACCCCCAATTGGGATATCAATTATACCCTACTGTTTAGCTCACTATCTTACAATGTTGCAGTATCAGTAGAAACTCGGTCTGTGATTGGTTGTCATAAATCATACTAGGGTCACCTCATCCAGTTCTCCTCACAAATCCATCCTATACCGGTTTTAACAAAGGAAGGATTTAAGAACAGTACATTTGTATACCACTAGCATTCATAATTATACATTTTGCAACTTTTGTACATTATGATATCCGCTTCACATTCAAATTGCACGTAGTGATGGCTGTTCCCACAGTCGCTGTTGCGTCTTGGCACATAAACAATAGGACACAGGTCAACATGGCCTTCACACGGTACATCAGCTGGTACACTCTGCAGTCTGCAAGCAGGCAACCCATCCTGGCGCATGCGCTCTTCATACGGACCAAGCCAACCACATGTTCGTTCAACCGAGATGCCATTTTCATGCAGGCCCAATCCTGTACTAAAGTAAATAAACACAAAAGAATATTAATTCATGAATTAAAACCCATTATGGTTACCTCCCACCATACTAATACCCTGTGTTCATTAAATCCTAGCGAAAGCTATTAATTTAAAACAACCTTTTCGTTATTTGTGCACAACATGCAAAATGTGCAATGTACAACATAGCATAAACATGCATTAGTACGGTTTTTCAAAGTGCAAACAGTTAATATGTACTCATGCCAACATGGTTTAGTATATTATGCAAAATGCGTTTGCCCCTCGTGTAAATATGTGCATTCAGAGTTGGTTAGTTCATGTAGTCAATACATTATTATGTGGTTACTTAATTTCATGAGGATGTATTTTACAAACCTCACTCCATCAGTGGCAAAGAGAATCAGTTTACTGAAATGGGATTTAGGGAAACCAGTCTTTTCTTTCTTAGGTTATATCTTGCGATCACTGCTGTGCCCACAAACGTGTCAGTGCTGTCTCAATGTGGTTGAGGTCCTTTCGCCAAACTTTGGGCTTCTGTCTTTATTGTTTGTGAAGAACATTCATCCTGTAACTGACCAGGGCACAGGGCTTAAAGAGCACAAGTAATGAAGGGCCTAAAGGCTGCCTGTTGTCCATTCTGCAGTCCTGCCAAGTACCACGCATCAGGCGTTAGACTAGCACATTTCAGTGTGGTACTCTGCATTACAGCACTGAAATGCATTATCAGGCATATCTGTGTTGTGTCTCAGCTGTCACTGAAAGCCCAAGGCAGCTGGTAGCGTGCCACCCGTGGCGTGCACTACACGTGATGTGCGCCCGCAGGCTTCGGCTCTTGTACTGTGAGCTAAGGCAGAACTGGCAGAACTGGCAGTCTCACACTATAATGTACTGCTGGCTGTTCCCGACAATTTACTTTTATTCTCTGCCAGCGGAGCCTGAACTTGCTGGCTACGGTCACAGGAGGGCACGTAACTTTAGCTTAAAAGATAGTAGAAAAAGTTTAATCAATATAACGATTTTAATTCTGCTCTACGATTCACATCTGAAGGTCGAAGGCCATTACCGCCTACCTTCAAGACTCAATTGCCTAGTCGAGTTGCATCACATACTCCCTAGGCGCAATGACAGTGGCCTGTCAGTTTACCATGGTGCCAAATAAGCCTCCCTACCAAACTTTTCGACCCCAGGAGCATGTTGCACTATGGACTAGAACAAGCTGCTTCCTATGAAAACGTCACGTCAGGCCTTGCTTCTTCAAGATTGAGTGGCTAAAAAGATAGCACAGAAAAACTGAGTCTCACTTGTGGAGAGCAGCTGCTCATGTGGATTGGATACCTCTTTTCTACTTGACACGGCAGAGTTTATTGGGTCGGGGGCGGCAGCTCTCTGATTGTTTCCTGTGCTGTCTATGCCACATCCAAACTAGGTGACACCGCGCAATTGCCCTCTCTGTAACTCTGGTGTTCGAGCAGGCAGCGGTGCCGTGGGCAGCTTTCCTCCTGCTTTATGCCACTTTCCAGTGTGCTGATGGTTATCTTGATATTGTGCATGAGGTGAGATGAGGTGAGCTGCTGTATTTAATTCCGCCGTTTGTTAATCCATCTAGATTAATCAGTCTCCCCACTACCGCAGGCGTGGAGGGAGAGACCCTGAAACTCGGACGGCTCCTTGGCACAAGTGGAGCTTGCCAGGTGGATGAGGCAACAAAATAACAGGGAGAGCTGAGCCAGAGCCGAGCCGGGGGCCGGCTCTGGCTCTAAGAGTCTGTGCACGAGCAGAGCATTTCAAATATTTGACAGTTAAATCTTGCAATAGTGTGCTATTCACAAACCATGGGGACTGACCGCACAGGACTGTTTTTTTAATGAGTGCAAGTATGCATAATGTGCAATGTACAACATAGCATAAACATGCATTAGTACGGTTTTTCAAAGTGCAAACAGTTAATATGTACTCATGCCAACATGGTTTAGTATATTATGCAAAATGCGTTTGCCCCTCGTGTAAATATGTGCATTCAGAGTTGGTTAGTTCATGCAGTCAATACATTATTATGTGGTTACTTAATTTCATGAGGATGTATTTTACAAACCTCACTCCATCAGTGGCAAAGAGAATCAGTTTACTGAAATGGGATTTAGGGAAACCAGTCTTTTCTTTCTTAGGTTATATCTTGCGATCACTGCTGTGCCCACAAACGTGTCAGTGCTGTCTCAATGTGGTTGAGGTCCTTTCGCCAAACTTTGGGCTTCTGTCTTTATTGTTTGTGAAGAACATTCATCCTGTAACTGACCAGGGCACAGGGCTTAAAGAGCACAAGTAATGAAGGGCCTAAAGGCTGCCTGTTGTCCATTCTGCAGTCCTGCCAAGTACCACGCATCAGGCGTTAGACTAGCACATTTCAGTGTGGTACTCTGCATTACAGCACTGAAATGCATTATCAGGCATATCTGTGTTGTGTCTCAGCTGTCACTGAAAGCCCAAGGCAGCTGGTAGCGTGCCACCCGTGGCGTGCACTACACGTGATGTGCGCCCGCAGGCTTCGGCTCTTGTACTGTGAGCTAAGGCAGAACTGGCAGTCTCACACTATAATGTACTGCTGGCTGTTCCCGACAATTTACTTTTATTCTCTGCCAGCGGAGCCTGAACTTGCTGGCTACGGTCACAGGAGGGCACGTAACTTTAGCTTAAAAGATAGTAGAAAAAGTTTAATCAATATAACGATTTTAATTCTGCTCTACGATTCACATCTGAAGGTCGAAGGCCATTACCGCCTACCTTCAAGACTCAATTGCCTAGTCGAGTTGCATCACATACTCCCTAGGCGCAATGACAGTGGCCTGTCAGTTTACCATGGTGCCAAATAAGCCTCCCTACCATACTTTTCGACCCCAGGAGCATGTTGCACTATGGACTAGAACAAGCTGCTTCCTATGAAAACGTCACGTCAGGCCTTGCTTCTTCAAGATTGAGTAGCTAAAAAAGATAGCACAGAAAAACTGAGTCTCACTTGTGGAGAGCAGCTGCTCATGTGGATTGGATACCTCTTTTCTACTTGACACGGCAGAGTTTATTGGGTCGGGGGGCGGCAGCTCTCTGATTGTTTCCTGTTCTGTCTATGCCACATCCAAACTAGGTGACACCGCGCAATTGCCCTCTCTGTAACTCTGGTGTTCGAGCAGGCAGCGGTGCAGTGGGCAGCTTTCCTCCTGCTTTATGCCACTTTCCAGTGTGCTGATGGTTATCTTGATATTGTGCATGAGGTGAGGTGAGGTGAGCTGCTGTATTTAATTCCGCCGTTTGTTAATCCATCTAGATTAATCAGTCTCCCCACTACCGCAGGCGTGGAGGGAGAGACCCTGAAACTCGGACGGCTCCTTGGCACAAGTGGAGCTTGCCAGGTGGATGAGGCAACAAAATAACAGGGAGAGCTGAGCAAGAGCCGAGCCGGGGGCCGGCTCTGGCTCTAAGAGTCTGTGCACGAGCAGAGCATTTCAAATATTTGCCAGTTAAATCTTGCAATAGTGTGCTATTCACAAACCATGGGGACTGACCGCACAGGACTGTTTTTTTAATGAGTGCAAGTATGCATAAGGTGAGAAACTAATAAATTAATACATATTGTGAAAAAACGTGTAAATAATGAAAATGAGGAAGAAAGTAAAAAAGGGAAGGGAAGTGAAAGAAGGGCACAAGGGACCGGAAGGGAGAAGTGGAGTTATGGAAGGAAGAGAAAGATTAAAAGAAAAAGGATGAAAGAATTTGGGGTGAAATTTGAAAGTTTCTAACCGTGTAATGTGCAACTTTTCAGTATTGAACTGGAGGTCAACAAAATGCTATATTGGCCACTCGTGGCACCATTACGGGACAGTTCAGAGTCTAGTGAAGAGACCTTGGAGCTGTTGTGCACATCATCAATCACCAGATAGACCATTACATGTGCCCTCACTATCCAATGGACATGGGCTTGAAGAATAAATATATTATATATTCCTCTATCCTCTATGACCAGGGATTAACACTCTAAAGATGCATAGCATCACACATTTCCTTTAACAAGGCTAAAAATTCCTATTGCATTGCTTGCAATATGTTCAGTGTATGTGTACTGTCCGTCATTGCATGTGGTCTATTATTCATTCACTTTCTTATCATATTGATTTCTCAATATGTGGTGTTCTGATACTCATGCAATGCTGCGCATCTCTGTGCATTTGCTTCACAGGTGATTTTCACTGATCCTGAAGGCAATGATGTTGGCTTTAAACAGAGCTCAGCGCCCTTTCCATATGCAATAGAATAGTTCACCTGTGTCAAGCTCCATCCAATGTTCACCTCTAGAACACCTGCTCTTTGTAATTCTCTATCCCCTCCCATGTCCTTATCTGACTGTATTCTGCATGTTGGACTTCTCCTTTAAGCACAGTATCATCTAGGCACAAGTTGGTGTATCACTTCCCTGCCAACCCTCATTTACACATTGGTACTTTATGAGCTGCAAATGAGTGTCACCACACTGGCCCCAAAGTATGTGTCAAATTCATACAAATCATCCCATTCACACACACCCCTGCAATAAATAGACTGTAAGGTCCCAGCAGAATTATTGTCTACCATGAAAATTGTCTGGTTACATGACACTTTGTGTCATCCCTACCCCTCTCCGCTCTACTCTTCTCCTCTTTGTAGCCATTGACCTTTGCCCTCACCCGTCCTTGCTCTTAGTTCCCACCCTCTTTTATCCACCTGACCTTCTTTTGTGAACTTTTCCTTCGTCAGTTGAGACCTAGTGATTTTGACTTATGCCCGATGGAGCTACCTTGCTTAGCTATAGGGGAGACGGGCTGAGGATTCCCTCCTCGGACGTCACCTACCCAGTCGGTCTTTGGGCAAACTTCCTTTCGTCTCTCCTGCCGTCTCTTACCCCATCCTCCCCCTTCACATTTCCCCCTTCCCCCCTCCGCTCTATCTGTCTCACCTTTCCTTCCTCTCTCAATCTGTTGCTTATTTTTGATGTAAAGTGTCATCTGTTATCATTGTCTTTAACATTGTGTAACCTAATGTAAAGTGCTCTGATACCTCCGGGTCTAGCCAGCGCTATATAAAACTCTTAAAATAAAAAAATAAAAAAAATTTGGTGGCAATGTGTTGGTTGGTACTTTGGGCCCAAGTGTTGTTGAGCTAGACTGATGATCCCAGGCAGACAGAATTTACGTCTGAGGGCTGAAGTTCACAAGGCGATTGATTAATGGAAAGTGTTGCAAGTGGGGCATTAAAATGGAATACAATATGCTCATGCCATGCTAAGAAGTGGCCTTGATTGGGCCTGTGGGAGGGGGGGCAACCTATGCTGCTATTGTACCTTTGCAATTGGTAATCGCTGGCATAATACTTTGGAGTTCGCATTGCCAGTGGCAAATTGGGTGAGGTAGGTTTTGAATAAGTTCAGGCTATCATCCACTTTTACACCACTATGGAGGCTAGTTTGCATAACTACAGAAGCATTTTTCAGCAGTGAAGTACAGGATACCTGGGTGATGGACAAATTTGTCTTTGTTGACAGTTAAATCATCGAGCTAGAGCAAAGTGTGGTTTGCAAAGTAGGCCTTACACAGACACTGCAGTGTATGTTACTGGCACTCCTGAAACAAAGTTTAATTCGTTGATATTTGATCTTAGATGTGCCACCATGCAACTACACTGAACATGAAGGAGTCTGACCTTGTGGCTGATTTGAGAGTTTCATCTTTGATTAAGTCAAGTATCATGTCCTCTGCCATCTGTTTTTGTATTGTTGCCTTACTGCGTTAATTTACCAGGTGGTAGTTGCTTGTGGAGCTTGTGTCACTGCTGGTTTACTCTGTGGCAGCTATGGTCACCTGTTTTTTCCAGGGCCTGTGTAGGGGTAACAACAAATGTGACGTACATTACTAGATTCTGATAGACTGTATTTGGTGATAGGTTCTCAGATCATTGTTGGTGCTGGAGGAATGCAGCTAGTGTTTGCATTCCTAAGAATGCTGGGATGCAGAAGAACCATCTCAGATTGCTGGTCCTACATACATTATGAAATGAAAAGAAATGAAATTTTAATTTATAACACACACTAATAACCAAGGGTGTCTAGGCACTAGTGCTCCATTTGGGATAGGGAAAAGAGAAGGACTGAGATGGTGGGAAGAATGGCAATAGATGAGCCTTACTTTTTAAACAACCAGGGGGCATATTATCTAGTAATGGCGATAATGATCGCCAACGCAAGTTAGCGTACATTTTTTTATCGCTTCTTTTCCCGGATACTTATCGCATTCTTATCGATGTATTATGAACACGTTGGTAAGATGCGATGGTGTCCGGGAAAGGACGCGAAAACTCCCGCTAACAGCACAGCGATGGCAATAGGTATTGTGGCGATACCTTGCCATTGCCGCGTTATCGGCGATATAATTTCAGCTAAGTTGCTAATAGTGTCTGCAAATCCCCTTTTATCACGATAACTGATACTCTCCCTTACACACCTCCATGTAACATCATTGTTAGTCAGGATTTTTTCTGGTGTTAAATTCCGGGGCTAACGTGGTTTAGCGCACCTTTTATTCTCGCTTCGCGGGTCCGGGACTTCTTTAATAATAGCGCGATGTGGCGTTAGCTACTTTTAACGTGAACCATTGGTAAGGAACGCCTACCTTGCATGTCATTAGCGATAATTATCGCTGGCATGCAAGGTGATAGGAAAACCGCCAGCTAACGCCGGAAAGCTGGCGCTAACACATGTTAGCGCAGCCTTGCTAATAGGGCGATAAAAATATCGCCGCTTTTTCGGCAAAAAGTGCTGCAAAAGCGGCGATATTGCCCTTGATAATATGCCCCCAGGTTTTTAACAGTTTACAGAAGGAGAGGAGATCAGACTCTTTCTTAGGAGCCGGAGGCAAGGAATTCCACAGCCTGGCTGTGCCAGCTACAAAACCTCTACCCCCCAGAGGCTATTTTAGCCCTGGGAATTACCAAATTGAGCACTGATGAGGATCGGAGCTGTCTGTTGGGAAAATACCAAAGGAATCTATGTTTAAAATATACCGGACCTAGCCCATGCAGTGCTTTGAAGGCAATACAGAGGGACTTAAGTTCAATCCGTCTTTTGACTGGAAGCCAATGCAATAATGGCAAGGCTTGAGATACCGATTGATATTTTGGAATGGAAAGCAAAAGGCGTGCCGCTGCATTTTGGAGAACCTGCAATTTGTTTAAAAATCTTGACTGCATATTGAAAAAGAGTGCACTACAGTAGTCAATCTTTGCTAATATAAGTGCAGAAATTACCGATTTCTGCAGGTCAGGAGGAATGAACAGTAGAACTTTCCTGAGAGTTTTTATCACGAGAAAGCAGGAGGAGGTTATGGAGTTTACTTGGCCTTCAAATGAGAGTTTGTCATCAAAATAAACTCCTAGATTTTTTACCTTGGTGACTGGGGTGGGGAGATCTCCCATTTCCGGTGGCCACCAGTTGGGTGTCCAGAAAGAGGTGTCCCTCCCAAACAGTATGTAGTAATCTGTATTATATTTATTTGGTTACTATCTCCCTAGCTGATCAGCCAGTGTGAATGTGATGCATGTAATGTTGATGTGATGGTCTTGAATGGAATGTTGAGGTGCCTGGATCCTTGAGTGTGACACTTGGAGTATGGGCTGAGAAGCAGGCAGACTGCTCCTGGTGGGGCTGTATCTCTACAACTCAACTATCTGTAACTGAACCTAATAAATCTACGTAAAACTACATTCTGGCTACAGACCTCATCACTACAGATTTTTGGCGCCGATTCATGAGAAAGAAACTCTGTGTGCCACAAAAGGACTTAAGGTAACAAGAATTCTTTTAACAAACCTACAGAGACTAGGTTAATGCCTCTAGTTTGAAGTAAGAGTGAGACATAAGGCCCTGCAACCTCTCAGCCCCACCAGTGACCTCTACATCGGTCAGCCCCGGTCAGGGCGGGTGTCTGCTTACATCGTTTGGATTCATCTTTCAATTTACTGTCTATGACCACCCACGGGGTATGTTATATCAATGGAGCCTTCTTATGCTGTTTTGGAATTCTTCTTTCCCAGCAAGTTATGTCTGCTCTTTGCCAGTTTTCCTCACACTGGCCAACCCCAGCACAAGTGTTGACTGCTCACTAACATCTTCCACTCAACACGGGACAATGCTCAACAACTCAACATGAGATCAATGGCTCAACAACTCAACACGAGATCCATGGATCTACTGCTCAACTGCTCAGCACGGGATCAATGGCTGCTCAACACGAGATCAGTTGTGGAGTCAATGCCTGGAGTTTTCACCCCACTCTACAACCATCAGTCTGTTCGGATTGGATTCGTTTCTGGAGATTGGCTACACATGATTTATTTGAGTGGATCTATGTCTAGACTTTCATTTCGTGTGCCTTCTTCAGTGGAGGTATTTCACCTTTGGGAAATGTTTTCCTCTCGTTTTAATTTTGGCCCTGTGCAAGCGGCTGGAGCTGAACTCCTGGTGAGAGTAATTTTGTCTTTAATTTTTTTTGTTTTTCCTAACTTAAAGTTCTCCCACCGCTTGTGGCCGGTAAACCGTTGTGTGTCTGTTTTAAAATAGAGACACAAGTTGCTTGTTCTGCGTGCATCGCTTGTTCCCGTCACTCCCTTACCTTTGTCTTGGCATTGCCTTGACGTGCCTGGACCTTGCTGTGACGCCTTGTTTCTGTCTTCGAGGCGAGCTGTTGTGGGATGCTGTCCTGCACGGAGCCACTGTGAGCCACCCAGTGAGCGTTAACCTTGTGTACCGCCATTTTTCTTTCCTTGTCTCCACAGAAGCTTTCCAAACCGATGCAAGCGTGCAGCTGCAATCTCCATTCCCCATGAATTCCTGTGGGAAACGGGACACGATACCTTCGGTAAAGTCTTTGTTTCTAGTGGCATGACAGTTGTCATTTTTGTTTTGTTTTAGCGCCAAGCACCACTGTGCTTAAATTATACAAGAACGTTGTTTTTTTTTTATGCCGGCATGGACATCATCTATGGGGCAATCGGAGCGTGTTTTCTCTCCTGCTAACCTTCGGTGACAAGCACACCACATTGCTTGTTCATGTCATTGGAGTAAAGTGTGTTGTAGTTTATTACACGCACACATGTTATTCTATGATGTTTTCGTTGTTCAGTCTACAAAACATAATACCAGCTTATGGGTAATTACATATTAATTGGGGATCCCATCTATATCTTGAGTTTTGGCAGAACCTACGATGCTCATTTTAACGACACTCAATTTTATTTCTCTTACACGTAGGATTGTTAATAAGTTTTATTTTCACGTGTTTTCATTGTCTTAGCAGGGTTAGTCTGTAGGAAGGTGGAATCTGACTATATGGTTGCCCCCACTTTTTTCCTGGTGTTTTGCTGGTTTATGACTTAGTTGGACTGGGATCCTGCTATTCAGGGCCCCAGTCTATCTGCTTCCTCTCTAAATGGTTTCCATGTGCCTTAGGCACATCTCTGATTGGAATCTGAGTGCCCTTATAAGTCCCTAGTATATGGTATACTATGTACCCAGGGCATAGGTACCTCAGAGGCCTGCCAGGGGCTGCAGCATGTATTGTGCCACCCCTGGAAGGCCAGCCAAAAGGACACCACAGGTCTGCTACTGCAGCCTGGGTAAGGTGGTGCATGCACTCCTTACTGTGATATAGGCTACCTATATCACTACATACATACACACATATAAACCTATAAGTCACTCCTATGGCAGGCCTTATCAATCCTGAAGGCAGAGTGCGTGGTTCCTATGTGAGAGGGTGCCCCTGCATGAGCAGGGCCCCTCTGCAGCATTCAGATACCCTTTTCTGATGCTGTTTGTAGTGCAACCTGACCATATACTCTTAAGCGCATTATAACCTCGCGTTAAATGCAAACTTTGGGATGGCTGCACGGAAACATGTCGTGTTTGGTGTCAAACATCTTGGAATACTACCCCCCCGCCAGTTCTGGCGGCGGGGGTAGCATTCCACCCTTCTAGAGGGAGAGACATGTACACACCGGTATACCCGGTACTGACTTTCCAGAGCCCTGGCATCACAAAATGGATGCCGCTGCCACAGACACGAGTCTGGCCTCCTGCTGCTGACCGAAACTCCGGCAGGGGAGGCCTGGACAATAGGTTTCCTGTCCCAGGGAGGTGTAACCACCTCCCCAGACAGGATAGTGTGTATTGGGGCTGGGCGGGAGCACTCTCTGGTGCTTTGAAGTCCTGCACTGGGGGCACATTTGGTGTCCCTGTGCATACCCCAGTTCAAACCGGCTCAGGGGCTTCCAGCCCCTGCTCTGGCGCGAAACTGGACAAAGGGAAAGGGGTGTAACCACCCCTCTGCCCTGACCCTCCCATAGGTGGGGCCACAGAGTATGTCCAACCCCCTACCTTAGTATAAGTAGGGGACCCCAGTCCTTAGGACTTTAGATTTACCTGGACGAAACTCTGATACAGAATCCTGGACCTTCGACGCTCTACTTCAAGATTAGAGGACTGAAGAATCTCCCTTGGGGTCAAGGAGTGACTCCCTGCTTGGCAGGCACCAAAGAAGCAATTGTCCGGTCTGCATCGCTGAAGCTCCTGTCGGACGCCGAAGTCTTTGCATCACCAGAGGTGGATTTACAGACTTTCCCGAGGCTGCCCTGAGTCTCCAGCAAAGCTGAGGCCCGTAGCTGTCGTGGGTAATGTGGAACCATGACCCCTGGACACCAAATGCATTTGCAAGTGCATCCTCTTCTGGGTCTCCCACGAAGTCGTGCTTTGGGCTCCGAGTAGCTCCAGCCTCCAGCACCAACTGCACTGAAGATCACTGGCCTCCACTCCACGAGTGTCCTGTGAGCCAGTTCCACGTGCATCGACTTGAGGCTCCTTCGCGGTCGCTAGTCCGTTGGCTAGTAGGCCCTCCCGAAGGCCAATCTTTTTCTGCTTGGGCTCCCTGGTTGCTCCAGGTGTGCCCTGACTTACCCTTGCTGGGTGAGTCCCCCAGACCTTGCTGGTCTGCAACATCGTCCTTCTTCCATTTCCATGAGACTTGCCGTTGCCAAGGCTTGTTGGGTCCAATCCGGTCGCCGACACCCCTGTAATCGACAGACATTGTGGGACAGCTCGAATCCATCTCCTGGTTGTCGTCGACGCCTCCTGGACCTCGTGGCTGAAGAGTCAAGATGACCGTCAACCTACCTGAAGCACTCGACATCGGTGGGCATCTGCTCATCGCCTTCCTGGTCACTGGCTAGTGACCCAGACTCTGTCCCCTCTGCTTTCAGGTTCTTCAGATCTTTGATCCACCTTTGGATCCACCCGAACACTTTCGACTTGGCGCCAGCAGCACTTTGCAGCAGATCGCCATTGAAAGCGACGACGAAACCCGACTCCGAAAGACACCTATGCACCCGGCTCCCCTGGGTGAGGTAACTCGAGTACTCCGGTGCTCCCATGGGTATTGACACTAGAACAGCCTAGTTCTCAAAGAGTTTGCTCCAAGTACTCCTCTAAGTGTCCCTTTTCTTTTAAATTCTAATCGCGACTTTCCCCATAGAAGTTAACGGCGGTTCGCGGCTGTGTTTATACACTGCACGCGTCCCCCGTGGGTCCCCTGTGTCACTACCTTGGGTGGTTCCTTGTGGTCCAAGCACTTCTACAGGCTCTAGGCCTTGTGTCTAGCTCAGTCGTGGTTCTTATACCACTTTATTGGTATATGGTTTGGTACGCCCCTGGGGCTCAAACATGTATTTGTGCTATTACTGTAGATAACTAACTTATAATTTATGTACTTCGAACTCTAGCCTCATAAAGAGACTAGAGGGGTGTGTTTAGTAATAAATACATATATTTTGAATATATACCTGGTGTGGTCCTCTTTCATTTGGTCACTCAAGAGATTATAGACTGGTAAAACAAGCTGCTTTACATTCCTTCAAGACTTAGCCTGAAGGCTGCTCTCCATAGCTACCACTAGGATAGCTTTCATTAAAGGTTGTCTTTAACCTATCTCCAATAAGGGGTTGTTTGGACTGGTGCAAGGTGCCCACTATAATTAGTGGACAGCATATGCCAGGCCAACTTCTCACATTGGTGGCAGCGTGTGGGATTCCAGCTTGCTATTGTTTTACCAGATAATCTCAATTGAATTGATCAACTGAAAACCACTAAGGGTACCTAAGGTACATATAAATCAAGCTTAGTAATACAGTAAGTTCTACTGAACTTAGAGTTGTGTGTTAAGGGATAGCACACCCTTTCTACAACTCAAGAGAGTTTAGTAGGCCACACTAGAGTAGGTAGTGCATACACCACACCTCACTAGTAATGTCTTCAAAGCCAGGACCCAGTGAGTCCTTGCCAGAAGCCAGTGGGCTTCTTCCCTCCAAGTATGATAAACTCCCATTCTTGGAATTGAGAGCATTATGCAATACTAGGAAGTTGAAGGCAGGCAAAAGTGCTAGCACCCAACACCTCAGGGAGGTGTTACTAGCTGATGATCTCAGCAGGCCCCTAGGGTCTGAAGGGGTAGGCAAAGAGGGTGGGGCAGAAGATGAGGAAGGGGTCAGGGGTGAAGAAACCCAGGCCCCCTCTGAAACTGGCCAGGAAGGTGAAAATGACCTTGTCCTGGAAAACCCAATTCCTCCTGTGGAGGAGGAGGAGGGGGAGGATCAGACTGACCTCCCTTTGTCCCCCAGGAAGAGTTCTGAGTGTGCCCAGAAGGTCTAGGTCTCCTTCTCAGGAGTCTAACCACTCTGACACCTCAATAGGGACCTCTGTCTCCTCTCATAGGAGGGAATCCTCTCATGAGAGGAGAAAGAGACTGATTCAGTATGAGCAAACTCAGCTTGAACTCAGAAAACAGCAATTGGCTATAGACAGGGAGTCCCTAGATCTCTATAGAGAGAGACAAAAGTTGGGACTAGAGTCCCATGGTGGCAGCAGTTTCCCCAAAGATAGGGTAAGGTCTTATGACCATAGAAACCTGAGCAAGATTGTCCCTCCCTACCAGAGTGGGGATGACATCCACAAATGGATAACTGCTCTAGAGAGGGCCTGTAAAGTACAGAGGGTCCCTCAGGAGCAGTGGGCAGCAATCTTGTGGCTCTCCTTTGCAGACAAAGGTATAGATAAGCTCCTCACTGTTAGAGAGGAGGATGCTGACAATTACAAAGTCTTGAAGAGTGCTCTGATAGATGGGTTTGGCCTAACCACTGAACAGTATAGGTTGAAGTTCAGAGACACCCAAAAGGCTCAGACTTAAGACTGGGTTGATTTTGTAGATTGTGCTACTAAGGCTCTGGAAGGTTGGATACATGGCAACAAGGTGCATGACTTTTTAGGATTGTACAATTTGATTATGAGGGAGCAGATCCTTTATAATTGTCAAAACCAGCTTTTACACCAGTACCTGGTGGACTCTGATCTGACCTCTCCCCAAGAATTGGGAAAGAAGGCAGACAAATGGGTCAGAACCAGAGTAAAGACTAAGAATCAGGGTGGTGACCAGAAGAAAGATTCTACCAAGTCCCAAGAGAAAGGTGGGGATAAATCTAAGGATAAATCCACTACAGGGCCCCAAAAGTCCTCTTCTGGGGGTGGGTCCCAAACTCCTTCCTCTCCTGAAAAGAAACCATATTGCCATGTCTGTAAAAAGCCTGGACACTGGAAAACTGATCCCAGTTGCCCCAGGATTGGCAATAAAGAACATGTTCCTCCAACAACTACTACCACCCCTCCTGGTACTACCAGTAGTAATCCTCCAGTGGGAAGTAGTGCACCCAAAAAGTTAGGTGCTTTTGCAAGAGGAACATAGGTGGGCCCTAGTTTAGACAGGACCCCTCAACAGACTCCTCTGACTCTGATGGTGGTGTAGGATTTGCCACCTTTACCATGGGTCCCAATGCATTGGGCAGGTACAGACTGGAGCCAATAATTAATGGTCAGAAAGCTGTGGCATTTAGGGACACAGGGGCTAGTGTCACCATGGTGGCAGGGAAACTAGTCCCCCTCACCAGCTTTTACCTGAGTTTATATACCAGGTAACCAACATTGATGGTGTCAGAACAGATCACCCCATGGCCATAGTCAATCTCAGCTGGGAAGGGGTCACAGGCCCAAAAGAGTGGCAGTGTCCCCAACCTTGCCTGTAGATTGCCTGATGGGCAATGATCTGGAAATTTCAGCCTGGGCTGAAGTTGAACACCAAACCCATCTGAGAATGCTTGGCGTCCCTGTAAAGGTTAGTGGGGCTGTGATGGCCACAGCCCAAGCCCAGGGAAACTTTGGAGAGATGGAGCCTGGAAGAATGGCCCACTCTCCCCAAAAGAGAGCACAAGGGTTGAAGAAAAGTCTTCTTCCCTCCAGACAGTAGGTAAGGGTCAGCCTCCTCAGGGAACTGACCCTACCCCTAGTGAAGGAACTGCCCCAGAGGTAGTCAGGCCTGGCCTGGCCCCACCCCTGATGGCAGAGGTCCCTTCCAAGGTGGTACCCAGTCTGGAGCAGGTAACCTGCCCCTCTCTACCCTGCCTCAGTCAGCCCAGGGCTGCAGAGGTCAGGAGGTCAGTGGACCCCCAGGGGCCCCTGTCCAGAGGAACCCCCATCAGCAGATTAGGGGCACCCAGACTAGTAGCCCTAGCCAGGTGAAAATTCCTCAACACACTGAGGGATCCCCCATACATTTGTGTAGGGACCTCCCCCAGAAGGACTCTGTTAGGCAAGGGCAAACCTGGGACCAAAAGGTTCCAAACCTGCCATGTCCCTCCAGTGGTCCATCCAAAGGGACCCAACCCCAGCTGTAGCCAGCCAAAGGTTGACCCTTAGAGCAAAGTGCAACTCAGTCATGGAAAGACAGGCATACATGGTGACCAGTGATCTGAGGAAGCTGAGACCAACCTTCCTAGGGCCTCACTTCCCTACTCAGACACCTCACCAGCCTTGTACTTTACCAAAGCACACCACAGGTAGTAATTCCCCATGGTGGAGACCCTCTCATACCCTTAGGGTGAGGGATGGCTTAGTGGACCATAAGATAGGGGGCAACCATGCTAGTGCAGGTGCTTCCTTATATGGCCACTTAGTCAATAAAGGCTCAACTGGCCAAGGTTAGCCTTATCTCCTTTCATTTGGGGGGTTATGTAGGAAGGTGGAATCTGACTATATGGTTGCCCCCACTTTTTCCTGGTGTTTTGCTGGTTTATGACTTAGTTGGACTGGGATCCTGCTATTCAGGGCCCCAGTCTATCTGCTTCCTCTCTGAATGGTTTCCATGTGCCTTAGGCCCATCTCTGATTGGAATCTGGAGTGCCCTTATAAGTCCCTAGTATATGGTATACTATGTACCCAGGGCATAGGTACCTCAGAGGCCTGCCAGGGGCTGAAGCATGTATTGTGCCACCCCTGAAAGGCCAGCCAAAAGGACACCACAGGTCTGCTACTGCAGCCTGGGTAAGGTGGTGCATGCACCCCTTACTGTGATATAGGCTACCTATATCACTACATACATACACACATATAAACCTATAAGTCACTCCTATGGCAGGCCTTATCAATCCTGAAGGCAGAGTGCGTGGTTCCTATGTGAGAGGGTGCCCCTGCATGAGCAGGGCCCCTCTGCAGCGTTCGGAGACCCTTCTCTGATGCTGTTTGTAGTGCAGCCTGACCATATACTCTTAAGCGCATTATAACCTCGCGTTAAATGCTAACTTTGGGATGGCTGCACGGAAACATGTCGTGTTTGGTGTCAAACATCTTGGAATACTACCCCCCACCAGTTCTGGCAGCGAGGGTAGCATTCCACCCTTCTAGAGGGAGAGACATGTACACACCGGTATACCCGGTACTGACTTTCCAGAGCCCTGGCATCACAAAATGGATGCCGCTGCCACAGACACGAGTCTGGCCTTCTGCTGCTGACCGAAACTCCGGCAGGGGAGGCCTGGACAATAGGTTTCCTGTCCCAGGGAGGTGTAACCACCTCCCCAGACAGGATAGTGTGTATTGGGGCTGGGCGGGAGCACTCTCTGGTGCTTTGAAGTCCTGCACTGGGGGCACATTTGGTGTCCCTGTGCATACCCCAGTTCAAACCGGCTCAGGGGCTTCCAGCCCCTGCTCTGGCACGAAACTGGACAAAGGGAAAGGGTGTAACCACCCCTCTGCCCTGACCCTCCCATAGGTGGGGCCACAGAGTATGTCCAACCCCTACCTTAGTATAAGTAGGGGACCCCAGTCCTTAGGACTTTAGATTTACCTGGACAAAACTCTGATACAGAATCCTGGACCTTCGATGCTCTACTTTAAGATTAGAGGACGGAAGAATCTCCCTTGGGGTCAAGGAGTGACTCCCCTGCTTGGCAGGCACCAAAGAAGCAATTGTCCGGTCTGCATCGCTGAAGCTCCCGTCGGACACCGAAGTCTTTGCATCACCAAAGGTGAATTTCTAGACTTCTCCGAGGCTGCCCTGAGTCCCCAGCAAAGCTGAGGCCCATAGCTGTCATGGGTAACGTGGAACCGTGACCCCTGGACACCAAACGCATTTGCAAGTGCATCCTCTTATGGGTCTTCCACGAAGTCGTGCTTTGGGCTCCGAGTAGCCCCAGCCTCCAGCACCAACTGCACCGAAGATCACTGGCCTCCACTCCACGAGTGTCCTGTGAGCCAGTTCCACGTGCATCGACTCAAGGCTCCTTTGCGGTCGCTAGTCCGTTGGCTAGTAGGCCCTCCTGAAGGCCAATCTTTTTCTGCTTGGGCTCCCTCGTTGATCCAAGTGTGCCCTGACTTACCCTCGCTGGGTGAGTCCCCCAGACCTTGCTGGTCTGCAACATCGTCCTTCTTCCATTTCCACGAGACTTGCCGTTGCCAAGGCTTGTTGGGTCTAATCCGGTCGCCGACACCCCTGCAATCGACAGACGTTGTGGGACAGCTCGAATCCAGCTCCTGATTATCGTCGACACCTCCTGGACCTTGTGGCTGAAGAGTCAAGACGACTGTCAACCTACCTGAAGCACTCGACATCGGTGGGCATCTGCTCATCGCCTTCCTGGTCACTGGCAGACTCTGTCCCCTCTGCTTTCAGGTTCTTCAGATCTTCGATCCACCTTTGGATCCACCCGAACACTTTCGACTTGGCCGCCAGCAGCACTTTGCAGCAGATCGCCATTGAAAGCGACGACGAAACCCGACCCCGAAAGACACCTATGCACCCGGCTCCCCTGGGTGAGGTAACTCGAGTACTCCGGTGCTCCCGTGGGTATTGACACTAGAACAGCCTAGTTCTCAAAGGGTTTGCTCCAAGTCCTCCTCTAAGTGTCCCTTTTCTTTTAAATTCTAATCGCGACTTTCCCCATAGAAGTTAACGGCGGTTCGCGGCTGTGTTCATACACTGCACGCGTCCCCCGTGGGTCCCCTGTGTCACTACCTTGGGTGGTTCCTTGTGGTCCAAGCACTTCTACAGGCTCTAGGCCTTGTGTCTAGCTCAGTCGTGGTTCTTATACCACTTTATTGGTATATGGTTTGGTACGCCCCTGGGGCTCAAACGTGTATTTGTGCTATTACTGTAGATAACTAACTTATAATTTATGTATTTCGAACTCTAGCCTCATAAAGAGACTAGAGGGGTGTGTTTAGTAATAAATATATGTATTTTGAATATATACCTGGTGTGGTCCTTTTTCATTTGGTCACTCAAGAGATTATAGACTGGTAAAACAAGCTGCTTTACATTCCTAAAAGACTTAGCCTGAAGGCTGCTCTCCATAGCTACCACTAGGATAGCTTTCAATAAAGGTTGTCTTTAACCTATCTCCAATAAGGGGTTGTTTGGACTGGTGCAAGGTGCCCACTATAATTAGTGGACAGCATATGCCAGGCCAACTTCTCACATAGTCCCATTTGTATGATTCTCATTTACCCTTCCATGAGGGGTGGTTTTAGGGGTGTTCCCCCTTTATCACTGTTGATGGATGTTAGTCCCATTCAACGTAGTTTTCACAGTTAATGGGTTTTTAGTTTTAGTCCCATTTAACACTGTTCTCACAGTTAATGGGTTTTAGTCCCATTCAACACAGTTTTAACAGTTAATGGGTTTTAGTCCCATTTCAACACAGTCAGTCTTTTCCTTTACTGGAGGGTAGTTTCATGGGGTATATCCCCTTACACAGTTTTAACCACCACATAAGGGTACAAGTCCCATTTTTTAATATTTCTAATGGGTACTAGTCCCATGTTTTATATTGCTAATGGGTACTTCTTTTCTGTTGCTCTGTTTACGTTTCTAACCCCACGTTGGTTTCTAATTGGTTTTAGTCCCATGTGTGTCTTTGTTTTTTATCCATACTGTGGTACATGCTTACATTTGTTTGCTAACGGTGTTTAAATCGTACTGTGCTTCACGTTTGTTGTACAGTATATCATTTTCACCTTGTGCCTCACTCGTGGTTGTCTGCCCCTAGGCCTCTTTGGCTGGATGGTTAGCAGTAGACATTATTTTTCTTTCTTTCCCCTCACTATTTTCTTTGGTTGATGTTGGGTGTAAATGTTCCATTTTGTTTCTGGTCCATTTATTCACTTGTATTTTGGGGAAAGTCAGTTCGGGTGTCCTTAACCCATTTCTACTGTTTCTTTAAATAATTTATAGGAGGATGATGGGTGGGTGATATATTATGTATATTTGTCTATGCATCTCCTCTACATTGTTTATTCCTCTTTCATGTACTTCTTGTACATCTCTTGTATATTTTCTCTGAATTTTCTTTCCATTTCTCTTGTCCTTACTTTTGCATATCTCCTGTGTATTTTCTTTCATACTCACAGTGGTTTTTTCTGGGTTTCTATGCTATTATCCTTTCACGTTTGGGTTTACTTTCCTCTTGCCTTTTCTCTACTGTTGTTCATTTCTATTGCTTGGGTTCCCTTTGTTTGAACCTTTTTTTATTTGTGGTTTCTATGTTTGTGTTGTAGAAGAAAGGAGGATATGTAGTAATCTGTATTATATTTATTTGGTTACTATCTCCCAAGCTGCTGAGCCAGTGTGAATGTGATGCATGGAATGTTGGTGTGATGGTCTTGAATGGAATGTTGGGGTGCCTGGATGCTTGAGTGTGACAGTTGGAGTATGGGCTAAGCAGCAGGCAGACTGCTCCTGGTGGGACTGTATCTCTACAACTCAACTATCTGCAACTGAACCTAATAAATCTACTTAAAACTACATTCCGGCTACGGACATCATTACTACACAGTAGGACTTCTGTCTTTCCCGAGTTCAACTTGAGGCAGTTGCTGGACATCCACTTTCCAATTTCATGCATACAATCATGGAATCTGGAAGCTGTGCCATTTGGACTACTAGCCAGTGATGCCACAATTTGTGTGTTGTCAGCATATGACACCACTGTGAAGCCAAAGGACTTTATAAGGGTACCAAGAGGTGTGACATAAAGATTAAAAAGTGTTGGGCATAGCAAAGAACCCTGAGGTACCCCGCACGGAAGAGAGAAGGGAATAGACCTAAAGCCATCTAGCTCCACCAGCTGCTCTCTATCTGAGAGAAAAGATTTAAGAAGTTTAGGGGCCTTGCCCCTAATGCCCAAGGCGAAGAGATGGTCAATAAGAAGACCATGATTGACCGTGTCGAACACTGCGGAGACGTTTAGCAAGATGAGAGTGGTCTTCCTGCCCCTATGCAATATATGCCTGACCTCCTCAGAAATGGTAATCAGAGTCAACTCTGTACTGTGCTGGCTTCTAAAACCATACTGTGTAACATCTAGGAGTTGGTTGTTCTTGATGAACAATGAGAGTTCGATATTCATTGCTTTCGCTCCAATTTTTTCAGGAAGAGGGAGCAGAGGAATCGGTCTATAATTGTTAGGGTCTTTGCTGTCCAGGTTGGCTTTCTTCAGCAAGGGGAGAATGGAGGCCCTCTTCCACTCTTTGGGAAAGTATCCTTCCGAGAACATCTTATTAAAGATGCCTCTTAGATAATTAGCCGTGATAGCAGGCACTAAGTGAAGAAACTATGGGGGGCAGGGATCCTAAGGTGACCCTGACCTTTTTTGACATAGAAGGGTCTGAACTATAGATTCTGTGAGGGGGTTAAAAGCTTCTAAGATGGTGGTATTGTCTGCTAGTTCATCCATGGAGTTGATCCCCTCCAAAGTAGGAGAGGTTGTCCCCACCGTGGACGTCCTCTCTGCAGGATGGGAGGAGGCGAATGAGTTATAGACTGCTTTAACTTTGGTCGGAAAGAAATCTGCTAATGAATTACAAAATTCTTGATAAACTTCTGTGTTTTTAGGTTCAGATAGCTTGCTCAGCTTTTTTACTGTTGCAAAGAGTTATTTAGGGATATTGAGAGAGGCCTTAATTTTGGCCGTAAAGTAACAGGTTTTAGCTATGGTGACCTTCCTTTACAGTCCTGAATAGACTTTTTATATAGGAAATTTTGTCATCTGGGTCATACTGAGTCCGCTATTACCTTTCACGCCTACAGCAAACTTGTTTGTGGGTTCTAATATTGTCATCAAACCAGGGCTCAGACGGAAAGTCATTTTATTATTGATGGCTTTAATGGGAGCCAGCAGGTTCAAATTGGTGGTAATCCATTTTGTGATAAATATTTGTGGCCTCATCAAGGTCGACAGAGATTTCAGGTTTTGAATGAATCAAGTGTGCACTGAAAGTCTCTGGGGTGATTTTATGCCATGGGCATCCTAGAGTTTTGGCAGTTGAGAGCGATCGATATCGCCTTGGGTTTCCAAAGTGATGTGAAACATGACCACAAAATGATCAGACAAAACAAGCAGAAGAATGGATGAGACTCTGAGATGGGGATTGTCATAAAAGATGCCATCTAGAGAATGGCTAGCGATATGTGTGGGAACTTTAACTACCTGCGCAATACACGCGCTTTCCTGAAGGCCCGTGAAAAGAATAGTGTCTCTGTCTAAAGTATTTTCCAAGTGAATGTTAAAATCCCCTAAGATGGTAAAGTCAGAGAAATGAACTTTAATATGCATCAGCTGACTGCTGTTGTTCAGAAAGGCCACTCTGGGGCCTGGAGGCCTATAAATGAAAGCCCCATTGAAAGAGTAATTGTTAGTCAGAGATATTTTAAAAGCTAGTGCTTCACAATCTGATATAGCCCTTAAAGGCCCAAAGGATGCTTTAAAATGACCCCGATAAACGATCGCTATCCTCCACCCCTTTTTCTTAAGTGATCTAACCTAGAAATGGCAAACCCAGGGGGAGAGGCCATAATGAGGTCTGGGGCCGACGCAGAGTCTGCCCAGGTCTCTGTGATAAACGCCAGGTCCAGTGATTGAGACTCTAGAAAATTGGCAAAAGCTAAAGCATTTTTTATGAGCGATCTGGCATTTATAAGTGTCGCTTTAAAGGTACTGGGCACAGTAGTTGAAGTTGGTGAGCATGGTGGAGACTTGACCTTATATTTTAATATTGTTTAGAGTAAGCTGACAGTGTGGGCAGGTTCTGAGATTTAAAGGATCTGGCATGTATGTGTCGCTTTAAAGGTACTGGGCACAATAGTTGAAGTTGTGGTATGAGGCATGGCGGAGATTAAACCCTGTATTTTAATATTGTTTAGAGTAGGCTGACAGTGTGGGCAGGTTCTGAGATTTAAAGGATGAAGTGGTCCCAGCATAGGTCATAGGCACTACTTACCGTTATCCCTAAGACAGAGCAGTTCATCTGGTGAGTAACAGAGAGGAGTTACCTGTTGTGGGGGAGAACTGACAGGGTGGCTTGCGCTGAGCGTGGTCCGAGTGCGGACGGGTGCAGATGGGCTTGCCTTTGGTGCACAAGCGGCGCACCCGCTGCGCACGTCTGCGCTCCCAGTGCATTTAAATATCCCTCCATTCTAGCATGACAAAATTAGGGTGTGTGGCAAAGTTCTGACGCTGATGGCGTGTGGTTGGAAAACAGTTGGGCAAAAGACGACACAACCTAGGGTCCAGTAACCCCCCTTACCTTAACCACGCTCCCCTGTTAAGGTAAGTTACTGGTAAATTAAGACAAACAACATTTCAATGTGAGAAAATAAAAGCATACAATCAATAAAAAGGGTGTTAGTACCCACTAAAAGATGGCACCGGTCCTACAGGAGCCAGAAACCTCCTGAAAAGGGCAACAATGTGCCTAAAAGGAAAAAATATGAGCAATTCACAGCTTGAGGTTCAGGAGTAGGCAAACAATAACTCTTAATCAGAGCAGCGTGGACGCGCTCCCAGTGCATTTAAATATCCCTCCATTCTAGCGTGAGGAAATGAGGGAGCATGGTAGAGTTCCGACGCTGATGGTATATGGCCGGAAAACAGTTGAGCAAAAGTAGACGCAACCCAGGGTTGAGCAACCCCCCTTACCTTAACCAGACGCCCCTGTTAAGGTAAGTTACTGGTAAATTAAAGCAAACTAAATTAAATGTGAGAAAGTAAAAGCATACAATCAATAAAAAGGGTATTAATACCCACTAAAAGATGGTGCCCAGTCCTACAGGAGCCAGGCACCTCCTAAAAAGGGCACCAAGGAAAAAATATGGGCAATTCACAGCATGAGGCTCAGGAGTAGGCAAACAATACCTCTTAATCGGAGTACCAGCATTTCGTGGTGATGTTGGCTAAGGCTGGAGGGTCTACATTTGCCCAGATTTGTTCTTGGTATGAGTCTCACTTGTCATTATGTATCTCTAATAATGGTTCTTGAGGATTGTGAACGTGGCTGATGTGGGCTTAGGAAGTTGGTGCTGAAGTGCCACAGGAGTTTACATTAATTTTCACATATTTGGTTGGGTTTTAAATTGAATAACCTATTTCATTTATTTATTTTATTTGAAAGTTTTATATAGCCCGAGCATGATTCTTGTGGTTTTCAGAGCACTTTACTATTGTTCAGAGAACAGAGGCAAATAACATCAGTGATATCAAAGTCGACATAACTACAGGATAAGGAAGCACCCAGTTAAGGGAGGGTACAACACTAAGAGGGTCATTACGATGGCGGACGGAAAAACACCTGACCGCCATGGTAGCGGAAAATCACCGTCCGCAGGTACCGCAGAAACCCCGCCGACCCTATTAGGATCAACCGCCAAAATATTCCATCCGCGGCGGTAGGAGGCATCCAAAACCGCCCGAAGAGGGCAGAGAAAGTGAAAATGCAACCGCGACGGGCGGTAACATAGCGGAAACACAACAACCCGCCGCCAGACACGCGGAGTGACCGCCAATGCGATTATGATATCCCCGATGCCACAGTGGTACGTTCTGCTATCTCCGTCCGCTGCGGTTGCTAACAGTAATGAATGTGAGATACGGCGGAAGCCCTGCAGCATAGCCATCGCTGCGGATGCTCCGCGAATAAAATGGCGGTCAAGTAAAAAAAACAACAATAAGGTCAGCAAATGCAGGCAAGCAACTAGCCCTGCCACCCCATTAACTTGAAACATCCCAATGACACACCCCCATGGCAAAGTTAAATATACAGATCACAGGACAACCCACACAGCACACCTGACTGCATTACACCATCTTGACACACCCACATAGCTGAGCATAAAACCAGCCCCTTCCCTGACCACAATCCTTTGCACTACTCCAACCCTGAAGGAACACAACCCTGCAGCACATTGGATAGGCAAAACACCACACATCTCACCAGCACAACAACACACACACACACACCACCTACACCACCCTCACAACTGCACCCCAAAACATCAGCACAGCACACACCATGGCACAACACAAAATGCCAAAATTTACTGACACTGAGTTGACAGTAATGGTAGATGAGATAATCAGAGTAGAACCACAACTCTTTGGCAACATGGTCCAACAGACACCATTAGCCACAAGAACAACCATGTGGGCAAGGATAGTGGGCAAGGTCAATGCAGTAGGGAATGTGCCCCGCAACAAGAATGAAATCATGAGGCGGTGGCATGACCTGAAGAGTGTTGTCAAGAAGAGGAGGGCTAAGAACCGTGAGCTGGCTGAGGCGACTGGTGGAGGCCCTCCCAGCCCCCAAAACCGTTCACTGCGTGGGAGGAGAAGGTGCTTGCCATACTGCATCCAGAGAGTCTTGAAGGAATACCTGGGGGAGTGGAGGCTGGTAAGTACCAACTAATGTATACCATAAAACTGCCATGTACTGTCTTGAACAACTACAAAGATACATCCCTGAGGCACAAGTACACACATCTGCACCCCAAAAACACACACAGGTCACACTCATTTTACATCCACACCACCTCAAACATCACAAAGGTAGACCACATCTACTGTGTTGTATGTGCCCAGGCAAACAGCACTACAACTCCCACCAGGCCCCCTGTCCCACAGCTGAGCAGGATGGACTACTCCCCCCACCCACAACCATGTGGCAGTCATTGTGTGCCTCACCCTCACCTAACAGGTAGGTAGCCATCTTGACAGGGAGGTGTCTTTGGAATAGGGAGGCCAGCACTACAACTCCCACCAGGCCCCCTTGGCCCACAGCTCAGCAGGATGGACTACTCCCCCCACCCACAACCATGTGGCAGTCATTGTGTGCCTCACCCTCACCTAACAGGTAGGTAGCCATCTTGACAGGGAGGTGTCTGTGGAATAGGGAGGCCAGCATTACAACTCCCACCTGGCCCCCTGTCCCACAGCTCAGCAGGATGGACTACTCCCCCCACCCACAACCATGTGGCAGTCATTGTGTGCCTCACCCTCACCTAACAGATAGGTAGCCATCTTGACAGGGAGGTGTCTGTGGAATAGGGAGGCCAGCACTACAACTCCCACCAGGCCCCTGTCCCACAGCTGAGCAGGATGGACTACTCCCCCCACCCACAACCATGTGGCAGTCATTGTGTGCCTCACCCTCACCTAACAGGTAGGTAGCCATATTGACAGGGAGGTGTCTGAGGAATAGGGAGGCCAGCACTACAACTCCCACCAGGCCCCCTGTCCCACAGCTGAGCAGGATGGACTACTCCCCCCACCCACAACCATGTGGCAGTCATTGTGTGCCTCACCCTCACCTAACAGATAGGTAGCCATCTTGACAGGGAGGTGTCTGTGGAATAGGGAGGCCAGCACTACAACTCCCACCAGGCACACCCTGCCCCATCCCTCAGCATGAAGGAGCACTCCCTCCCACCCAGAAGCATGCCTCAGCAATTGTGTGCTTCACCCTCACCTAACAGGTAGGTAGCCATCTTGACAGGGAGGTGTCTGTGGAAAAGGGAGGCCAGCACTACAACTCCCACCAGGCCCCCTTGGCCCACAGCTGAGCAGGATGGACTACTCCCCCCACCCACAATCATGTGGCAGTCATTGTGTGCCTCACCCTCACCTAACAGGTAGGTAGCCATCTTGACAGGGAGGTGTCTGTGGAATAGGGAGGCCAGCACTACAACTCCCACCAGTCCCCCTGTCCCACAGCTCAGCAGGATGGACTACTCCCCCCACCCACAACCATGTGGCAGTCATTGTGTGCCTCACCCTCACCTAACAGGTAGGTAGCCATCTTGACAGGGAGGTGTCTGTGGAATAGGGAGGCCAGCACTACAACTCCCACCAGGCCCCCTGTCCCACAGCTGAGCAGGATGGACTACTCCCCCCACCCACAACCATGTGGAAGTCATTGTGTGCCTCACCCTCACCTAACAGGTAGGTAGCCATCTTGACAGGTAGGTGTCTGTGGAATAGGGAGGCCAGCACTACAAATCCCACCAGGCCCCCTGTCCCACAGCTGAGCAGGATAGACTACTCCCCCCACCCACAACCATGTGGCAGTCATTGTGTGCCTCACTCTCACCTAACAGGTAGGTAGCCATCTTGACAGGGAGGTGTCTGTGGAATAGGGAGGCCAGCACTACAACTCCCACCAGGCCCCCTTGGCCCACAGCTCAGCAGGATGGACTACTCCCCCAACCCACAACCATGTGGCAGTCATTGTGTGCCTCACCCTCACCTAACAGGTAGGTAGCCATCTTGACAGGGAGGTGTCTGTGGAATAGGGAGGCCAGCACTACAACTCCCACCAGGCCCCCTTGGCCCACAGCTCAGCAGGATTGACTACTCCCCCCACCCACAACCATGTGGGAGTCATTGTGTGCCTCACCCTCACCTAACAGGTAGGTAGCCATCTTGACAGGGAGGTGTCTGTGGAATAGGGAGGCCAGCACTACAACTCCCAACAGGCCCCCTTGGCCCACAGCTCAGCAGGATGGACTACTCCCCCCACCCACAACCATGTGGCAGTCATTGTGTACCTCACCCTCACCTAACAGGTAGGTAGCCATCTTGACAGGGAGGTGTCTGTGGAATAGGGAGGCCAGCACTACAACTCCCACCAGGCCCCCTGTCCCACAGCTGAGCAGGATGGACTACTCCCCCCACCCACAACCATGTGGCAGTCATTGTGTGCCTCACCCTCACCTAACAGGTAGGTAGCCATCTTGACAGGGAGGTGTCTGTGGAATAGGGAGGCCAGCACTACAACTCCCACCAGGCCCCCTTGGCCCACAGCTCAGCAGGATGGACTACTCCCCCACCCACAACCATGTGGCAGTCATTGTGTGCCTCACCCTCACCTAACTGGTAGGTAGCCATCTTGACAGGGAGGTGTCTGTGGAATAGGGAGGCCAGCACTACAACTCCCACCAGGCCCCCTATCCCACAGCTGAGCAGGATGGACTACTCCCCCCACCCACAACCATGTGGCAGTCATTGTGTGCCTCACCCTCACCTAACAGGTAGGTAGCCATCTTGACAGGGAGGTGTCTGTGGAATAGGGAGGCCAGCACTACAACTCCCACCAGGCACACCCTGCCCCATCCCTCAGCATGAAGGAGCACTCCCTCCCACCCAGAAGCATGCCTCAGCAATTGTGTGCTTCACCCTCACCTAACAGGTAGGTAGCCATCTTGACAGGGAGGTGTCTGTGGAATAGGGAGGCCAGCACTACAATTCCCACCAGGCCCCCTTGGCCCACAGCTCAGCAGGATGGTCTACTCCCCCCACCCACAACCACGTGGCAGTCATTGTGTGCCTCAACCTCACCTAACAGGTAGGTAGCCATCTTGACAGGGAGGTGTCTGTGAAATAGGGAGGCCAGCACTACAACTCCCACCAGGCCCCCTGTCCCACAGCTGAGCAGGATGGACTACTCCCCCACCCACAACCATGTGGCAGTCATTGTGTGCCTCACCCGCACCTAACAGGTAGGTAGCCATCTTGACAGGGAGGTGTCTGTGGAATAGGGAGGCCAGCACTACAACTCCCACCAGGCACACCCTGCCCCATCCCTCAGCATGAAGGAGCACTCCCTCCCACCCAGAAGCATGCCTCAGCAATTGTGTGCTTCACCCTCACCTAATAGGTAGGTAGCCATCTTGACAGGGAGGTGTCTGTGGAATAGGGAGGCCAGCACTACAACTCCCACCAGGCCCCCTTGGCCCACAGCTCAGCAGGATGGACTACTCCCCCACCCACAACCATGTGGCAGTCATTGTGTGCCTCACCCTCACCTAACAGGTAGGTAGCCATCTTGACAGGGAGGTGTCTGTGGAATAGGGAGGCCAGCACTACAACTCCCACCAGGCCCCCTGTCCCACAGCTGAGCAGGATGGACAACTCCCCCCACCCACAACCATGTGGCAGTCATTGTGTGCGTCACCCTCACCTAACAGGTAGGTAGCCATCTTGACAGGGAGGTGTCTGTGGAATAGGGAGGCCAGCACTACAACTCCCACCAGGCCCCCTTGGCCCACAGCTCAGCAGGATGGACTACTCCCCCCCCTCACAACCATTTGGCAGTCATTGTGTGCCTCACCCTCACCTAACAGGTAGGTAACCATCTTCACAGGGAGGTGTCTGTGGAATAGGGAGGCCAGCACTACAACTCCCACCAGGCCCCCTGTCTCACAGCTGAGCAGGATGGACTACTCCCCCCACCCACAACCATGTGGCAGTTATTGTGTGCCTCACCCTCACCTAACAGGTAGGTAGCCATCTTGACAGGGAGGTGTCTGTGGAATAGGGAGGCCAGCACTACAACTCCCACCAGGCCCCCTTGGCCCACAGCTCAGCAGGATGGACTACTCCCCCCCCACAACCATGTGGCAGTCATTCTGTGCCTCACCCTCACCTAACAGGTAGGTAGCCATCTTGACAGGGAGGTGTCTGTGGAATAGGGAGGCCAGCACTACAACTCCCACCAGGCACACCCTGCCCCATCCCTCAGACAGCGATGCATATGTAACTGTGACAGAAACAGAACTGTGACTCAACTAAACCCATGTGTAAGCAAATCAGGGACCAAATATGCCCTGCACAGAATGACATGTGCAAATTCCATGGCTGCTGAGCATGAAGGACCCTAGTAAAAATAAAAACGCATGGTCTGTCGAGCAAATAAATACAAGCACAGAACATTACAAAGGTATGCATGAGATAACAATGTGACAATGTCTAATACATGTGCATATGTAACATCTGTCGGGAAGAGTAATCATCTTCGATGCATCACATCAAGTTGCATGGCGACCAGTTGTCAGATGACAACTCATCAGTCCCATACAAAGAGTGTCAAGTTGGCCATGGCATCCAATGACTTGTCACACCATGGAACAAGATGTATGTACCTCCACATCATGTCATGGCGAACAACACTGTGCAGACATTCTACTCATGAAATACGTAACTGTGTGTTGCATAACATGTAAATAAGAGACATCAAACACAGCAAGCCATATGGCTGTAAGTCAATGACCATGTACCCTCTGTTCCACAGGTGACCAACAACTGACTGCAGAGGACAACAACCTCAACTTGCAGAGCCAGTCTCCTCCCTCGGAACATGGACACTCGGATGCGGAGTCCCTGGATTCTTTGGACGAGGAGCTCCAAGCCGGCCCATCTGGTGTGCCAGGGCGCAACCGGTCACATGACCCCACTGCCCCCCCACCATCAGCAACACCAACAACGCTGACCCCTGCTGGAACGACCTGTGCCGCCACCACCACCACCACCACTACCACCTTTGCCTGCAACATCCGCCCAGCCACAGAGGATGCCCAGCCCACACCAACAACTGTGGAGGGCAGGCGTGTGGCCAGAGTGGTGAGGCAACAGGCCAGTGATAGCAGGGCAGGTGGGAGGACAAGTGGGACTCCAACAACACCGGACACTGTGACCGAAGCCCTGGCTAACATCACCAGAGTCGTGGGGGCCTATGAACAAACACAGCCACAAATGGGCCAGCCCCACAAAGATGCCCTGGAGCTCCAACGTCTGCTGAGGTCCATGGACAACCGTATGGGACAAATTGTGGACCTCATGGGCCAGTTAGTGGCGGTACTAAGGGATAGGCCAGTGCCACATCACACACCTCCACCTCCCCCCGTTGTCCCGCAGGATGACAGTTCATCATCCACCCCTTCGGGCACGAAGAGGGGTGACTCCTCAGACCCCACTGGCCCAACAGACGATGCCCCCCCTGCCAAAAGAAGGAGGGGCCGTCCAAAGAAAAACTTGGGACTCACCCGTGGCAAAGCACCTGCCAAACGCCAGTCAAGGAGCCAGCCATGATGGCAACACTCTTCACCCTGCCATTGACTTTGAACACTGTCCTTACCCACACTGCCATGGCAATGACATCCGTCTGTTGGACTGTGTCGCCACATCACTGTGGTGCCTACCTGATTGTCTCATCTACCATCACTGCCAACTCCTAGATTCACCATTCACACTCATGTAAATATCCACTTACCTCTCACATATACCCATTGACAATAAACAACAATAACGCACCAATGGATTTGAGTCTGCTCCATCTTTATCACTGTATGTGCAATGTTTACCATGGTTACAATGTCACAGTAGCATGGAACCTCTGTAGGCAAGGAGAGGCAGAAGGGACCTAGCAAAAGACAACAGAACAAAAGTCACTAGTCAGGTTGTGGCATCACAGCCATCACACAACACATGTCCTCAACGTACAACAACATGCACACATTACAATGTGCAACTGTACCAACATAGACATCCTGTAGCTGTGCCAAACTACCCTGTATCCAACACATAGGCAGCCAGCACTGAGTCAACAACAGGATGCACTCACAAAGATCACATAGACCTCCACCCAAACAACTACATCAACAGACAATGGACCAGTTGTACATCGTCACCCACCTTCAAGTGAAGTAGCGGTTGATGAGCTGCTGACGCTGGTCGACACCTTCCTCCTCACCACTATCCTCGTCACTGGACATTTGTGGGTTCGCAGGTGGGGGCCTCGGCTGGTCATCATCGTCCAGGATCAGGGGTATTTGTTTCCGTAAGGCCAGGTTGTGCAACATGCAGCATGCAACCACTATCTGACACACCTTTTTGGGGAGTACATGAGTGCCCCTCCGGTCCGGTCCAGGCACCGAAATCTCGATTTGAGGAGACCAAAGGTTCGCTCCACCACCCGACGTGTTCTACCATGGGCATTGTTGTAGCGGACGTCAGACGGTGTCCTAGGATTGCGTAGTGGGCTCAGCAACCACGGTCTGTTTGGATATGCAGAATCACCTAGGTGTGAAATAAACATAACGATTCAGTAATACTACTGTGGCAGAGGACAGCTTGGCACACACAGCACACAACTTGACTCTGCCTACTCACCCACAATCTATGCCCGCTCCGGAAGTAGATTGGCCATCAGCTGGGGCACAATGCTGTTGTGCAGGATATATGAATCATGCGCAGAGCCCGGAAACTTGGCACATACATGCGATATGATCATATCGGCCTGGCACACCACCTGCACATTTATGGAATGGGAATGTTTGTGATTCCGATAGATGTGTTCCCGTGCCTGTGGTGGAACCAGGCCAACATGTGTGCAGTCAATTGCACCTACAACATTCGGGATGTGGCCAAGGGCATAAAAATCCGCCTTTACATCCGCCAAAGCCGCACGCCTTGGAAAACTGATGTATTGGTCCTTGTATCGAATCATGGCCAACAGGAAATCCCTTAGCACCATGCTGAAGGTGGGCTGAGACATCCCCCTGCAATGCCCACTGTCTCCTGGAATGACCCACTAGCCAGGAAATGCAGTGCCGCCATCACCTTTGTTGTGGTCGTCAATGCTGTTGGGTATGTCCTGCCAGCCCGCAGGTGAGGATCCAACATGGCACACAGGTCTTGGATGTTCGTGCGGTCCAGACGGAATCTGCGTATCACGTCATCATCCTCTATGTTAGCCAGCAGGGTGACAGGACGATACACATTAGGTCGCCTCCTAGGTGAGATGAAAGGGGACACGTCATTGCAACAGACCATGAGATGTGCACAACTCTGTACCTTCTGATTCACACAGCGCAAACATTGACTGGCATCACAATGCACCATACAGTGCAAGTCAATAGTCGTGACACATAGAGATCACATTGTACTACAGTTCTTCAGTATTACCACTGTGAGAACAACAAACATGGAAACTGTGTCTGTGAATGGTGATAGTCACATTCCAGAATCTGGTGCAAACAGCACGGACAGTAAATGATACCGGACATGTGTGAAACAGAAACACAGCTGTCTTCAAAATGTCTGCTGTACGTGCCACACATTCTTGTGCAGACATGACAGGGGACACATGAACTACACAATTTATCCAGTTCTGAAGGACTCAGCATGGAATGTGAGCCAATACTAATCCACACAAGTCTAGAGACACTCACAGACATATTCCCAAGCCTGTGCCAATATCCACTGTCATCAGTAGACATGCCATACATGCTGTTACACACAATTCTAAGTCAGTCAATGACTAATGATGAACAACAAATGGATATGCAGTCTTGACGTGAATCAAGACACAACAACACAACTGCACAATACCATCAGCAGGCACACAGATTGTCAATGTGGCACACAAAAATTGGATAAGGTACGTGATCCAAAAGGACTGTAGACAAACGACAATCTGCCCTAAAGTTGCACTATGGCATGCAGAATGAAGCTTGCACTGCCCAGACACACAACTGAAGTGCAACATTTGCCATGGAGCTAATACTCCAGCTGCTTGGACATACAACAGTGACACTGAAACAACCTACACCACCACCCGGACAAAGCCACGCCATACACACAAAAGGTCAGCGCATGGACATACTGAGTAGATACTGAAGAAGCAACAGCCTCATGCACATAACAACAGGGGATGTCATCGCACGACACAGGTACCAAAGGACAACTATCAAAAGCATCCTGAGCCACATGCCACCCAGCCTGTCAGGGACAACAAAGCGGACTCTCAACATTCCTCTGTAGACAAAGATGCTGGCTGTGCATCACTTGTTGGCCTCTGATACCATTAGAACAACAAAAGTCTGAGTCAGATGGGTGCCACAGCCAGCCCTATCAAGGTATATCTCACCTGTCTTGGATGCCATCATTAGCTTCAGTCAACAGCACCATCAGTTCACCCACACAGCGCAGGACCAGCTTGTGCCCACGAAAGGCTACCACACCATAGCAGGCTTATCCACACATGTCAGTTCAATATCACTGCACACGTGTCCTAATTGTGCACCCTGCCAAAACTGCAAACACTTACTGCACATGAAACCACATGCAATGCTGTACTGTCCAGGCCAATTGTGGGTCACCTCCCACTGGTCACAGATGCCATGTCAAACTTAACATTCAGTGAGCACCAGCCCCACATTTGCCTACAGTCCCTCACCAAGCCAACATTCATCATGTGGACAAGGTCAATGCACCTGTCCCTGGTGTGTACCAACGTAACCCACCAAACACAACAAATCCACTAGCAACACACAACTGTGGAAATATACATGTAACAAAATCACATATGACAGGCCAAACAACATGAGCACATACCAGATACAATGTCACAAGTAATGGTGATGACATTTGGCAGATACGGAGAAAAAACATACCCAAAGGCAGGGAAACAAGTGAAAAATGATAAGGATGTACAGAATGCCAAGTGTGCCGGTGATGAAATTAACATCCTTGAGTATGTAGAGCACACACATGTCCATGTGGACATATACTGTAGGATTTGCTACTGCGAACAATTACATTACATGAAGGCAGTAACAGGTGATACCAAACAGACAACAGTGTGACACATGTGGTGAGTCATGAAAATAATGCTGAGATGTTTGTACAATCATGTACTGTATAGTGACATATTCTGTGAGACATGGACATGTGTGTAAAATTTGGGGTCAGATATGAATTTGTGGGCAAATTCTGGGGTCAGATATGAAGATGTGTGTCAATGTGGGCTCACAAATGAAATTGTGTAGGAGTAATGTGCCCCATTGGTACTTTCAGTGTGGAATTTGGTGTTAGGTATGAAATTTAGGCTGTCATGACTTACTATAGCCCATTTGATTTCCATCAAGTGCCCTGACATTTTGTAAGTGACCACTGTTCGAAGTACAGATATGACCCATGACATTGACACAGCACGATGTGTCCATTGGTGCCGTAAACGTGCTCAGTCAACACTCTTACGCCCATAGTCAACAATGTCATGCTGCACCCTCGCCGTAGCTACCGCCTGGCACCAGCGGTGTGTCACCGCCATGGCCCAAGACACCATAGCAGGATTGATAGGCAAATACACATGTCTAATGGCAGTTGGCATGCTCCGACACCCAGATCCCGGTCACTCATAGCAATGCATGTGCCCGGAATCGCGGTAGCTACCGCCTGGCACCAGCGGTGTGTCACCGCCATGGCCCAAGACACCATAGCGGGATTGATAGGCAAATGCACATGTCTAATGGCGGTTGGCATGCTCCGACACCCAGATCCCGGTCACTCATAGCAATGCATGTGCCCGGAATCGCGGTAGCTACCGCATGCCACCAGCGGTGTGTCACCGCCATGAACCATGCCCTGCCAGCCAATGGGAAGTGCAATCACGGTTGCCTGATGCAGGTTTGAAAATCGCGGTAGGCGTGCTCCGCCACCGCGGGGCCGGACATTGGATGCACTTGAAAGATGCACCACCGCGGAACCGCAAGCCTGTCCCCTGCGGTGTGTCACCGCCATGAACCATGCCCTGCCAGCCAATGGGAAGTGCAATCGCGGTTGCCTGATGCAACTTTGAAAATCGCGGTAGGCGTGCTCCGCCACCGCGGGGCCGGTCATTGGATGGATTTGAATGAGGCAGACCTGGAACACCAATTGCAGCAGCTTAGAACCACAGACACTAGCCCTTGGGGCTATATATGTGTGTGAGGGAGCCACACATTGCCACAGCTCACAGAGCCTGCTGCCTGAGACCCCTCACCTGCTGCTGCCTCCAGGGACTGCTGCCTGAGACCCCTCACCTGCTGCTGCCTCCAGGGACTGCTGTCTGAGACCCCTCACCTGCTGCTGCCTCCAGGGACTGCTGCCTGAGACCCCTCACCTGCTGCCTCCAGGGACTGCTGCCTGAGACCCCTCACCTGCTGCTGCCTCCAGGGTCTGCTGCCTGAGACCCCTCACCTGCTGCTGCCTCCAGGGACTGCTGCCTGAGACCCCTCACCTGCTGCTGCCTCCAGGGACTGCTGCCTGAGACCCCTCACCTGCTGCTGCCTCCATGGACTGCTGCCTGAGACCCCTCACCTGCTGCTGCCTCCAGGGACTGCTGCCTGAGATCCCTCACCTGCTGCTGCCTCCAGGGACTGCTGCCTGACACCCGTCACCACCAACTGCCGCTGCTGCTGTCTCATGCCCACAGTGATGGCGAGGACTGAGAAGATCCGTGCCACTCCCTTCACCCCCGAGGAACTTGAGGTCCTGGTGGACGAGGTGCTCAACCAGTATCCAAGGCTATATGGTGCGCCTAATGTCGTGGTAAGTATCTCAGGGTTTGAGTGAGAGTGTAGGTGGGGCACACACGAAGTTGATCTGCTGCAGTATGTGCGTGAGAGTGTGGTGGTGGGTCATGCACTGCCTAGCATGCTGTTTCCAGGGGGAAGGTGTGTTCAGCCTATTCCACACGTTTGCCTGCCTGCACATCCAGATGTGAGTGAAATGTGATGTCTTGTCAGACATACAGTGTGGCTGCACCTTTTCAATTCAGGAGTCAGGATAGTGATTTACTGTCTGAATGTCTTTGTGTGTCCCTGATGTCCTTCACAGGCCCATCTGTGGCCTTAGCCAGTGTAGTTGTCCAGAGGGTAGTGAGGGCATTGTTTCTGACTCAATATGTGCCTCATCTCTGGTTCTGCACTATGCTCAGGACCTCAGTCCCCCTGGGTGAAACTCTTGTTGGTCAATCAGCTATGACACTGTACATTCCAACATTCTTGTGCCCAGACCCTTCCATCACCACCGGCATGTGCACATACTCGCATGTGTTGGCACTGTTTGTGTTTCCAAATAGTCCCTCCATGTAAAAGATGAGATGCCCCACGTTGGACCTCTGTGTGACCCCAACTGGCCTGCACATTCACTGCCCAATCAGACAGTGACACAACACTGGATGTACACAGTGTCAAATCTGTGCTTTTCCTCTTGACTCTCCGTCAATGAGCCATTACAGAGATGTAGATTGCACAAGACAGGCCTTGTGATGAGGGTTTGCATTTGTGAGGTAATTTCCCTCAATGTGACATCCATGACATAGTGTGGCAGTTTAAGGGCAAGTGCTTTGAGGGCTGCGCAGTGTTGGGCACAGTGAGTATTCACAGTGACATATGTAGTGATGTCCTGCATGTCTTGGTATTCCCAGAAACTTGCAGTAGATGTGGTCAGCATACACATTTTGCTCTCTGCTGGCATCCTGCATGGCTTTGAGATAGGCATGTACTTTGTCCACCCTCATACCTGCATGCATTAATGTGTTTTTCACACATGATGAAGTTTGAATGTCGCAGATTTGTTGTCTCTGCTGAAGTGAGGGCAGAAGTTGGTATGAGTCTGTGTCATGCTCCTGCACTGTGAAATGGTGGTAGGTTACACTGATTATTGCACCCTCTTGTCTCCCATGTCTGCAGCTCAAAGTCAACCAGCGCAAGGCCGTGTGGAGGGCCATTGCATGCAAGGTGCATGCACTGGGTGTCTCCAACCGACAGCGCTCCCACTGTCACAAGAGGTGGGATGACATCTGCCGGCTGAGCAGGAACGTGGCCGAGATGACACTGGGGCTGATCCCCCGGTCCGGCAGGTTGGCGTGGCACAGCATGACACCACTAATGGCACGCATTTTAGCTGTGACGCAGCCTGAACTGGATGCACATCTGAAGGGGCATCAGAAGCAAGCTGGTGGTGAGTATTCTGTGAGTGTGACTTTGGGTGTTGTTTGGCTGCATGTGCTTCAAGCCTGGGCCAGTGCAGGGCTGTGATATTGCTGGTGTGATGCAATGGCCTGTAAGTGGCCGCGGTGTTGGGTGCAGTTGTCATGCATTCCCCCTACATGTACCTTCCCATGTCATTGGTGTAATGGCCCTTGAGTTCACATTTGTAGTTGTGGCCTTCTGGTATCATCTTCATTGGGGTAGTCACGGACATGCCATGTCAGGGTCAAGCAGAGTGCATGATATGAGTGTGCCATCATCAATGTGTGCATTGCCTGACGTCTGATTTGTGCTGACTACACATCTAACAACAATGTGCAACTGTAGTTGTTCCCCAAGTTACGACATGGTGGATGGCATGTGCTCATGGCCATTGTGTGCGGATATGTTGGAGTCTGTCTCTGTGTAGGACACTTCTGCTGGCTCAAGATGTGACAGTGGCAACATGTTGTGAGTAGGATCTTTTACCCACTCAGGGCCCTAGGTGTGCACAGAGGGATATGTGTGTCTGGTTAGCTGAAGCCACCAACAGGCTAATTGGCAGTGTGTCCATCACATGGGTGAATTATGCCAAGTTTGCATTATGCCACGGTAATTTAGATGTTTTGGATTGAGGTTGCACAGTGTCACTGCCCATGGTGTTGTCCAACATGGATGATTTTTCATCATTAGTGATGCTTCCCTTGCTGATAATTGTAAACTTGATGCAAATGTACGGATCCGACCTCTATCTCTCTCTCATGCAGCATCTCACATGGGCACGGAAGGACAGGGGACGGACACCAGTGGTGAGGCATCAAGCACAACTGCTGCCTCCCAGCATAGTGACACGGATGTCACCAGCGCATCGGAGGGGGACCGTAGTCTTCTAGAGGACTCATAGCCAGAGATGCAGACCTCTACGTCATCTAACGTCAGTGGTGACGCTTCTATGTTTTCTGCCAAGGGTAACGGGGACTCTGCCTCCACGTCCATCACACAGCGTTCAGTGCACACCCTCCGTGCTACTCCCACAGTTGCTGCCCGTGTTCGCACCACAAAAAAGGGAAGAGTGTCCTTCACCCCAGGCACCCCTGCCCCTGCCCATGTCCCCCCTGCTGCCATCAGTGCTGAGTCTGTGGACCCTTTGCGCCAGCTGTGTGTGGGTCAGACAGCTCTCCTCAATGCCTTCCTGGACCATGACAAAAAATTGGCACAGGTGGTGGCTTTCATGGGGGCGTGCATTCCGACGTAGGTGGGCTACACCGGACTGTACAGTCTCTGGCCTCTGCAGTGACAGCAGCCATTCAACTTGCCCAAACCCATGGTCCAGCTCCAGTCCCTAGGCCCACCACCCTGCCAGTGGCCGCATCTGATGATAGTGACCACACACCCCAGACATCAAGGGACAGATGCAGCACACGCAGCACACGGCAGCAGCAGCCAAAGCAGTCTAGGCCGCAAACACCATCCCCACAGAAAGGTAAACCCACACCAGAGCGCAGAGGCAAAAGCCCTTCAGGCCACACCCAGGGCAAGAATGGCAAGGAGCAGGCCTCAGGCTCACATGCCTCAAAGGCATCCCCAGCCAAGGACTCACTGGTCCCAAAAGTGTCTCGCAGAGACAAGCACACAGTTTCCGTGCCCAGTGAGAAACAGGTGCCTGCTAAGGATACACGTAAGAAGGGCTCCAAGGCAAGTTCACCCACAACATCTACTCCCATCCAGAGCCCTGTGAAGCACAGGAAGGAGGCCACTGTAGGGGGGACACCTGGTAAACAGGTGATGCAGGGGCAGAAGCATTCCGGGGCCAAGCATCCCAAAGGATCCAGCACATCCCCAGAGGGGGGACCAGCATCTGCAGCTGATCCAGCTTTTGTGACCAGTGTGCCTGTTGTATACAGCCCACTTGGCCTTAATCCCAAGACAGGGAAGCCATATCAGATCCCCAAGAAGCGGAAGGGCACCCCTCCAACTTCTCCCACACACACTGGGTCTCGTGCAAGCATGAGTCCACCTCCACATGCCACCACCCCACCTGGTCCTAGCAGCCCTCTGGCTTCCCAAACCACTGCTGGCTCTACCACACCTGGACCTAGCAGCCCTCTGGCTCCCCAAACCACTGCTGGCTCTACCACACCTGGACCTAGCAGCCCTTAAGCTTCCCAGAACACTGATGGCTCTACCCCGGCTGGGCCTCTCTCTCCCCGAGCCAGTACCCCAACTGACCCTGACAGACAGCCACCTCCCAGTCATACTGCCAGCCAAGTCTGAGTGTTGGTCACCCTCACACACATGTCTCTCCCACAGTGGTACCATGGACTGCCCATTCTTGATGCCCTGAGTGTGTTGCTGACCATGGCAGGGTACTGTACCACACATTCCCAGTGCTGGATGTCATGTACTCACTCAGCACTTTGAAGTGGCCACTGGCCTTGCTGTTCACTGCTGTTTGCCCCTTGCCTGTGCAGCTTCTCATGTACCTCACCTGCACTTTGGACTGGCCACTGGCCTTGCTGTTCACTGCTGTTTGCCCCTTGCCTGTGCAGAATCTCATGTTCCTCACCTGCACTGTATCCTGGCCACTGGCCTTGCTGTTCACTGCTGTTTGCCCCTTGCCTGTGCAGGATCTAATGTTCCTCACCTGCACTTTGGACTGGCCACTGGCCTTGCTGTTCACTGCTGTTTGCCCCTTGCCTGTGCAGGATCTCATGTTCCTCACCTGCACTTTGGACTGGCCTCTGGCCTTGCTGTTCACTGCTGTTTGCCCCTTGCATGTGCAGCTTCTCATGTTCCTCACCTGCACTGTGCCCTGGCCACTGGCCTTGCTGTTCACTGCTGTTTGCCCCTTGCCTGTGCAGGATCTCATGTTCCTCACCTGCACTGTGTCCTGGCCACTGGCCTTGCTGTTCACTGCTGTTTGCCCCTTGCCTGTGCAGGATCTCATGTTCCTCACCTGCACTTTGGACAGGCCACTGGCCTTGCTGCTCACTGCTGTTTGCCCCTTGCCTGTGCAGGATCTCATGTTCTTCACCTGCACTTTGGACTGGCCACTGGCCTTGCTGTTCACTGCTGTTTGCCCCTTGCCTGTGCAGGATCTCATGTTCCTCACCTGCACTTTGGACTGGCCACTGGCCTTGCTGTTTACTGCTGTTTGCCCCTTGCCTGTGCAGCTTCTCATGTTCCTCACCTGCACTGTGTCCTGGCCACTGGCCTTGCTGTTCACTGCTGTTTGCCCCTTGCCTGTGCAGCTTCTCATGTACCTCACCTGCACTTTGAAGTGGCCACTGGCCTTGCTCTTGTCTGACTTTTGCTGCATGACTGTTTGAAATGTAAATAAAAAGAAGATATTTACTCCTGTTGTCTGCCTTGTCGATTTCCTTGCTAAATAAAGGGCTACTGTGTGGGTAGTGTTTACTGTGACACATGCTCTATTCTCTACTTCAACATTGCCAATGTATTGTTACCTCTGATCATGTTGTTTCAACTTTTGTGTCCCAGACTTCTGCATCTGTGTGTGTTGGCTTGGTAGTATGTGTGTATGCTTGGGACTGATTGGCTTCCTGGGTGTGTTGGTGTGTGTGTGTGATATTTAGATTGTTGTTGTGTGTGTTCAAGGTGTGTCACTCATCTCTGTTTGTAACTGGTATGTGTGTTGTGCACACACAGGCTTGGTGTGCATGCAGTGCTGTGAGTTGATGTTGCCTTGTCCTTGCCTGTTGTGCACCCCCTGATGTTTGGCTTTTGTAGCATGTTGATATCTTTGCCTGTGCATGTGTTGTGACTGATGTGGCTGTGTGCAGTGTTTGTGTTGTGTCATGCAGTTGACTGCTGCTCTGTGTGTGGTGTTCTATTTTCCTGTGAGTGTGTGTGTGTGTGTTGTGGTTGTGTTTGATTCAGGTGTGTTGCCATTGTGGTGTGCCTTACTTGTGTGTCTGTCACATGGACTGAGGTCTATTGTGGTTGCAGTGCTTGTTTCATGTGCATCCTTGGTGTTTTCTCCTCTCACATTTGATGTGTCTCTGGTCATGGTTGTGCATGTGCAGACATGTGGTACACTGTGACACCATTTTGTGTGGATGTGTGTTGTGGTATGTCTGTCTCTGTGTCATTGTAGGCCCATTTCTGCCTTTTGGTCTCCATTTTTGTTTTTAGTGGATGCACTTCTTATATGTGTTGTGGTATGTTGTCTGTGCGTTTTTCGTGACTGATGTGGTTGTGTACTCCTGTTGTGTCTGTGCTCCCATTGTTTTGGCACTGTTTAGCTGCACAGGTCTTGTCTGTTGTAATAGTTCTGTGTGTGTGTTTTGATTGTGTTCTGTGTTTGACTGTTGTTTTTGTGCATACAGTGGTACTGCCATTCCTGTGTGTGTGTGATGTTTGTGGATACCACCCAGGGGGTGTGTTTGATTGTCAGTGTCTTGACTGGATATTATTGGCAAGCTTCTGTGTGTTTGTCAGTGGTGTTGTGTGCTGCTGATGTGATGGGTGTGGGGGTTGTGTGGAGGTTCATACTTGTGTTTGACTGTCATGAAGTGTTGCAATGGCCCCTGTGTGTTGTGCTGCTGACATACTCCTGTGATGTATTTGGATTCAGATGTGTGGCTGATCAGGGTTGGACTTCTTACTCTTCCTTTCATCCCTGTGCCTATTCATGGGTTGCCTTGCTGTCTCCCTGAGTTGTTGCAGTGAGGTGACTGTGGTTTGACTTCACTGACTGTGACTGCCATGTGTGGTTTTTTGTGCTGGGGTGGATGTGATGTGTTCCTTCCCTTGCATGTGATGTACACATTTGTGGTGTTCAGCTCCTTGCCATTCCATTAGTGTGCACCTCACTTTGAGTTGCCTATTTGTTGTCCTCCATTGCTGTTGGCATGTGGTCTGTGTTTGTTGCTGTGTGTCAGTGTGGGGTATGTCTGTGTGACTTGGCATGCTGTGTGTCCATTAGGGTGTTTGTTCATTGTCTGTGTGTGTTTAAATTGTGCTTGTACTCAGTTTACTTGCCATGAGTGTGGTGTTGTTTTGGTGTGTGTGTTCCCCTGGCCCAGTGCTTGTGCGCTGTGTGTTACTCTGCACCCACACCTGATGAGGCTGTCTCCCTAGTTGTTTGTTGTGTGGTGCAGTGTGTGTGTTCACCTGGCTGCTTTTTGGGCATGTGGGGGCACAGGGAGATCACGTGCCATGTCCCTTCATGGTGTGGGTGGGCCTGGTGTGTGGAGTGTTGAGGTGTTGCCCTGTGTACTTTGGACACTGCCCCTGCCTAGCGCTGGCCCAGCCTGCTGCATTGTGTGCATTTTTTCTCGCCGATTCTCCGCTGCGGTCACGTGTACTGGGCATTATTTCCGGGTCGCGGACAAGGTGGCCTGGGTGTGGAGGAGTGGCCTTGTGGCAGGTGGGACATGTGTGGCTACACCTGTGGTTGTGTTCCTGTCCCCAGCAGGGTGTCTGGTGGGGACAGGAACCTTCCCTCAGCCATGGAGTTGTGGGTTGTGTTTGTGTGCAGAGTTGTGTGATCGCGTACCTGCTGCGGCGTCCGCCACGGTCCATGGCTTGCTGGAGGTGTATCATGTACAGCGCCGGGTAGACGTGTAGTGCCGGGTCCATGGGAGTCGGCTCCGGGTATCAATTGGGCGCTCCGCTGTGGTGCTTCCGTATGCTCACGAAGGCCGGTTTCTCCGCAGCGGTGGGCCTGACTGTTTGGCGCATCCTAATTTGTACGGAGGGAGGGACGTCATTCCACACGCCGGTGGCTCTGGATTGGTTGTCTCCGCCGCGGTGGCGGGCGCGTCTGGATGGCGGTGCACGTAGCACCGCGGCGGACGGGCAATGGGCTGAGTTTGACCATTGTAATATGGTGGACGGGTGCACCGCTGCTCACGGGCGGAAAACAGCGTTTTCTCCCACCGCCAGCATCGCGGAGGTGCATCCGCCAGTCATCGTAATGAGCCCCTATGTACGGACCTCTAAATTGAAAATGAAACAAGGAGAGCAGTAGTGACGGGGGAAATTGATGTGTCAGGAAAGGTGCGAATTGAGGAGATCCAAGGATCTAGCACAGAAATTTGTTCATAAGTAGTACTTTAACTTCTTTCTTGAAAGATGCAGTTGAGGGATTTAGTTTGATTTCTGAGGGCAAGGCGTTCTAAATTCTCGGGACAATCCCTGAGAAAGCTCGGTTGTAAGTTTTATTTTTGATGAATCTCTGAGGTTTCAGCAGTAAGCTGTTAGAACTTCTGGAGGACCTGCCGCCACTAAAAAGTTCGAGCTGCTGAGTGAGGTATCTCGGGGTATTGAAGTGAAGGGCTTTATGCGTCATGCAGGCAATTTTTAGCTGAATTCAATCAAATCGGGGATGATGTGGTTGTTAATTTTTGATCCTGTGATGAGCCTTGCAGCAGAGATGAGGGAGGCCCATAGAGGTGCAATTTTGGATCCGGGCAAGCTGATAAAGATTGCAATTTTATAGTCCAACCTGGGAATCACTAGGGCTTGCCTTGAGACTTGAAGTCATTGGGGGAGAGGAAGGGTTTTAGGGGCATATTAGCAAGACCCACGTTAAAATTATCGCCGTTTTAGCGGCAGGAAACTGCTGCTAAAACGGCGATAATGGGCTTGCTAATATGCGTTATGGAATTCCAATAGAAGCCCAGGTTAGATGTCCTGCACATCTAACCTGGGCTTCTATTGAATTCTATAACGCATATTAGCAAGCCCATTATCACCGTTTTAGCGGCAGTTTCCTGCCGCTAAAACGGCGATAATTTTAACTTGGGTCTTGCTAATGTGCCCCTTAATTTTCTTAAAATGTTAATTTGGAGGTTCACTTCTTTGGTGGCAGCACTGATGTGCTTCTGCATGTTAAGGTTCTTGTTGAGATTTACTCCCAGTGATCTTGCTGAATCTATAACTTGTGGCAAGCAGTTGAGGGCTGTTAGTTGTTTAAACCAATCTTCAATGACAGGTGACTGGTTGGATGGGGCGATTAGGAGGAATTTGTTTTTTTTTAGTATTAAGTTTGCAGTGGTTGCATGCCAGCCAATTTTGGGTTTTCTGTAGAGTTGACTTGAGGGCACTAAAGTCTTCAGTGGAGGAGACTTTCAGGTAAAGTTGGGTGTTGTTGGCGTATATGTGGTTGTAGATGTTGGATGAACTCAGAATTTCCATTAGAAGCTCCATGAACAAGCTAAAGAGAGTGGACCTAAAATCAAATTTATAATGACTTTTAAAGTTCAGCCCTGGCGATTTTAATAAACAGCTGGATAAAAGTTGGCGACATTTTCGGGCTTGGGCACTTTCTTGAACTGGTTGTGCTTTCGAGCTTTTTCTGCTGCATTTTCAGAGACTCTTTTGATGATTACTTGTTTGTTTACTCTTTACTCAACTTTTGGGCTTGGGCTTGTATTTTGCTTTATGCAGCTCAATGGACAGACAAATCTGTATCTATATCTGCATACCCTTATTGATAAGCGTCTCAAACCCCATTTTTGCTAAATGGGGGAATTATTGAGAAAAAACATACCTATTATTTTTCAAAATATAGAATGTCAGATAGCCATGGACATGCATAATTATTACACATTATGCTTTGAATATAAAAAGTTGCATTTGTTTTTAGATAATCTACATGTTCCAAACTAGTTGTGGTGTTTACTTTTTGTTATCAATCACCCTGATGCTGGGTTCACTCTCAAAGTGGCTGTCACGCTGCCGATCACGCAAATTAGATATTGTGCTGAATAGCCACTTTTTAAAATCCTAGGCTTGACTTTGAGGTGGACTTCTGCCAAAAAATGGTGGATGTCCCATGTTCCCTCCTCTGCATTCTCTCACCTCACTTTCAGTGTGTGTAAAAGTGTTGCTCCTTATGGTGGAGCCACTGTTGACTTCAACATGATGAAAACCAATTGAATGAACTTGAGGCAAGTAGAAATGGTGTCAAGTGTCTTGCCTGCCGGATTTCTGGCAGCATTACTTCTGTGCAAGACCACCTAATAAACATGGTAGTCCTGCAGACAAAGAGCATTCTTTTGACTTTGACAAACAGGGTAAGTTGTCACATTACCAGTTCACCCACTCTTTATCATCAGGTGAACCCTCCGCCAGTTGAGCCCTCACTAACTCTGCCAGAAGAGACATGTGATGGGCAGCTCGACTGACTTTAGGGTAAGCCACAGAAGTTACTAGGTAGTTCTATTAGGTGATATACTCCGTGGTCCCTTGCTTGAGACTTTTTTTCTTTGACATGATGATTTGTGGCAAAGCCAGATGATGCTACTGTAGTAAATATGTTTTTGCACAAAAGCCTACAATTCTTCCACTAGGCAGCTAAGGACATGCCCCGTTGCATACATTAGCGGGAGATAGCTCAAAGGGGTTATGGCGCAGCACAATGGTCAACTTTCACTGAAAAATAGCTTCTTGGAGCATGAGAGATGATCCGTTGCTACCCGCATCATGAACACCCTTAAGAAATCAGGCCCTAAGTTTGGACTCCAAGGCTCACATTATCTTTTGACAAGCCCAGCCAGTGAGAGTGACTTTTCTGGGAAATATTCCTGCCTCTATGAATGAAAACTCCAAATGTGGTGGCCGGTTATCTGAAGGTGTGGTGGAGGTGTAGACTAGCTGTCCCAGCCTAGGACGCTGTTTGAACCCATCATTTTTCAAAGTAGCTGAAAAAATTGCTCTGGTTTTTCTTTGTATGGAATAGACACCCATAATTCCCCTTGCCCTTATCCATATTCGCCCTCTCTTTGTACATTAGTTGGTAATATGGGGGGAGCCATTTTGTCAGTATCCAGATAAATTCATTAGTGTGGAATGCAGAAATAAAGTGATGGTGGACTTGACAGCAAAGTCCTCATTTATGGTTTTACGGAAATGAATCAGAGTAGAAAACATTCCTCGTAATTGGGTTGTTATATAGTCATTACTAGTAATTATCATGATTTCTCAAAGTAATTACAACAAAGCAAAGGTTGTTGGAAAAACTTAGAGTAACCGTGATTAGTTCATCAGAGGTCGATTAGTTATTGCTAATGACTGTGAGAATGTCCATCAATAGTTCTCTTCCATTGTATGAAATTACAACTGTGTTTTAAAGAAGAGGGCTAAATGAAGGGAAGACCTTTATGAAATTCATAAAATACCTCAAATCCTAAAACAAAATAAAAATAATCCCAAATTCTTATGAAAGACTACATCTCCGTGTGCAGTCCATGAAACAGATGAATAAGCGAGAAAGTGAAATATTAGAAGGTTCAATGCATTGAATAAAGAAGGTAAAAATCCCTGTCTACAATGTTTTCCCGTAAATCTCGTTTCTAAATCTAGCTGTCCGTCCTTGTACTTTATTCGAATGGAAACACTCCCTCGTACCTGAGCCCTTACTATATTTGCACATGGATCCCTGGATATTTGATTTCCAATGAATAGGTTAATCCCGGGCAATACCGTATCTATGGAAGATTACACTGTGAACACAAATAAATAATCAAATGTCGGACGGTGGCATTTCATCCCATCCCTTGACATTTACTTAGTTCTCCGCCATCACAGCCAAATCCTCAGCCTCTCAGTTACTGTCAGTTTGATGTCTAAGCAAACGATTCCAGCTAAAATGTAAAGGCACTCATGTTTTCTCTTGCCTACAGTGGTCTTGATTGGTGACTTTCTCGATTTCTTCTTCTAACTCTCTGTCATAAATACTGCATCTGTCATGTGTAAGAGGCAATGGAAAATAATAGCTAAGTGACCCATGGTGGCATTAGAAGATTTACTGTATAGCATATTGGTCTGTAGTCTTACGAGGATGTCTGCCAGTGGTGTATAAAAAACCAATTTCGCTGTCATGGATACAAGAGACTATGGGGCATATTACCAAGCCCCTATCGCCACCACAACGGCACTTTTTGTGACGTTGTGGTGGCGATAAGGTCAGCGCCCTATTACCAAGGCAGCGTTAAACCACATAACGTGGCTTAACGCTGCCTTGGTAATAGTGCCCCTTTCACGCTAAACTTAGCGTGAAAGGGGCGTCCAGTGGGTGTTGCGGTGGGCGTTCCACCGCAACACCCATTCACTTCGACGCTGCCACCTATTATCAAGAGAGGCGATAATAGGTGGCAGCGCCGAACTTAAGACCAGGAAAATCCTGGTCTTAAGGTGGCGATACGAGGAGAAATGCTTCATTTCTCCTCGTTTTTGCTTTTTCTATGTGTGCTGCACAAGACAGCACACATGGAAAAAGCAAAATGCCAAGGTATGTTTATGTACAGGAAGGTGTCCCTTCCTGTACATAAACAAACATTTTTTTTAAATGCCATTTTGTAACTTACATGTGTGCTGCATGAAGCAGCACCCATGTAAGTTACAAAATGGCATTTTAGGTTTGTTTATGTGCAGGAAGGAACTCCTTCCTACACATAAACAAATCTCCCTGCTCGCAGACACCCTTGCACTCTGGTGCAAGGGTGCCTGCGTTGGCGTTAAGTCGTGAGACTTAGCGCCATCGCAGGGGGAAATGCCAGGCTGCACCATATCCTTGGTAATATGGTGCAGCCTTGCGTTTCCGAAGTGGCGATGAGAGGCGTTAAGCCAAGGAGGCTAACGACTCTCACCGCCACTTCCTAGATAATATGCCCCATTATGTTTTCTTTTATAAGTTGGAAGAGTGCCTAGTAATAAGTAAGGTCGATGCCACTTTTTTATCATTCCATCTTACATGACTTTAATAGTAAGAGAGCAAACTTGTAATGACATAGCTTCAAGTAATATAAATTGGAGGCGAGAGCAAAAAAAATGGCGAATGCACGGGTAAAGCACAAAATTCCGCTGCCACAAAACATAAGAACGCTATGGTGCCATATAGAGAGCATTTTGAGCAAGCTCCTAGCAAAAAAGAGCCACGAACAAGCTGAATACTGGAGTGCGCATTTTCTTCTAATGTTTGTATTTGTTCATGTCATAAACAGAATTTTTATAGTTCCATAGAAATGCTGCAAAAAATTACCTTGCAAAAGACATTGACCCTGATTACGAGTGCCCCCTGGAGTGGTAGATGCTGTGCCTCGCAAAGACTACTATCTGGTACCCTGAGGTTCAGAATCGTGTGACTAATTGCACCTAATGCGGGTTTGACAGAATAATCGTTTACTGAACCAAATTCTGCATGTTACGGTTAATAGGGTACTCGTCTCCCTTGTTAAATTCCAGCAGGTTTGACCTGCCAAAATTTAACCTTTATCGCACCTGATAATTACCAGGTGTGATAAACTTCACTTTACTAGGAATTTCGACCCCTGCACAAACAAGGAAATGCATAGGTGTTGAAAAACACTTAGCAATTGATAATCAGGGCGATTGTGTAACTTACTCATTTTGGTATTCACAGAAGGCACTTACTCATAAATGAGTAAGTGCCTTCTATGAATACCAAAATGAGTAACTTACTCATTTTGTGTAACTTACTCATTTGTGTAACTTACTCATTTTGGTATTCACAGAAGGCACTTACTCATCAATGAGTAAGTGCCTTCTGTGAATACCAAAATGAGTAAGTTACACAAAATGAGTAAGTTACTCAAAATGAGTAAGTAAGTGCCTTCTGTGAATACCAAACTGGTAGTAAGTTTAGGATTATGTCTTAAGTTAGTTCTGTGAATCGGGCCCTTTGACTATATATATATATGTTGAAAAGAAAACCACAAGCTTGTGATTTTAGGAATCTTTAGAATTAATTGGGGTGTGTTGGAAGCTTTTTATTTTGAACAGTCTTTATTGTAACCATGTTAGATCAAAGGTAGGACTCGAGGCCAAGTAGTGTTCGATCAGCTAGAGTGACAGATCAGGTGGTTATTGTCTGTAAACTATGCCTATTGGGTCATGAACATTTTATAAAATCATAAAGATGCATGAATGAAAACTGTGCTTGGACTATGCCCTGTTGCTCATTTATTCTATTAAGCTTAGTTCAAAGGCCTCGCGTATTTGCATATTAGAGGAAAGAGTTTGGCAAAGTAGAACTACGGCGATAAAGATTCATTTTTATTATACACGTATTAGCAACCTTTAGGCTGATTCTAAGTACTAGAAAATTTGGTAAAATGGGAACAGAAGAAAACATCGAAATAGTGATTACCCAAGAGCATATTATTTAGCAAAATGGGGAGGCCTATATTGTGTGGTGTTGTATGCCCACACCACTGTGCTGCTAAACGGTTGAAGGCTCCTTTGAAGGTTTTCTTTTACAGCATTTAGTACCCAAATTGAGCCAATGACAGAGACAAAGGAATAATGACAGGACATTGAGATTTGAACACCAAATCTGTCAGTGGCTAGTTGCTGAGTCTGTGGTTGAAACTGTTGCTTATTGTTCATCTCTGAGGGCCTGAGACACTCTTTCCAATGGAATACCAGTTGTTTGTTTTGTACAGCTATGTGTCTTCATGTGAGACAGAACATCAGCCAAGGACTTGATGAAGCTGGACCATGTCTCAGCCTGTAGAGCCATACACTATCTCCAAGTTAAGGTTTGCACCCATATTTAAAGCCTAAATCTGTGTCTCCTTGATTATTCTAGGCCCTCATGGATGTTCAATTCCCTAACCCCAATTTCTTCCATAGAAACGCACATTAATTTTCAAGTGATCTCATTAAATTGATCGAATTGAAGACACAAGTGTTTTATCATATATTATTGTACAGCAAACGATAACCCTCAGGAGGCCCAAAAGAGTTTTCTGGATGTTTGAGTAAGAAAAGTTGTTGTAGTGCGGTATAACTGGCAGAGTGTTTGTTTGCACTGACCTAAATGTAGTAGGTTTGGTGTCATAAGTGAGGTTGAAGGTTTGCTCCAATGAGATGCAGTCAGTCTGTAGGAGCATTTATGCATGGAAGTGAATGTGAGTGAGAAATAGTACATTGGGTTGCCTACACCTCCTGTTACATCCTGTCACCTGCACCTGATTGACCATTTGCTAGGTAGCAGTTAGCTTTGCTTTTTGGTGATCTTGACAATTGTTGATTACCCTTACTCATTCCAGGAGGGTTGACCAGAGCTTGAGATCTTCTGAAATTGAACAAGTAGTAGAGTTCTGTCATTTCTTCAATTGATTCCACACTGGTGGATCTTAAATATTCCATTGTTTAAGTCCAGAAACCACTAGAGGTGAAAGACCAGCCTACAAATGAATTTAAATATGTTTGTCTCCCTTTGACGACTGAGAGGGTAATTGGAATCAAATCAAAACACAAATAAAGCACTTGGTAGCTTATACACAGCATTTGCTTGCGTAGGGATTTGTTGCATGTCACCGCACATAGCCTTAGCTGTGGTGCACAAACACCCTTCTTTGCCGCACACAGAGGAACACAATTAGAGGGAACATTGCTCTGTACCCCTCAATACTCCCAGATCATCTGTGGTATTTAGTATACCTTTCTCTATCAAATCATCCCTCAGCTCCTCCATCTCGGAGAGGGGGTTGTAGCCTGCTTTGTGACTAGGTTCACATTGCGAGGTGGTTACCCTATGATGAAGCATGCCACCTTCGGGTGGGCGAGGGAAACCGTCCTTTAAAAGGACTACTCTGATAGTAATCTTCCATTACTAGACACAGGGGTTTCCTGTGTGTTTTTGTTCATGTTGTAGGGGTCTTTAAACCTGCTCCAGCCCTTTTAGTGTTTTGATTGATTGTATGGCCATGGCTGTGGGCTAATAATCAATTTTTGTCTTGACTCAGTTGACTCTTGCTTACCCCTTTCCACACACACTATGGCGGATTTCACTGGTCTAGACTTTGCTGAATCTATTGTTCAAGATATTCTTACTGCTCCCAGTCTCCTTGATACCCCTGTAACACAGGGTTTGATATAGTCGGATGACTGGACCAAATTATTGACACTCAAGAGGACATACATCCATACCTTGACCCACGGAGCTATAATGGCAGAATATCTTCGGGGCAATTGCTCCCTCACTGGCCTTATAGTCACCAATGCCCCAAGACTGTTCCTTGAGGACAAAAACTTTAGGAGAAACTGGTCCCTGAATGCCTGGCGCTGCACCAGGGATTGGTTGATTCTTATTATCAGCACTGCAAAGCGCATTGCTGATGCCATGCTAATTATGATTCAAGTACTTGAGAACCAGCTGAAAACCACCATCTCTGTTATCCTTTTTAAAAAGCATACTGAAGAGATGAACAAAACCACCAAAGATTACAAAGAGTCCTTGGTATCATCAAAAATAAAGAACTTCCAGAAAGATCTAGCACAGTTATCTTCGGAGAAGGTATACTAATATACTGCTGAGGATTACAAACCACCAGAATTCAGCCAACAGGCCCATGGATATGGTTCAGGCTACGCAACTTCAAATTCGGACCAGTGGTTGAGTGACTCTGTTTCTAGCACTAATAGATCACAGCAGTGTGCTTTACAGAGGAAAGGTTGAGGTAGGTGGCGAGGGAATAATTAAATACCACCACAACAACAATGATGGCCACCGGCTCCTTGGAGCTATCTGATGCCTCCCTATCAGAAACCTATGCCACACTTCCAACCCCCTTCACCCCCCTTCTATAACTCCACTTTTTTTAGGACAAGGTTGGGGCAGATCAAAAGGAAGAAGGCGGCAACAGCATCATGTGCATTGGAGCTCCCTGTTATTCCCACGCCACACACAGAGTATGACCAAAACCGGTGCCCAACCAAGCACCAGCAGAAGATGACTTAATTGTGAACTTCATTAAATGCATTTTAACTAGAGAGGAATCAAATGTACTCAGCAGAGAGCTGGGCTCTGCCCCAAAATATCAGGGTAATGCCTTTAAGATCCATCAGGAACTCACAAAGTTCTTTCGGAAAATCCGACTGTATTTCTTTTTCACAGGCAATGAAGAGGCCAGAACTTCTGATCAACCATCTAATACTAATCTCTGCAGGAAACCCACCTTTCAATCCACCACCCCATTTGGTACCTCCAGAGGCCCCAGCCTTTGAGAAGGCAGTTCTTAAGGGCCTTGACTCCAACACCGCACTTAATAGACAGCCTTTTCAGAATCTGTCGTAACAAGAACTACAAGCTGTAAAGAGTCTCAGTATGGATTACTCTATAACAATCAAGCTGGCAGACAAAGGGGGTGCTACAACGATTCTGGACACCACCACCTACAGGGCTGAGTGCCTGCGCCAGTTAGGTGACAATAGTGCATATCGCCCTCTGAAGATGGACCCCACCAAGAGGCTCCTATCTGTAATAACCACCATGGTTGAAGATGCCAGGGATAATGGTTGGCTGACCACAAAAGAGGAAGAGTTCCTAGTTAACAAAGATCCAGTCACTTCATATTTTTACATCTTGCGCAAAATCCATAAACCGCAACTACCTCCTTCAGTTCGTCCCATTATTTCTGGCATTGGTTCTCATTTTGAACCACTATCCCAATTTGTTGATTTCTTTCTGAAACCTCTGGTACAGGAGATGGCTACATTCTTGGAAGATACAAAAGACATGCTTTGTCTTTTTTTCAGACATTCAGTTTAACAGTGAGACTGATATTTTGGTTTCCTTTGATGTAGAATCACTGTATACCTGCATTCCACAGGATGTTATGTTATGTTATTAATATTTCTAAAGCGCAAACTGTTACCCGAGGGTGTCCTGGCGCTGAACCTGACGTCCTACGAAGGCCTAAACACTGGGTTGGAAAAAGGAAGTAGTTAGACAGTAAACAGCCACGTCTTCAGGGCCTTCCTGAAGTCCAGATGGTTTGTCTTGCACCTGAGATGCATCGGGAGTTCATTCCATGCTTTAGCTGCACCGACCACAAAACTTCTGCCGCCCCAGTTGGACTTCTTTACAAAGGGCACTGATATCCGTTTTGCTTCTGAAGAGCGCAGAGGTCTTCTGGGTACATACCACTGGAACTGCCGTCTTAGGTTGAGGGGACCACTTCCTTGAAGCGATTTGTGGACCACACAAAGAGCTTTAAACAGAACGCGTTTTTTGACGGGCAACCAGTGGAGCTTTTTAATCTCAGCCGAGACTGAAGCATATTTGGATATGCCGGTGAGCAGTCTGGCCGCTGCGTTCTGCAGTAGTTGCAATTTTTTCATAAGACCATCCTGGATATTGAAATAAAGACTATTACAATAATCCAGTCTGGACATAGCTAAGGCGGCGATGACAGTTTGTTGGCTTTCTTTGGGTAGGAAAGGCAACATTTTCTTGCAGGATCTGAGAGTGTACGAGGTAGCTGAGACCACTGCATTCACTTGATCCTTGAAATTGAGTTTGTTGTCAATGTATACGCCTAAATTTTTCACCTTCCTAATAGGAGTCGGAAGATCAGACACTTGAGACTATAGAAACCTTGTTGAGATCTAGGGACCTGGATGCTCTCACTCCAGTGATTGTTATAATGAAATGTGCTACTCTAGTGATGAAATAAAATTTCTTTCGATTTGAGGATGGCCTGTACCTGCAAATCTCTGGGACTTCAATGAGCAGTACCTATGCTCCTAGTCTGGCTAACCTCTATATGCACTCCTTTGAGACAGGAGAGATCCTGGTACTTGAAAATCCCTTTTTCTCTAACATTATACAATTGAAGCATTACATTGATGACATTCTTGTCATCTGGCGTAGTGATGGGGATTTGATCACTACTTTCCATTAATGGCTCAACTCATGCAGTCCTTTTCTGAAGTTCACCTGTGAGTACAACTAGAAACGCTTACCCTTTCTGGATCTCTGGATATATCCGTCCTCTGGCACTCTGCAGACAGAGTTGTTTAAAAAACCTATGGCCTGGAATATGCTACTTCCTTACACAAGTTACCACCCAAGAACCACAGGGACAATCTTCCATTCAGACAGTTTCTGCGCTTGCGTTGGAATTGTTCAAATATCCAGCAATACAACACTCACGTAATGAAACTTTCCTTCCAACACTTGACCGCCAACATCCACCCACAATGGTATACAGGTCGGCCAAAAGAGCAAGAAATATTAACCTTTAGGCCCTTTTAGAGATACGACCCCCTAAGTAGCCCAATGAACGACTTGTCTGTGTTAGCACTTTCTGTAGTGCATCCAAGTGAATTCAGAAGACCATCAACAAGAACTGGCAGATCCTCAACAAAGAGCAGCTATACTTAGCACATCCACTTTAGGAATTTAAATGGAGTGGTAATCTAAAAGATCAACTATTGCATACTAGACCAAGAAATGCAGATGTGAAGAAACAGAACACTCTCTGGCGCCTCCCTCCAGTGAGGGGACATTTCCTGTGTGGAAAATGTGGTGTGTGTGCCCAGACTTCCCACTCTACGATCATTGACATTGGCACTGCCACACCATGGGAGAAGAAACAACCTACGAATTGCAATAGCGAATGTGTGATCTATCTGGTCTCTTGCCTCTGCAGATTAAAGTACGTTGGAATGACAAGGCAGAAGGTGAAGACACGGATAATGGAACACAAGAGTACCGTTCAGTGCAACAAACAAGCCACAAAACTGAACACACACTTTTAGGAGAAAAGTAATCAGGTAGACTATTTATCTTGGTCTGTACTTGATAAATCTACCGTCCCTCATTTTGTCTCGAATGTAAGGCATTACTTGTTTAGAAGGGAGCAGAGATGGGTGTTTAGGCTTCGTAGTGATGAACAGGGTCTTAACGATGACATCCCATGGTCAATCAATCAATCAATCAAACAGGGAATTGTAAGCGCGCTACTCACCCGTTAGGGTCTCAAGGCGCTGAGGGGGGGGGGGGGTCCGCAGATCTGTTTAGCCGAAGAGCCAGGTCTTGAGGGTCTTCCTGCAGGTGTTCAGGAGGGGGCGCGTCTGATGTCTGCCGGTAGCTCGTTCCAGGTCTTGGCTGCAATGTGAGAGAAGGATCTTCCGCCTGCTCTGGCTCTGTGGATGCGCGGGGTTTCGGCCAGTGCGAGGTTGGAAGATCAGAGGTTTCTTTGGGTACGTGGAAGTTGATTCTGTCATTGAGGTATTTGGGTCCGTTGTTGTGTAGGCATCTGTAGGCGTGAGTGAGGATTTTGAAAGTGACTCTTTTCTCCACGGGGAGCCAGTGGAGACTTCCTAGGTGTTGGCTGATGTGTTCGTGTCGGGGCATGCCGAGGACGAGTATGGCGGCGGTGTTCTGTATTGTTTGGAGTTTGCGGAGTAGGGACTTGTTGATGCCGGCGTAGAGTGCGTTTCCATAGTCCAGTCTGCTGGTGATGAGTGCGTGGGTGACTGTCTTCCTTGACTCAGGGGATCCACTTGAAGGTCTTGCGGAGGATGCGGAGGGTGTTGAAGCAGCTGGAGGTGAGGGCGTTGACCTGTCGGTTCATGGTGAGTGATGAGTCGAGTACGATGCCGAGGTTCTTGGCGTGGTCTGAGGGGGTAGGTAGGCTTCCAAGGGCGGTCAGCCACCAGGTGCTGTCCCATGCAGAAGGGGTGGTACTGAGGACGAGGACTTCTGTCTTCTCGGCATTGAGCTTCAGGCAGCTGTTGGTCATCCAGACTGCAACGTCTTGCATTCCTTTCTGGAAGTTGAGTTTGGCAGTGGTGGGGTCTTTGGTGAGGGAAGAGGATGAGCTGGGTGTCGTCGGTGTAGGATATGATGTTGAGGCCGTGTTGTCAGACGATGGCTGCGAGGGGGGCCATGTAGATGTTGAAGAGGGTGGGGCTCAGTGATGAACCCTGTGGGACTCTGCAGGTGATTTTCGTGGGGTCGGAGAGGAAGGGTGGGAGTCTGATCCTTTGGCTTCTTCCGGTGAGGAATGATCGGATCCAGTCCAGGGCTGTTCCTTGTATGCCTGCGTCGTGTAGTCTGGCGACTAGTGTGCGGTGGGAAACGGTGTCGAAGGCCGCTGATAGGTCGAGTAGGATGAGGGCTGTGGAGTGGCCTTGGTCCAGGAGGGTGCGGATGTCGTCTGTGGCGGCGAGTAGGGCGGTCTCTGTGCTGTGGTTGCTTCGGAATCCGGATTGGGGCGGGTCGAGGACGGCGTTCTCTTCAATGAATCATGTCAGTTTCCTGTTGACTGTTTTCTCTGCAACTTTGGCTGCGAAGGGGAGGAGCGAGATGGGCCGATGGTTCTTGAGGTCGGTGGGGTCAGCTGTGGGCTTCTTGAGAAGGGGTCTGACTTCTGCGTGCTTCCAGTCATCTGGGAAGGTGCCTGTTTTGAAGGTGGTGTTGATGGTGCGTTGTAGTTCGGGTGCGATGGCGGCCGCAGCTCTGTGGTAGATGTGAGGGGGGCAGGGGTTGGTGGGGGCCCCCGAGTGGATGCTTTTCATGGTCGAGGCGGTGTCTTCGGCCGTGATTGGTGTCCAGTTGGAGATGGTGGGCTGGCTGGTGTTTCTGGGGGGCGGGGGCCGTCTGTGGCACCTGGTGGATGGTCAATGAAGTTGTCATAGAGGTTTTTGATCTTGAGGTGGAAATAGGTTCCAAGCTTGACGCAGAGGTCTTGGGATGGTGTGATGTCTGTAGCTTCGCTGCATGGGTTGGTGAATTCCTGAATGACACTGAAAAGTTCCTTGGAGTTGGTGGAGTTGGCCAGGATTTTGTTGTGGATGAAGTTCCTCTTGGTTGCTCTGATCTGGTTATGGTAGTCCGTCAAGGCGTCCTTGTAGGTGGTGTGGTTTTCGGTTGTCTTGGTGTTTCTCCAGTTCTTCTCCAGGCGTCTGCAGGTGCGTCTGGCTTCTTGGAGAACGGTGGTGAACCAGGCGGCTTTCCTGGGGCGTTGTCTGTCGTGGTTACGTAGCGGGCGAGCTCGTCTGCGCAGTTGAAGATCCAGGTGTGGAGTTCTCTGTCTGCGTTGTTTGCGTCATTTGCGTCGGGTGCCCAGGTGTGGTTGTCTCGGGTGAGGGTGGAGTTAAGTTGCTCGTCGATAACCTTGCTCCAGTTCCTTCGAGGTGGGCGTGGGGCTGGTTTGGGTGCCTTGGGTTTGTTGATGGCGAAGTGTACGCAGTGGTGGTCGGTCCATGGTGGCTGCGTTATCTGCCCTGACATGATTCTATCTCTGAGCAAAACACTCACTGAGCATGGCTGTGGTGTGGACTTACTATTGTCACCCTAATCTGTATGAACACATACACTGCATTGACATTATTGAACTTTTGATGCAAATAAGCTTTTCTGGGAACGCCTGCCCTATTAGGGATACACTCATGACTGATTCCACACCCCAGTACGATGGATGAATATATTATCGGTTTTACACCTTATTAACACAAATGCATACTTCATATCCCAGCATGCTTCTTGAATGAGTCATGAGTGTATGCCTAATAGGGCGGGCATTCCCAAAAAGCTTAATTGCATCAAAAGTTCAATTATGTCAATGCAGTGTATGTGTTCATACAAATTAGGATGAGAACAGTAAGTCTGCACCACCGCCACGCTCAGTGAGTGTTTGTCCAGAGGAGGAATTATGTCTGGGCAGGCCACGGGATGTCGTCATAAAGACCCTGTTTATCAGTATGAAGCCTAAACACCCATCTCTTCTCCCTCCTAAGCAAGTAATGCATTACATTCGAGACAACATGAGGGATGGTAGGTTTATCAAGTGCAGTCCAAGATAAATCGTCTGCCTGATGACCTTTCTTGGAAGACACAAACGACGTGCTTTGTCTTCTCTCAGACATTCAGTTGAACAGTGAGACTGATTTTTTGGTTTCCTTTGATGTAGAATCACTGTATACCTGCATTCCGCAGGATCAGACACTGGAGACCATAGTAACCTTGTTGAGATCCAGGGTCCTGGGCACTCTCAGTCCAGTGACTTTTATGATGAAATGTGCTACTCCAGCAATGAAAGAACATTTCTTTCGATTTGAGGATGGCTTGTACCTGCAAATCTCTGGGACTTGAATGGGCAATGCCTATGGTCCTAGTCTGGCTAGCCTCTATATGCACTCTGCACCCCTCACTACTCCCAGCTCATCTGCGGTATTTAGTATACCTTTCTCTGTCAAAACATCCCTGAGTTCCTCCCTCTCAGAAAGGGGGTTGTAGCCCGTTTTGTGACTAGGTTCACATTGCGAGGAGGTTACCCTATGATCAAGCATGCCATGTGAGGGAAACCATCCTTTAAAAAGACTACTCTGATAGTACTCTTCCTTTATAAGACCCAGGGGTTTTCTGTGTGTTACTATTCATGTAGTAGGGAAGTCAACCCCTGCGGTTCTTTAAACCTCTACCAGCCCTTCTAGTGTTTTGATGAATGTAGGGCTCCACACTATTATTTGGCTTACAAATGGGCACAAGATGACAGAAATGGAAGGTGCACTAGCATTTCCACACTATGGTACATTTGATATGAGGATAATTGACAATCTGAGAGGAATATTGTTTGCAATGATACCATTACCTAGACAGGTAAAAATGCTTAATGCTTGGCTTCGTGCAGCGCATGAAAAAAAGGGACAAATGTTAAGGGAAAATGAAGAAAGCGATGCGTGCATATGCAGATGTGAGACAGGATGAACAATAAAAGAGATGGAGGTTAGATATGATCGAGGGAGCGAACTACACCCTGCCATAGTGAGCGAGGGAAGTGATGCTGGAAGAAAAAGAAAGAGAAGAGAAAAGAATAGTACGGGAGATGGGCATAAGGACAGTTACAGCAATGCAAGTGACAGCCCTTTGGATGGACTGCTAGCAGAATGTCCACCTCATATATTCAGTCACACCTTGCAGTTGTGGGAGATATAGATGTTACTAACAGTTCTGGTGGTACTTCATCTCTGGTAGCTTGAAGCTCTGGTGTTGTGGGGGGTCATATCAAAAGGCATGACACAAGCTGTTGCTAGAGGGAATATGGGAGCATGTGCTCCTGGTCCTCAGGAACTTGTAATTCAAATTTGGCTTCAAGGATTCTGAATGCTCTTACAGAACCAGTTACCATTGGTCCTATAGTCGCCATGTATGATCCTAGTTTGGTTGGGAATTAAAGTCAGAAAACGCCTGTTCCTACAGAAGTGAGGGCATCAGAGAAAAGAATAGGTGACCTCAATGTGAGATTTGTTCCATTAACTTTGATGAATACAAGCTTACCTTGTGCAGCGAGTGCAGATCCCTCTGCAGTACAGAATTGATTTGGTCCCATAAGATCCATTCCTGGATTGACAGGCATGGATTCACCTGTATGGGAGCCATTACCTAATATACGTAACAGTACACCTCGAGAAGACACTGCCCCAAAAAGAACTTCTGAGGGCCAACATATATTTGATGCTCAAGATTTAGAGCAATGGTTGAAGGCACACAATAATAATTCAAATGAGAGCCAGAGTACAAAGACGAGCCATGGAACTATAAAATTGGCTGTAAAGGTGGATTTGATTGATGTGGTAAAATTAAAAACTGAACTAGATGAAATGACAATTGGGAGTTTAGAGCTTAATCGAATAGATACTTACCAACAAAATGAATTGCTATTATGAGTAAAGATATTACTAAGAGAGTGAGGCAGGCTCATGAGAAATTATGCGAATTAGCTCAAAGATATGATGTTGACATACAACAAACAAAGACTTTACAGAAGAACCATAGACTTGCATTCAGCGATGAGGACATAGAAAACCTGAGATTACCACGGTTGAAGACCCAAATCCGAGAATTAATTTAGAGCATTTAGTTTTGGAGCACATTGGACAAATAGGAAGAGCAATGGGCTAAAAGAAAATGGTTCTAAAAGAGCAGCTGTTGAACAATCTCTCTTAGGGGAAAGGGGTACAGGTGTGCAGGCTTTCCCTTTGCGAGAAGTACCAAGTGGAGGTTATGTGAATGTGCCTTGCAGTAGAGGTGATCTTCTGGCATTTCCCAATGATTCCCCAAGGTTGAGAGAGAAGCCTGTACAATGGTAGAAACAGGTTGTTCGCTTTGTGAAAATTTCAAAGGTGTTCTGGATTGATTTGAATACACTGTTTGAGACTGTAGGGGCAGATTTACAAGCCCCCTGCGCCACCAGTACGTCACTTTTCGTGACGTACTGGTGGCGCAGGGGGCTCCTCGATATTTACAAGGAGAGGAAAAGCCACCATGCGTGACTTTTCCTCTCCTTGTAAATACCGTCCCTTCACACGCAGCACTTTGCGGTGAAGGGGCGTTCCATGGGTGTTGCTGTGGGTGTTCCCACGCAACACCCATGGAATAAGACACATCTCCAGATTTACGAGAAATCGTAAATCTGGAGATGCGTCTGAAGCTACGCCACCCTAGAGGTGGCGTAGCGAGGCGCACCGAGGAGAAATGTTTTCATTTCTCCTCGTTTTCCTCTTTCAATGCGTGCTGCATTCTGCAGCACGCATTGAAAGAGGAAAAGCCTGTACTGATTGTTTTTGTGCAGAAAGGTGCCCCTTCCTGCACAAAAACAATCTCCCATGGCGCAGGCATCCTTGCACCATGGTGCAAGGGTGCCTGCGCCGGCGCTTGTCAGCTGTTTGTGCGCCAGCGCAGGAGAGAGCACAGGAATGCGACATATTCTTGTAAATATGTCGCATTCCTGTGCTCTGAAAGTGCCGCAGCGTGGCGCAGCCAAAGGGCTTGCAGCGCCACGCTGCGGCACTTTCTTGTAGATCTGCCCCGCAGTCTCTAGTGATTTGTGGTCTGCATGTAAAATAGCTGCAGAATGGCCCGAAAGTGAGTCTGAGAGGGATTCAGTGACACATGGTCCGTCACCTATAGTGTTGAAGAAATATGATCAGGTGATTACTTGATTGAAGGCTCAAGTGCCCCCGCAGGATATTGATTGGGTAAAGATTGTCAGGATGACTAAGCAGCCTAAAGAGACGATTCATGCATTTTATGAAAGGTTGTTGCAGGCTTTCAAACAGTACAGTGGGATGGACACCCTTGAACCTAAGGATATGGGGCAGTTTGTGTCCGGATTTGTGACTAGCTTGAGACCTGAAATTAGTATGATGATTTAACAACATTTGATTTGCTGGCAGAATAAATCAGTAGATGAAATTCTGTGTTATGCTAAATATTGCTGTGATGAGACTGAGATGAAGCATAAGAAGTTGAATGAAACATTGATGGTGGCGCAGATGAAGGCTACTCAAAGAGGTCAAATTCAGCCTTATGTAGGGAATACTGTGCCTATGCAGGGAGTCTACCAGGCAGGAGTTCCAGTGCAACATGGTGGAGAATTTCAGAGGCATGGAAGAGGAAGAGGTGCTCCTATAGATCCAAGGATTGGAGTTGATGTTGCCACCTTAAAGAAGTCCAATTCATGTCATTTTTGTAATAAATTGGGGCATTGGAAGTGGGCAAATGTCACCTTAATACTGCAAATCAAGAACAGAATGGAAGGTTTAGTCAATCACAGGGTAAATTTTATGCAACTTCACAATGCACGCAGACCGTGATCTCAGAATTCAGTTGATCCCAAAGGTCCTATAATGCAAGTGCCACAACCTCTGATGCCACAGAAAGCAGTAAATAACGTTCACTTTTCCCAGAACAAAGACATGAGTGTAAATCAGAATATGTCACATGGTAACAATCCATTCCAACAGTATCCCATGTTTGAGACTCCTAATAAATATGGTTAAGATCAGTCCTTATGACAGTACCCGGGGGGGGGGGATACTGTACACTTGCTGCAATCTTCGAGGTAGACCAGAGTGGACCATAAGTTGATGCTGAAGTAGATGGCTACAGTGTCACCTTCTTGATCGACACTGGTGCTACCCCCTCTACTGTGAGAACAGCAGAGGTTCCTCTCGGAAAAAAACAACCCGAGTTGTAGGAGTTGCAAATAAAAGGTCATCTGAAGAAGTGTTTTTGAAGTTAGGGACATTTGAAGATAATCATCAATTTGTGGTGTGAGATTGAGGTCCTGTTTATCTTTTAGGACGTGACCTGTTGTGCAAGTTAAATTGCACCAACTATTGCATACCAAAAAGTATTGAGCTTCAGAGGAACAATGAGGATATTGCCTTTAAACTGGGAAATCAAAATTTGCACTTTTTATTGTTCCTCATGTTGATGGTAGAAGACTTACAGTTGGATCTCAGAGACACAGTGAGAGACCTAGTTTGGGACTTTTCGGGAAAGGACATTGGACTCATGGACAGTTCCTGGAATTACACCTGTAATCGAGAATATCATTGAACAAGGTATTCTGAAAGAAATCCTGGGGAGTTCAAGTAACTCACCTATAATGGGCTTGCAGAAACCAAGCGGTAAGTACCACATAGCGCAGAATCTCCATAAAATTAACAACATAGTGGTTCCTTGCTGTTCCCTGGTCCCGAATACTTCTGTAATATTTTTTCAGATTCCATGTACGGCTGAATTGGTCACTGCTATTGATCTTCGACAGGCATTTTTCTCCAGTCCCCTACACAAAGATAGCCAGTTTTTATTCGCTTTTCGGCTGAGTAATCGTCTTTTAACATGATGCTGTGTCCCACAAGGGTATACGGAAAGTCCTTCCATATTTAACCAGATCTTGAAGAAGAATCTGGAGTCTCTGATCATGCCCTGCAATTGTGTTCTAGTTCAGTACATAGACAACCTCTTGGTTGCATCAAATACTCGAGAAGCATGTAAAACTAATGCCATTGCCTTGTTGAATTATTTGGCTAAGAATGGACATAATGTGTCCCCAAGCAAGTTGCAGTACTGTATGACGGAAGTCCTCTACCTAGGACATCACATTGTGAAAGGTGCGAGAAAGGTGTCACAAGAAAAAGTATCGCAATCATGCAAATGAATCCGCTCCATGTGCAGAAGGAAGTCAGCATGTTTCTGGCAATGATGTGCTACTGTTGCCAGCGGATACCCAGCTTTCGAGAAACAGTCTAAACAATGTGGGCAGAGGCAAGCGTGCCATTCCAAAGCAAGCGCAACCACGCTTTCCTTAACCATTTATATGCCTTAACCACGCATATGGTTGATTAAGGCAATGTACGGTCTAGATGCTGAGATGGGCAAGCCCAGGAATAGGAAGGATCGGGAGAGGTCGCGGTGAGGTAAGTCGGTCTGGGGTTGGGTTTTGGGAGGGTGGGGTAGTTTTTAGGGGGTGGGGTAGTTTTTAGTGGCTGGGGTAGTGTTTAGGGGTCTGGGCTAGGGCTGGGGGGCAGGGTGTATTTAGGCTGGGGGTAAGGGTTGCTTTAAAGGGCTGGGGTCAGGGTTGCTTTTAGGGCTTACAGGGGTGTCAGGCAGTTTTTAAGGTTTAGGGGGATCGGGGTAGTTTTTAGGGCCAAGGATAGGGTCGGGGTATTTTTTACAGCTCGGGGCTGGGGGTTGGGATAGTTGTTAGGGCTTAGGGGGGTTGGGGTAGTTTTTAGGGCTCAGAGGGTGTCAGGTTAGTTATACGTGATCAGAATGGGGTTGGGGTACTTTTTAGGGCTTGGGGGGGTTGGGATAGTTTTTAGGGCTAGGAGCAGATGGCATAGGGTGTGATCTTTACCACACATCTCTATACCAGTCATGCCTTTACCACAAAATTGCATAGTAAAGGCATGCGTGGCAAAGGCATGCACAGTAAAGGAATAAGTTGTTCAGATGCATTTGTGGTTTAGGAAGCATAGTAGAGGCATGCGTGGTTTAGCCATGCATGCCTCTGTCATACAACCCCAGTTTTTCCCTAGTGGACAAACCTCTGCAGAAGTTGATACACAAGGATGTGTCCAATCCAGTGCCCTTGGACAATGATTGCTTGAATGCATTCCTGTAGTTGAGAGAGAGTCTCTGTCGTGCTTCTGCACTGAGAATACCTGACTACTCTAAAGTGTTTTTGCTTTTCTGCAGTGAAAGAGAAGGTTGTGTTCTCTCAGTGTTGAGTCAGATTCATGGAGGTGCCCGTAGACCAATTGCTTACTACTCTGCTACTCTAGACCCAGTATCGTCAGCGTTGCCCGGATGTCTCAAATCCGTTGCCGCAACAGGTGTGAGCATGGAAAGATGCAAGAGGATCGTAGTGGGTCACCCTTTGACTGTGTTTGTGCCGCACTCTGTTGAAATATTGTTGACCAGAACAAACACGCAGCATTTGACGAATAGCAGGCTCACCAGGTATGAGCAAAATATCTTGGCTGCTGAAAAAGTAACCCTAAAGAGATGTTCACTTCTGAAGCCTGCCACTTTACTTTCATTACCTGATTGTGATGCAGATGAGATCGAAGTAGAACATGACTGTCTCAATGTCACTGAACTGTGCACGGAACCATGTCCTGACATAATGGACGAGCCATTGCACGAGTTTGATTAGACCCTATTTGTTGATGGCTCCTGTCTAAGGGACAATGAGCGAAATCTGAGGGTTGCCTATGCTGTCTGTACCGTTACAGGAGTGGTGAAAGCTGCCTGGCTTCAAGGACTATTCTCCATGCAGGGAGCCGAATCGATTGCCCTTACTCGAGCATGCTGTGTTTCAGACCATATTCACCAATAACTAGTATAGCTTTGGTGCTGTTCATGACTTTGGACAGTTATGGTCTCAAAGGGAATGCATGACCTCATCAGGGTCCCCCATCCATGGAGAAAATGTGAGAAAACTGTTAGAGGCTTTACAAATGCCTAACCAGATTGCTTTTGTCAAATGTTCTGCCCATTGTAAGGGAAACATTTTGTTACAGTTGGGAATCGTTATGCAGATGAGGTTGCATGTTACTGTGCCCTAAATGTTTGCACTTTCAATGGTGAGCAGATTAAACCATTTCTGATACATGGGACGAGGTGAAGAGATTGCAAGAGGAAGTACAGAGGAGGAGCAGCAGGATTGGATTAGAGCAGGATGGGTGAAACGAGATGATGACATTTGGTCTTCAGGAGATGGGAGACTAGTAATGCCCAATAGTTTGTTGCCAACGATGGTAAGGCACTATCATGGGTCAATGCATGTAGGAAGAGATGCCATGGTGAGGTTTTTTAGACAAACCTGGTTTAACCCAAATGTCCGAGTGATGGCTGAGGCATTGTGTCATAGATGTGTGACTTGTCAACAAATGAATGTGGGGAAAAGAACTGCTGTTACATTGAGTCATATAGGGAGATCTGGAGGTCCTTTCAACAAGATGCAGTTGAATTTTGTTGAGATACCAGTATGCAATGGAATGAGGTACATCTTAGTAGTGGTGTGTATTTTCTCACATTGGGTGGAAGCTTATTGAGGGAACTCATTCTGAGATTCGGATTTCCAACCTCTTTAGAATCAGACTGAGGAACTCATTTTAATAATGAAGTTCTGAGAATGCTATGTGCAGCATTGCAAGTGGAGCAGAGATTGCATTGCAGTTATCGGCCAGAAGCTTCAGGCATCATGGAACAGGTCAATGGCACTCGGAATTCCAGGATAGCTAAAGTGTGCGCTTTGACGTCCCTGAAATGGCCTGACAATTTGCCTCTTGTGCTGGTGAGTCTTCGCAGTGCACCTGATTGAAGGACAGGATTGTTGCCCCATGAGATCATGGAAGGTGCTATGTGATTGCCTGATGTGCCTGCAAATATGCTTGTAAACATCACAGATGATTTGGTGCTCGACCACTGTAAATGATTGACTGATGTTGTTCGCTCTGTATCTTGCCAGGTTAAAGAGGCTACAGCCCCACCACATCAGGAGCAGTGTCATGACCTTAGTCCTGGAGACTGGGTCATTGTGAAAAAGCATGTTAGAAAGAACTGTCTAGATCACCGTTGGCGTGGTCCATAGCAGGTGATCTTGGTCACTATGACTGTCGTGAAGTGTGGTGACCTTCCTAAGTGGGTGCACATATCCCACACCATAGGGTCCTGTGTCCCCTTGACAGAGTAACAGCACATCACCCAGAAGAGACACCAGCAATGGTCGAAAGTCCACAGAAAGAGGTTAGCTAAGCTGTAGGGGACCAGGCAGAGCCTGAGACAGCACTAGAGCAATCTGAGGGAGTTCCAGATGAATCAGAAGTTGAAGCTGACACAGAGGAAGCTGATACTGTGGTGGTGAATGAGTCAGAACCTGACCCCAACAAAGGAACTAGTGCTGTGGGACCACGAGTGATAGTGGGGGAAAGCTGGACAAGAAATCAAGCAAGGAGAAGACTGAAGTTGTGTTCTGAAAGAACACTTGCTCCCATAGCTGAATCATCCGGAGAATCTGAGTTGAGTAGAGACAAAAGTGAATGGCCTTATCTAAGAAGGTGCAAGAGATGAAGGGTGCCTTGTTGGAGATATTCTTCTCCTAAGTGGACTTACCTTGCTACGGATGACAGCGAGGGTGAAGTTTTGAGATTCTGGAATAATTGTGGAGATTCATCTGAAGCTTTAAGAACTTGATATGAACTTTCTTCTTACTTTTGAACTACCTTACCTGAAAAGACTGAGTGCCTTGAGACACCCAGTACTTGATGAAGCTGAATTTCCTATCTAGATTCAGGGAAATTCTCTGTGCTTGGACTGAAAATAATGATATTGGAAATGCTCCTTAATGAATTTGGTCCCTTTATTATTAGAGATATGGAATGAACTTTGTTGAGGTACTTAAGAAGATTACCTAGGCCAAGTGGAAGAAGAATAAAATGAGGGTTGCAATCTAGAAGAACACGGAGTAGGGCTAGGGAAGCCTCACGAAGATTGTACCTACATTTGTAAATAAAGTTGAAATAAATAAAAACTGATTTTGCTGTTTGCACAGGTGGAAATCGAAAAAGAAGATTCTGCTGCTGCTATTTCTCTACCCACTTGGTCTGAGTCTAAATACTATGGAAACGCATAATTCTAACTGTAGATTTAGGTACATAGAAGGTGCAATAATTCCAATTATAGTGCGGGTGCTTAATAATACTGCTTGTAGGATTATATTCAGATTCCACTAGCGCTGTAGAAGAGAAACATACACCATGCAGCAATCATCACATGAAGTAGATGGAGGTTTATACTCATTAAGGGGCCGATTCACAGAACTGATCTGAGATAAAATCCTAAACTTACTACTTTCGGTATTCACAGAAGGCATTTGGTAGTAGTAAAGTTAGGACTCCTAACTTTACTACTACTAAACTGAGATAAAATCCTAAACTTACTACTTTTGGTATTCACACAAGGCATTTAGTAGTAGTAAAGTTAGGACTCCTAACTTTACTACTACTAAAAGCCTATTGTGAATACCGAAAGTCGTAAAGTTAGGATTTTGTCTCAGTTTAGTAGTAGTAAAGTTAGGACTCCTAACTTTACTACTACTAAATGCCTTATGTGAATACCAAAAGTATTAAGTTTAGGAATTTATCTCAGATTAGTTCTGTGAATTGGCCCCTATGAGAGTAGAACTTGCATGTAGATTTACCTAGAGGAGATTATACATTAAACAGTTACATTAGGTTGCTTTATGAGTATGCGAATACAATGGAAGCCAGAGATTGTAATGTTTGTATACAGTTACCTGCTTCAGTAGCCGAAGGCATTATTTAACATCATATACACCTGACATATGGTATCACTTGTAGTTTACTGTTGAGTATTTTCTATGGAAATGGTCATTTCCAGTACTACTATTCTAATTATGATTTAGGGCCAGATGTACGACCCTACCAATTTGCGAGTCGCAAATTGCGTCGTTTTGCGACTTGCAATTTGCGACTCGCAAATAGGAATGTACAACAGTGTCTCAGACACTGTTTGCGAATCCTAATGAGGCTGCAAATTGCCTGTCTCATTAATATTCATGAGGCAGGTGCAATTTGCGACACCATTAGGAATGGCTAGCACTCTAAGGGATGGTGGCCTGCTGGGGTCAGCAGACCACCATGACTGTGACTGCTTTTCAAATAAAGCAGTTTTTTTTAATGCAGTCAGTTTTCCTTAAAAGAAAACAGAATGCATTTAAAAAAAGAAAAATTAAACGTTACTGTTTCATTTTTCAAGAGTAGGCAGTGGTCAAAATATTTTGAATGCCAGTCACAAAGGAGAAGGCATTCCCTGGGGACCCCTTCCCGTCTGCGTGTGGCTTACCACCTACTTGAAGTAGGTGGTAAACTGCGAGTGTTTTGCGACTGCAATTTCGATCATAAAACAATGGTACACACCATTGGGACTCGCTATTAGGAAGGGACGCCCTTGGCACACCCCTTCCTAATAGCAAGTCGCAAACCCTATTTTACGAGTCAGTAATAGGTTATCGACTCGCAAAATAGGGTTTGTACATGGGCCAGACCTATTTTGCAGTCGCAAACGGGCTGATTTCCCATTTGCGACCGCAAAATAGCAGTCGTACATCTGACCCTTTGTTCTTTCAGAAGTTCCTTCATTCAAAAACTTGAATAGTCAGATTACTAAAACTGCCAGTAGATAATTTGCCCCAGTTAAAACCTCAGACACTACTTATGCATATAGACACAATTTGGCTTGTATTCTAACTGACATTGAGAAGAAATGTTTAAATCAAGTAGAATATTGGTATATTGAAGTGAAGACTAATACAACTCAAGAAACACATTTCCCCACTTAGTCACAAGAAGAAAAGGATCACCAGACAACAGGTAACACTGGAGCATTGACAGTAGATTGGTAACACCAAGGGAAGCTGTGCATACAGAATGATAGGAATGAATATGATAATATCTTTCTAGGGAAGAGTGAATGTGATCATAACTTTGAGGTCCGAGGATCTTGGAAACTGTTTTTGGATGGTGGTGATCCTGTGATTCCTGGAGTTTATTTTATTTGTGGGAAGAATGCTTATTTCAAATTGCCTACTAAAGGGCATAGCACATGCTATTTGGTAGTAGTATTTCCAAAGATCTATCATGTAGAACATTTTGATAATCCAGTTTCGGAGGAAAAATCTAGGTCTAAATGAGGTGCTAGTACAGCAGACATTGTGGGTGATATTTTTGGTGCCATAATACCAAACGTAGGTATTATACTGTACGATATTAAGATTAGAAAGTTATCTATTGTAGTTGATAGGGTATGCACAAATACTGCTGCAGCTCTATTGCTTGTAAATACTGAAATGGTTGCTATTAGGGCTATAGTTTTGCAGAATCGGCTTGCTTTAGATATTTTACTAGCAAAAGAAGGCGCAGTCTGCCGGATGTTGAAGGTTCAACAATGTTGAACTTATATCCCAGATAAAAGTAAGGATTCACAGAAGTATATAAAGAATATTACTGACATACAAAGAGAACCGAGTGAACAGGTAACTGCAGGTGTTTGGGATTCAGTTGGAAACAGGTTTAATGCCATAGGTACATGGTTTGCAAACTTGAGAAGTAGTATATTTGGTTCGATCTTTAAGCCTCTGTTGATCATTGTTCTTTGTGCAGTGATTGTGATGTTGGCAGTGAAAGTGTACATGAGATATACGGCAAAGACAGGAATATCCCAGGAAAGAGAAGATATAGAGTTGGAGAAGAAGCAGAGTGATTGTTATAATGAAATAAAACATTTGGAGGAGTTCAGGCAAAAGGCACTTGCCACAACAAGGGTTTAGATTGGTTCATCTGATAAAATCAAATGAGAAGATTAAGAGATTGTGTGATGGCGTGATACCCCATCAGAGGGGGAATTGGAGCAGCGTGATTTTGATCCTATCTTAAGATACTAAAACAGTGCATTATAATCATCTGTAGTCAGCACTCTAATATATTCTGTGTGATTAATGTTACTAAGAAGAGATGGGGTATTGTATATTTAAAGTACTCCACATAAAACTAATGGGACTTATAAATTATGTGCATAGAAATGTTACTAATAAAGGTCTTTACAATATTTACATATTAATATTCTAGAAGAAATTAAAGTTTAGATGTGTCTCATTGTGCAGTTAATCAAATAGGTTGTATGTGTAAACTAATGTTTAAGCATTTATATGTGCAACTGCTAATTGTATTCATATTGGTATATTTGAAATAACATCTTTTTTGTAATATTTTGCAATTTATTCATGTGTTAAGAAACTGCATTTGCTATGAGTGTAGAAATGTGGACATATTTGTAACCTTGTGCACTTTTAAGTTGACATGATTTTTGGACCTCGAGAACTGTTTTAGTACAAGCTCACGTTTAAAGTCTAACATGTAATTTGTATTTAACCTTCAATGTAGAATGTGTTTGCTTGAATTTTTTTTGTTTCTATTGCAGGTGTGGACAAAGCCTTATTAGTTAGAAAAGAAGGGTTTTTGTTTTAGTTAGATAGCAAGGTATGAGAAGATGGATCTTGGCAAGGAGAAAGGCGGCAATAAGCAAGGAGGCAAATTCCCATGGGGAGAAGAATGGCCAAGGACGAATGAAGTAGCAACTTATCGATGTGGGACAGGTGGTGCCAGTAACCAATTTGTGTTAGAACTGTGTAAAGATATTGGAAATGAGCACTGACTTACCCTGAGTACCCTAATGTCTTATGCTATGACGTACTGAGGGTCAGGGAGACATCTTAGGACTTCATGAGGTACAGACTTCTGCTTTGTGTGGCTCCATGCTACTTGACCCTTGGTTGGAGTTTCTTCTACTGAAGACTCTGACAGCTGACACCTTTCTATTATTCGTACTTACTCAATGTTCTTAGTTTAGGGTTGTCCCTTTTAAGGCAGTGTAGGGAGAGATAGCGTGTCCATGCTTACCTTTGAGAATCATTTGATGCAATTTAATGTTCAATTCTTTTTCCTGATTACTTGAATCGTCAGAACTGAATTAGTCGTATGCTTCTTGTTATATAGGGTAAATCTCTTCAGGAGATTTGGATTCATTCTGTTTGTTCTGTGCTTCAATACTGTGATTTTGAAATTGATTCATATCAATCTATTTTTTAATTGATAATTATTCCTTACTAATCTCAGATTTAGTTGTTGAGTGAATTATTGTGTTAATAAATTGGTTACACTGTATTGAAATTTATATTGTGATTGTTTCCTCCCTCTTGCCTCTCAAGCAGCTAAAAAGGCTATCTGGTTGAGTAGGGATGTTAAAGTGGGCCCAGCTCTCTGAAAGGTAAATGCCAAATAAACATGCTGCGCTGGGTTGCATCACTTTTATGACTTAAACTCAGCACAGAATGGTATCAAATTTACCCCAGAGTCTACTGTGGTACTCCAGAAGGAGGGGTACAGTGGGAGAACTGTGCTACCTGCAAAAACATTAAAAGAGCAAAAAAAAACGTGAATTGGTTGTCTTTGGGGAATGGGCCCCCAAGGGTGTATGGGAAAAAAAGGGAGATATATAATTTTTTTTAAAGTCACCGAAAAAACAAATGTTAAGGTGATGTTATATTTAGGTATGGCAATAACATTGTCCTTTACATTTAAAACTCCCTAGAAATTCACTGAAGAAAAGGTTAAAGTGACATTATAGTTTGGTATGTTACTAAGATCATAGCTTTGATTTTTTTTTTAAACCTAGAAATTCACAGAAAAATGCAAAAATTAAACTGATGTTATAGTTAGGTGTTGAAATTAGAGAAAGACTAACATTTAAATACTGAAAAAAACCACTAAAAGTTAAGGAGCAACTTATAATTTGCGCCAATGCCATGCATTGCTTAAGGCCTCATATATTATATCACTCATGACCTGTTAAATGGCATCATTGATGACATTATTGATGACATCTCCAATGACATCATTGATTACATCAATGATGACATCATAAAGTCATTGTGACACATTCCCCACTGTGTAGTTATGGTTAGGTCAGCATTTCCAGAGGAAGAGGGTTTGTATTATTTTATGCATACCATTTGTACTGTTTGAAGAATCTGAACAAAATGTTCCAAAAAAAAGTTCATCCACCTTAGCTCATTCCTAGAAAGTTTCGCACTGATCCATGAAGTGGGATCCATGAAAAGAGTGGTCTCCAAAGTGTAATTTCCATGGTAGTTCCCATAAAGAGATTTGCTGTTTGATACTGAAAAAATGGCTGAATGGAATTATACCAAATCTGGAGAAAATTAGAACTTTGCTGATAAATCATGCTTTTTTTATTTGAATTTTGTGTAAATCCATGTAGTTTTTTTGTGAGAATATCATTTAAAGAGGGGCCCAGGTTGGATATGAAGTGGCTACAAAGTTAGGAATAACTTGCTCTTGATGTCCAGATATGCTCTGATTGGCCAATTTAAATCCAGCTAGCCACAACATGAACAATATATTGTAGCAGCCATTACTGGACTCAGGAACATGGTCCCAATAGCCTGAAAATGAATTAAAAGGAAATATAAGAGGGTAGGGTGAGCACATCCTGACCTCAAGGGGCATATAGGGGCACCCCAAAGTGGCCCACTCTTGATTCACTGGTCACAACAATATGTTTTGACAGCTACTACAGGCCTCACTGTAATACATTGTAATGAATGCTACCCTTTGAGGATAAGAAAAAGAAGCACATATAAAGGGTAATAACAGATTTTAGTCACAATGTAAATCATTTGTTGGTGGTGTTATTCTTATTTTGGAAATTCTGGTGAGAACTCAGGTGATTTTTACCCTCTTAAAATACCGAACATTTGCTTCAATTGATGAATAATGCCTGAGAGAAAATTGTTTTCTCTTGTGATTTTCTCATAGAGGTTATGGAGGGTGCTCCAGAAGCTAAAATGAGAGAACATTTTCTGCAGGTTTACACTATCTTCCTCAGACATGGGAGAACAAAGTCTGATATTCTGAATAAAACATGCACTTCTAACAGCAGCAGCAGCCTGTCAGTTGATTCTCCAGGGAAATTAGGGCTAGTGCTCTAGAGACCTAAAAAGAAAACACATTTTATATGAATTCTCAACTATCTTCCTCATTAATGTCAGAAAAAGTGTGGTATGCTGAGTGAAACATGCAAAGTATTGGGAAAATTAAAAATGTTTTTTTTAAATTGGAGAAAGTTTGTATAAAAATGTTTTTGTTAAATATTAATGTAAATTAATTGTATATATTTATTTTAACTGTAAAACTAAAACAAATACTACAGCACTATTAACATAAGTTTGGATTAAATATATAGTTATTGTCGATAAATTCAATTAAATGTACTTCTTCTGAAGTTTAAATACAAAAATAATTTCTATCTAACTAAAAAATTGCTGTTTTATTAGACCTTAATAATTATTAAAAATATATTACAGAATGAATAAAAAGTGATTTCATTATATTTAAATAAATATTATCACATTACATTTTAAATTCAAATAAGATTAATAAAATATTTTATATGTAAGGGCCTAATTACAATGTGGGTGGGACAGTCACTGACGGCACGTCGGTGTCAGTCCCACCGACATCTGCCCCTGCGGTCCACCACTACATTACGATGCGGTTGGTGAACGCATCGGGCGGAAGGACCATCCGCTGCTGTTCCGACGGGCTCCTTGAGCCCTTCGGAGCATGGGAAATGCTCATGATCCCTTAATAACGGTGGCTCCGCCGCACAAGCTTCCATTGGATAATGGATGTTTGCAACCGCCCTATGGGTGGTTGCATCCTAATCCTGAGGTTGGAACTGCCAACCTGAGGTCAGGTGGTTCTAGACCGATACGGTGTCCCCCCAACATCATAATCAGCCCCACAATTTTATAATTATTTCTATATTTAACTATTTTAAAAATATAATGACATTCATCATTATTTCCTAAGATGTCCAAGTTTAAGTCTCTGACTCCATTATGTTATTTGGGAGGATGTTGCAATACCAGTGGTTGGCCATGTGTGGTGCTGGATCTACTAATGTCTTTTTTCAGTAGTAACTTACAAGCTAAGTTTGACTCAACTACCTTGTTCAAGAGATGGAGTTATGTAAGTCTACACTTTCGAGTTGTTTTATACTCAGTTTTTGTGAATATCCCAAAGTAGTAAAGTTACTCAAAAGTGTAGGAGTAAATTACACATGTAAATTATTCACAAGTGTGAGTTGATTTTTGTGAACAGCCCCCTTAATGTATTGTTTGTGTATTAAAGTACTACAAGGCATTAACATCACAAGAAAGTCACTTAGGGGCATATTTACAAGGAGTTAATGCCACCAGAACGCCACTTTTTGCGATGTTCTGGTGGCATTAAGTCCGTTGCCTTATTTACAAGGCGGTGTCAAGCCACTTAACTTGGCTAACACTGCTTTGTAAATAATGCCCCTATTCACGCAACACTTAGCATGAACAGGGCATGCAATGGGTGTTGCAGTGGGCATTCCACCACAACACCCATTGCTTTTTGACGCTGCTCCATATTTACAAGGTGTCCCTTCTTGCAATTGCTCCTGCAGCACAGGCACCATAGCAAAATTGTGCTAGAGGGCCTGCGCTTGGCAGCTTTTTTAGTGCCAGCACTAGGGGTGTGCTGTATTTTTGTAAATATGGCGCATCCCTGCATTTTGAAACTGTCGGATCGCGACGTTACCAATTTTGTAGTGACACAGCGCTCTGCGAGTTTATTGTAAATATGCCCCTTATTTTGAGGTTCTGGTGGAGTTAAATCCTTCGCCTTATTTACAAGGAGGTGTTAAGCCACTTTTTGTGGCTTAACGCCACCTTGTAACTAATGCCCCTATTCAAGCAGCACTTAGCGAGAAAGGGCTGTGCAATGGGTGCTGCAGTGGGCGTTCCGCCACAACTACCATTGTTTTTTGTAATTTTGAAAAAGCATGGGTGGAATACAAGGAAGACATGTCTGGATGTAAACCAGGGGTGGGCGGAATTTGCGTAGTCGCGTTACGCAAATCCTCGCGAAATTGCTAACAAATTCTGCGAGCTCGCGGAACTTCCGCGAAATCGCGGAATTGCTTGTGCCGTCCGTTCGCGATGTGTTTTTGCGTGCTCGCGGGGAAATATATCGCTAACTTGCCCATGCGGTCGCTAATGGGCGCGGCCATCTTGTTTTCACTTGTCCCGCCCGCTCGCGATGGTATTTCCTGTTCCGGGTCGCGTATTGCATGCTCCCGCCCGTTCGCGATAAGGGTTTCCTGTTCGGGAACGCGTATTACGTGTTCGCGACGCTTTTTGCGTGCTCGGGGGGGAAATATCACGCGAACTTGCCCATGCGGTCGCAATGGGTGCGGCCATCTTGTTTTTCACTCTATTTCTATGGTTCTGGGACTGCTTTTCAATCCTCCATCTATCTTTCCAATCCTTTGTTTCTGTAAACTTATTTTGGGTCTTTTTTGTTTATTATCTATCTCTCTATTTTCCTGATTCTATATTTTGAGTTTTTCTCTACTTTTTGTGTGTTTTTAACTACTTTTTCACACTTTTTCTATTACCTGCTTTTTCATTTCTTTTACTTACTTTATTTAATTCCTACCTTTTCTTTTCCGTCCCCCGCCTACCCAGAACCATGGCAAAGGGCCACAGGGCTCGAAGTCGGAGCCAGAGCCGCGACCGCCTTCCTTGCGGAAGACGGCGCCAAAGAGGGGTGCAGGCACGGGCCTTATTTAATGAGGCGGAGGTGGCCGCACTGGTTTTTTTCGTTCAGCGCCATCTCCCCTTAACCCTGGCAGCAGGGGGCAGGCCTGGGTCCGGGTACGGGCTCCGGGAGCGTAGGCAGCGGTGGGGCAAGGTGCGGCGGGCAGTGTTTCGCTGCTCTGGTGTCCGGCGCACCCAGAATCAGCTGACGCACCGGTGGTCCGATATTCTGGACCGGGAGCAGGACCTGCTGGACCTGCTAGGAGTGGAGGTCCCGGGGCTTGGTGAGTAGCTATTTAATATTACTACTTTGTGTTCTTCTGCTCTGTGTTATATATTGCGAATATTTTTTTTCTCCGACCAGCAAGAATGCTGCTGCTTACATTGCAGGTAAATGACGTTTAAAAATCTGTGATTGTTATGACACAGGCGCTCGACGCTACTAATCTTACTTGTTTGCAACTTTGCGCTCGCTTGGCCTGATGATTATGTAAGAGTTTACTTTAGAGAACTTAAGTGATGTAATGCTAGAGAGAGTAGTCCTTCCTTTGTCCTCGTGCCACTAAGAAGGGATAGTGGTGGATTGATAGGTTTAGTTACTTATTAGTTGGTAATTTCTAAGTTGTGTGCGTGACGCATCCTCTGTCACGTCACGGGCTGCTGAGTGATGCTTACCCCAGTCCTTAGCAGAACCTTTTGTAGTTTGTTTACTGAGTGTTAATAGGCTTATATCATCACTAGCAGAACATTAGCAGCAACCAGCCAACAATTTGGTGTATGCAAAAATGTATGCATGTGTCCTCCATCTATGCATTTTTGAGGACTAAAATAAATGGAAATGCAGACTTACTGAACAATTGGCCCGTCTGGATTGGAATCGGTGGGCTAGGTCAGGTGGTAGTTAGGCTTGCTAGACGGTCCGTGAATCTCGCAATACTACCAGTTGATCAGATAGGTCAATTTTATTGCAATTTTTGTAACCAAAAATGTTTTTGGTGCCTATTTTAAAATATTTTATATATTTCACACCAAACTTTAATTTTTGTCTCTTTCTTTATGAAATCTTACATGATCAGCAGCACCCAGGGGCAAGAAGACGGGGTCGCAGGCGGTGGGCCCACAAGATCTGGACGATGCCTCCCAGGGACAGGACCGCTCCTCTATCGAGGGCTCTGCTGCTGGCCCCAGTAAGTCCACCAGTGGTTAATATTAATAATTATATTTCCTAAACTTTTCCTGCACCTTATTTTTTCCGAACTATTATTTCGGTATCCTGATTCGCATTTTTACAAAATCTTCTTTGCTCTATACTATCTGTTTCTAAATTCTTGTTATCCCTGCCTCTAACTGCGTCTGCTATGACTCTCTGAACTACTACTATTAGTCTGTCTGTAGCCAAGCTTGCCCAGTTGCCCACTCTTTATTTCAAATATTTTAAATTAAACTCATTCACCAATAGCTATAGCCATTGAGTTTTGGTTGTCCTCTTCTACTACTTCTAGTCTTCTTATTCTTGAGGCTTTTTGACAATTCCCACCAAGAAAATGCCCAACCAAATTTTAGAATTTTAGATAGGATAGGACATACTACTACTGTTGTAGGGATTCTGCACATACAGAACTTTGCACAAGAAAATAGGTCGTTGGTGATGGGAGGTTGGACCTTCCTCACACCTCAATCGGAAGCCACCACAATCCCCTGACCGACTTGTTATAGTGTCTCATTACTCCGAAAGGCCCCCCACCCCCAAAATACCCAATGAGTAGACAACCCAGACAACATAACACTCCCAACCTGTGTCGCGGAAGCAATGCACACCCTTTTGCTCACTCTTGTGTAAGTCCACACCAAATACCACCGAGTCTATGTAAGTTCAAAAGGTTTCTTTTTATTTCCAACTGACAAGCTCTGTATGTTGTATAATGCAGCAGCAACAGCAAAATGTATAAGATTAAAACAATAAACATTGTTACAGTTAGACTTACAAGTTACTTACAACTAAAAGTCCATAGAAGCCAAAAGGGGAGATCATGATAACTGAACAGTGGCGGGCGAACCACCCTCCCCTTGGTAGGAATCTAGTTTATATAAAATTCTAAATGGAGATGTGAGAATTCTGGGGAGCCCTCACCTTAGAAGAACCTAGTAGTGGTGACATCATAAGCTCTGCAAAGCTGTGGTTCTTCTTATAAGTGAATCTTCCGTCTGTAATGAGAAAAATGGTGCGCGTTAGTATAGTGCAAGCATTTCTCAGTCGTGCCAAAAACGTTTTTTTTTTTTTATGGATAAGCAATATGGACTAACACCATAACTCCATAACAAAGTCGCTTGTTTCTCGACCTTGTACGCAGTGCTCAGACAGTAGCAGTATGAGCTCATGTGGCCTCAAAGGCGTATTTCACAACAAGCTGCGAGGTAACTTGCGCAAAAATAAAAGACAGAGCTAAAATGGTTGCATGGCTCGGGGTAACTTAGCAAAGACTAAAATGACCCTAGGGACCATATAACACTACTAGTGTCTAGTCTACTACCTGATTTATACTAGTGATGTATGTTGTATATGTATTAACTTTTTTTTCATTCATGCTAGTGAAAAATAGGGGGAGGTGTATATGGCATCTGAAAAATGTGTAATGTTTTTTCTAGGCGTCCTACCGACCACCAGTACCGGGGCCAGCGGTGAAGGTGACGCGGCCGCTGAGGGTGCAGGCGATGCGGCATTTGGAGTAGCTGCAGGGGGTGAGCCAGCAGCAGTGGCGGGCGGTGGTAAGTTATATTCCTAATCCTTACTTATTGACATTACACTCGCTGCAAGGGTGTAATGTATACTGTACTGTTGAGACTTAAGTAAGAAGTAGTTGTGAACGCCGTTTGAAGAAGACACCCTTTACTTAGCAGCATTAGCAATAGCATTAGCGACAGGAGTCTGAGAGTAACCAATGGCCTCTATCGGACTTCAACTCAGCTGTGAAATTTTTATGGAGAAGAATAAAAGTCGGATCAGATGACCTTGATGGATGGGTTGAACGAAAAGGGAAAGAAGGGTGGAAGGAGGCAGGACGGGCGAGATTTTATGTTTATGACTGGCAGAGAAGGATACGTGGCATGCATGCATAGGTGTGTGATATGAATCAGATGCATGGGTGGCGGAATGCCTGAAACTCCCCAAATGTTCGAGGCCGAGGTAGTGGGAGGATAGATACATACCACAAATGTTACGTACTGTGCTTGCTAGTGCTACTGTGCCACTATGTGTAGAATGTATTTGTCTGACTGCTTTGCTAAGAGTATATTTTACAATAGTCTTGTTTTTTCTTCTTGATATAGCTACTCCTAAAGTCAACCGGAAGGAGTTGGCAGCCAAGACCCGGCGCCGTAAGCTGGAGGCCATACAGGCCGAATACCGGCGCCTGGTTGTTCTAGAGGAGGAGGAGGAGGAGGCGGCAGCAGCTGCAGCCTCCTCCAATGCCCCAGGCCCCAGACACCCCCCCCCCAGTCTTACGGCGTCACCGCCTGTCAGCCACCCTCCGCCACACAGGAAGAAGCACTGCTGCCCACCCCCACTGTGGATGCAACTGCCGCGCGCTGAAGCACCGCGTGGCCCACCTGGAGGAGCGCATCCGTGTCCTGGAGAGGCGAGCCCGCTGAGACCCCGTTTATTTATTGCCCCTTTTTAGTTCTTATTTGGGTGGGTGGGAATCGGGCGTTGGGTTTTGGACTTTTGGACATTTGTTGGACTTTTTCGTTGCGGGACATGAACATTGGTTGGGGTTAGGGAGGGGGTGGGTCAGGTGTTGTGGGATTTTTTTTACATAGTTTATTTTTGTTAGGGTATTAAATTACATATTTAGACTTAATATACGATGTGGTTAATGTTTTGTGGGTGGGGTTACTGTTTTACGTCACACGGTTTCCTTGCTGGTGCAGTGCCACAGCCAGTGTTTGATTTTAATAATTGGCTGAGTTACTAAGACACAAACAGACAGATGCGGTACCCGTCACTGAGGGACTTGTCCTACTAGTACTGTCAGTCTCCCCTGATAATCTATGCATTCTGCAACTGGACTCAAAGGGGTGTGTGAAATAGAATTAATGAAAAAAAATCCGTTATTAATTATGCCTCACCCAAACCTCTTCTCTTACCTGTGCTGGATGTTTAACTTGGGCACGGCGATGGCTGCATGGTGGTGATGGTTTTCTTTCCCAACATGCCATGGTTGTGGTGGTAGTAGTAGTAGACCCTGGCAGTAGCACTTGCAAATAAAAGAAAATGAGACAGTCAGTCGCCTGAGAGAGACTGTGGGAGGAGTAGTAGAACAAAGTACAGTACGGAACTTACTGCCAAACAATAATATGCCAAAATACAAGGAAACATAATGGTTGCGGGGATAGCCTAGTACATAGAGTTACAAACTCTAGCTGTGTCGAGTCACTCGACTAGGCCTACAGTACACCGTGGTCCGTGACTCGACACAAGCGTAACCGTTAGTGCTGTTTCGGATGATGACAAATCCAATCTATGATGGCATTTAATGCTGATGGATTTGGTTCCTTTGGTACAAAAACCCAAATATACTGCTCATAGGAGGGTGGGCAAGCAGAAGAAGATCTGCGCCCTGCCTTGAAAATGCATTTATGTTGCTTTAGTCACATCCGCCCCAGCAAGCGTGTGATAAATTATTGGTGTACATTTAATTTAGTCACACCTCAATAAGCCACACAGCCCGGGGGAAGAGGATTAGGGTTTGAAGAATGGTTGGGAAGGGGGTTTTGGGAAAGGTTTGAGAAAGAAAAACAGTACGCATGGACAACAACAAAACACAATATTGGCAGACAACCATATCCATAAATCAGTTAAGGGAGAAAAAGGAAATGCATGCATGATGATGATAACTTGATGGTTAATGATATTACTAACTACTACTACTAGACAATTAGACAGTACAGGGCAGCAGTATATTATGCTATTTGCCTTGCCTGTCTGCCCTCAGAGAGACCCGAATTACATACAGTTTCTGTTCTTTTGTACCCGCCCGGGCTTAAAGATAGCAAAGAAAAGTCCAAAAATGCTGTAGGGATGAATTGAATTATATAAGCAGAGAGCAAACATAAAAACAACAACACACAGTAGTAATGATTGAAGACAAAAAAGAATCGAAATTTAAAAGATGATGAAAGTTGATACTGTTACTGTATGTTATCCTGGTCAAAATGGGGAGTTGCATCTCGGCGTTCGTCTTGGTCCTCCATTCCATGGACGCTCCGGCCATCAATCTTGCGTGACGCCACTGCCTGCCTGGCACATGTAGATTCATTGGTAAGGTAAGTGAGAGTTGTTTTTCCCAGTGTAGCACAGGGTAAGGGCCGGCCTGTAATTGCAGATGGGAAAACCAAAGGGATATTGAAAAATCAAGTAGAAAAAAATGCCTAAATTACGGTGGAGTGCAACAAGAACACTTTCAGAGGCGGCATGGATTTGGATACATCATGTCTAACTTAGTCTGTTTCCAACATTAACCTCCAACAACAACAGGACTGAGCAGGCCCACGGCACCCGTGACACATCCTCCATTTAGCATACCTTTTTGACAGAGGCAGACAAAGCAGATATACAGCAACATAGCATTTTACAAATTAAGTGACTAAATCAATGCCCCGCTGTCAGTCATACCATACCACCACACTCGACTCCACCACTACACAGACATGTAGGTCTGCAGTGGTTGTTGTTGACTTGGTTACCTTGTAATGCACTCATGAAACGCACTGAGTTATTCCATCAATCATCTCGGATCGTACTGAGTGACTGGAGTGCGAAGAGATAATGTCACTGTGGTCATCATCATGGTGTGTTGTCCAACTCAGTGTGCAGTAGTGTACAGATTGAGTCCCCTTTCCATATTCAAAATGCAATGGATCGGCCTGCAGTAGAAGTAGAAAATTGTTATTGAAAAACCAGATTGGAAAGAAACATTGCATTGGGTTACTTTTAGTGTGTAGATTAGATAATAGTACACAATGAATTACCTTCATGCACTACAAACAACAACAACACAAATCACTCAGTCAGCGTCCAATGCATGTCATCATTCATTACCTGTTCCTTCTCATCTTCAGTTAATGGGCAGTCTGTATCGGCTCTGAAAGGGTGATAGCTATAGTAGTCATCATCATGTTCCACTGCTTTTTGAGAGACTCAACGAGGCAAGATTAGGTTTTCTTCGATTATGCTACATCCAATCATCATCTTGTTTGAGGGCAATAGATTTAGGTCGATTCAGGAGGATGGAGGAACAGGACTCGGAGGAGTGGACTGAAATGCAGAGAGCTGAAACTCATAAGGCAATAAAATAAGAAGACGGTGGTGATGGATTTGTTGTGATTTGAAGTTTCCAAACAGAAAGACAGACACAGAAATAGAAGTAAATAAGGGAGAACCACATTAAGAACTGGAAGCCTAGTTGTCACCGTCAGGGAAGTATAGCTCGTCCTCAAACTCTGGAGGTTCAACCAGAAGTAGGTAATCAGCATCCAACACGCTACTTCCATCACCTGAGCCGCTGTCCTCATCTTCCTGCGGTGATTCATGTATTGTATAATTCGGTGGTATAAATTGCTGATTCATTTTGATCATGGTTAACCTCTCCACGTTTATGGGTGAGAGACTGGTCCTTTTCACTGTTACAATGGAACCAGCAGCACTGAAAACACGTTCAGAAGAGACACTTGCGATAGGGCAAGCCAGATAGTTGATCGCCAGCCTGCTGAGCACTGGCCATTGGCCCCTTTGCCATACCAATACCGCAATGGGTTTTGATCAATGAAGACCTCTGTTGGGTCATCCAGGTAGGCCTGGACCATTCGGTCAATGTTCAGGGGTGCTAAACTTAGTGCGCCCTCTTTTGTCTTTGCATCAGCACTGGACCTAGCAAGTCCTTGCTGTAAATACCAATTCTGTGCCGTTTGTACTGGGGCTGATGATGATCCGGTTCTTGCTGTTGTCGATAGTGTTGGTGACAGCTGTGAACCAAATGCACTGCCCAAAGGCTCTGAAGTTGAACTTGGCGCAGGATGCCCTGCTGCAGTACTTGATGTGGGTTTGAGGCCTTTAATTACCAGCCGTTCATTTTCCAATGTACTGGCTGCCTCAGCTATCCAAGTTTTGTACCGGGCAACATCCACTTCTGAAAAAGGGAGTAATGTCTTACTGTGCAGTGCCGCTTTGTACCGTGGATCCAGAATTGTGGCACAAATGTAATGTTGTTGTGACAGAATCTTATTTTGCACCCTTGCATTTTCACTTAAGCGACATGATAAGCTCTCCGCCAACTGGTATGCTTCTTTTTTTCCTCCACACCTATGTACGCTTCACACACCCTCTTCAGCTCTTGCTCTAGCATGTGCAACAATGGGATAGCTTGGCCCATAGTACAGTCCTCCTTGCTGACTTCACGTGTGAAGACCTCGAAAGGAAGAAGCATCTCTGTAAGAGATTTAACTAGGCACCATTGGTCCACCTGAAGGGTCATGCCTTTCACAGCAGCATCCGCCCTTTGCATGACATATTCATTGATTGGTCTGTACTGCTCAAACAGACGGTCAAGCATGTAATACGTTGAGTTCCAACGTGTTGCCACCTCCTGGATCAGTGCTTTGACTGGCATTCTATAGTCACGTTGAATGATCCTCAGCTGCTTCTGGGCTTTAAAAGAATGGCTGAAATGCGTGCATATTCTGCGGCAGGTGGTCAGTAAGTTGCTGACTATGGGTTCTTTTTCAGAAAGTCTTGAACTATAATGTTAATGCAGTGCGCCAAACACGGGACCCTGAAATACTTACCAAGCGTCATGGCCTTAAGTATATTACTGCCATTATCCGTGGCAACAAAACCAATGTGAAGCCCTCTGGGGCGCAGCCATTCAAAGACCTTGTTGTTAAACTCTTCCAAAAGGTTTTCAGCAGTATGAGATTTCTCCATGGCGAACATGGCTATAGTTGCATGTTTCCGAGAAGCATTAAAAATTGCAGCTGTGTCAACAGCACCTACTTCAGATAGCTTGTCTCTAACCCCCACAAAAGAGACCCAGTGTGCAGTGATGCACATGTAATCAGTGGCTTGGCAACTGGTCCACATGTCTGTTGTCAGGTGGATTTTGTGAACAGCACTCTGCTGCAAAGCTTGTCCAACCAATTCAAGCACATCGTGATGTAGTGCTGGAACAGCAACTTGGGCAAAATAGGAACGGCTGGGAACCTTCCATTTAGGGCAGATGGCTGACACAAATTCAAGGAAACCCACCCCTTCCACAAATGAAAAAGGAGAAGGTCCAGCGCTAACATTTTAGCGAGCTTCGCATTGTACAACCGTGCCGTTTGGTGGTTGCGTTGGTACTGCCCCTCCGACCAAAGCATGCTGTCAATGGTAGGCTGGAATATTTTCCTTACTGCTGCACCTTTCTTCTTGATCCCAGCTAGGCTCAACGACGCTGCACTTTTGCTCATTGCAGTGCCCGGTTGCCTTGCTATCTCATGTTGACTCTTACTACTGTGCCACTGAGATGTTGCTGAGGATGCGGGCGTTACCAGTACACTGCTGGGGGTAGGGCTATAAATGTCTCCCTCTTGTTGACCTTCCTCCGCGATCATATCTTCCCCTACTTCTTCATCCACAACAACAGCAATGGGTCCAGTTTTACTTTTTTGTAAGTGAAGTAGGTGAGCCTCCCACCTGATAGTGTGGTGTTTTTTGAGATGACTTGTTTGTCCTCTGGTACCATAGTTTGTACCAAGCTTACCCCGCCTAACAGCCTGCCGACAAATTGAGCATATAGCAATGTTCTCCTCCTTACTGCTAACCGAAAAGAAGTCCCAAACTGGGGAGGAGAACTTTCTGGCACTGCTGGAGGTGCCACTTTCAATACCAGATGAAATGGAGGGTGTGCATGGAATTTGACTCTGTGCACTTACATTACCACCACCTACTGAGGTGGTGGTTGAGCTTGATGTAGGTCCCTGCCGGGCCTTTGCAAAGGCAAATATGGAAGCTGGAGGTCGTGTTGGCGTTACCTGTGTTGGTGGTATCCGTGCTACATCCCTCGCAGCGATTTGGGATAGTCTAATAATGTTGGTCTCCATCTCCGCAGGCCCAGGAGTGATGTTCGTGATGACTGGCTCTTCATCATCATCACCCCCTCGTCTAAATCTACCTCCATAACTGTAAGGCTTTCGGGAACCTTCCTTTTCACTAGCCTTGTCTTGTGGTGTGCATCACTCTCAGGCTGAGCTGGTGGCTTCCAAGTGGCATCTAGATCATCAGAAGCGGGGCTTGAAGAAGAAGTTGATGTACTAAGCCTCCTTTTCCTTGCTGGGGGTATGGAAGACACTGGATCTTCTGGAACAGTGGCTTGCTCCTCTCCGTCTGCAAAAGCTCGATTTCCTGAACTGCCCCTACTTCAGGTGGAACAGCTACTATTGTGGGCTGTGGTTCCGGCTGTGGTTGCGGTTCCGGCTGTGGTTGCGGTTCCGGCTGTGGTTGCGGTTCCGGCTGGGGTTGCGGCTGTGGTTCCGGCTGTGGTTGCAGTTCCAGCTGCGGTTCGGGTTGCGGCTGGGGTTGCCCACTTATCTCCTGAGTTTGCGCGTGCGAGTGCGTGGATTGGGTACTACTTTGCGATAATGACATTTCAACATCACTGGTCGTTAGTAGACTGGCTACCTCTGCCACAGTCATGGGCTTGGGCCTAGGTTGCTGGGGTGGGGCCACTGATGCAGAGGTGCTGCTCCCAGCTTGGTCCCCGCTGGACACCGCTGCTGCAGGCGTAAGTTTTTTCCCAAAAAACACATCGGCCGGCACCCCAGTCTTGGCAAGTGCCACTTCCTTCTTCTCTCCTTCTTCTCACTGGCAACTTTATTGCTACTGGAGGACCTTGTACCTTTCTTTGGGGCCATCTTCTTCAGATGTCAGCAGGACGCAGGTGCACAAGTTGCAGAGATGTCTGTGGTCACACGTGGACGTGACGCGCAGCAGGACTTCAACCTGGCAGTACAACGGGTGATGTTGATGATGACACCTCCTCCTCTGTCTTTTTGTGCACCTAAAAGCAAAGAAGCCAGGAGAAGAACATCAGTGAAATGTTGCATTTGTTGTTGTGGTTCAATTACTAGTAGTACAAACAAACAAATAAAAGATATAAATTAGTGTAGCCATTTGTGAGACTGTCAACAAGGCCTTTCCTCTTATACTGTGTACACTGTCAGGACAACCAAAATACAAATGTAATAGAAGTGGACCCTGTTTGGCAATAAATTATTTGCTCATCACATCATTCAGGGAGCTGCAGCTGGCAAAGGGGATGGATGCAAGCAGTAAGCCAAGAGGAAAACCATGCAGGGCTAAATGGCAAAAGCAGCACACTTATAACTCCCACCAGAAATGGCCACCAGCCACATGGACACTCACAAATCACAAGCAACAAGCATGAGGCCTGGAAAACAATGTACTGAAACAGGCCTACGATAGCCAGGCAAAGGCTGCATGGTAAACCACACTGCTTTGCCTGTAATGTAATGCAATAAAATGCAAAAACGAAAATACACAGGGCTAAACAAGGCCTGCAACACACCACACACAACTAAGGCATGTAACACACCCCCAAAAACAGAAATACAGCCAAAAAAATAAATACACATTTTGCAATTCAATGCCATCCATGTGCCCTAAATGATGTTTAAATTCAACTGAACACAAACAGTTCTTTTATGCACCCCTGACTATCTCTGGGCCCACTGGATGGAAGGCCTGTTGGCAGATTAGGCTACAAGCTTGCAGGCCTATGACAAAAAGCACACTGCCTGGCTTCAAAATGGCCGCCATCCTCATGGCCAGGCCCACAACAACAAGAAACTGAAGACAGACAATGCAGGCCTATGGCAAAACACACTGCCTGGCTTCAAAATGGCCGCCAGCCTCATGGCCAGGCCCACAACAACAAGAAGCCTAGGCCACAAAGGAAACACATGCAGGCCTATATGGCAAAAGCAGCACACTTATAACTCCCACCAGAAATGGCCACCAGCCACATGGACACTCACAAATCACAAGCCACAAGCATCAGCCCTGGAAAACAATGTACTGAAAACAGGCCTACGATAGCCAGGCAAAGGCTGCATGCTAAACCACACTGCTTTGCCTGTAATGCAATACAATGCAAAAACGAAAATACACAGGGCTAAACAAGGCCTGCAACACACCACACACAACTAAGGCATGTAACACCCCCAAAAACTGAAATACACCCCAAAAATAAATCCACTTTTTGCAATTCAATCCAATGCCATGCATGTGCCCTAAATGATGTTTATATTCAACAGAACACACAGAAACAGTTGTTTCATGCACCCCTGACTACCTCTGGGCCCACTGGATGAAAGGCCTGTTGGCAGACTAGGCTACAAGCTTGCAGGCCTATGGCAAAAGCACACTACCTGGCTTCAAAATGGCCGCCAGCCTCATGGCCAGGCCCACAACAACAAGAAACTGAAGACAGACAATGCAGGCCTATGGCAAAAAGCACAATGCCTGGCTTCAAAATGGCCGCCAGCCTCATGGCCAGGCCCACAACAACAACAAACTGAAGACAGACAATGCAGGCCTATGGCAAAAAGCACACTGCCTGGCTTCAAAATGGCCGCCAGCCTCATGGCCAGGCCCACAACAACAAGAAACTGAAGACAGACAATGCAGGCCTATGGCAAAAAGTACAATGCCTGGCTTCAAAATGGCCGCCAGCCTCATGGCCAGGCCCACAACAACAAGAAACTGAAGAAAGACAATGCGGGCCTGTGGCAAAAAGCACACTGCCTGGCTTCAAAATGGCCGCCAGCCTCATGGACAGGCCCACAACAACAAGAAACTGAAGACAGACAATCAGGCCTATGGCAAAAAAGCACACTGCCTGGCTTCAAAATGGCCACCAGCCTCATGGCCAGGCCCACAACAACAAGAAGCCTAGGTCACAAAGGAAACACATGCAGGCCTATATGGCAAAAAAGCAGCACACTTATAACTCCCACCAGAAATGGCTACCAGCCACATGGACACTCACAAATCAGAAGCAACAAGCAGGAGGCCTGGAAAACAATGTACTGAAAACAGACCTATAATAGCCATGCAAAGGATGCATGGTAAAAACACTGCTTTGCCTGTAATGCAATAAAATGCAAAAACGAAAATCCACAGGGCTAAACAAGGCCTGCAGCACACCACACACAACTAAGGCATGTATTTAGCACACAGCACAAAAACGGAAATACACCCAAAAATACACATTTTGCAATTCAATCCAACGCCATCCATGCCCCCTAAATGATGTTTGAAATTAAAAAATACATCACACAGCAAAGGAACAGTTGTTTCATCATGTTTCATCATGCACCAACTCATGACTAGCTCTGGGCCTACTGGCTACAGTGGCTACCCACCACTATATTTATTTTTAAAAATGATGAAAATTAAAAATTGTAATTGCAGCAACTGCAATGACCCAATCAAACAACACCAACTTACTTGTAAAATCTCAAATCCAAAAATCCTCAAATCAAATGATAATGATGCAGCAGACACAAACAGTGATCCTTCCAGCTCAAATCCAAGTGAAAAATGAACAAGAGATGGAGAAAGCACTGGGAGGAGCCTGCTGGAAAGGAACAGGAAGTAGTAGACTCTGTGGCACTTCCTCCCTCTCCCCCGCCCAAAAAATGAAAAAAAGGATACCCAAATATCAATCTGAGGTTTTTTTTCCATGGAAATCATCAGTTTATAGAAGGTTTTATGCTGCTCGCGATATTATTCTTCTCCAGATTGAAAATTTTGCGTGTTCGGGATCGCAGGTTTACAAAGATTCCGCCGGAAATCCGATGGCGCGCCCGAATGACGTGTTCGCGACCGCAATCTCTCTCGTGGTGCACGATGGCGCGACGAATTACGTGTTCGCGATCGCACACTCTCGCGTTGTCCGATGGCGCATCGAATGACGTGTTCGCGATCGCAAACTCTCGCAGGATCGCGCGGCCGGCTACCGAAATCTCGTGGCGCCCGCGAACGAATATGAAAACCCGTCGGCGAACGCAGGAATCCAGGTAAGTCATAATCGCGAACGCTAGAATGCATTTTTAAAGCGCGAACAAGAAAATAATTCCGCTTCGCCGCGGATCGCGGAATTGATGGCAATTCCGCGTTCTCCGCGGAACGCGAAATTGTCCAAATTCCGCAAATTCCGCGAGTGGAGCGGAATTCAATGCCCAGGCCTAATGTAAACTTAATATAGAAAAGTCTGAAGGAATGCCCTTGAATGAGTTATGTTTTAAAAAAAAACACTTCCTGGATTGGGTTTATCCTGGAACCCTGACACAATAGAGTGTCTGGGGATTTCATATTGCAATAATCTCAGAGACACACTACAATCCAATATGGATGCTCCTCTTTCTAAGATTGTTAAACTAACGCAGAGCTGGTCTCCTTTATTTTTATCTTGGTGGGCCTGTTTTGATACAATCAAAATGATGATTCTTCATATCATTAATTTTTAGCTTATGATGTTACCTATTAATATTTCTGGGAAGATTTTCACAGCTATAGGCATAGTCAATTTCTCTGGAACAGAAAACCTTCTCATATATCTTTACATTGCATCAAATTATCCAACTCTTCAGGTGTGGGCAATTTCCCTGATTTTTCCTTTTATCGTAAAGCATTGGAATTAATCAGTGCCTAGGTTGTTTTTTCACTACCCAGATTCTCATTCCAAATTGTGGTATCACTTGGAGCTCACCATGCTTTCTCCCACACAGATTCTTCATATGTCTCACCCCCCCTAAATATTGGATACCCTCAGTCATATCCCACTTCTGCTCTATACTTAAGTCATATTTGATTGCTCATTTATCCCCATATGAGCAATTTATCAAATGCCCGATCTGGTATAACAAATGGCTCTGGAAAAATGGAAAGTCACTTTTCTGGCACTCTTGGTTGAAGAAAGGTGTATTTACAGTTTCTCAGTTACTACACCATAAGAATGCAGTCATTCCGTTTTAATCACTTTCCTCTTCTTTCAATCTCCCCTCTGGGGGGCATATTCTCAAGGAACTATCGCCGAGTTAACGGCACTTCATCTCAGCCAAAGTCGCGATAAAATTATCGCCCCATTCCCAAGCTGGTGCTAACAGCCCATAACACCAGTTTACCTGCGATAGCAGTCGCAAAAAACATCGCTACAGATGACCCCGGCAACTAACGCTAATGATATGCAGAGCAGGCGTTCCCGTGCAAAAAGCCGCAACAACACCACTCCACAACATTCTCAATGACCAGCCAGATCGGCGATAAGACCACAAAACATGCGCTAAGGCGCGTTAGCAGCAGGAAACTAACACCTGCTCCTACCTGGTGTAAAGTCGTACGACAACCGGCACCAGACAAGGGAGCACAGCCCATAGCCACACATGAAGAACAACAGATGCCCTGGAGCTACCGATCATGCAGCCCGGAGCCCCAATAGGTCAACAACACTCACCGCCACCACCCCCAGGACCCCACCCCCCCAGGGCCCTACCCCGGGCACCCCCCACACACCCACACTTCGGACAAAGATATTGCACCTCAACTCCACGAAATCATGAACCAAACAAATCGCCTGAAGTCACACAATCACAACACCCAACACACATGTGTGGTCAGAAAAAGGGAAATCATACATCCATATCATAATATCCAAACAATACGTTTATTACAGAAGAAACCAAAAAAAACAAATCTGAAGAGGCATGGCGGGTCGTCTCAGGACATTTTGTAAGTCACAGCCTGCAAAACAGAAATCTGGATCAGAAGGTGTGCCATGCGCCCATCAAAGTACAGAGAGAGAGAGCGAAAGAGAAAGGGAGAGAGGGAGAGAAAGAGAGGGAGAGAAAGAGAGGGAGAGATAAAGAGAGAGGGGGAACAGGGAGAGAGAAAGAGAGAGGGAGAGAGGGAGAGAGAAGGAGAGAGGGAGAGAGGGAGAGAGAAAGAGAGGGAGAGAGAAAGAGAAAGAGAAAGAGAAAGAGAGAGGGAGAAATAAAGAGAGAGGGAGAGAAAAAGAGAGGGAGAGAGAAAGAGAGAGGGAGAGAGGGAGAGAGGGAGAGAGAAAGAGAGAGGGAGAGAGGGAGAGAGGGAGAGAGAAAGAGAGAGGGAGAGAGGGAGAGAGAGAGAGGGAGAGAGGGAGAGAGAGAGGGAGAGAGAAAGAGAGGGTGAGAGAGTGCCGACACTGCAGACCTAGGCCTCACTGCTCACCTGCTGCCACCAGTGTGTCTCCAACCATGTGCCGGTATTCACAGCAGTCCCCCAGGTCCCTCATCTGAAACAGTTTCCAGAGACATGAATGGCAGAGTCCATACAGTTGCACACGCCATCATCGCTTGCCCGCCCCTGTGCACACAGGCTGCTGCACCACAGCCCCTCCCGCCACCCGGCGGTAATTGCCCGCCCCTGTGCAGACAGGCCTCACTGCTCACCTTCCGCCACCTGCGTGTCTCCAAGAGGGCCCACCACGTTCCGGAGGGATCTCCAAGCCCGGTGCCCGCGACCATGGCACCCTCCATATCATGCAGCCCCGCACCGCAGGCCACCAGGTCACACACATGATTCTGGATCTTGATTTTGCAATGGCAGAGACCACATCAGTGCACATGGCATCATCGCAGGCTGCACACCCGCACAGCGCTTGAAGTGCCACTAACTCTGTCAACCGCGAGGCAACGCCACGTGGCGGGAGGCCCGCCCTGCCCGCTGGCTCAGGCCTACACTGCGGTCCAGCAGGGCTCACACTAATCCTTGCCAGTCCGGACTGCCAGGATGGCGCATCATCGCAGGCTGCACACCCGCTCAGCACTTTAGGTGCCCCTATCTCACTGCACCGCAAGACACCGTCCTGTGGCGGTGTGTATCCGGTGCCACCAAGTCTGTGCACCGCTAGCCATGGACCCATAATGATTGAGTCCCATGGTGCGGACGCCATCATGTCACCCCTGGCACTGGGCAATGTGAGGTGGCAGGGCCCTAGGCCCTCATGCATACATGAGAACTACACGGAGACACCCAGTCATAGAGAGTGGAAATGGCGTCCAGCACGTGCGCCAGGCCCTTTTTATTGGCAGGGTCACATGTCCTGTGACGCCTGTGCTGGATGGGTGTGGTGTGGGTGTACACCAGCCATGAGGGAGTGGCTGTGGCATGCTGACAACTAGACCTGTGAGCAGCAGATCCCTACAGTGAAGACCTGGGACATGTAGCGTTTTCGTCCCCCCCTGTGTGCATAATTGGAGTGGGCTGTCCTGGCGTATGCCAGTCCAGCGTAAGGGTGTGAACAATGATCCCGGGGCTCTGGGCGTGGTTCCGTCCTGGGCTGGACAAGGAAGTGACTACTGGATGTGTCTCTGTTGTAGTGTCGGCACCACCCGGACCGCAATCGGCAATGTGTCACCCTGTGACAAAAGTCCCACAACATGGGCAACATGGACGTAAGGGGGAATCACTGACCCTACATTCATCCATACTTCCACACTTGAAAGATCATAGACATGACACATCTGTGTGAATAAGAATGTTTATTGCACATTCAAGGGAGTGTTTCAGCTGGAGCAGTAAAGGGCCATGCCAACCCCACTTCACATTGTCGGCCCATAGAGGGGCAGCCAGAGTCCTTCAGGGAATGACAGGTACATGAGGAGAGGAGGACTTCAGTCTGCAGTCTGATAGCTGTGTCATTAGTGACCAAACAGGATATGGCAGTCCATGTCGAGGTCCAAGGTGAGTGTCGCAGATTGCATCGGGGGACAGTGGAAGGTGATGATGCAGAGGGCAGAACCAAGCAGAAACAGGCCACATGGCGGAGATGAATGCTACTGCGTCCTCCTGATCACGATGGCAGAATCATCCGCAACTTCCTCCTCTGCTGTTGCATGTGCCTCACATGTGGCTGGTGGTGTTCTGTCTCCAGCACTGTGTGGCACTCACACATCAGGGGCTGGAGATGTGGATGGGGTGGTAGCAGAAGCATGCATCAGCGCCAGGCCTTGTGGCAACAATGCCATGAGGAGGGTCTTCAGGGCATTGAGGGACCCAGGTACCGCTCGCTGGTGTGCAGCCGTGGCAGCCGCTCTTTCCACCTGCGTCCGCTCCATGTTCTCCATGATCCTCCGCATGTGTCCCAACTCATTGGCGAGATCGCTGGAGGCACTCTGAATAGACAGTCGTTCTTGTCGCAGAGTCAGAACTCTAGCGATGTCAGCCATGGTCCGTTGGAGAGCATGGAGCGGACTGTGGGTGTCCGTTAGGGACTGTGAGTGGTCCCTGATGGGACTTACACCCACGTATGGCGTCTAGTTTGGCTGCCATGCGGTCGAACCCCACCTGCACCTGTTCATCCAGCTTCTCCTGGCACCCCAACACACGGCATTGGAAGGCCATGTGTTCGTCGTGGGGGTCCTGGGAGGCAGCCGTGGTGGTGGGTGCTGCCTGCTGTGTGTTCTGTGCAGGGGGTGGGTTCTCCTCATGGCAGCTGGGCTGCCCTGATCCTGGAAGTGGGCTGCGGAGGCTCTCCACGAGCTGTTGGAGGGCGACAGAGTCGAAGGTGTGGTGGTCCTCTTCATCATCAGAGAAGAGAGGTTCGGACTGCTCTGCAGGAGGTGTTGTATTTCCCCCTGCAATGTGAAGGGGAGATGCAGTTTAACATCGTGTTCACATGTATGTTGACGCATTGTACATGTTTGCATTCAGACTGCATGACAGTGTACATTGTGACTGTTTGGGGGGAGCTGCCTATTTGCATGTGGGACAGTGGACATTCCGACTACATCACAGATGTGTGTTTGTACTTGTACATTGTCAAATCACGTTTCCCTGCAGTGCCAAATGTGAATGGCCAGTTTCTACGCACATGCGGCACCAGTTGTGTCCTCTATTCTGTTGTGGACGTGTTGCGGTTTGTACCACATCGTTGTCAATGTTGATGTGCTCTGCATGTAATGTGTGTGTGCCGCATTTTGGGGGATTCGCCCCTACAGCTCTGATTTAGCTGCCCTTATCCCTTTCATGCGGTGTGCCTCTGGGTTCTGTGCTTATGCAGTGCTGAGATGTTGCATACCTGTGTGCATTGGTCTCTTGGTGGGAGTTGTGGGTTTGGGGCATGGTTTGTCCGCAGATGTGCTATGCTTAATTGTGCATGTGTGCCATTGTGACCATCTCCCCCTCCCCCCATTCCCTGGTGGTTACTCACCCTGTTGCTGTTGTGTCCGGTCATGTTGAGCAGTGTCCGGTCCCCCAACTCCTGCCACCGTCTCCCCACTGATGACTGTGGACACCATTTCCTCCATCTTGTCCAGCTCCTCTTGTGGCGCTGGACTCCCACCTCCAGTCTGCATTGCTGCCTTCTGGTTGTTTGCGAAGTTTCAGCTTGGTTTTGCGCTTCACAGCATTCCAGCGCCTCTTGACCTCGTCCATTGTCCTCTTCAGCACTCCGACTGCATTCACCTTGTCCACGATGGTCTGCCATATTCCATTTTTAGTTGCCAGTGACACAGTGGAGGTGACGAACAGTGTTTGATGGTGTTCTATCACCTCCGTTATCAGGATCCTGTTTTCCTGCGGACTGAACCGCTTCTTCCTACTCTTCTTGTCCTTGCCCTTCCCTGACCCCGAGATCCCTGGCTGTTCCTCCGGGGGGCTTGTGGGGTTCTGGTTGTCCTCTGTACCTGCTCCGGATGCCTCCATTGTGCTTCGCTGTTGTTTGGCTTTTGTTGGTATGTTTTTTTTCTACTTTTATAGTGCATTTTTCCCGCATGACGCGTGGGAATTGCAGGCCTGTGGCTGGTTTTCGTAGATTTTTGTATCGCGAGTGGCGTCATCGCTACTATTTTCGCGTTGGGGTTTCGTGTTTTTGCGGCGTCGCGTTGTTTTTAACGCGTTCATTTGATGCATTGTCGTGTGACTATCGCATGGTACCGCCGTGTTGTGAATACCACGTTGACACAGAGTTGTTTTCCCGCGATAGACTGTGATGTGAAGGGTTGCGTTAAGCTACACTTGCGGTGGTTATCACACGTTCTTGAGAATATTCCCCTTAAGTGTCTGAAACAATATCAGCTTTTAAAATCAGAGCTTACTGTCTCACTTGGCTCTTTATCATCCTCTACCATTCAGGGTCATGGTTCGCAGATCTCCACTTTCTCAATCACCAACCCTCTAAAGCTGCACCAATATACAAAACATTGAGAGCACTGCCAACAGACAGGCCTAAGTCCAAACTTGAACTCATATGGGAATTTGATCTCCAATTTAGCTAGCCTATATCTTTATGGGGTAAAGTATGGGAGAAGATTCATACTACTGCACGTCAAGCCAACATCAAATGCTCTACAATTTTTACACTAGACTTTTATTTCTCAACACAACTTTTCAAACTAAAAATGCTCAAATGAAATATCTGCTGATGATGGAATACCAATCTTGGTACCTACATTCAGTAGCGGCTCCTCGAGGGAGTGCTGCGTGGCGGTGGGGTGGGGCGGGGCGGGGGAGGGGCAGGGTGGGGGGTAGTAAACTCCGGAATACGGGCGAACGGAGTTGAGTAACTAAATAAATAAATAAAACGAATTACATTGCGCGTGCTGCAACGCCAAATCGGCGATGCAGCGCGCAATGTAATTCGTTTTATTTATTTATTTAGTTACTCAACTCCGTTCGCTCGTATTCTGGAGTTTACTACCCCCCACCCTGCCCCTCCCCCGCCCCACCCCACCGCCTGCAGCACTCCCTCGAGGAGCCGCTACTGCCTACATTCATATGTTTTTTCTATGCCCTATGTTATCTTAATTCTGCGTACCCTATGTTATCTCAATTCTGGATGCATGATTGGAAAAGAATAAGGATTATTACTGGCATTCGTACTCTATTTTGAATGGCCGCCTTATTCTTGGGTGGCTCTTCTCATTGCAATTTGTTTGCAAGTAAATATCTCCAATTGGAAATATACAGACAATATTACTCCCCAACAGTGGTGTAACTTGTTTATCACAATCATCAACTGAATAGGTATAATTTACATTCAACCTTTTTATCTGCCAAGGGTGATGCATTATGGGCACCACTTACACAATATTTGTTCTCAATTGCAAGCTGTACAGACTAATCTATTTCCAAGATATAGCATATTGCTCCAAATGTATTGTTTTTCTTAGTTATCATGCTGTTTTCATGACTTCTTAAATCAAAGATATGTTAATATATTGTTTCAGGAAGCTTTTATTATTAAATTCTTTTTTTCTCTCGCCTCTCCTCCTTTTTTTCTCCTTCTACATCATTTATTGTCTTTCCCACTTCCCTAACTACTTTTTATTATGATTACCTTCTATTGAGATCCATTTAAAAATGAGTTTTATTATCTTTTCATTTGTTGATTATAACATGTTAGATAACTTATTCTCTTTGTTCTTTAATATTGCACTAAGGGATTGGTAAGTTGGTTCATATGTATACTCTGTTCCTACTTTAATAAACATATTAATCTAAAAATTGCAGACAAATTCCTGTGTAAAGCAAAGCAACAACTGAAGCAAGTTAAATTCAAGGTAGGTGAGATGAACAAAAATGGATTTCTGAGGTTAAAGTGCTTGGATCATGTCAGAGACACAATATCTGTTCACCTAGAAGATGAGAGTTGGGCATGCAGCAGTCACTGGCCCCAAAAATTTGGGAAGGATTCTATGGTGTTTGTAGCAGGGGCATCAGCATTTGTGTAGAAGAAATTAGTATGTTGTCGGATCTTTGACGGCAAGGCAATGAGTACTCGGTCCAATATACTCAAAGAGACAGGGCTTGGATGACACCAACAGTGGATTATAAGAAGCATCGGTTGTTAAAAAAAAGTGCAAAGCCAACCTAAAATACATATGAATGAAATGTCTTTTGTTTATGTTAATCAAAACTTCTTCATGGTCACTGGGTTTGAAAAATAGTGCTGGGATGTCCAACTGGTAAGGTAAGTTATTTGGAAACAGTTTGATCTTGGCCTTAAAACCCCATGGTTGTTATCCAGCCAAACTAATTGTAACACAGAGGGTGTCATATATTTGATCATATGCCCCTGTGAAAAACCGAACGTGGGCATGACGACCCGCAAGGTCAAAACTAGAATCATCAAACACAGAAGTTTGGTGAAATGTAAAAATCCAATTCGAAACTAACAAGACATTTTTGGGAGGCTGGACACACTAAAGACGACATCAAGTGGGTAGTTTTGGATAAACCGTACTACTGCAAGGAGATGGGTCCACTTCATAAAGTTCTGTTCCGCAGGAAACAGCGTTGGGTCTTCAGACTAAATAGCCACATGAGGGGTCTCAATGATGACATTCCATGGTGCTCCCTCTGAGACAGTTCTGCAACAGTTTCACTCAGTCTCAGTGATGATATACAATTTGTTGCAGAAGCTAATTGTAGCATTATAGATAACACATCACCACACTGTGGAGCTGGACACCTTGACACTGCCTCATTGATAGAACTGCCCGTAAGGCCTCCTGTAACACACATTCCAGGATGCTATATCTCACAGGGCGTAGGTTTGTCTTTCCCCGTTTCCAGTGACTTCATATCATTTGTACATGTGAAGCAAAGTTGTTACATATTTGGTGGCACATGAAACAATTAGCTTATATACTATATATGTGAAGCAAAGTTGTTACGTATTTGGTGACACACAAAACAATATACTGTCCTTGAACTCCAAATATGCACAGCCTACGTTACCACAGAATGCTGGAATCGGGAGGTGCTATTGGGAACTACATGTCCCATCAACACCTGGCCCACACTTCTGGGTTACTGCGCCATAGGTTAAAAGAGGCTCCATGCCTCATGCGCTTCCTCCTGCCAGACCCTTTCTAATGGAAAGCTAGTAGAAGCGAGTAAGCTGAGTCATCGTCGCACCCCGGGGGCTTGTATGCCAACTGGCAGCCGCGTACTCGCAGCCTCCAATTTTGATTCACTGAACACCCGCTTCGGTGTTGCCGCCACATAGACTGTCTATACTATCTTCATACACACTGTCGTTTTATACTACATTGTGACATTTGCTTTGACAAATTCCAGAGTCGTTTTGTCCTTATCAACTATGAGTTCCCATATGCCATGGGGTGGTCAGCCTTCCAAAGTGGCTGCGTTCCGCACTGTAATATCCTTGTACTTTTGGGATCATGACAATATCTATCTGGTGGACACGCAGCTTTAGGTTTGATTCACCGAACTCCCGTACCGTTGTTGCCGCCACATATTTTGTCTAGTCATACCATACTGAGACATTTGCGTTGATAAATTTCACGGTCGTTTTATGCTTATCCACTGTGAGTTTTCATTACACCCACAAGCGGATAGTCCTCAGAAGTGACTGTGTTTCGTTCAGCACTGCAATATCCCTGCATAATTGGGATAATGACACTGCCTATTTGGCCACTATCCCTGTAGTTCATCAAGGCTTTAAATTTAATTTTATTTTAATTATATTTATAAGTACTATTATCTGCATTCTGTTTCCTTTGGAGGATACCTACCAGTTTCATAGACTACTACACCCATAGTCTAGGTTGTTGATATACTACCTATGGAACAGTTTCTTCTTCTTCTTTCCTTTTTCTCTAACCCGTTTACTTCTGTGTAATTACACTTCTAGCTCTAAATGTTGGGTAAGGGCTGAAGACAGTTGAGTGGACACTTGCCTACATTTTGATGGTAAGGCCAGTTTACGTGTGCACTGGAAGCACAGATACACTTAACACTGAGGGGGATATTAGCAACAACTTGCGATAATTATCGCAAACCGCGCTTAGAGCGTTTTTTTATCGCTGCGTATTGCTGGATTTTATCGCGGAGATAACACGTTATTAGCAATGTTTATCTCCAATGCGATAAAATATCCAGCGATAGCGGCAAAATGCGTGAATCTCGCTGGAAATCCAGCGATATTCACGCATTAACGCCATGGTGGACTTAGCCTGACAATCCACCTCCCATTGAAGAAATAGGTAAGTCATGTTTTTAGCAGGTGTTAAATTCTAGCGATAATCGCGCTTAGCACGACTTTTTTTATCGTCATGCGCGTTGCTAATAGGGGAAAGCTGTGTTAGCGACTGTTTTCAGTCGCTTTAGTTGGGAACGCCTACCTTGTATGTCATTAGCGATAATTATCACTGGCATGCAAGGCAATAGGAAAACCGCCCGCTATCGCCAGAAAGCTGTCGCTAACGCCTGTTAGTGACAGCTTGCTGATAGGGCGATAAAAATATCGCCGCTTTAGTGGCAAAAAGTGCCGCTAAAGTGGCGATACTGCCCTTGCTAATATGCCCCTGAGTTTGTAGTGTTGGTGATGGACACTGGTGTTGCACTGTACTGGAACTGTGCCTGCTAAACTTCTCAATCTTTTGTGTTTTGTACAGCGTCCAGAGGACCGCATCAGACGATGGTACCTCAAGAATAGCTTCTGAGCTACTGTAGGGCCCACTTTCTGGTTCTTTTTTGTGTCTCCTTTTTGTTTCTTTTTGTACACTACATACAGCAGAGTGACATACACATTTTGGTCCTGAGGAATGGCTAGGACTTGCTTAGTCGTATATGGCAGAAACATGTTGACCATGCGATAGGACAATATTATATCTCTATCTTACTTCGCTTTTTTAATCCTATCCACTGGGGGCATCAGAATAAAGCTTTACCGCCCACCATGAGAAAGTTTAATACACTTCTTTCTTTGCACTCTGCCCCTCACTCAGCCCACATAGAAAGTAGTACATATTGTGCTGTAGAAAACCCTAGCTCCTCTCCAGCGGGAGAGTCGTAGCCCACAATGGGTACCTTGCAGCCCCAGTGTGAGGAGGGGACCCTGTGATGAAGCATGTCACCCTAGGGTGAGTGAAGGTTCTCGTCCTAACACAGCAGTGCTTCTTCTGTTCCTTATTCTCTCACCCACATACATAGTGTGTATTTATTTATGAGTTATTTGGAGATCCACGAAGTTAAAGAGCTGTTCCGATCTTTTGACAACCATTATATCCTCCTCCTTATCTTCCAGTGTGCTCTCATTACTTAGTTTAGTTTAGTTTAGCCATTTGTAGAGCGCCTGGTTACACCACCGGTGTGTCCCCGTGCTAAAGCGATCCCTCTTATAGAATTTGGGAGGCAATTACATTACGCGCCCAGTACCTGTAATTTAGTGTGTCGTTGTAAATAGCCAAGTCTTCAGTTTTTGCGAAATCTGGTTTTGCATTGTTCCTTTCTTAGGTCCATTGGTAGAGTGTTCCACGCTTTGCCGCAAGATATCTGAAGGAGCGTGCACCCATTCTAGCTCTAAAAATCTAGGTACTGTCACCAATGCCCTACCCTGTGATCTTAGAGTCCGGCCAGGTGTATACTGTGTTAGCAGTGGTTGCAGGTACCGTGGGCCTTTACTTGATAGGATGCGGTGACAGTGGCACATTGCCTTGAAAACGATTCTTTTTCCACTGGAAGCCAATGTAGTTCGGCCAGAGCTTTCTTAGCAGAGGCTCTTCTTGGAAGGCTAGTACCAGGCGGGCCGCCGCATTTTGTACCGTTTGCAATTTGGACAGCCCTTTTTGAAGCCCCTAGGTATAGTACATTGCCATAATCCATTTGAGAGGTTACCACGGCGTGAACTATGCTTTTTCTCACATTAGGTGGCAAGAGGTCAAGGATCTTTCTTAGGATTTTCATGGTCCCGTAGCATTTGCCCGCTACTTTGCGAATTTGGCTGTCGAAAGTCAGTTCGGATTCAAACCAAACTCCAAGGTTCTTTACTTCCGGTTTTGGGGTGGGTACTTGGCCTAGTGTCCCAGGCCACCAGGCTGATGACCAGATTGTGGGGGTTTTACCCACAATCATCACCTCCGTTTTATCCCCATTGAGCCTAAGGCAATGATTTGACATCCATGCCGCTACGTCTTCTAGACACTTAGAGAAGCGAATTGGTGCCTGTTCCCTGTCTTGAGACAATACTTGAGTAATACTTCCAGTATTTACTGTTAATTGACATATGAAAACTGCAAAAGAAGGTGCGATAAAGCAGAAATCACACTGCTGTTATCTCACAGTTGTAATGAGTTTTATGTGCTTGTGTCTCCACAAGAGACAGAGAGAGATTATGTGTATGTCTGTGTATCTTTATGTGTGTATATACATTTGAAATATGGAGCATATGATGTTCTGCTTTAGGTGAGTCATTAGTGGCACTGATTTTGTCTTAAAATGATCTCTGTATACCTTTAACCCTTTCACTACATCTGGTGCTGTTCACAGATAGCATATTTACACAACATCCCGCTTGACGCAGGTCATTATTTAGCACAACAATTATCTTTTTATGGGGGATATTCACAAGAACGTGTGCTAAACATCTCCAAAATGTTAACGCAACTTTACAAATTGCAGCCTATCGCGGGAAAATAACCCCGAGTTAACATGGAATTAACAACACGGTGGTACCATGCGATAGTCTCACAAAAACGCGGCCAATGTCCGCGATACAACCACCGCGATGGAGATAAAAACACAAACCCCAACACCAAAAAACATGCGATGAGCCCATTCGCGATGAGGAAAGCAGCGATAAGCAGCGCCAGGCCCGCGACACATATACGACATGCGGGAAAAAGCACAACAAAAGCAGGAAAAAGAAGGACAAACCAAACAGAAAACAGCAAAGCACAATGGAGGCAGTCGGAGCTAGCACACAACCCCACTAGCACCATTGGCAACAAAACATTCTACATGGCAGGCCATCGTGGACAAGGTGAATGCAGCCGGAGAGCGGAGGAGGACAATGGCAGAAAACCAGAACAGCTGGAATGATGCGAAACGCACAAACAAGCAGAAACACGCCAACAACCAGAAGGCAGCAATGCACACCGGTGGTAGTCCAGCGCCACACCAGGAGCTGGATGACATGGAGGAAATGGTGTCCACCACATCAGTCTGGAGATGGTGGCAGGAGTCGGGGACCGGAAACTGCTCAAAATCAACAGACACAACAGCAACAGGGAGAGGAACGACTCAGGGACTGGGGGACGGGGGAGATGGGCACAATGGCACACATGCACAATTAAGCACAGCACAACTGCAGACAAACCATGCCCAAGAGGAACAACACCAACCAAGAGCACAAGTCACACAAATCAGCAATATCACACCACTGAACAAGCACAGAAGTGAAAACCACACTGCCTGAAAGGGAGAAGGGTGAGCCAAATCAGAGCTGAAGGGCCATCTCACACACAATGCAGCACACACACAAAGGAAGCAGAGCACCCCAACATCCAACACAATGTGGTACAAACACCAACACATGCACAACCCAACACAGGACACAAGTGCACCCGCTTGTGGCCTGTAAATGGCCATACGCATCTAGCAAAGCACTAAACAGGGACATGATAATGCACAAGTACCAACCCACAGCCCTGATGGGGTAGCAATGCATGTAAGGCAGGGACCCAGATAGGCTGTGACACACACATTGGCATACAAATAAACACTCAACACAGTTGGAGACAAGTGAACGTGCGGAAACTTTATCAACAATTGCGTGTCAGTATGGCCAAGGGAAGTGCCACGACATGCAGACCAATGCAGCAGCATGTCTGAATGAGGAACGTTGGAAAGCACCCATGGCCACCCCGGGGGAGTCCATCACCAACACAAGTTATTGCCAACCCGCGTATGTTGTCCGCACATGGATCAGGAGTAACCCTGGCAAAGCACTACGCTACGCTCGCGTAGTTTGCGAAGTTTGCGCTACTTCGACCTACGCGAATTGCACGTAGCACAGTGCAAACACGCGTAGCATAGTGTAGCGGTCATTTTTTGCTTGCTCGCGGTCCTCAACGTCAAGTTGGCGACCGCGAGCAAGCAAATGATATCCCGGCGAGACTTTTTCTGCGTTCGCGATCAGCAACATCAAGTTGCCGATCGCGAGCGTGGAAAATCAAACCTCCCGGCGAGATTCTCAACGCGGGAGGTCAGGTTTCTCATTGGGAGTGGTCGCGTATGCTCGCGACCGCTCGCAATGATCAACTACCAGTCCGCGTTGAGAAAGCTGCCGCTCGAGTAAAAATCTTCTCGAGCGGCAGTAAAGACAGCTCGCACTGTGCAAAATGCCGTTTCAATGATTGCACAGTGCGGACAAGCATCCGGCACTGTGCAATCATCGCTAACAGCGCACTACGCAGTTCGCGTAGTGCTATGCGTAGCTCGCGTAGTGCGAAGTGCACTTCGCGTAGCTTCGCGTAGCGCTACTTCGCGAACTACGCCCAGGGTTAATCAGGAGTCCAGGCCAATGCAGCCATGTCCACTGTCGTCTAGGGACATGTGACCAGATCCCCAACATGCAACCAGGCGTCGGGACACATGCAATGGGTCACATGCAGTCCTGGCTGCAGGTACCTTGTCACTCGTCCATGAACGCGAGTGCAGCAGCGTAGGCCAACATTTCCAATGCAAGATCGTTGTCCACCACATCTGACATGTCGGTGACGTAACCCATCAGCTGTTCCGGACAGATGTGCTGACTCCAACCCCTGGCCCCAATATGCACGAAAGCCCAATCGGGGAGCGGCTCAATGTGGTCACTGCACACGACGACTCGTGCAATCTCCCAGGTCCAGATGCCAGCATGCAGGCCAAACATCCATGCATGCCATAAACGGGCATCACGGTGACACTCCTGGTCGTGGTCCAACAGGGGGCGCACACACACGTCAAAATCCAGGTCAGCTACCGTAACGTTGGAGAGGCAGACATCCATGGACCACTCGAATATGCACGAGCGACAGTGCAACACAGGCTGAACGCAGGTGACGTTGGCAATGCGGAAGCACTGCCAATGGCAGTACATGCAGCAGACGTGCACGGTACAGGTCCATGTGACTGGAGTTGAGCATGTGCCTGGGATGGTCTGCCATTGCGTCAGTGGCACTGCTTGAAGCGGTACTGTGATGACCTGCACCAGTCCTGTGGATGAAACGCCACAGCTCGGAGCAATGAGCAGAGTCTGTGTGCAACGGGTGCAGGCCTGGGGTGTGGTGGGAGTACGTGTGAAGGCCATTTCATGCACGCTAACTATGACCAAGGACTTCTGCGTGTGGGATGTGTACACGTTGGCCTCACGTCTGGCAGTGCGTAGTGTGGGAGTCGCCTGGAAATGCTATTAGTATCTGTCAGGGGTGCTGGGCACATGCAAGTCCCATCTAGGAGCTGCAGATGTGCTACCGCCCGATAGTGCAGACGAAGGACCTTTCATCCCTACAGTAACTTCACAATCTGCATGCATACAGGAGATGTACAGAGGCCTATCGTGGGTGGGGTGGGGTGGGATGTCTGCGACCCAGGGAATCATGGGTGACATGCCTAGCACGTGGCACATGAGCGGCATCACTGTGTGTCACATTGCCTCACAGCTGCTCCTCCCTCCCACGAGCCTCCACACATGTGTGCGCTGCGCGGTTGTATCACATGCACTCCTACGGCACACCATTGTCATGCCTGTCCGCGCATGTCCAACGGCAGGCCAACAACACCTGTACGCTGGCCGTTGAAGGTGTGCGGCCACGTGAGTGTAGGCCAATGGTCTGGACAGGGCGGACACAGGTGTACAGTCCATGGCTTGCTGTGACCGCTCCGCGATTGGGGCCAGACACCTGACTCATGCAGCCACAGGACTGATACACATAACACTTGGCATGCATGTGCCAAGACCCCGAGTGGGCTTGCGGTCCTACATTTCCCCGTACGTGCGGGCCCGCCCTCCGTGTGCATGCTACATTGCAACCACGACTACCGTGGCCCTGGTGGCGACAACACCCCAACACAAGGACACACTTACCTCACTTCCTGTTCAAGGCCAGACCAGAGCCACGCCCTGATCCCCCTGCCGAAGCAGCACACCCCTGCGCTGACCTGATGTACGCCGAACCAGCACACGCCGCCTGTGCATGCAGGGGGGCAGGCAAAGCTACATGTCCAAGGTCTCAGCCACTGCTGAGGTGACATGGTATCCTCCGCTGAAGACAGCACACTGTGATGTTGCAGGGCTCCGGCCCATCATGCTGACATAATGACCACACGGACACACTTAGATGTTGGGAATGGCTACGGGCACATGCGCCCGGCCACTTTTATTAGCAGGCTCACATGTCGAGTGACACCTGTGTTGGATGTGTGTGGGGTGTGTGTACACCAGCCGTCATGCAGTGCCTGGTGCAGTCAAAAAAACGACAACAGTGTACATCGTAAAGGACACAACCATTCAACCATAAAGGATCCATGACCTGAGCTGCACAGAGTTGGTGGCCCCGGATGCACAGCGTCCTGCACGGGCCTACCGCCACGGGCCGCTGACTTGCGGTGCACTGGGGCAGGGTCACGAGAGCAGAGCAGGTTCTCGTAGATGTCAAAGGGGGTTGTCGTGGAGTGTCTCGGTGGACAGTGGAAGGTGTACCCCCAGGGCATGATGCAGAGGGCAGAACCACGCAGAAACAGTCACTATGGTGGAGATGAATGGAACAGACACATGTCTGACACCAAGTCCGGTCCAGCCATATGATGATGCAGACAACCCCCAGGCCATGGACTCAGACGCCACCATAGTTCAACGAGAGTGCCCATGAGTCATTGCGCAGAGAGTTAGTGGCACCAGTGCTCATAGGGGATGCCGCCTGCGATGAGGCGTGTCCAATGGTGTGGACTCCTCCATATCTTACCCACGACACAGTTCCACATGTGTGGCCTACTGGACCGCAGTGTAGGCCTGAGGCAGCGGTCAGCAGGGGCCATTCACCGAGTGTCACCGGCTTAGGTTGGATGGTCCCACCGGCCTGCGTAGTTCAGGTTCAGTGGTACCACGGGACGCAGACTTGCGTTGAACAGGGTTAGTGGCACCAGGTCAGTTGTTGCTAGTGTTCGGTCACCTCCATAACGAGGATCCGGCTTTCATCCGGACTGAACCGCATCTTCCTCTTACTCCTCTCCATGCGTTCACTGGTATGGACTCTGCCATTCATGAATCATGACTGGGTGCTGGATGTGGGGCCTACTGGACAGCAGTGTAGGCCGGGGCAGCGGTCAGCACGGGCCCACAGACACGTGTCGTGTGCTTGCGATGCATTCCTTTGCTTCACTGATAGAAGGGAGTTTAGTGATATAAACTCTGCAATAAACGTCTGGTCACTGCCATTCATGACTCAGGACACAGTTCCACATGTGGGACCCACTGGACCGCTGTGTAGGCCTGTGCCCTCATCCACGTGGCGCCGGCTTGCGTTGAACAGGGTTAGTGGCACCACGTGTCGCCGGCTTGCGTTAAACAGGGTTAGTGGTACCACGTGTCGCTGGCTTGCGTTGAACAGGGTTAGTGGCACCACATGTCGCCGGCTTGCATTGAACAGGGTTAGTGGCACCACGTGTCGCCGGCCTGCGATACGGAATTATGCTTCACTGATCGAAGGGAGTCTGGTGCTGTGGCCGCTGCCACGGACTTGGGGTCACTGCCATTCAAGACTCAGGACACAGTTCCACATGTGGGACCGACTGGGCCCAAGAGGACGCCGGTGGAGTATGTCAATGAAAAAAGAGTACTGTGGGCCTGCGCCGTGGAGGCCAGCGATGGTCTGCGGAGGCTGCAAAGGTCGCGGGCCTGGGGCTTGGAGCTTGCACCAGCACGTGGTGGGCCCTCTTTGACACACGCCGGTGTCGGCAGGTGAGCAGAGCCTCGTTGGTGCGCTGGGGCAGGCATGATGGGTCTGGGGACCAGCAGCCTGGAGTGCAGCAGGCGCACAGGGACACAGGCCCCGCCGCGCTTGGCGCAGGACTCGTGGCGGGCTGAGAGGCGCCACCCTGGCAGACGCGTTGTCCATTCCAAATGAGGACCACGCCCAGTGCGATGGGCTTTTTGTTCACACCCCTACGCAGGCCTGGCGTACGCAGGTCCAACCCACTCCACCCGCGCATTCAGGGGGGGACGTAATGTGCAACATTTCCATGTTCTGCCCCCACAGCCTGTGGGGACATGGTAGCGTCCACTGGCCACTACACTCCATGCACCAGCAGTTGATCTCCACATGGCCATTTCCATGATTTGCACGCTGTGGTCTGTCCGACACCTCCACGCCACACCTGGCATTGGGTAGGTTCACATTCCTTAGTCACTTGCCGCTCTCGCACATGCCTGCCTCATGCCTCTCCTCACATCCTGCTATTGTGTGTCTGTGGTGCCATGCCGTGGCTGGGTTGTGGGCATGGCAAGGCCAAGTTCCCAATGGAGTCATGTTGTCGTGTCTGGTCGTTTGGCATGTTGTGTGGCATGTTGAATGTAGTTGTGCTGCATGCCCATTGCCAGTGTCGTGAGTTGCATGACTGTGGGCTGGAGGTGTGTGGTGTGTTCATTTTGGACTTACCAACGAGCACTGCATTGCCATGGGTGCCATCCTGGGAGCGCTGGGTGATGATGGACTGTCGGGAGGTGTGAGAATGATGCACTCTGCCTGGGGAGTTGGCCACGGCATTGTTGAGGGGTCCCGGGCGGTCCACTATTGCGTGCACATTCATGGGATGCGTGTGCTTTCTGTTGTGGTAGTTGTTTGCAGTGTCGGCAGGGAGGACGAGGGGTACATGTGTGCAGTTGATTGGCCCTGACACGTGAGGGAATCCTGGTATGGCGTAGGGGCCTTGCTTGGTCTCCAGCTGCTCCTGCGCAGTGTGGGTGAGGTGGAGGGGCTGGGGTACCAGGCTGATGTTGGCATCCAGGACAGGTGTGATGACCTTGGATGGGGTTGGCTGTGTGACTCCTCCGACTCTGGCAGTTGTGGGTTGGATGGTACCAGAGGCCGACATGTGCTGCTCAGCCGGCAGCTTTGTCTGTGGAGGGATGTTGGTTGTCCGCTGGGTTGGTACCGTCAGCAGGAGGGGGATGTGGGTAAGGATGCGTTGTCCTTTGGGCCTGTGGTGGGCAATGTCCTCCTCTGGCGTTGGGTCTGGGCGGCAGGTGCGTTTCAGGTGGGTCCGCTGTCATTGTGTACGCTGCCTCTGTGGTGTTCCCCGGGGGGGAGGATGGGTCCTGGGGTGGTGGCGGTGGGTGTTGTGTGCCTCATGGGTCTCGGAGCTGCATGATCATTGTCTCCATGGCATCTGTGGGTGTGGAAGTGCCTAGCCATCAGACAGTTGTGTAAAGACTGTGGTAAGGAAAACCACTTCAAATCCGTCTGGCATGCTCAAGCAAAGCATCAGCCTTCCGATCGCAGTAGACACAGAGATAAAACAAGCGTTGAAAGTTGATGCCATCACAAATTAGGCAACAGATCACGCCATCAAATGTTTAACATCACCACAGCACCCAGAGGCCAGACACCCACTTCGTCTTCCTCTCAATTCATTGCGTCCCCAGTCAGTAATAGTGAGGAGGATGGCTACTCCATGATGCTGTCTCCATACAGACATGCAGACCTGCAACCCACTGTCAACCTCGTGCTGGTTGGACACCCCATGAACTTCATCATTGACAGTAGTGTTTCAGTCAATGCCATCAGTGGGCAAGACCTAGCAGACCACCAAGGTTGTGTGTACTTACTGACACTCCACGAATAATCTACATGAGGCAGAAGACACACCAATACACTGCATAGAGAAGTTCACAGCATCCCTCACTTACATGGGGCAAAGTGCCCCCGCTACTTTCTACATCCCAGAATGTCAAGCACTAGTCCTCAGAGTCCACTGTCTTCCCACTGCCACCAGTTTTGGACTATTTGCACATACACTCAGAGACTGAGACTATCCATCAGGTGCACCTGCCAAAACTCAACTGCAACTGTCCAGTTGTTCATCTGGAGCTGAACAGACAATCCATACCATTCATCATCGACAGTGGGGCGTCCATCAATTTGATGTCATTTTTGCTTCACTGAACTTGACCCAGTCCCAAAGCCCTTGTGGTAGCCCATCAAGGTTTATATGCAGGCTGCATCCAAGACACTCCACAGCCATGGCTCATTCAGTGCAACCATAACAAATGCCACTAACTCAATCATGGCGCCAATACATGCACTGTAAGGCAAGGCATCTGGGGCCTGACTCCTCAGCTTTGCCACAGCAGCTGCAATGAGTCTCATCTCCATCAACTACCACCTTGAGACAGACCAAGACATTACTCATTGCTTCCCAGTTCTCTTCAGTGACCTCAGTAAACTGAAGGATGCTCGCTTCTACCTTCACAGCAATGAGAGCGTTTGCCCGGTGGCACAGAGGCACAGGACAGTTGCATTCCACCTGCAAGAAGCAGCGGAGAATGAGAACCTCCTCAGGTTTGACATTATTGAACCGTCAAAAGGCCGCACTCCTTAAGTGCCCCCCATCATTGTGGTCTCCAAAAAGGACAGAAAATGAGTAATCAGAATCTGTGTTGATATGAACCAGCCCAAAAGGCAATAGAATGAAAACACCACCCTGGCCCGCACGTTGAGGTCGTGATTATACAGCTCAATGGAGCGAAGCTTTTCTCCAAGCTTGACCTTAACAAGGGCTACCATCAGATTGAACTGGAGGAACAGTGCGGATACATCGCGACCTTTGCCACATACCTGGGACTCTTCCATTACAAGAGACTGAATTTTGGTTATCTCGTCAGTTGCTGAAATCTTCCACGAGGTTCATTCGCCGGGTAATTCAACCAGTCCCCAATGCATTCAGTTACAATGACTACATCCTAGACTTTGGGCCTACAAGCAAAGTTCAGGACATGGTGCTGAACAAGATCTGCTGCCTGCTACGTGAGGCCGGTCTCATTCTCAATGCAGATAAAGGTGAGTTTCATAAAACCAGATTGAAATTCTTCAGGCATCTGTTTTTTCGAAGAAGGGATGATGCCCAATCCAGACAAAGTTGCTTCCCTCACAGCTGCATACCCACCTAAAGACATTCTCATGCACTGTTCATTTTGGGCATGGCTAGCTATTCTGCCAGATATATTTGAGACTATTCCACCATCAGGGCCCCACTTTGTCACCTCACAAGGCAGAAAGTGGTTTTCCAGTGGTCCCCAGAATGCAAACCCAGTTTTCAGCAAATAAAGGCCGCCTCGCAAAGGCCACTGTCATGGTCTACTTTTACCCCAAACTGTCCATGGAGGTGACTGTCGATGCCATTCCACTGGGTCTTGAAGTCATCCTGGCACAACACGCTGGAACCACGGAAGCTTAGCGTCAAAGTGTCGTCTATGCCATCAGAAGCCTCTCTGATACTGAGAAAGCCTATTCTCAACCTGAGAAGGACTGACTCGCAGTGGTGTGGGCCTAAGAACATTTCCATGTCTTCCTGCATGTCAAAACGTTTTCCATCATAGCCAACCACCAGGCTCTCCTAACCATCTTTGGGAACCCCAAAGCTCAAATGCCCCCCAGGATTGAACGGTGGGAAAGACGCTTACAGGAGTATGACTACACCATCGTCCACAAACCAGGAAAAGAACCCAATCCGGCAGACTTCTTTTCCAGACAGCCATTGGGCCTGACAAAGCTGCACTCATCCATTGTGAGAAATACCTTCAATTCATAGTAAGCATCAGCGTGCCTCCCACATGCTCGATTCTTCAAATAGTCGATGCCACAAAAGAAGATAGAGATTTAGCCCTTGTCATGTGCCTCATTGACTGGCACAAGTGGAAGCACAGCAAAGAGTGGAGTGGCGACTCTGAAGGGATCAAAGCCTTCCTCAATGTCAGGGAAGAGTGGCAGTCACACGAGAAGGACTCATCCTAAGAGGATCATGCATCATTATTCCCAAGAAACTCTTCAAACAAGCCATCAACCTGGCACATGAAGTGCAATGAGGGATAGTTGCCACTAAGAGGGCACTCTGAGACAGATTATGGTTCTGTGGGCTACATGCCATAGTAGAGAAGAAACTGTGAAAGTGCCACCTGTGCATCTGTTTTATCACCATCCACGTGACAATTACCCCTGGAGATATCAGAGATACCGTTGTGAGTGTGGGAGATGATAGCGGTTGACTTATTTTTCCCACTTGAGTCTGGCAAGTATCTACTGTTGGTAGTAGACGAATACTCATGATTCCCACCAATTAAAATGGTCTCATCAATTGGAGCTGAGAAGGTAATCCCGCCTCTGGACAACATCTTCATGACGTGGAGATTCCCCAAAGACATAAAGTCTGACAATGGGCCCCCATTCATCAGAGGTGACTTCAGAGAGTTTCTGAACCACTTGGGCATTGAGCATCATCGGATAACCCCACTCTGGCCCCAAGCCAATGGTAGAGCAGAACGATTAATGGGCACCCTCATGCGAACCCTGTAGAACGTCACCGAAGAAGGGCTTGCAATTGAAGAGGCCCTCTGCCAAGTTCTGCGGTCTTATAGAACTACACGCACTTAATGAAAGTGAAGAGTCCTGTCACACTTATGTTTGGCCGATCCGTTCGCACCAAGTTGTCGCAATGGTCACACGAGTGTCAGGTGAACTAGGATAAGGTCAAGGGAACCGAATGGGAGAAGAAGAAGAAGATGAAATCGCATGCGAACACCAAGGGGCGAGTGCAAGTGACTCTCCCAGAAGCTGGCAAATGGGTATTGGTCAAGCAGACACAACCGAGCTACTCCAAGTGACAGGTGTAAAAGGGAGCATGATCACGGCAACTCACCCTGGAAATTCCATCACCCAGAATGTGTCACACTTTGAGACCACAACCCCAATGCAAAACCAAATCTGCCCTGGTATGACACCGAACTCTGAGATGCTGCTGGATGCCTCTTTTGAAAGGATGGCTAACGAACCAACTCCTCCAGTGTTAACCACTCGGTCATGCCGAGTAATAACCAAGCCTCTACAGTTAACTGAAGACATCTAGACTCAGTAAGATAACCATGGTTTATGTTTAAATAGGGAATGTGCGGAGTCGGTCTTAGGACCCACGCAATCGCCTCAGGCTGAAGCTGTAACAACACAGCCAGCTGGAGACGAGGAGGAGAGTCTTGGAGTTGCCTGAGCAGAAGCACTGCAGCAGGAGTGTGAGTAAACAGCCTGCTGGTGGGTGCCCATAATAAGAGTTTAATTTGAACATGTGTTGTGTATCCTTCTTGCCGCCCGACATGACAACATATACTCACTGAGATGGCTAATCTGCTCTTCTAACCACTTGTTTCCGCTAACATTATCTACCCGGTGATTTCTGCATATCTAGTGGTTCAACAGCAGCAGCTGTAAAATGTGTTTGCCTGACTGCTTTATCAGTTAGACACTGAGACCAGATAAGGTCAGCCCCACAACCCATTCTCTAATGGCCAGTTCCATACTAAAGTGATGTTTAAAGTTCAGTCGAGCACTGTAAGATATTGAGTTATTAGTTGAGGAATGTGGAAGCCCCACTCATGCAACACCCACACTCCTTGTCAGGATGAATCACAAAAGCCACTAAATTAACCTGTGCTTAACCCCTGATAGCTTGGCCGAAAAGCAGTCAGGATTAACTTAGAGACAATGTGTAAAGTATGTTTGCAACACACAAACAGTAATAAAGTGAAAATGCAACACAAGAAAAATCCCAAACTAATTTAGCAAAATACAGTGAAATGTAATGAATAACATAACATCAAAACAAATTTAAATCCAATCAGTAGAACAGGATTTATGAATGTTTAAAGTTTTTAGTGCAAAACAGCACCTAAAAATCAAAGCACCAACTGTGGGTATCTGGTTGCAATACTGGGGCAAAGTCAAAAGGTATGGCTGACTGCCATGGAGCTTGAGTGGGATCCACAAGGTGGATTGGGCCCATCTTAGCTAACATTCGTACGTTGAACACATTCCAAAGAAAAGTTATTCAGAAGGTAGAGTTCAGCTAGGCAAGGCACTAGACGGTGTCCGTGGAGGTGTCGTTGTCATCGAGGAGCTACTGAACAGAGTCACAATGAAGAATTTTACCTTTGGACTTTGTCACTTTTTTGGAAGTTAAAAATCTCCAACAGGACGTAGCTGCTGGCTGTAGCCGACAAAGGCTTCTAAACAAGGGAACCCCCTCTGAAACTTGCTTAGGTTTGGGAGAAAAGGGGGAAAAAAACACAAATATCAGACCAATAAGAAAACCTCCCACTTGACCTCTATTGCTTTATCATAAGGGCATAGACTGCTCCAATAGGACTATGAAAAAAACATATATTTTAAGACATATAGTATTTGACATCAATATTCTTTTATTTCAAATTTGTTATTGATATTATTTCATGATAGTTAAGCTTATTTCTTTTATTACTTCAGCACATAAAAACATGAATTTTCTAAAAACATGCATACAATTGCGACATTTTTTTTATATCTTATTTTTCTTTTTTGACACATATCATAGTGTATAACAAATACTATGTTACTTTATACAAACATATAGTGACCAACAGTAACCCCTATCAACACAGTAGCAATACGAGAATTATTCTGTGTATCTTACATTCACTCACAACCGCACCATTCAAACTCACAATCAACCCACATACACATATATAATCTGGTCAGAAGGGGACAAAGATGTTTCCGGTCTCCATGACCCTGTCGTGGGCTGAGCACATACAACGTGGTCGACGTGCGTTTCAGTGGATTAAACCTTATACACACCACCTTCTTCAGGACTTTCTTGCATCAAAAATTATTCTTCTAGTAGTAGGGGAACCTATGGTGTTTAAATAACAAATTTGAGTAGCCCATACCATAGCTAGTTACTTAAAAACGACTGAACCCAACGCCATTCTTAAAAGACTAAACATAGTAGAAGTTCTGATCTGCTTAAAAAGAACCCAAAGTAAGAAAAACCAAAAAAATAGGAAAAGGAAAAACAAGAATTGAAAATTAGGAGATAACAATAGTTAGCCTCTCCCATTAAATAGCGCATAGTGCATTCTGATACATGAGTCCACTAGATCACGAAAAAGGAAACCAAAGAGTCAATAGCGGCATTTCAGATTATTCACCCGATGGTGTCATATATTGTGTTATAAGGTCCAAAACATGCGTAAAAGGTGCCAGCATGCTTATGTATAATCCTCCATTTTTTAGGTAGCCGACAAAGGCTCCACGAGGCCAGATACCTTCACCAATAGGTCCCACTGACCAGGATTTGCTGCCGTGAAAAAGAGTGTAGCAGAAGCTAGCACAAAGTCAGGCCGACCGTCGATGCACCTTGGGTGGATAGACTGGCAGGTATGTCCCAGTCTTCTGTTGGTTATCCGGTCACTTTTTTGTGAAGCGTTTCTAAGTCCCAAGTTTTAGGATTAGGCAGGAGCTGCATTTCTAACGCAATTTTCAAGAGTCCAGGAGCTGGGGGTACCACCTGGGGCATTAGGACTCACTCGAGCAGATACCAGATGCAGGGTTCAAGGTCTTCGGAGCTTGTTATGTCACTGTAGCTCACACAGTAGACCAGCCAACTAGCCCTTGGTGTCACTTAGGTGATCCTGGGTTCAAGGAGATGGTACAATTCTCCTTCAAGCAGCAAGGCCGGCATTCAAGCAGCAGGGCAATCCTCTTGTAGCAGCAGGGCAGTACTCTGGGGGTCCAGGCAGTCCTTCTAAAGACTTCAACAGGTCCAGGAGTGTACTGAAGAGGTGTTTTATACCTGGTGCCAACCTTCAAAGTGATGGGGGCTTTCATATACTACTCCCACATCTGGTTATGGAAAGTACTTCCGTTCCCCTGTCAAGGTTCCAGGACGGTTGGAAAGACAAAAGACTAGTGTCAGGTTCTTTGTGTATGTTGGAGGCAAGCCCCTTTGAAATGTTATTGGAGCAGTGAACAACTTCGCCCCATCAATCCCGGCAGGATAGCCCATCCTGCCTACACCCAGTCCCCTTTGTCTCACTGTCTGGCAGGAATAGACCAACCCCAACCGCAAAGCCATTCACAGTCATTCAACCCAGGACCCTGGCAGCAGGCACCAAATGGTAAATGCAAGAAAATGCCAACTTTCTAGAATTTTCAGAATTGTGGCTTAAAATCCAGCTTTACCATTAAAGAGGCTTTTAAATTACAATTCATTAGAGTGCAAACATGAAGGGGCAGATTTACAACTTCTGGCGCATCCCTGCAAATCAGCAGGGATGCGCCAGAATAGTTACGACACGCACTTCTCTCCTTGCGCCACCACGGATGCGCCGCATTTACAATGCGGCGCACCGTGGCGCAAGGAAAGGCCGATGCGTGTCGCATCCTGTGGCGCAGAGGCGGCGCATTGCTGGAGTCGTGTCGCAAGCGCGACGCAACTCCAGCAATGCTCGTGGGCTGCCCATACCTAACGTGGTGCGCCACTCCTTACGCCTGCTTGAAGCAGGCGTAAGGATTCGTCGCAGCGCAGTCGGAAAGTGACTCAGTGAAATCTTGTAGATTTCACTGCGTCACTTTTACGAGGCTTTCCTTCGACGGAACGCCCACCCTGCGGAGGAACGCCCACATGAAACCTGACGCAGGTTTCATGTGGCGCAGGGCTTTACAACGTGACGCATCTCCCTAGATGCGTCACGTTGTAAATAATGCGCAACGTGGCGCATGGTTTACGTCGCCGCTGCGTCACAAAAGTGACGCAACGGCGGCGCAAAGTGGCGCAAGGGGCTTGTAAATCTGCCCCGAAATGTTTACTTGCTCTCAATAAAACATTAGCACTTATTAAATGTAATAAGGTAACCCAATGTTATCCAGTGGGAGAGATAGGCCTTACATCAGGGGCGGCTGCTCCGTTATGGCAGAGGATCATCGCCCCATTGCTGGAACTAGCATGAAAACATGTAAGATAAAATTATAATAAAGCAATTAATAAAACTGCTTTATTATCATTTTATTTTACATGTAGGAGGTAGCCGTAGACGAGTCTTGAGGGTGGGGCCATCAGCAGCAGGAGGAGTGGTGGGCACAGGGCACCAAGTGCGCATGTCGGCTTGGCAGGCCATCTTAGGTACAGCGGCGGCCGGCACAGGTAAGCACGGTGCGGCAGTGGGGAGGAGCAGGGCGCGGTAGGGGGAGTCGACAGACGACAGAATAAGTATTAATTATTTATTTAATTATACCTATTCCATCGTCTATTGAACTTGTCCCCTCCACCCCACCCCGCCCCACCGCGTTTACCTGTGACGGCCACCGCTGCTTAAAACGGCCAAACTGACATGCGCACTCTGGATATCTCCAGGCAATAGCTTGGAGATAACAGCAGGGCTAAGGATCACAGGTTCCCAGTCCCTGCTGGAGCCTGAAACCAGCCTGCCCTGCCCAATGCCGGTGCTTCTCTCATGTTGGGCAATATCAGCATGAGAGCAGCATCTGGATTGGTGCAGGGGAGTCTGGGAGCCTGTGTATGCAGCTCTTGTGCATCTGGAGCTTTAGAGCGCGGCGAGGTGGCGGGTAGCAGGAGGTAAGTTTTATTTTATTTATTTTTTGTGCCCTGCTCTGCCGCACCACTTTTCCATGCTAGGGGCCGCCACTGCCTTACATTAGTGAACAACGACTTTAGGACATGAAAAACTTAAACTCTTGTGTTCTACTTTTAAGCACAGTGCACACTGCCATACAGGCTGTTAGGGCCTACCTTAGGGGTGACTTTTATGTATCAAAAAGGAAAGTTTACATCTGAAAAAGTTTTATTTTCCCAGGTCAAAATCGCAGTTAAATACTATACTACAGGCTGAAGTGGCAGGTCTCTGACACATTTTTAAGTGCTCCATCAGTGGGTGACACAATGAGTTTTGCAGGTCCGCTAGTAGCATTTAATTTACAGGTCTAGGGCATCATGTAGCAACATACACTAGGGACTTATAAGCAAATTAAATGTGCCAATCAGGTGTAGGACAATTTTCCATGTTTTAGGGAGAGAGCACAAGCACACTAACATTAGTTAGCAGTGGTAAAGGTCACAGAGTCTAAATGCCAACAAAAACGAATTCAGAAAACAGGAGTGGTGAAAGTCAAAGTTTGGGGGTAAGACAACACTAAGGATGTCAAGTCTAACAAGCATACACTAGAACTTGTACCAGCATGGAGTTCCCTTATACCCAATAAATGCAGATGTTATATCCTGTAAAGTTCTTTGATAACTCACTGAACACATTCCTTTAATTCTTGAAAACAAACAAATTGTCTCATAAGCCTTTTTGTTTATTTATTTATTTGTGTTTCAATGAACAATGCTACCCAGGTACAGTGTGTTGTGGCGCTTGGAGGTACGACAAACATGATATTTTGGTGCACAACTAAGGTCTAGATAAAAAAAGAAAACACGAGCCTTTTTAGTTTATGTTTAAGCATAGGACATGTGTCCATTTATAGCAAGTGCAGTTTTGATTTGATGTTTTCTTTTAAAATTACACTGCAAATTTGAAGACTCAGTAAGACTCTTTTTATTGGAAGTATTTGAATTTCTCAACAGTAAATTTCGTCGTGCTTGGTGTTTGGAACAAATTGCGCTGTTTCTTGTATCATTAGATGCTGTCAGCAGCATTTCATTAAAGTTCTCTACAATTTAAGTTGCAAGTAACGGCTTGGTGATATGCGTAGCTCTCATCAACAACCAATATTGGCACAGAAATAGAAGCGTAAATGGATATGCTCTGTAATAGCGAGCTTTCCATTTAAGAAATAAATAGCACATTTCATAAGACTTACACCCACGTATGGCGTCTAGTTTGGCTGCCATGCGGTCGAACCCCACCTGCACCTGTTCATCCAGCTTCTCCTGGCACCCCAACACACGGCATTGGAAGGCCATGTGTTCGTCGTGGGGGTCCTGGGAGGCAGCCGTGGTGGTGGGTGCTGCCTGCTGTGTGTTCTGTGCAGGGGGTGGGTTCTCCTCATGGCAGCTGGGCTGCCCTGATCCTGGAAGTGGGCTGCGGAGGCTCTCCACGAGCTGTTGGAGGGCGTCAGAGTCGAAGGTGTGGTGGTCCTCTTCATCATCAGAGAAGAGAGGTTCGGACTGCTCTGCAGGAGGTGTTGTATTTCCCCCTGCAATGTGAAGGGGAGATGCAGTTTAACATCGTGTTCACATGTATGTTGACGCATTGTACATGTTTGCATTCAGACTGCATGACAGTGTACATTGTGACTGTTTGGGGGGAGCTGCCTATTTGCATGTGGGACAGTGGACATTCCGACTACATCACAGATGTGTGTTTGTACTTGTACATTGTCAAATCACGTTTCCCTGCAGTGCCAAATGTGATTGGCCAGTTTCTACGCACATGCGGCACCAGTTGTGTCCTCTATTCTGTTGTGGACGTGTTGCGGTTTGTACCACATCGTTGTCAATGTTGATGTGCTCTGCATGTAATGTGTGTGTGCCGCATTTTGGGGATTCGCCCCTACAGCTCTGATTTAGCTGCCCTTATCCCTTTCATGCGGTGTGCCTCTGGGTTCTGTGCTTATGCAGTGCTGAGATGTTGCATACCTGTGTGCATTGGTCTCTTGGTGGGAGTTGTGGGTTTGGGGCATGGTTTGTCCGCAGATGTGCTATGCTTAATTGTGCATGTGTGCCATTGTGACCATCTCCCCTCCCCCATTCCCTGGTGGTTACTCACCCTGTTGCTGTTGTGTCCGGTCATGTTGAGCAGTGTCCGGTCCCCCAACTCCTGCCACCGTCTCCCCACTGATGACTGTGGACACCATTTCCTCCATCTTGTCCAGCTCCTCTTGTGGCGCTGGACTCCCACCTCCAGTCTGCATTGCTGCCTTCTGGTTGTTTGCGAGTTTCAGCTTGGTTTTGCGCTTCACAGCATTCCAGCGCCTCTTGACCTCGTCCATTGTCCTCTTCAGCACTCCGACTGCATTCACCTTGTCCACGATGGTCTGCCATATTCCATTTTTAGTTGCCAGTGACACAGTGGAGGTGACGAACAGTGTTTGATGGTGTTCTATCACCTCCGTTATCAGGATCCTGTTTTCCTGCGGACTGAACCGCTTCTTCCTACTCTTCTTGTCCTTGCCCTTCCCTGACCCCGAGATCCCTGGCTGTTCCTCCGGGGGCTTGTGGGGTTCTGGTTGTCCTCTGTACCTGCTCCGGATGCCTCCATTGTGCTTCGCTGTTGTTTGGCTTTTGTTGGTATGTTTTTTTCTACTTTTATAGTGCATTTTTCCCGCATGACGCGTGGGAATTGCAGGCCTGTGGCTGGTTTTCGTAGATTTTTGTATCGCGAGTGGCGTCATCGCTACTATTTTCGCGTTGGGGTTTCGTGGTTTTTGCGGCGTCGCGTTGTTTTTAACGCGTTCATTTGATGCATTGTCGTGTGACTATCGCATGGTACCGCCGTGTTGTGAATACCACGTTGACACGGAGTTGTTTTCCCGCGATAGACTGTGATGTGAAGGGTTGCGTTAAGCTACACTTGCGGTGGTTATCACACGTTCTTGAGAATATTCCCCTTAAGTGTCTGAAACAATATCAGCTTTTAAAATCAGAGCTTACTGTCTCACTTGGCTCTTTATCATCCTCTACCATTCAGGGTCATGGTTCGCAGATCTCCACTTTCTCAATCACCAACCCCTCTAAAGCTGCACCAATATACAAAACATTGAGAGCACTGCCAACAGACAGGCCTAAGTCCAAACTTGAACTCATATGGGAATTTGATCTCCAATTTAGCTAGCCTATATCTTTATGGGGTAAAGTATGGGAGAAGATTCATACTACTGCACGTCAAGCCAACATCAAATGCTCTACAATTTTTACACTAGACTTTTATTTCTCAGCACAACTTTTCAAACTAAAAATGCTCAAATGAAATATCTGCTGATGATGGAATACCAATCTTGGTACCTACATTCAGTAGCGGCTCCTCGAGGGAGTGCTGCGTGGCGGTGAGGTGGGCGGGCGGGAGGGGCAGGGTGGGGGTAGTAAACTCCGGATACGGATGAGCGGAGTTGAGTAACTAAATAAATAAATAAAACGAATTACATTGCGCGTGCTGCAACGCCAAATCGGCGATGCAGCGCGCAATGTAATTCGTTTATTTATTTATTTAGTTACTCAACTCCGTTCGCTCGTATTCTGGAGTTTACTACCCCCACCCTGCCCCTCCCCCGCCCACCCCACCGCCTGCAGCACTCCTCGAGGAGCCGCTACTGCCTACATTCATATGTTTTTCTATGCCCTATGTTATCTTAATTCTGCGTACCCTATGTTATCTCAATTCTGGATGCATGATTGGAAAAGAATAAGGATTATTACTGGCATTCGTACTCTATTTTGAATGGCCGCCTTATTCTTGGGTGGCTCTTCTCATTGCAATTTGTTTGCAAGTAAATATCTCCAATTGGAAATATACAGACAATATTACTCCCCAACAGTGGTGTAACTTGTTTATCACAATCATCAACTGAATAGGTATAATTTACATTCAACCTTTTTATCTGCCAAGGGTGATGCATTATGGGCACCACTTACACAATATTTGTTCTCAATTGCAAGCTGTACAGACTAATCTATTTCCAAGATATAGCATATTGCTCCAAATGTATTGTTTTTCTTAGTTATCATGCTGTTTTCATGACTTCTTAAATCAAAGATATGTTAATATATTGTTTCAGGAAGCTTTTATTATTAAATTCTTTTTTCTCTCGCCTCTCCTCCTTTTTTTTCTCCTTCTACATCATTTATTGTCTTTCCCACTTCCCTAACTACTTTTTATTATGATTACCTTCTATTGAGATCCATTTAAAAATGAGTTTTATTATCTTTTCATTTGTTGATTATAACATGTTAGATAACTTATTCTCTTTGTTCTTTAATATTGCACTAAGGGATTGGTAAGTTGGTTCATATGTATACTCTGTTCCTACTTTAATAAACATATTAATCTAAAAATTGCAGACAAATTCCTGTGTAAATCAAAGCAACAACTGAAGCAAGTTAAATTCAAGGTAGGTGAGATGAACAAAAATGGATTTCTGAGGTTAAAGTGCTTGGATCATGTCAGAGACACAATATCTGTTCACCTAGAAGATGAGAGTTGGGCATGCAGCAGTCACTGGCCCCAAAAAATTTGAGAAGGATTCTATGGTGTTTGTAGCAGGGGCATCAGCATTTGTGTAGAAGAAATTAGTATGTTGTCGGATCTTTGACGGCAAGGCAATGAGTACTCGGTCCAATATACTCAAAGAGACAGGGCTTGGATGACACCAACAGTGGATTATAAGAAGCATCGGTTGTTAAAAAAAAAAGTGCAAAGCCAACCTAAAATACATATGAATGAAATGTCTTTTGTTTATGTTAATCAAAACTTCTTCATGGTCACTGGGTTTGAAAAATAGTGCTGGGATGTCCAACTGGTAAGGTAAGTTATTTGGAAACAGTTTGATCTTGGCCTTAAAACCCCATGGTTGTTATCCAGCCAAACTAATTGTAACACAGAGGGTGTCATATATTTGATCATATGCCCCTGTGAAAAACCGAACGTGGGCATGACGACCCGCAAGGTCAAAACTAGAATCATCAAACACAGAAGTTTGGTGAAATGTAAAAATCCAATTCGAAACTAACAAGACATTTTTGGGAGGCTGGACACACTAAAGACGACATCAAGTGGGTAGTTTTGGATAAACCGTACTACTGCAAGGAGATGGGTCCACTTCATAAAGTTCTGTTCCGCAGGAAACAGCGTTGGGTCTTCAGACTAAATAGCCACATGAGGGGTCTCAATGATGACATTCCATGGTGCTCCCTCTGAGACAGTTCTGCAACAGTTTCACTCAGTCTCAGTGATGATATACAATTTGTTGCAGAAGCTAATTGTAGCATTATAGATAACACATCACCACACTGTGGAGCTGGACACCTTGACACTGCCTCATTGATAGAACTGCCCGTAAGGCCTCCTGTAACACACATTCCAGGATGCTATATCTCACAGGGCGTAGGTTTGTCTTTCCCCGTTTCCAGTGACTTCATATCATTTGTACATGTGAAGCAAAGTTGTTACATATTTGGTGGCACATGAAACAATTAGCTTATATACTATATATGTGAAGCAAAGTTGTTACGTATTTGGTGACACACAAAACAATATACTGTCCTTGAACTCCAAATATGCACAGCCTACGTTACCACAGAATGCTGGAATCGGGAGGTGCTATTGGGAACTACATGTCCCATCAACACCTGGCCCACACTTCTGGGTTACTGCGCCATAGGTTAAAAGAGGCTCCATGCCTCATGCGCTTCCTCCTGCCAGACCATTTCTAATGGCAAGCTAGTAGAAGCGAGTAAGCTGAGTCATCGTCGCACTCCATTCCAAATGAGGACCACGCCCAGTGCGATGGGCTTTTTGTTCACACCCCTACGCAGGCCTGGCGTACGCAGGTCCAACCCACTCCACCCGCGCATTCAGGGGGGGACGTAATGTGCAACATTTCCATGTTCTGCCCCACAGCCTGTGGGGACATGGTAGCGTCCACTGGCCACTACACTCCATGCACCAGCAGTTGATCTCCACATGGCCATTTCCATGATTTGCACGCTGTGGTCTGTCCGACACCTCCACGCCACACCTGGCATTGGGTAGGTTCACATTCCTTAGTCACTTGCCGCTCTCGCACATGCCTGCCTCATGCCTCTCCTCACATCCTGCTATTGTGTGTCTGTGGTGCCATGCCGTGGCTGGGTTGTGGGCATGGCAAGGCCAAGTTCCCAATGGAGTCATGTTGTCGTGTCTGGTCGTTTGGCATGTTGTGTGGCATGTTGAATGTAGTTGTGCTGCATGCCCATTGCCAGTGTCGTGAGTTGCATGACTGTGGGCTGGAGGTGTGTGGTGTGTTCATTTTGGACTTACCAACGAGCACTGCATTGCCATGGGTGCCATCCTGGGAGCGCTGGGTGATGATGGACTGTCGGGAGGTGTGAGAATGATGCACTCTGCCTGGGGAGTTGGCCACGGCATTGTTGAGGGGTCCCGGGCGGTCCACTATTGCGTGCACATTCATGGGATGCGTGTGCTTTCTGTTGTGGTAGTTGTTTGCAGTGTCGGCAGGGAGGACGAGGGGTACATGTGTGCAGTTGATTGGCCCTGACACGTGAGGGAATCCTGGTATGGCGTAGGGGCCTTGCTTGGTCTCCAGCTGCTCCTGCGCAGTGTGGGTGAGGTGGAGGGGCTGGGGTACCAGGCTGATGTTGGCATCCAGGACAGGTGTGATGACCTTGGATGGGGTTGGCTGTGTGACTCCTCCGACTCTGGCAGTTGTGGGTTGGATGGTACCAGAGGCCGACATGTGCTGCTCAGCCGGCAGCTTTGTCTGTGGAGGGATGTTGGTTGTCCGCTGGGTTGGTACCGTCAGCAGGAGGGGGATGTGGGTAAGGATGCGTTGTCCTTTTGGGCCTGTGGTGGGCAATGTCCTCCTCTGGCGTTGGGTCTGGGCGGCAGGTGCGTTTCAGGTGGGTCCGCTGTCATTGTGTACGCTGCCTCTGTGGTGTTCCCGGGGGGGGAGGATGGGTCCTGGGGGTGGTGGCGGTGGGTGTTGTGTGCCTCATGGGTCTCGGAGCTGCATGATCATTGTCTCCATGGCATCTGTGGGTGTGGAAGTGCCTAGCCATCAGACAGTTGTGTAAAGACTGTGGTAAGGAAAACCACTTCAAATCCGTCTGGCATGCTCAAGCAAAGCATCAGCCTTCCGATCGCAGTAGACACAGAGATAAAACAAGCGTTGAAAGTTGATGCCATCACAAATTAGGCAACAGATCACGCCATCAAATGTTTAACATCACCACAGCACCCAGAGGCCAGACACCCACTTCGTCTTCCTCTCAATTCATTGCGTCCCCAGTCAGTAATAGTGAGGAGGATGGCTACTCCATGATGCTGTCTCCATACAGACATGCAGACCTGCAACCCACTGTCAACCTCGTGCTGGTTGGACACCCCATGAACTTCATCATTGACAGTAGTGTTTCAGTCAATGCCATCAGTGGGCAAGACCTAGCAGACCACCAAGGTTGTGTGTACTTACTGACACTCCACGAATAATCTACATGAGGCAGAAGACACACCAATACACTGCATAGAGAAGTTCACAGCATCCCTCACTTACATGGGGCAAAGTGCCCCCGCTACTTTCTACATCCCAGAATGTCAAGCACTAGTCCTCAGAGTCCACTGTCTTCCCACTGCCACCAGTTTTGGACTATTTGCACATACACTCAGAGACTGAGACTATCCATCAGGTGCACCTGCCAAAACTCAACTGCAACTGTCCAGTTGTTCATCTGGAGCTGAACAGACAATCCATACCATTCATCATCGACAGTGGGGCGTCCATCAATTTGATGTCATTTTTGCTTCACTGAACTTGACCCAGTCCCAAAGCCCTTGTGGTAGCCCATCAAGGTTTATATGCAGGCTGCATCCAAGACACTCCACAGCCATGGCTCATTCAGTGCAACCATAACAAATGCCACTAACTCAATCATGGCGCCAATACATGCACTGTAAGGCAAGGCATCTGGGGCCTGACTCCTCAGCTTTGCCACAGCAGCTGCAATGAGTCTCATCTCCATCAACTACCACCTTGAGACAGACCAAGACATTACTCATTGCTTCCCAGTTCTCTTCAGTGACCTCAGTAAACTGAAGGATGCTCGCTTCTACCTTCACAGCAATGAGAGCGTTTGCCCGGTGGCACAGAGGCACAGGACAGTTGCATTCCACCTGCAAGAAGCAGCGGAGAATGAGAACCTCCTCAGGTTTGACATTATTGAACCGTCAAAAGGCCGCACTCCTTAAGTGCCCCCCATCATTGTGGTCTCCAAAAAGGACAGAAAATGAGTAATCAGAATCTGTGTTGATATGAACCAGCCCAAAAGGCAATAGAATGAGAACACCACCCTGGCCCGCACGTCGAGGTCGTGATTATACAGCTCAATGGAGCGAAGCTTTTCTCCAAGCTTGACCTTAACAAGGGCTACCATCAGATTGAACTGGAGGAACAGTGCGGATACATCGCGACCTTTGCCACATACCTGGGACTCTTCCTTTACAAGAGACTGAATTTTGGTTATCTCGTCAGTTGCTGAAATCTTCCACGAGGTTCATTCGCCGGGTAATTCAACCAGTCCCCAATGCATTCAGTTACAATGACTACATCCTAGACTTTGGGCCTACAAGCAAAGTTCAGGACATGGTGCTGAACAAGATCTGCTGCCTGCTACGTGAGGCCGGTCTCATTCTCAATGCAGATAAAGGTGAGTTTCATAAAACCAGATTGAAATTCTTCAGGCATCTGTTTTTTCGAAGAAGGGATGATGCCCAATCCAGACAAAGTTGCTTCCCTCACAGCTGCATACCCACCTAAAGACATTCTCATGCACTGTTCATTTTGGGCATGGCTAGCTATTCTGCCAGATATATTTGAGACTATTCCACCATCAGGGCCCCACTTTGTCACCTCACAAGGCAGAAAGTGGTTTTCCAGTGGTCCCCAGAATGCAAACCCAGTTTTCAGCAAATAAAGGCCGCCTCGCAAAGGCCACTGTCATGGTCTACTTTTACCCCAAACTGTCCATGGAGGTGACTGTCGATGCCATTCCACTGGGTCTTGAAGTCATCCTGGCACAACACGCTGGAACCACGGAAGCTTAGCGTCAAAGTGTCGTCTATGCCATCAGAAGCCTCTCTGATACTGAGAAAGCCTATTCTCAACCTGAGAAGGACTGACTCGCAGTGGTGTGGGCCTAAGAACATTTCCATGTCTTCCTGCATGTCAAAACGTTTTCCATCATAGCCAACCACCAGGCTCTCCTAACCATCTTTGGGAACCCCAAAGCTCAAATGCCCCCAGGATTGAACGGTGGGAAAGACGCTTACAGGAGTATGACTACACCATCGTCCACAAACCAGGAAAAGAACCCAATCCGGCAGACTTCTTTTCCAGACAGCCATTGGGCCTGACAAAGCTGCACTCATCCATTGTGAGAAATACCTTCAATTCATAGTAAGCATCAGCGTGCCTCCCACATGCTCGATTCTTCAAATAGTCGATGCCACAAAAGAAGATAGAGATTTAGCCCTTGTCATGTGCCTCATTGACTGGCACAAGTGGAAGCACAGCAAAGAGTGGAGTGGCGACTCTGAAGGGATCAAAGCCTTCCTCAATGTCAGGGAAGAGTGGCAGTCACACGAGAAGGACTCATCCTAAGAGGATCATGCATCATTATTCCCAAGAAACTCTTCAAACAAGCCATCAACCTGGCACATGAAGTGCAATGAGGGATAGTTGCCACTAAGAGGGCACTCTGAGACAGATTATGGTTCTGTGGGCTACATGCCATAGTAGAGAAGAAACTGTGAAAGTGCCACCTGTGCATCTGTTTTATCACCATCCACGTGACAATTACCCCTGGAGATATCAGAGATACCGTTGTGAGTGTGGGAGATGATAGCGGTTGACTTATTTTTCCCACTTGAGTCTGGCAAGTATCTACTGTTGGTAGTAGACGAATACTCATGATTCCCACCAATTAAAATGGTCTCATCAATTGGAGCTGAGAAGGTAATCCCGCCTCTGGACAACATCTTCATGACGTGGAGATTCCCCAAAGACATAAAGTCTGACAATGGGCCCCCATTCATCAGAGGTGACTTCAGAGAGTTTCTGAACCACTTGGGCATTGAGCATCATCGGATAACCCCACTCTGGCCCCAAGCCAATGGTATAGCAGAACGATTAATGGGCACCCTCATGCGAACCCTGTAGAACGTCACCGAAGAAGGGCTTGCAATTGAAAAGGCCCTCTGCCAAGTTCTGCGGTCTTATAGAACTACCCGCACTTAATGAAAGTGAAGAGTCCTGTCACACTTATGTTTGGCCGATCCGTTCGCACCAAGTTGTCGCAATGGTCACACGAGTGTCAGGTGAACTAGGATAAGGTCAAGGGAACTGAATGGGAGAAGAAGAAGAAGATGAAATCGCATGCGAACACCAAGGGGCGAGTGCAAGTGACTCTCCCAGAAGCTGGCAAATGGGTATTGGTCAAGCAGACACAACCGAGCTACTCCAAGTGACAGGTGTAAAAGGGAGCATGATCACGGCAACTCACCCTGGAAATTCCATCACCCAGAATGTGTCACACTTTGAGACCACAACCCCAATGCAAAACTAAATCTGCCCTGGTATGACACCGAACTCTGAGATGCTGCTGGATGCCTCTTTTGAAAGGATGGCTAACGAACCAACTCCTCCAGTGTTAACCACTCGGTCATGCCGAGTAATAACCAAGCCTCTACAGTTAACTGAAGACATCTAGACTCAGTAAGATAACCATGGTTTATGTTTAAATAGGGGAATGTGCGGAGTCGGTCTTAGGACCCCGCAATCGCCTCAGGCTGAAGCTGTAACAACACAGCCAGCTGGAGACGAGGAGGAGAGTCTTGGAGTTGCCTGAGCAGAAGCACTGCAGCAGGAGTGTGAGTAAACAGCCTGCTGGTGGGTGCCCATAATAAGAGTTTAATTTGAACATGTGTTGTGTATCCTTCTTGCCGCCCGACATGACAACATATACTCACTGAGATGGCTAATCTGCTCTTCTAACCACTTGTTTCCGCTAACATTATCTACCCGGTGATTTCTGCATATCTAGTGGTTCAACAGCAGCAGCTGTAAAATGTGTTTGCCTGACTGCTTTATCAGTTAGACACTGAGACCAGATAAGGTCAGCCCCACAACCCATTCTCTAATGGCCAGTTCCATACTAAAGTGATGTTTAAAGTTCAGTCGAGCACTGTAAGATATTGAGTTATTAGTTGAGGAATGTGGAAGCCCCACTCATGCAACACCCACACTCCTTGTCAGGATGAATCACAAAAGCCACTAAATTAACCTGTGCTTAACCCCCTGATAGCTTGGCCGAAAAGCAGTCAGGATTAACTTAGAGACAATGTGTAAAGTATGTTTGCAACACACAAACAGTAATAAAGTGAAAATGCAACACAAGAAAAATCCCAAACTAATTTAGCAAAATACAGTGAAATGTAATGAATAACATAACATCAAAACAAATTTAAATCCAATCAGTAGAACAGGATTTATGAATGTTTAAAGTTTTTTAGTGCAAAACAGCACCTAAAAAATCAAAGCACCAACTGTGGGTATCTGGTTGCAATACTGGGGCAAAGTCAAAAGGTATGGCTGACTGCCATGGAGCTTGAGTGGGATCCACAAGGTGGATTGGGCCCATCTTAGCTAACATTCGTACGTTGAACACATTCCAAAGAAAAGTTATTCAGAAGGTAGAGTTCAGCTAGGCAAGGCACTAGACGGTGTCCGTGGAGGTGTCGTTGTCATCGAGGAGCTACTGAACAGAGTCACAATGAAGAATTTTACCTTTGGACTTTGTCACTTTTTTGGAAGTTAAAATCTCCAACAGGACGTAGCTGCTGGCTGTAGCCGACAAAGGCTTCTAAACAAGGGAACCCCTCTGAAACTTGCTTAGGTTTGGGAGAAAAGGGGGAAAAAACACAAATATCAGACCAATAAGAAAACCTCCCACTTGACCTCTATTGCTTTATCATAAGGGCATAGACTGCTCCAATAGGACTATGAAAAAAACATATATTTTAAGACATATAGTATTTGACATCAATATTCTTTTATTTCAAATTTGTTATTGATATTATTTCATGATAGTTATGCTTATTTCTTTTATTACTTCAGCACATAAAAACATGAATTTTCTAAAAACATGCATACAATTGCGACATTTTTTTTTATATCTTATTTTTCTTTTTTGACACATATCATAGTGTATAACAAATACTATGTTACTTTATACAAACATATAGTGACCAACAGTAACCCCCTATCAACACAGTAGCAATACGAGAATTATTCTGTGTATCTTACATTCACTCACAACCGCACCATTCAAACTCACAATCAACCCACATACACATATATAATCTGGTCAGAAGGGGACAAAGATGTTTCCGGTCTCCATGACCCTGTCGTGGGCTGAGCACATACAACGTGGTCGACGTGCGTTTCAGTGGATTAAACCTTATACACACCACCTTCTTCAGGACTTTCTTGCATCAAAAATTATTCTTCTAGTAGTAGGGGAACCTATGGTGTTTAAATAACAAATTTGAGTAGCCCATACCATAGCTAGTTACTTAAAAACGACTGAACCCAACGCCATTCTTAAAAGACTAAACATAGTAGAAGTTCTGATCTGCTTAAAAAGAACCCAAAGTAAGAAAAACCAAAAAAATAGGAAAAGGAAAAACAAGAATTGAAAATTAGGAGATAACAATAGTTAGCCTCTCCCATTAAATAGCGCATAGTGCATTCTGATACATGAGTCCACTAGATCACGAAAAAGGAAACCAAAGAGTCAATAGCGGCATTTCAGATTATTCACCCGATGGTGTCATATATTGTGTTATAAGGTCCAAAACATGCGTAAAAGGTGCCAGCATGCTTATGTATAATCCTCCATTTTTTAGGTAGCCGACAAAGGCTCCACGAGGCCAGATACCTTCACCAATAGGTCCCACTGACCAGGATTTGCTGCCGTGAAAAAGAGTGTAGCAGAAGCTAGCACAAAGTCAGGCCGACCGTCGATGCACCTTGGGTGGATAGGCTGGCAGGTATGTCCCAGTCTTCTGTTGGTTATCCGGTCACTTTTTTGTGAAGCGTTTCTAAGTCCCAAGTTTTAGGATTAGGCAGGAGCTGCATTTCTAACGCAATTTTCAAGAGTCCAGGAGCTGGGGGTACCACCTGGGGCATTAGGACTCACTCGAGCAGATACCAGATGCAGGGTTCAAGGTCTTCGGAGCTTGTTATGTCACTGTAGCTCACACAGTAGACCAGCCAACTAGCCCTTGGTGTCACTTAGGTGATCCTGGGTTCAAGGAGATGGTACAATTCTCCTTCAAGCAGCAAGGCCGGCATTCAAGCAGCAGGGCAATCCTCTTGTAGCAGCAGGGCAGTACTCTGGGGGTCCAGGCAGTCCTTCTAAAGACTTCAACAGGTCCAGGAGTGTACTGAAGAGGTGTTTTATACCTGGTGCCAACCTTCAAAGTGATGGGGGCTTTCATATACTACTCCCACATCTGGTTATGGAAAGTACTTCCGTTCCCCTGTCAAGGTTCCAGGACGGTTGGAAAGACAAAAGACTAGTGTCAGGTTCTTTGTGTATGTTGGAGGCAAGCCCCTTTGAAATGTTATTGGAGCAGTGAACAACTTCGCCCCATCAATCCCGGCAGGATAGCCCATCCTGCCTACACCCAGTCCCCTTTGTCTCACTGTCTGGCAGGAATAGACCAACCCCAACCGCAAAGCCATTCACAGTCATTCAACCCAGGACCCTGGCAGCAGGCACCAAATGGTAAAGGCAAGAAAATGCCAACTTTCTAGAATTTTCAGAATTGTGGCTTAAAATCCAGCTTTACCATTAAAGAGGCTTTTAAATTACAATTCATTAGAGTGCAAACATGAAGGGGCAGATTTACAACTTCTGGCGCATCCCTGCAAATCAGCAGGGATGCGCCAGAATAGTTGCGACACGCAATTCTCTCCTTGCGCCACCACGGATGCGCCGCATTTACAATGCGGCGCACCGTGGTGCAAGGAAAGGCCGATGCGTGTCGCATCCTGTGGCGCAAGGGCGGCGCATTGCTGGAGTCGTGTCGCAAGCGCGACGCAACTCCAGCAATGCTCGTGGGCTGCCCATACCTAACGTGGTGCGCCATCCTTACGCCTGCTTGAAGCAGGCGTAAGGATTCGTCGCAGCGCAGTCGGAAAAGTGACTCAGTGAAATCTTGTAGATTTCACTGCGTCACTTTACGAGGCTTTCTTTCGACGGAACGCCCACCTCTGCGGAGGAACGCCCACATGAAACCTGACGCAGGTTTCATGTGGCGCAGGGCTTACAACGTGACGCATCTCCCTAGATGCGTCACGTTGTAAATAATGCGCAACGTGGCGCATGGTTTACGTCGCCGCTGCGTCACAAAAGTGACGCAACGGCGGCGCAAAAGTGGCACAAGGGGCTTGTAAATCTGCCCCGAAATGTTTACTTGCTCTCAATAAAACATTAGCACTTATTAAATGTAATAAGGTAACCCAATGTTATCCAGTGGGAGAGATAGGCCTTACATCAGGGGCGGCTGCTCCGTTATGGCAGAGGATCATCGCCCCATTGCTGGAACCAGCATGAAAACATGTAAGATAAAATTATAATAAAGCAATTAATAAAACTGCTTTATTATCATTTTATTTTACATGTAGGAGGTAGCCGTAGACGAGTCTTGAGGGTGGGGCCATCAGCAGCAGGAGGAGTGGTGGGCACAGGGCACCAAGTGCGCATGTCGGTTTGGCAGGCCATCTTAGGTACAGCGGCGGCCGGCACAGGTAAGCACGGTGCGGCAGTGGGGAGGAGCAGGGCGCGGTAGGGGGGAAGCCGACAGACGACAGAATAAGTATTAATTATTTATTTAATTATACCTATTCCATCGTCTATTGAACTTGTCCCCTCCACCCCACCCCGCCCCACCGCGTTTACCTGTGACGGCCACCGCTGCTTAAAACGGCCAAACTGACATGCGCACTTGGATATCTCCAGGCAATAGCTTGGAGATAACAGCAGGGCTAAGGATCACAGGTTCCCAGTCCCTGCTGGAGCCTGAAACCAGCCTGCCCTGCCCAATGCCGGTGCTTCTCTCATGTTGGGCAATATCAGCATGAGAGCAGCATCTGGATTGGTGCAGGGGAGTCTGGGAGCCTGTGTATGCAGCTCTTGTGCATCTGGAGCTTTAGAGCGCGGCGAGGTGGCGGGTAGCAGGAGGTAAGTTTTATTTTATTTATTTTTTGTGCCCTGCTCTGCCGCACCACTTTTCCATGCTAGGGGCCGCCACTGCCTTACATTAGTGAACAACGACTTTAGGACATGAAAAACTTAAACTCTTGTGTTCTACTTTTTAAGCACAGTGCACACTGCCATACAGGCTGTTAGGGCCTACCTTAGGGGTGACTTTTATGTATCAAAAAGGAAAGTTTACATCTGAAAAAAGTTTTATTTTCCCAGGTCAAAATCGCAGTTAAATACTATACTACAGGCTGAAGTGGCAGGTCTCTGACACATTTTTAAGTGCTCCATCAGTGGGTGACACAATGAGTTTTGCAGGTCCGCTAGTAGCATTTAATTTACAGGTCTAGGGCATCATGTAGCAACATACACTAGGGACTTATAAGCAAATTAAATGTGCCAATCAGGTGTAGGACAATTTTCCATGTTTTAGGGAGAGAGCACAAGCACACTAACATTAGTTAGCAGTGGTAAAGGTCACAGAGTCTAAATGCCAACAAAAACGAATTCAGAAAACAGGAGTGGTGAAAGTCAAAGTTTGGGGGTAAGACAACACTAAGGATGTCAAGTCTAACAAGCATACACTAGAACTTGTACCAGCATGGAGTTCCCTTATACCCAATAAATGCAGATGTTATATCCTGTAAAGTTCTTTGATAACTCACTGAACACATTCCTTTAATTCTTGAAAACAAACAAATTGTCTCATAAGCCTTTTTTGTTTATTTATTTATTTGTGTTTCAATGAACAATGCTACCCAGGTACAGTGTGTTGTGGCGCTTGGAGGTACGACAAACATGATATTTTGGTGCACAACTAAGGTCTAGATAAAAAAGAAAACACGAGCCTTTTTAGTTTATGTTTAAGCATAGGACATGTGTCCATTTATAGCAAGTGCAGTTTTGATTTGATGTTTTCTTTTAAAATTACACTGCAAATTTGAAGACTCAGTAAGACTCTTTTTATTGGAAGTATTTGAATTTCTCAACAGTAAATTTCGTCGTGCTTGGTGTTTGGAACAAATTGCGCTGTTTCTTGTATCATTAGATGCTGTCAGCAGCATTTCATTAAAGTTCTCTACAATTTAAGTTGCAAGTAACGGCTTGGTGATATGCGTAGCTCTCATCAACAACCAATATTGGCACAGAAATAGAAGCGTAAATGGATATGCTCTGTAATAGCGAGCTTTCCATTTAAGAAATAAATAGCACATTTCATAAGTCTCTAAGGGGGATATTACCAAGGAATTGCGATAATTATCGCAAAGCGCGCTTAGCGCTGTTTTTTTATCGCCGGCTATCGCTGGATTTCATCGCGGAGATAACGCGTTATTATCAACGCTTATCTCCAAGGCGATAAAAAATCCAGCGATAGCGGCGAAACCCAGCAATAGCACGAGAAATCCAGCGATAAATTCAACGCGCTAATGAAAAGCTTGCTAATAGGCAGGTGAGGACTTAACCTTACAATCCACCTCCCACTGACTAGAATGGTTAAGTCAGGTTTTTAGCAGGTGTTAGATTCTAGCGATAATCGCGGTTAGCGTGAATTTTTTTATCGCTTCGCGGGCATTGCTAATAGGGAGAAGTTGTGTTTGCGACTGTTTTCAGTCGCTTTTAGTTGGGAACGCCTACTTTGCATGTCATTAGCGATATATATCGCTGACATGCAAAGCGGCACCAAAACGGTCGCTTTCTCCATAAAGCTGTCGCTAACAGCTAGCGACAGCTTGCTAATAGGGCAATAGAAATATCGCCGCTTTAGCGGCAAAAAGTGCCGCTAAAGCGGCGATAAGGCCCTTGCTAATATGCCCCTAAACTATTTTCTTTTCAAAATGTACACAGGAAAATCAGGATACGCAAAATAAATATAAAAAATAACAACGGGGCTTTGTAAGTTATCAAAAAAAGAAACCTGGGCCATGTGGGCAATCCAGCCACGGTATATCTGAAATGCGGTATGCTGAGACAAGTGAAAGGTGAACCAACAATACCCAACAGGAGGCCAATGGCTCCGCGAGGTCACTGTGATGCATCCCTGCTGGACTGGGTAGCCCATACATCACGAGAGGACCAATTGCCGAGCGCTAACTTTGCAGGGCTACTGAACGGCGCTCCCTCCTGGGGCACGCTGGATAAAGTATGAACATTGAATATTGGTATGTAATGTAAGAGAAGGCATTATTGTCACAAAATGAACATCAGTAAAACATTTTCTTTTAAATAAGAGTGTTTTAGAACTGCACTTGGGGTGGTTACACCGCATAAAGCATCAGGAGTGTAGGAATGTGCAGTTTTTGTGTTTGCATCTACATCTTCTCCCGACACAGGAAAGTTCGAGGGTAAATTAGAGATGCTTCTGTTGGCAGCTTGAGAAGACAGAGAATACAGAAGGATATGGTCTGATCTAGTTAAGTGGGGTAAAGATGTGGGCAAATACACCAACGACAATGGTCGGTGCATTTTGTCACCCGGCTCCAGTGCTGAAATATTCTAAACTTGGATGATTTCTAAATCCCCGCCCCACTAAAAAATCAACATGTGAATCTAAAGTTTGAGATTTGCACACACTTTTTTGCAGTATCTCAGCTTTTCTACTTTCTTTCTCAGTGATGTTAAAGGAGACATCATTTCCGAAGCTGGGCGTGGCTTAGTCATGTGTGTAGACCAATAGAGTATCGCAATTAATGCTCAAATGAACTGAGAATGATACAATTGTACTTGCATTTTGACCTACGAATCTCTAATTGTGGAATGAGTTCCAGACTCTCATATTCAGCTGTGGTGTACTCTTATGCAGAAGTTGCTTCCCTTGTGTGTTTATCTTAGTACCTGTTAAGTTCTGGGCCCTAGGCCCACATATCGGAGGAAGGACGGCACGGACACTTAGATAGGGTACTGGAAACTAGCCACGAGCACGTGCACTCGGGCTCTTTTATTTGCGGGGTCACCTGACTGGTGACGCCCGTGTTGGATGGGTGAGGGGGTGTGTGTGTGGGCCAGCCCTCGAGGGAGTTGCTGGCAGAAACACTAGACTGTGTCCAGCAGGACACAACATTCCTCCCAAATTTTATTAAAACGAAAAACAACAAACAAGAGTCCAACCTATGGGAAGGAATGAAAAGACAACTAAAATAACTGAAGTCTCACAGTTCAGAGATGTAGCTCGCAGGACAGCGGTGGACAGGTGCAGCTGGGAGCACCCGGACATCTTGGCACATGTCCATACTTTAACCAGGCATATCTGGACATGAACACAGTGCTGATGAAGTCTGGACCTTTCAGCTTGGCGCCAGTTGAGTGATAGTCCACCTAAGTGATGTTCGTCGGTCCAGCGTACTCTTGCTGTGAGGCAGTTAGTGTCTTATTGTTAAAACTAGGTGCATCAGGAGCGTAGGGGGAGTCCATTGTAAAGCACCGGACGATTCTGTTGCTTGATCCGTTGACGACAGTCTTGGCATTCTGTGACCTGTTGAATTCTCAGTTGTATGGCCTGACTACTCCCTGGAATCCATTGGTGGGGCACAGTAAAGTCCATCTCTCACGCTCTGGGAGGCCCCTTGGATGAGTTGCCCCGGGACTGCTTATGGGCTCTGACTCTGGAGCCACTGCCTCGTCACTCGTGCAAACTTCAGGGGTGGATGTGTCTTGGTCAGAAACATGCTCTCGCTACCAGGATCAGGATATGCACCGGTTAAACAGATGGTCACTGTATCTTCAGATCGTCGCTTTGTATGGCAATGGTGCAGGACTCGTCATGGTATCTGATGCTCCAGGGATGGTAGTGATGCACATGATAAACAATGGAGTGGCTGCCATGAGATGACTATACAACAGGTGGTGATGACTTGCAGTGATTTGGGGTGACTGGCGAACCTTTGCAGTCATGATACTCGTCGTACACTTGGTGCAGCTCTTCTTGTGTGGCATGTGTGTAAACAAACAGGGATGCCCTTTCCTTTAAGCAGCCGGTGACAGGTGGCTGGACGGTCACTGTGAAGAATGACGTCACCGCACCCCAGTGGCTGTCATATCTTAGAAGGTGCACCCAGGTGAAGGTGCGAGTACTCGTTCTGGTCCCCTTTTATTGATTTCTACTGCGCACCTGTTGTCGATTTTCCTGGCATAGGACTGTCACCGTCCTATATCTCTCCACTCCTTATCTTCTCTGAAAAATGTGGCGACAGGCCACGTAATGCAGGTCGCTTCTTGCTGCAGTGGCATCTTGCTGCAGTAGCATCTGGCTGCAGTGGCATCTTGCTGCAGTGGCATCGTGCTGCAAAGGCATCGTGTTGCAGTGGCATCATGCTGCAGTGGCATCTTACTGCAGTAGCGTCTGGCTGTGCTGCAATGGCATTGTGTTGCAGTGGCATCATGCTGCAGTAGCGTCTGGCTGCAGTGGCATCGTGCTGCAATGGCATCGTGTTGCAGTGGCATCATGCTGCAGTAACCACGCAATGCAAGTCGCTTCAACACCTGCTCTGAAGAGTGGCGAAAAGCAACGTAATGCATGTTCCGTCTGTACATGCTCTGAAAATGTGGCGAAAAAGGCCACGCAATCTCACAGGGACCTCCTGCTCACTCCGTCGTGTTCTTTGGACTTCGCATCTTCTCCCGTTACGGACCACTCACCGGTCCGGTCCTATCAAATAGGATTGGGCGTCTTCTCAGGTGCGTCAGCCATTTTAGGGACGGCAGTGGAGGTAGGTGTGCTTTGATGGATCCATTCTGTAGTGCCTTTCATACCCTTCTTCTCCTCGACAGAGTATTCCGGCTGTAACTTAGGATCGCTGTGGGAGGTAAGCATCTCCCTTCTCTTGCGTCAGTTGTGGCGGCGCGCCACTCGGAGTGCAAGAATCTCCTCATGCCTGTAGAGGACCGATGCACACCACAGTCTTAAGGCAGTATTGGAGGCACTCTCTGAATGGTTTCTGGCCCACTGCTGGGCAATGTTGGTGCAGGTAGGTTGACTACGATCTCTCTTCTTCCTGCGTTTGGGCCCCACGGGGCCCCCCTCTCCTCTGGGATCTCCTTGGTGCTTTGAAGATGGCGGGTAATCTCCCTTCCGCCTACTCTTCGCTCGAGGGCACTGCTCTCGCACTTGAGGCTGCGCCGTCATGACATTGGATTCTGCCCTGTCTTCTGCATGCTTGGCAGGGTTGGTAACTCCTTCTGAAATTCTTCTAGACAGTCCTGGGGCAGCTGGCTGGCACACATTTCTCCATGTAGCCATTCACTGTCCATGCGCACCAGTGAGTAGACGCTCAGTCTGTCGCGTGCATTGACCACAGTGGCTGCTCCTCTCTTGGGCTTCCTGCTTATGCAGCCTTGCATGGTCCATGAAAGTGCTGGTGCTCATGGACGTCTTCTTTTCTTGTGCTCAAAGAAAAACATCCGTGGTGCAGCTTGGCATAGTGTTGTGATGTTGGTTGGCCAGCTGGTGCTTCGTTTCTATGCCTTCTTGGCATTGTCCCTTCATGGGTGCCCTTTGCTGGCTCCCTGTATGCCTTCTTGTCTTCCTTGTGGAGGTGGCAGACCATTGCTAGGGGGCGTGCATGACGCTCTCCTCACCCTTTTTGTTGTTTTTATTTTGTGTTCTTTGTGCTGCTGTGAAACTATTTTTTTTTTTTTCGTTGCAGGTACCTGGGTCTGGTGAGGGAGAACGGTGCAGCATGCTCTCTGGGCCAGTCCTGTTTTCTTTTCGGTACTGCCTTTTCTTAGGCTTAGTTGCTTTGGCTGCCCTTGGCTGCACTGCCTTGAATGTACTTATTCTGCAGTGATGGCCACCTGCCACCAGGAGGCGCATGATGCTTTCTTTCCCCCCCCATTGCTGACTGTCTTTGTCGTGGGGGAAAACGTCTCTCATCAATTCACACATTGGCACGGTGTGGAGTGAGGGTGTAGCACTTTCTGTTACAGTCTCGGTGTGCTTCACTGTTTGCTAGGCGTGACCGGCTCTTCCTCATGCCGGGCAGCTCGTCTACTTCAAAAATGGGAGCCCCATTGGGGCTGCTTCATGCTAGATAATTGTGGGGCTGTAGGAATGACTGTGCCAGTGTCCGTTTCCTTGGGCCTATTGGTTTTGAAAAACGAGTTTTTCCTTTAGGTGCGGTACCACTCCTGACCACTAGGTGGCACTGCAGCCACTCTTTACATGCCGCAGGTCGTTTCTCTGCTGTTTCGCGGCCTCGGACCTTTTCACTTGACAAAAACAGACCGCGCTGGGACTGGGGAAAACACTCCCAGCTGTGATGCTGCCACTCCCGTCACGGCAGTCCTCCTTCGATCTGCAGGCCCTACAGGGCTGAAAACTGCAGGCAGGAGCTCACCCCACAGGTGCGGCTCACCTCTGATGGCCACCAGGCTGCCACGCTTCTCCCCATATGCTGCTGAAAGTCGGAGCCGTTCTGCGGCGACACCGGGCGCTGGGCCCAGATTTCTGCCGGCAACCACAGCCCACGGCCACGCGCCTACCTCCGGATCGCATGATGAAGGTAAGGGGGGCACAGTAGGGCAGCGCACAGAGGCAGAGCGGCTCGCTTTTTCTCTTCTGCTCGCTCGGCGTTGCTGGGGCGTCTTCAGTGCAGCTTGCTGGCAGTGAAGGAGGCATCTTGAACACGGAGTTCACTGCCAGGATTTCCTCGATTTCTCCGCGACACAGATCACACCGGCGCAGGCTTCATGCCGCTCGCTTACAGCCTCGGATTTCTCCCTCACTGGCCGGGTGTGCACCAAAATTACGGGCAAACGGCCTTCTTGCTCCCACGTATGCTGCAGGCGCCGCCTCACGCCAGTGCAGTCGGGCCGCTTGCCTTCTCGTATGGGCTTATTCCCCCCCTTTTCTGCTAGCGGGGTGCCACCTTCATTTTACTCCCGCACACGGCGCGGTATAGCCGTGCCTCCCTGCTGCGAGGTGCTCCTACCGCTGGGGCTACCTGGTGTCAGGCGAGGTTCACTTACAGACACCTGATCCGCGGGGGCATAGCGTCGTTGGTGCCTGATCATGCCTGATGAGTGGAGCGCATTCTCTCCACGATGGCGCTGCTTCTCGCCATTTTCTCGTGACTGCGCCACCGTCAGTAGCCAGGCAGTAGTGGGGCAGGAGCTGGGATCTCCTTACATGCAGGGCGATGTGACCACTTCCTCAGGGCAAACTGCGGTGGCATGGGAGCCTCCGATCCCCTCCTTCAGGAAAACGACCACAGCGGTGCTCTGGCCGAGCTGTCTACCCCTTCTCAGGCACGCGGGATCAGACCCGCCTCGTCGCCAGTGTTAAGTTCTGGGCCCTAGGCCCACATATCGGAGGAAGGACGGCACGGACACTTAGATAGGGTACTGGAAACTAGCCACGAGCTCGTGCACTCGGGCTCTTTTATTTGCGGGGTCACCTGAATGGTGACGCCCGTGTTGGATGGGTGAGGGGGTGTGTGTTTGGGCCAGCCCTCGAGGGAGTTGCTGGCAGAAACACTAGACTGTGTCCAGCAGGACACAACAGTACCTTTAAGCACAGCAAAAAGACAGCCGCACGATTTCCGATTCTGCAGTTCATCATATCACATAGGGGAGAGACTGCGCTTTTGATGTTCATGTGTGTATGAATTAGTGTATGTAACGCCAACCTAGGATGGCAGCAATGGAGCGTTGTACTTTAATACTGCCAATACAAGATCACGTACATCAGTTTGGGATTTACACTTGTGAATTGTACTACGACATTACACTTTACTTATTTACAATAGCTTTTTATTTCACACATATTTACTATTTTAAGCGCACTAAGATTAAGTGATTTGCACCGAATCACACTATTATCAATGGAAACAGGAGCGGAATTTGAATGCAAGTTCCCAGGTTATAAAGTCAGGAGCCACTAAACAACCCTTGCTGTAAATTTAATGTTGAAAATACTCAAAATGTTTATCGTACTAATCAGCTGTGTTGAAAGAAACTATAGTACACATTTCTTGCTTACCTTGAGAATCAAGATGCATTTTGACAAGACTGGTCCATGAAACAAAGACTACGATCACAACAAGTGTGTTCATGAGACTGGTTAAATGATGAGCATCCATTGACTGCAATAGGTGGGTTGGCTTGATAAGCATGGAGGATCATGGCTCTGATCCATGATGTATTTGCAACTTGGACAACTAAAGAAGGGCTCCTGCAATAAGTACTTGAGTGTTGTATTTGTCACACAGGGCTAGAAAAACTACTACCACACAAACCTACTCCCCTCTGTGCCATGCTCGTGCACACCCACAGGTCAAGGAATAGACAATAGACTCTGGGGCATATTCTCAAGGACTTATGGCCGATTTATCGGCACATTAGCGCCGCAAAAGTGGCGACAGACTTTTCGCCCTATTCACAAGCTGGTGCAAACTGCCCATATCGCCAGTTTACCAGCGATAGCTGCCGCAAAAAACATCGCCACGGATGAGAGAGACAACTAACGCTAATGATATGCAGAGTAGGCGTTCCCGTGCAAAAACACATGAAAACTCCACTTCACGATAATCTCAACGACCAGCCAGATCTGCGATGCGACCCAAAAACAGGCGATAAGGCGCGTTAGCAGCAGGGAATTAACACCTGCCTTCTGCTGGTGCTAAGCAGGACGACTACCTGCAGTATGAAAGGGAGCCCAGCCCAGAGCCACATCTGAAGACCCACAGATGCCATGGAGACAATGAACATGCAGCCCGTAGAACCAAGAGGGCCACAACACCCACCGCCACCACCCCCAGGACCACCACCCCCCTCCGGACCCCTCCCCCCGGACTACCACTGAGGCAGCGTAGGACAAGACAGCGGACCGTCCAAAAACGGCATGGCCCCTCAGCCACACAATTGCAGAATGTGGGGAGAGGTGGGAACCAAGTATGTGTGAAGGAGGCAACTCACCCATGAAGAAGAATGTACACAATGCCAAGTGTGGCGGTGATGTGCTGGACAGAACACAGAATGCAGAGCCCAGACATGTCCATGTGGACATATACTGCTGGTGTGTGTAGTTTTGTGGACAGTGGATGCAACCATGCCACCTCAGGCAGTGGGGAAGACCCTGGACATGTAGCTGTGCCGTCCCCCCCTGTAAGCGTAAGCGCAGTGGGCTGGGCCGGCGTACGCCACTCCAGCATAGGAGTGCTGATAAAAAGGCTGGGGCCCTGGGCGTGGTTCTCTTCCGTGATGGGCAACGCGTCTGCCAGGGCGGCACACCTCACCCTGCCACGAGTCCGCCGCCGTGACCTCCAGACTCCGCGACACAGGCCCCCAGTGCATCCAGCAGCACAGCAACACGGAGTCATGTGTGTGCCGGACACTGCCTTAGTCCCACACTGCATTCAGCAGGTCCCACAATTCAAATTGTGCCACATTTCTGTTAATGGAGCAGACATTGCCCCCAGTGCGGCCCGCCCGGATGACGCATCATCGTCGGCTGCACACCCGCTGAGCGGTCCAGGTGCCACTAACTCAGTGCACCACAAGTCATCGCCACGTGGATGTGGGCCCTCGCTGACCACTGCCTCCGGCCTACACTGCGGTCATCAGGTCCCCCAAGTCAAACGACGCATCATCGTAGGCTGTGCACCTGCTGAGCGCTCCAGGTGCCACTGACCCTGTGCAACACAAGCCGACGACACGTGGATGTGGGCCCTTGCTGACCGCTGCCTCCGGCCTACACTGCGGTCAGCAGGGCTCGCTAATCAAAATGAGTCTTGATTAATTTATGGCAGAGTCCAGTAGGCCACAGACATTGCTACCAGGGCGGGCCACCCGGACAACGCATCAGCGCAGGCCATGCACCCGCCGAGCGCTCCAGGTGCCACTAACTCAGTGCACCACAAGTCATCGTCACGTGGCTGTGTGCCCTTTCTGACCGCTGCCTCCAGTATACACTGCGGTCAGCAGGGCTCGCAAACCAAATCCAATCCTGACATGCAAGGACATCCCATCATCGCTGGCTGCACACCCGCCACCACCGCCAGGACCACCTCCAACCAACTACTGCCAGAGTCGGAGGAGTGTCACAGCCAGCCCATCTAAGTTGCTCACACCTGTCTTGGATGCCATCATCAGCTTGATCCCCTGCTAGGCTCTTCAAGTGCCACTAACTCAGTGCACCACAACACATGGACCCTTCATGATTGAGTTTGTGCTGTGGACAGCGGATGCAACAATGTCACCTCAGGCACTAGGGAAGTCCTGGGACAATGATGATGAAGATGAGGCAGGTGTACCACACCCCACTGCAGCTGCAGCAGGAATATCCCAAAGGGACCAAATCATTAACAATTCCTTCACATGAGCATGCTCAACTCTGGTGCCCCTACCTCAGTGCACTGCAAGTCATGGACCCTTTATGATTGAATCTGTGTGTGTGATCCGATGATCACTGTTCTAGTTGTTGCCAGCACCAACCACTCCCTGAGGGCTGGCTTACACCCACCCCACACCCATCCAGCACAGGCGTCACTGGACATGTGACCCTGGTAATAAAAGGTGGCCGGGCGCACGTGCCCGTAGCCAGTTCAACTATCTAACTAAGTGTGCCTGTGTGGTCATTATGTATGCATGATGGGCCAGGGCCCTACCACATTACATTGTGCTGTGGTCAGCGGACGCAACCATGTCACCTCAGGCAGTGAGTACAACCTTGGACATGTAGCTTTGTCGCCCCCCCCCTGTAAGCGTAAGCGGAGTGGGCTGGGCCGGTGTATGCCAAGCCAGCGTAGGGGTGTGAAGGATTTGCCCGGTGCTCTGGGAGTGGTTCAGTTCTGCCTGGACAAGGAAGTAACTAATGCGTGTGTCTCTGTTGTAGTGTCGGCGCCACCCAGTCCACATTCGACAATGTTGCAATGTAGCATGCACCCGGAGGGCGGGCTCGCACGAACGGGGAAATGAAGGAGCGCAAGACCGCTCGGGGTCTTGGCTCATACATGCCAAGTGTTGTGTGTATCTGTATTGCCGCAGCATGAGCCAAATGCCTAGCCTTAACTGCAGTGCGAGTTCAGCCAGGCATGAACTCTACGTCTGTGTCCGCCCTATTCTTCCCACAGACCCACACTCACGTGGCCGCCCACCTCCAACTGCCAACATCACAGTGTCGTTGTCAGGCTTGTGGACATGCGCAGACAGGCATGACAATGGTGTGCCGTAGGAGTGCCAGTGATGCAACGCGCAGCGCACACAAGTAATTAGGCTCAGGGGGAGGGAGGAGCAGCTATGAGGCAACGTTACACAGTGATGCCGCTCATTTGCCACATGCAAGACATGTCGAACATGAATCCCAAAGTCGCACACATACCACCCCACGCCCAACAAGCCACTTCACAGTACCTGAATGCAAGCAGATGAGAAACTAATATTAGGGATGAATGCTCCTTTGTCTGTGCTATCAGGCGGAAGCACATCTGCACCTCCGAGCTCGGAATTAAATGTGCCCGGCACCCCCTGACAGATACTATAGCAGCTGATGACGACTCCCACACAACGCACAGCCCGACGAGAGACCAACGTATACACACCCCACACACAGAAGTCCTTGCTCGAAGTTATCTTGCATGGAATGGCCTTCACACTTACTCCCACATTAACCCAGGCGTACAACCGTTGCACACTAAAACAACTCATTGATCCGAGGTGTGACATTTCATCCACAGAAGTGGCGCAGGTCAGAACAGTGCCGCTTCAACCAGAGCCACTAACGCAATGGCAGACCATCGTCACGGACACTTGCACAACCCCTGTCAGGTGGAATTGTACTGTGCACGTATGCTGCATTTACTGGGGGCACTGCCATTGGTAGTGCTGCGGATCAGTTACCGGCTGAGCTTCCGCCTTGCCAATGTCACCTGCGTGCAGCCTGTGTTGCATTGTCGCTCGTGCATATTCGAGTGGCCCATGGATGTCTGCCTATCCAACAGGACGGTAGCCGAACTGGATTTCGACATGTGTGTGCGCCCCCTATTGGCCCACGACCATGAGTGTCACCGTGACACCCGTCTATGGGATGCCTGGATACTTGGCATACATGCTGGCAGCTGGACCTGGGAGATTGCAGAACTCCTCGTGTGCAGTGAGAAAATTGAGCCGCTCCCCTATTGGGCTGTAGTGCTAATTGGTGAAAGGGGGTGGACGCAGCACATCTGTCCGGACCTGCTAATGGTTAGCCTCGCCGTCCTGTTCGATGAAGTCGACGACAACCTCATGTTGGAAATTATTGCCTACGAGGCTGCACTAGCTTTCATGGACGTGTAACTACGTACCTGCAGACACAACAGTTTGGAACACATTGCACATGTCCCGACAACTTGTTGGAACTTGGGGTTCTGGTCACATCTCCCACGGCGACAGTGGACATGTCTGCATTCGCCTGGACTCCGAATACTTGAACGGACAACAATGCGGGTTAACACACACCTGTGAAAGGTGAGGCACTCCCCCGGAGTGGACAGCGGCGCTTGGCAACGCTCCACGTTCTGACATACTGCTGCATTGGTCTGCATGTTGTGGCACTTATCTTGGCCGTACTGACAGGCATATGCTAATAAAGTCTACGCACCTTCACTTGTATTCAACTGTGATGAGTGTTGATTTGCATGACAATGTGTGTCTCACTTCCTATCTGGGTCACGGCCATACATGCATTACTGCACCATCAGGGATGTGGGGTTGTACTAGTACATTATCATCTCACAGTATCCTGTTGTGCCACATGCGAATGGCCATTTTCCGCACACGAGCGGCAGCAGTTGTGTCCTCTGTTCTATTGTGCTGGTGTTGCTGTTTGCTCAACATTGTTGTAAATGTTGAGGTGCTCTGGATCTTATGTGTGTGTGCTGCATTGTAGGTGAGTTGCCCCTTCAGCTCTGATTTTGCTGGCCCTTATCCCTTTCAGGCGGTGTGGCTTTCACTTCTGTGCTTATGCAGTGCTGTGATGTTGCAGACTTGGGTGAATTGGGCTCTTGGTTGGTGTTGTGACTCTTGGGCATGGTTTGTCCGCAGATGTGCTCTACTTAATTGTGCATGTGTGCCATTGTGCCCATCTCCCCCCGTCCCCCCAGTCCTTGGTGGTAACTCACCCTGTTGCTGTTGTGTCTGGTCATGTTGAGCAGTGTCCGGTCCCCCAACTTCTGCCACCGTCTCCACACTGATGACTGTGGTCACCATTTCCTCAATCTCATCCAGCTCCTGCTGTGGCGCTGGTCTCCCACCTCAAGTCTGCATTGCTGCCTTCTGGTTGTCTGCGAGTTTCTGCTTGGTCTTGCGCTTCACATCATTCCAGCGCCTCTTGAGCTCGTCCATTGTCCTCCTCAGCGCTACCACTGCATTCGCCTTGTCCAGTATGGACTGCTGTGAGAAGTTGGCCTGGCATATGCTGTCCACTAATTATAGTGGGCACCTTGCACCAGTCCAAACAACCCCTTATTGGAGATAGGTTAAAGACAACCTTTATTGAAAGCTATCCTAGTGGTAGCTATGGAGAGCAGCCTTCAGGCTAAGTCTTGAAGGAATGTAAAGCAGCTTGTTTTACCAGTCTATAATCTCTTGAGTGACCAAATGAAAGAGCACCACACCAGGTATATATTCAAAATATATGTATGTATTGCTAAACACACCCCTCTAGTCTCTTTATGAGGCTAGAGTTCGAAGTACACAAGTTCTAAGTTATTTAAACACAGTAATAGCACAAATACACGTTTGGGCCCTAGGGGCGTACCAAACCATATACCAATAAAGTGGTATAAGAACCACGACTGAACTAGACAGTAGGCCTAGAGCCTCTAGAAGTGCTTGGACCACAAGGAACCACCAAAAGGTAGTGACACAGGGGACCCACGGGGGACGCGTGCAGTGTAAATACACAACCGCGATACGCCGTTAACTTCTATGGAGAAAGTCGCGATCAGGAAATTAAAGAAAAGGGACACTTAAAGGAGGACTTGGAGCAAACCCTTTGAGAACTAGGTCGTTCTAGAGTCTCTACCCACGGGAGCACCGGAGTACTCGTGTTACCTCACCCAGGGAAGCCGGGTGCATAGGTGCCTTTCGGGGTCGGGTTTCGTCGTCGATTTGAATGGCGATTTGCTGCAAAGTGCTGCTGGCGACCAAGTGGAAAGTGTCCGGGTGGATCCAAGAGTGGATCGGAGATCTGAAGAACCTGAAAGCAGAGGGGACAGAGTCTGGGTCACTAGCCAGTGACCAGGAAGGCGATGAGCGGATGCCCACCGATGTCGAGTGCTTCAGGTAGGTTGACGGTCGTCTTGACTCTTCAGCCACGAGGTCCAGGAGGCGTTTTTGGCAACCAGGAGCAGGATTTGGGCTGGTACACGATGTCTGTCGAGTGCTGAGGTGTCGGCGACCGGATTGGACCCAACAAGCCTTAGCAACGGCAAGTCTCGATGAAAGTGAAGAATGACGATGATGCAGACCAGCAAGGTCTGAGGAACTCACCCAGCAAGGGTAAGTGAGGGCAAGCCTGGAGCAACCAGGGAGACCAAGAAGAAAAGGATTGGCCTTCATGAAGGGCTACTAGCCAACTGGCTAGCGACCGCGAAGGAGCCTCGAGACGTCGCACGTGGAGCTGGCTCACAGGACACTCGTGGAGTGGAGGCCAGTGATCTTCAGTGCAGTTGGTGCTGGAGGCTAGGGCTACTCGGAGCCCAAAGCACGACTTCGTAGGAGACCCAGAAGAGGATGCACTAGCAAATGCGTGCAGTGTCCAGGGGTCACGGTTCCACGTTGCTGGGGACTCAGGGCAGCCTCGGGGAAGTCTGGAAATCCACCTCTGGTGATGCAAAGACTTCGGCGTCCGACGGGAGCTTAGGCGATGCAGACCGGACAATTGCTTCTTTGGTGCCTGCCAAGCAGGGGAGTCACTCCTTGACCCCAAGGGAGATTCTTCTGTCCTCTAGTCTTTAGTAGAGCGTCGAAGGTCCAGGATTCTGTGTCAGAGTTTCGTCCAGGGATAATCTAAAGTCCTAAGGACTGGGTTCCTATACTTATACTAAGTTTAGGGGTTGGACTACTCTGTGGCCCCACCTATGGGTGGGTCAGGGCAGAGGGGTGGCTACACCCCTTTCCTTTGTCCAGTTCGCGCCAAAGCAGGGGCTGCAAGCCCCTGATCCGGTTTGAACTGGGGTATGCACAGGGACACCAAGTGTGCCCCCAGTGCAGGACTTCAAAGCACCCGAAACTGCTCCCGCCCAGCCCCAATACACATTATCCTGTCTGGGGAGGTGGTCACACCTCCCTGGGACAGGAAACCTATTGTCCAGGCCTCCCCTGCCGGAGTTTTGTCCAGCAGCAGGAGGCCAGACTTGTGTCTGTGGCAGCAGCATCCATTTTGTGATGCCAGGCTTTAGAAAGAAGTTACCGGCCAGGCCAGGGTTAACATGTCTCTCCCTCTAGAAGGGTGGAATGCTACCCCCGCCGCCAGAATTGGCGGGGGGGGTAGTATTCCAAGATGTTTGACACCAAACACGACATGTTTCGGTGCTGCCATTCCAAAGTTAGCATTTAACGCGAGGTTATAATGCGCTTAAGAGTATATGGTCAGGCTGCACTACAAACAGCATCAGAGAAGGTTCTCCGAACGCTGCAGAGGGGCCCTGCTCATGCAGGGGCACCCTCTCACATAGGAACCACACACTCTGCCTTCAGGATTGATAAGGCCTGCCATAGGAGTGACTTATAGGTTTATATGTGTGTATGTATTTAGTGATATAGGTAACCTATATCACAGTAAGGGGTGCATGCACCACCTTACCCAGGCTGCAGTAGCAGACCTGTGGTGTCAGTTTGGATGGCCTTCCAGGGTGGCATAATACATGCTGCAGCCCCTGGTAGGCCTCTGAGGTACCTATGCCCTTGGTACATAGTATACCATATACTAGGGACTTATAAGGGCACTCCAGATTCCAATCAGTGATGTGCCTAAGGCACATGGAAACCATTTTAGAGAGGAAGCAGCTAGGCTGGGGTTCTGATTAGCAGGGCCCCAGCCAGACTAAGGTCGAAAAACAGTGAAGCATCAGCAAAAAGTGGGGGTACCCATGTGAAGCAGATCCTACTCTCCTACACAACCCCCCAAACGTAGGGACATTAGACTAACCTTGCCCAGTTAAGTCTTCATGTTCTAAGTGGAAGTACCTAGAGAGTCCATCTGCATTGGCATGGTTACTCCCAGGTCTATGTTCCACTGTGAAGTCCATCCCCTGTAGGGAAATGGACCACCTAAGCAGTTTGGGGTTTTCACCCTTCATTTGTTTTAGCCATAAGAGGGGCTTATGGTCTGTTTGAACAAGAAAGTGAGTACCAAACAAGTATGGCCTCAACTTCTTCAGAGCCCAGACCACAGCAAAGGCCTCCCTCTCAATGGCTGACCAACGTTTCTCTCTAGGGGTCAGCCTTCTGCTAATGAAAGCTACTGGCTGATCCTGACCTTCTTCATTCAATTGTGACAGTACAGCCCCTACCCCCAATTCAGATGCATCAGTTTGAACAATGAACTTCTTGGAGTAATCAGGACTCTGTAGAATGGGAGCAGTGCACATGGCCTGCTTCAGGTCATCAAATGCCTTTTGACAGCTAACTGTCCACTGAACCTTTTGGGCATTTTCTTAGAAGTTAAGTCATTCAGGGGTGTCACTATTGATCCATACCCCTTGACAAATCTCCTATAGTACCCAGTCAGGCCTAAGAAGGCTCTCACCTGAGTCTGGGTAGTTGGAGCAGTCCAGTCCATGATAGTCTGGATCTTGCTCTGCAAAGGCTGAACCTGGCCTCCACCCACAAGGTGGCCCAGGTACACAACCTGACTCTGCCCTATCTGGCACTTAGTGGCCTTGATAGTCAGGCCTGCCTTTGCAGGGCCTGTAAAACATTCCTGAGGTGGACCAGGTGATCCTCCCAGGTGGAGCTAAAGACAGCAATATCATCTAGATATGCTGCACTATAGGCTTCCAGACCTGTAAGAACTGTATTCACCAACCTCTGGAAAGTGGCAGGTGCATTCTTCAGACCAAAGGGCATCACCACAAATTGATAATGCCCACTAGGGGTTGAGAATTCTGTTTTGGGCTTTGCAGTATCAGCTAGTCTGATCTGCCAGTAGCCAGCTGTCAAGTCAAATGTGCTGAGATATTTGGCTGAGGCCAAAGTATCTATTAGCTCATCTGCCCTTGGTATTGGATGGGCATCAGTCCTAGTGACTGCATTGAGACCCCTGTAGTCCACACAAAACCTCATCTCTCTTTTTCCACCACTGGTGTGAGGTTTTGGCACAAGGACCACTGGACTAGCCCAAGGGCTATCTGAGGGTTCAATAACTCCCAACTCCAACATTTTCTGGACTTCAGTCCTGATACAGTCCCTGACATGGTCAGGTTGCCTATAAATCTTATTTTTAATAGGCAGACTGTCCCCAGTGTCCACTTCATGAGTGCACCAGGTGGTCTGACTGGGTGTCAGTGAAAACATGTGTCTAAACTGATTGAGCACCTGTCTACAATCAGTTTGCTGCTGGGTAGTGAGGCTGCCTGCCAAGGCTACACCATCTACTGACCCATCGTCAGGGTTCTGTGAGAGCAGGTCAGGGAGTGGGTCACTCTCTTCCTCTTGCCCTTCATCAGTAGCCATGAGCAAGCCCATGTCTGCCCTGTCCATATATGGTTTTAACCTGTTGACATGGAGAACCCTGTGGGTACTCCTGGGTGTTCCTAGGTCTACTAAGTAGGTAACCTCACCCTTCTGCTCAACAATAGTGTGGGGTCCACTCCATTTGTCTTGGAGAGCTGCTGGGGCCACTGGCTCCAACACCCACACCTTCTGTCCTGGCTGGTAAACAGTCAGAACAGCCTTTTGGTCATGCCAGGCCTTTTGAAGTTCCTGGCTAACCTCAAGGTTTTTAGTTGCCTTTTTCATATACTCAGCCATCCGGGAGCGGAGACCAAGTACATAGTCCACTATGTCTTGCTTTGGGGGCTTGAGAGGTAACTCCCATCCTTCCTTCACCAAGCACAGTGGACCCCTGACAGGGTGGCCAAACAAAAGTTCAAAAGGGCTGTAACCAACCCCCTTCTGAGGCACCTCCCTATATGCAAATAAAAGGCAGGGCAAGAGTATGTCCCATCTTCGCCTAAGCTTTTCTGGGAGCCCTTTAATCATGCCCTTCAAGGTTTTGTTGAATCTCTCAACTAAACCATTGCATTGTGGGTGATAGGGTGTGGTGAACTTGTAAGTCACTCCACACTCCTTCCACATTGCTTTTAAGTAACCAGACATAAAGTTTGCACCCCTGTCTGATACTACCTCCTTAGGAAAGCCCACTCTTGAGAAAATTCCCAGGAGGGCCCTTGCCACTACAGGTGCTGTAGTGGTCCTAAGGGGAATAGCCTCTGGGTACCTGGTGGCATGATCCACTACCACCAGGATAAACCTGTGCCCAGATGCGGTTTGGGGATCCATGGGACCAACAATGTCAATCCCCACCCTTTCAAAGGGCACCCCCACCACAGGTAGTGGTATCAGGGGGCCTTTGTAGTGCCACCTGCCTTGCCACTGGCCTGGCAGGTTACACAGGAGCGACAAAACTCCTTGGTGTCTTCAGACATGTGGGGCCAGTGAAAGTGAGGGACAATTCTGTCCCAAGTCTTGTTCTGGCCCAGGTGACCTGCTAAGGGAATATCATGGGCTAGGGTCAATAGGAAGCCCCTGAACTTTAGAGGTATAACCAACCTCCTGGTGGCACCAGGCTTGGGGTCTCTACACTCTGAGTACAGGAGTCCATCATCCCAATACACTGTATGGGGACCACTAGCTTTCCCAGCAGCCTCAGCAGCAGCTTGCTGTCTGAGGGGTTCAAGAGAGGGGCAGCTCTGCTGCTCCTGGCTCAGATCTGCCCTGGAAGGTCCCCCTGTCCCCAAGAACTCAACCTGGTCAGGTTCAAGCTCCTCTGGGACAGTTCCTTCCTCAGGACTGAGATCATCCCCCTCAAGGGACTGATCTTCCTTCTGAGCCAAGGGGAAGGCACTGCCTTTACCCTACTGCTCCTCCTCTTGGAAGGCACTTGGTCCATTATTCCAGAATCCAAGGCCTGTTCAGTGCTAGACATTTTGGCTTGTGACCTGGTCACAGCAAACACATCTGCAGGGATCCCCAGCATTTCTGCATGGGTCCTGAGCTCCACTTCTGCCCAAGCTGAAGTTTCTAAGTCATTGCCAAGCAAGCATTCGACTGGTAGGTTTGCACTCACCACAACCTTCTTAAGGCCAGTTACCCCTCCCCAGGAGAAGTTAACAACTGCCAGAGTATGGTCTGTTCTGACGTTGCTAGCATTGGTCACTTGGTACATCTCACCAAGTATAACTTGCCCAGGATTCACAAGGTCTTGTGTCACCATGGTGACACTTGCCCCTGTGTCCCTAAATGCCAAAGCCTCTCATCCATTGATTAAAGGCTGTTGTCTGTACTTGCCCAGATTACTGGGACTCACAGAGGAGGTCACATACATGCCTCCATCACAGACTAACACAGCCTGAGTGAGTTCTCTGACTAGGTCAGAGCCCAACTCAGTACCCAGGGTGAACCCTACTAAACCCTTGGCTGGAGCACTCCCACCAACTGTAACTGTACTAGGGGGAACAGGTGCCTTAGGGGCATTGGTGGGGGCTGGACTTGAGTCTTTGGACTTTGTGCAATCACTAGTCCAGTGGGTCTTTTACTTACAGACCTTGCACCATGGTTTTCTTTGGCCTTTCCCTTTTGTAGACTGTGAATCCCCACCTGAAGAAGATTTTTGGGGGCCTTGTGAAGACTTTTGATCTTTACCCTTCTCCCCACCCTTTTCAGAGTTCTTAGAATCTTGCTTCTTAGGGTCACCACCTTGGTTCTGTACCTTCTGCCTCACCCTGGTTCTGACCCATTTGTCTGCCTTCTTTCCCAATTCTTGGGGAGAGGTCAGATCAGAGTCCACCAGGTACTAATGCAACAGCTGATTTTGACAGTTATTAAGAATCTGCTCCCTCATTATCAGATTGTACAATCATGTGAAGTCACACACCTTACTGCCCATCAACCAGCCTTCCAGAGCCTTAGCAGAACAATCCACATAGTCTACCCAGTCTTGAGTCTGTGCTTTTTGGGTATCTCTGAACTTCAACCTGTATTGTTCAGTGGTTAGGCCAAACCCATCAATAAGAGCACTCTTCAAGACCTTGTAATTATCAGCATCCTCTTCTCTTACAGTGAGGAGCTTGTCTCTACCTTTGTCTGCAAAGGAGAGCCACAAGTTTGCTGCCCACTGCTCCTGAGGGACCTTCTGTACTTTACAGGCCCTCTCTAGAGCAGTTATCCATTTGTGGATATCATCCCCACTCTGGTAGGGAGGGACAATCTTGCTCAGGTTCCTATGGTCATAGGACCTTTCCCTATCTCTAGGGACATGGCTGCCACCATGGGACTCTAGTCCCAACTTTCTTCTCTCTTTGTAGAGATCTAGGGACTCCCTGTCTATAGCCAGTTGCTGTTTTCTGAGTTCAAGCTGAGCTTCCTCATATTGAACCAGCCTCTTTCTTCTCTCATGAGAGGATTCCCTCCTATGAGAGGAGACAGAGGTCCCTATTGAGGTGCCAGAGTGGTTAGACTCCTGAGAAGGAGACCTAGACCTTCTGGGCACACTCATAATCCTTCCTGGGGGACAAAGTGGGGATCATTCTGATCTTCCTCCTCATCTTCCACAGGAGGGATTGGGTTATCCAGGTCAGGGTCATTGTCACCCTCCTGGTCAGTTCCAGAGGGGGGGCTGGGGGTACTGCTACCCCTGGCCCCATCCTCATCTTCTGCCCCACCCTCTGCTCCTACCCCTTCAGTCCCTAAGGGCCTGCTGAGATCATAAGCCTCCAACATCTCTCTAAGATGTTGGGTGGTGGGACTTTGTCCTGCCTTCAGTTTCCTCAAGTTACATAATGCTCTCAATTCCAAGAATGGGAGGGTATCATACTTGGAGGGAAGAAGCCCATGGGCTTCTGGCAAGGACTCACTGGGTCCTGGCTTTGAAAACATCACTAGTGAGGTGTGGTGTATGCACTACCTACTCTAGTGTGGCCTACTAAACTCTCTTGAGTTGTAGAAAGGGTGTGCTATCCCTTGACACACAACTCTAAGTTCAGTAGAACTTACTGTATTCTAAGCTTAAATTATATGTACCTTAGGTACCTTTAGTGGTTTTCAGTTGATCAATTCAATTGAGATTATCTGGTAAAACAATAGCAAGCTGGAATCCCACACGCTGCACACCAATGTGAGAAGTTGGCCTGGCATATGCTGTCCACTAATTATAGTGGGCACCTTGCACCAGTCCAAACAACCCCTTATTGGAGATAGGTTAAAGACAACCTTTATTGAAAGCTATCCTAGTGGTAGCTATGGAGAGCAGCCTTCAGGCTAAGTCTTGAAGGAATGTAAAGCAGCTTGTTTTACCAGTCTATAATCTCTTGAGTGACCAAATGAAAGAGCACCACACCAGGTATATATTCAAAATATATGTATTTATTGCTAAACACACCCCTCTAGTCTCTTTATGAGGCTAGAGTTCGAAGTACACAAGTTCTAAGTTATTTAAACACAGTAATAGCACAAATACACGTTTGGGCCCTAGGGGCGTACTCAAACCATATACCAATAAAGTGGTATAAGAACCACGACTGAACTAGACACTAGGCCTAGAGCCTCTAGAAGTGCTTGGACCACAAGTAACCACCCAAGGTAGTGACACAGGGGACCCACGGGGGACGCGTGCAGTGTAAATACACAACCGCGATACGCCGTTAACTTCTATGGAGAAAGTCGCGATCAGGAAATTAAAGAAAAGGGACACTTAAAGGAGGACTTGGAGCAAACCCTTTGAGAACTAGGTCGTTCTAGAGTCTCTACCCACGGGAGCACCGGAGTACTCGTGTTACCGCACCCAGGGAAGCCGGGTGCATAGGTGCCTTTCGGGGTCGGGTTTCGTCGTCGATTTGAATGGCGATCTGCTGCAAAGTGCTGCTGGCGACCAAGTGGAAAGTGTCCGGGTGGATCCAAGAGTGGATCGGAGATCTGAAGAACCTGAAAGCAGAGGGGACAGAGTCTGGGTCACTAGCCAGTGACCAGGAAGGCGATGAGCGGATGCCCACCGATGTCGAGTGCTTCAGGTAGGTTGATGGTTGTCTTGACTCTTCAGCCACGAGGTCCAGGAGGCGTTGTTGGCAACCAGGAGCAGGATTAAGGCTGGTACACGATGTCTGTCGAGTGCTGAGGTGTCGGCGACCGGATTGGACCCAACAAGCCTTGGCAACGGCAAGTCTCAATGAAAGTGAAGAATGATGATGATGCAGACCAGCAAGGTCTGAGGAACTCACCCAGCAAGGGTAAGTGAGGGCAATCCTGGAGCAACCAGGGAGCCCAAGAAGAAAAGGATTGGCCTTCGTGAAGGGCTACTAGCCAACGGGCTAGCGACCGCGAAGGAGCCTCAAGACGTTGCACGTGGAGCTGGCTCACAGGACACTCGTGAAGTAGAGGCCAGTGATCTTCGGTGCAGTTGGTGCTGGAGGCTAGGGCTACTCGGAGCCCAAAGCACGACTTCGTAGAAGACCCAGAAGAGGATGCACTAGCAAATGTGTGCGGTGTCCAGGGGTCACAGTTCCACGTTACCCACGACAGCTACGGGCCTCAGCTTTGCTGGGGACTCAGGGCAGCCTCGGGGAAGTCTGGAAATCTACCTCTGGTGATGCAAAGACTTCGGTGTCCGACGGGAGCTTAGGCGATGCAGACCGGACAATTGCTTCTTTGGTGCCTGCCAAGCAGGGGAGTCACTCCTTGACCCCAAGGGAGATTCTTCTGTCCTCTAGTCTTTAGTAGAGCGTCGAAGGTCCAGGATTCAGTGTCAGAGTTTCGTCCAGGGATAATCTAAAGTCCTAAGGACTGGGTTCCTATACTTATACTAAGTTTAGGGGTTGGACTACTCTGTGGCCCCACCTATGGGTGGGTCAGGGCAGAGGGGTGGCTACACCCCTTTTCCTTTGTCCAGTTCACGCCAAAGCAGGGGCTGCAAGCCCCTGATCCGGTTTGAACTGGGGTATGCACAGGGACACCAAGTGTGCCCCCAGTGCAGGACTTCAAAGCACCCGAAAGTGCTCCCGCCCAGCCCCAATACACATTATCCTGTCTGGGGAGGTGGTCACACCTCCCTGGGACAGGAAACCTATTGTCCAGGCCTCCCCTGCCGGAGTTTCGTCCAGCAGCAGGAGGCCAGACTCGTGTCTGTGGCAGCAGCATCCATTTTGTGATGCCAGGCTTTAGAAAGAAGTTACCGGCCAGGCCAGGGTTAACATGTCTCTCCTCTAGAAGGGTGGAATGCTACCCCCGCCGCCAGAATTGGCGGGGGGTAGTATTCCAAGATGTTTGACACCAAACACGACATGTTTCGGTGCAGCCATTCCAAAGTTAGCATTTAACGCGAGGTTATAATGCGCTTAAGAGTATATGGTCAGGCTGCACTACAAACAGCATCAGAGAAGGTTCTCCGAACGCTGCAGAGGGGCCCTGATCATGCAGGGGCACCCTCTCACATAGGAACCACGCACTCTGCCTTCAGGATTGATAAGGCCTGCCATAGGAGTGACTTATAGGTTTATATGTGTGTATGTATTTAGTGATATAGGTAACCTATATCACAGTAAGGGGTGCATGCACCACCTTACCCAGGCTGCAGTAGCAGACCTGTGGTGTCAGTTTGGATGGCCTTCCAGGGGTGGCATAATACATGCTGCAGCCCCTGGTAGGCCTCTGAGGTACCTATGCCCTTGGTACATAGTATACCATATACTAGGGACTTATAAGGGCACTCCAGATTCCAATCAGTGATGTGCCTAAGGCACATGGAAACCATTTTAGAGAGGAAGCAGCTAGGCTGGGGTTCTGATTAGCAGGGCCCCAGCCAGACTAAGGTCGAAAAACAGTGAAGCATCAGCAAAAAGTGGGGGTACCCATGTGAAGCAGATCCTACTCTCCTACAACTGCCATATTGTATTTTTTGTTGCCAATGACACAGTGGAGGTGACGTACAGTTGTTGATGGTGTTCTATCACCTCCGTGATCAGGATACTGTTTTCCTGCGGACTGAACCGCATCTTCCTCTTCTTCTTCTCCTTGCCCTTCCCTGACCCCGAGGTCCCAGGCTGGTCCTCCGTGGGGCTTGTGGGGTTCTGGTTCTCCTCTGTGCTTGCTACGGCTACCTCCATGGTGCTTCACAGTTGTTTGTGTTTTGTTTGTGTTTTGTGTTGCCGCTTTTATTGTGCTTTTTGCAGCCTGACTTGTGGGACTTGCAGGCCTGGCGCTGCTTCTCGCTGGATTTTTTATTGCGCTTGGGCCCTTCGCAACTTTTTTCGCGTTCTGGTTTGGATTTTCATCGCTGTCCCGGTAGTGTTATCGCGCACATTTGAGGCGTTATCGGGAGACTATCGCATGTTACCGCCGTGTTGAGAATACGACGTTATACCGGAGTTATTTTCCCGCGATAGACGGCGATATGGAAACTTGCGTTAACCTATTTTGGCGATGTTTATCGCACGTTCTTGAGAATATCCCCCTCTGTTGTTCCTCATTGTTCAGTTCCTATTTTGTTCTTGTTCCACCGCCATATTGCTGTACCTGCACCTGCAGCTCTGTTTACAGCCTTCAAGGCTTACTTCTCTCTGTTTTCACTGTTCTCACCTGCATACACGGCCTACGGCTATAGAAGGGTGACAGCGAGATAGGCTAGCTGGAAGAGGGTGCAGGTCCTCGGCCTTGGATTAAGCACAATTGCCCGATGGGGAAGAGCTCGTTCTACGGCTTCTTGGTTAACTCAGAACACAGTGTCTGTGTGTTTTAATTGATACAACGCTAAAATGCAACAATAAGGAAGGACCTTCTGGAAGGGTCATATCAGAGGCCGTTGGGGTGTGATATCAAGGACCATCAGTGTCGCCCCAGCACTTCATAGCCTGCTGTGTGGCTTTTGGTGTGAAGGCAATTGCTGTCCGTGTGGGTCTACAGACTTATTACAGTCTTAATATGAGAGAAACTAAACTAAAAGTAGAAAACCCACTGCCTATCCACCCAAACAAGTACAAGCTGAATTAAAGAAACACAGACACTTGTCAAGGTTCACACATAGGCTTATAAGTGATCAAGGGAACATGAGCTATGCAGCTACATGTCTAATTTGTGGACACTGCCACCAGGTCTTTTATTCACAAAAACCAGAAAGGGGTGAAAATACATATCCAGTCGTGATATAGAAAAAGGTGATTTCTTCATTATTATGGACAAATACATGCCTTGTTGCAGATCAGAAGATGCAAGAATTACACAAGTATTAAGCATATAATCAATCACAGTGCAACAACACCTCATGATACAAGCGTGATACAAGGTGGATGTCATCAAGCCTGATAGCCACATGTCGGCTGTTGACACCACCCAGTGCATCACCAGACAGTATTTGCCCAATAACTGTCCCATCAAATGCAGACAATTGGTCTTGGCTCAATGTGGTCATTGATATGTCTGGCTGTTGCTGTGCGGGTGGAGCAATGGATGTCAAATGAGGTGTCTGCGAGCAAGTCTTGTGTTACAAGATACTCAGCCAGGTGCATTAGTTTACTTGAGGTTTGTCTGAGGTCATCCAACGTTTTGCAGGCCTTGTCATCATTGAATATCACATTGAGTATCACATAAAAGAGGCTTCCACACTATGCCAACTTTGCATTGGGCCATGGTGGGCCATCACTGCCACTGTGTCCTCCTCTCTTGGTAAACTGAGAGAGGTCAAGCATGTGGCAAGGTGCTATCGATCCTTTACCAACACTTCTGCAACTAGAGCGGGTTAGAACTGTTTTTCATCAGCTCTAACACTCTGGAGAACCTTTGTGACCTCTTGCTGTTCAGCCAGCTCGTAAACTAGAGAGCATAGAGGTGCCACAAACAGTCTTAAACCTCACAGTACTTTAAACTTTACAGCTGTTCGTGGATGTACTGGGATTCCTTAGGAAACATCACTGTTAGAAATGGGATTTCTGGTTGGCTAAGGCTTGCGCCAAAGCCAAGCAGAAACCACCACTCTAGTCAGGGCAAGAGAGTTACACACCCAAGATAACCCCTGCTCACCCCCTTGGTAGCTTGGCATGAGCAGTCAGGCTTGTCCCGGAGGTAATGTGTAAAGCGTTTGCGCAACACACACCCAGGAACAACATACTATGCACACCACAAAAAGGAACTCCACACAAGGGTATATCAAAAATAGCCTTTGTATTCTCATAATACATTAGAATAGTATTCACATAATACACATGGTGCCAACTGGCACTGGGCAATATCTACAAGGGATTATTTACACATGACAGGGCCACGTGGGCCACTGTCAGAACCATCACTTAGTGAACATATCATAAATGTAGGACATATCATAAAGGTACAACCAGTAATCACTGGTAACCACTATACTCAGCATCAGCCTGTAACATAAACCACATTATGCACAGTATCACATTAGGCGCAAAATACATTATACGCCAACCTCACCAGCATAAATACATTATGCAATCATCTCATAAGTCTAAACCTATTAGACACTAACATCCTAAGCATAAATTACTTTAGGCATAACCCACAGTAGAGAATAACTCACAACCTAAACGCATTAGGGAATAATAACCTCACAAGCATAACACATTATGCAAAACCTCATAACCATGAAAGTACATTAGAGGTATAAACATGGTGCGTAAATCATAGTAAAGGCATCACATTTCCTAGCACCACATATTAGGACAGAAATCACGTTAGCACATAACCTCATATAGAAACCATAGCGGAGGCATAAATCACATTAGGGCCTGGCGCCCTACAAACCTAACAGTCCCCCTGGTCAACTGACCATCTCAAAAAGGGGCTCAAAATGCCCTATGTCCAAAAGTCAGGGCGCGCTGCCTAGCAGCTGAATCCAAGTGCGCCATTGCGCAAACCTAAACGTAGCAGCTGGCACTAAGTGCTGCGCAGCTGTGAAGGGATGGAGAACCTAAACGGTGCAGCTGCCCACTACTTGCTGGGCAGCTGGGAATGTTTAGAATGTGGCATGGGCCCTCAATAGCCCATAGAACAAGTATGCCAGACGTTGGAGCCACACGGGGCTCTGAGGGTAATTAGGCAAAACGTTGGAGCCACACGGGGCTCTGTAGCAAACAATGCCCCCAAACACTGTGGCACTGAAAAAGGATCACGGGCCCCTCTGGCCCTTTTACCAACCATAGGCCCCCTAAATAATAAAAGCATGGTCCCTCTGAGCCCTCTCTTACAAAGGGCCATCATTCACTCCCTCTCTGGGGCACAACACGGGGAAAGAACACATGCCCCTCTGGTCCGGTAAATAAGTATGTAAAACGTTGGAGCCGCACGGGGCTCTGTAAATAAATATACAAAGTGTTGGAGCCATCAAGGCTCTGAAACAATCATGCCCCCAAACGTGGGAGCGACCCACTGCCAGACGGGGCCGCTCGTAATGTTGCACTTGGCACTGTGCCTTAATCAGGCACCAACAATAGCACCCACGGAGCCCCCCAGCCCTTCTCGACTCACCGGGCTGCTCTCTGGGGACTCCGCTCCTCTCTTCCTGGCGCCTGCGGGGCTCTCCCTCGCTCATGGGAGCCCCGCGCAGGTTCGCGCCAACCTCCGGGGATATCCCTCACTTCTCCGGCCCCGATCTCCTCTCGGGGCTCTCCCAGGCTGACGGGAGCTCCGCGCCGACTTCCGGCTCGGCTACAGGCCCCGCCCCCGTCCCGGGCAGGAGTGCCTGACTTCCGGTTTCGGCCGAACGGGGCCGCAGCGGTGATTTCTCAGCGGGTACAACGAGGGGAAGGCTCCCTCCTAATTTACAATATAGAGCGGGGTGGGCTCCCGCAATGAATGAAAGTATCCGCGGGGTGGGCACCCGCATCGGAGGCATAATGGGGGAATCCCTACGCTGGGGATTCCCTCTCTCTCTCTCAGCAGCGTGACGCTCTCTCCCTGCGGGGAGTGATTCAAAGGTAGCGCTCACGAGGCGCTAGCTGCAGCCACAAAGCTTCCAGGCTCAGGAATTTAAAAAGCGCTCACAGGGCGCAGAAGACTGCCAGAAAAGTCCTGAAGTTCCTGGGGGATAAGCAGAGCCCCAGGGTCCAACAAATAGGTCTTTGAGGTCCAGGGGGCAAGGCAGGGCCCAGGGAGGCAAGCCCTCATGGCAGCCCCCCCCTGGGCCCCCAGCAGCAGCACGCCCCTGGCAGATTCGAGTCAAAAACAAGAACATCTTTCTGGGGTCACAGCCCCTCCTTTTATACACAAAATCCCTTTGTCTTACAGCATAGGGTTTAGGGAAAACCAGATGCAACTGGTTTGGGGAGCTTTGGAGCACTTTGTTTTGCTCAGCTCCTCTCTCCTTTCACAGGACAGGCTAGGGACATCAGACGCACCACAGGGGGTGGAGCCAGCATTGTGGAGGGAAGGCACAGCCCTATTCAGGTCCCAGGTGCACTCCTCCCACCCATCTGCCTGGAGATCTCTCTATTCACCACTGGGCGGACTCGCCCTGGCTCCTGGAATTCCCCACACCATCCACCACCTGTCACTCACAAAGCCAGACATGCAATCCACATCAGGCAGGCAGGCACAGAGCACACATACATGCCAACTTCTAAAAGTGGCACTTCCACACCAGCTATAATAAATCTGCGCACACCATTGCGCAGCATTTATTCTCACGAATTCACCCATACTAAACTTGACCACACTGCTTCTCTCATACCAGGAATTACCACTGGCACACAGACCCTCAATGCATTCCTATGGGAGGGCAGGCCAACCTTACAAATGTAACACAGAGCGCACACACTTTACACTGGGACGAAGTGCTAAAGTGCCTAGAGGCCTAAAATCACCAACACTACACAGGGAAAAGGCTAAGAGACAGGCAAAAAGTTCAGGGGTGAACCTGCCAAAAGGGCCAGGTCCAACACAACCCCCTTCCAGCCAAAACGCAGGGTAGACCAATCACCACCGTGATGGGCTTCCCTGCTTGGGGCGAGAAAACACAGACGCGGGCCCGCACTGCAGGGACACCCTCCGGACCTACGCCACTTGAAACCTATGGAATCCAACTAAGAGAAAGGGAAAAAAAATAAAAAATAACTCAGGACCAACTAGGCTACCCCACCGGTACTCCTTAGTCGTCCACGGCCAGGACCAAGCCCTAGGCCACCCAGATGCCACTGGTCCTTGCCAATCCACAGAGTGGGGAGCAGTAACCCCTGGCATCCAATAGCCATTCTCCACTCTTCCTCTCAGTGTAGTTCCAAACTACCACTGATCCTCCAACCTAGGGTCCGCACCCTCAGGCTGACCAGAGGTCACAGGCGAAGCATCTCCTCACCCTACCTCTCTTCTGGGGTTACGCACCCTCCCAGGGGAAGCACCCACCAGAACACAACTCTCCCACCAGTTCAGGACCTCTCTCCATCAACTGGTCTACCACCTGGGATCCAAATTCACCGGCTGCACCGGGGTCAGAGGCAAGGACTCCCTCCCTCTGCACCCCCTTCCAGAGTTCTGCACCTCCCACTGTAGAGCAGGGTCCCTTCACTTAAGATGGGCCCCACCTGCTCTCAGGGTAGTACTACCACATTCAGCCAGGGACCCTAAAGATCCCGGCTAGGCCTGCACCACCCCTTCTGGGAAACACAGGGTCTCTTCACTTAAGATGGGCCCCACCTGTGTTCACAGGGGTACCCCTAGAAGGCAAACCAGCCAGGACACTGACTACAGTCGCCCTGCTTTCCAGGACAGGCAAACACCTGAACCTGGCTCCCCAACCCAGGGATGATACCCTTTGATCAGATGCCTGGCGAACCAGGACTTCCTGAGGGTGACACATACCTAGCGTGTCGTGTGACAGTCTGCCTGGCGCAGAGCTCACGACCTCCTGTCCCTCTGACAGTGCGTGAAGATGCGCCAGGACAGAAGTGGCGCACACCATGGTCAATCATTGGCGACTCAGCCCTTCTGGCTGGCCCCTGACCCACTGGTCCCCACTGGGGACTCTTTCCCCCTCTCACCCCTCAAAACTGGACCCCACCTGCGTTCAGGGGGGTACTACCTCACAATTGCCCGGAGAACCAGGACTTCCTGGGAGCACATATACCCTCCCGAGGGTGACACCTCACTAATGTGTCATGTGACAGTCTGCCTGGCGCAGAGCTCACGACCTCCTGTCCCTCTGACAGTGCGTGAAGATGCCCCAGGACAGAAGTGGCGCTCACCATGGTCAATCATTGGCGACTCAGCCCTTCTGGCTGGCCCCTGACCCACTGGTTCCCACTGGGGACTCTTTCCCCCTCTCACCCCTCCATTTGGACCTCTGCATCCTCCCAACTGGAGCGGCACTGCCAGACACCAGAACTACTGGGGCTCTGCTTACAGACACTCCCAGCTCACCTAAAATGGAAAGGACCACCTCGAAGAACGGTCCAACAGGACAGACTAGGCTCCCTACCTGGTGTTCCCTCATGGAACCAACCAGTCCTGGAGACCGAGGTTGGGGTTCGGAATACGACCCAGTCTCACGCCCTCTTCAGCGAGTTTGGGCATGAGGCCACACAACCTCCTCACAATAAGGGTACCTAGCTGGGCTACTCTGAACCATCTTCAACCGCGAGGGTTGTCGAGATACCTGCACCATTCTTCTAGGGTCACTCCCCAACACAGAAAACAACCAATCACTCAAACATCCAGTGCATCACAACATTCATCCACACTCCCCCCACAAGACTGGTGAGACAGCATCTTACTGCCCCTGAATCTCAACCTGCCCCCTCCTTAACAGGGAACCAGGTACCATACTCAGGGAACTGGGAATGGGACTTCCTGCACTGGACTACATATCGCTGCCACCACTGGATCCCACCCATCTGGGGATACCAGAAAACTTACACCGCACTTAGAGGATGATCTACCCTCCCGAGCTAGTGACTCCATGCCAATTAAGTCCCCACTGTAGGCCAACCCCACCAACCGCAGCACAGGGGCAGTCACTCCTCCAGATTCTCTGGTTTCTGTCCTTGGCAGGACACTAAACTCACAGTGCAACAAGAACACACATTTCAAAATGAAATGCCACTTTAAAACAATCTTAGAACAATAATCCCCAACATGTGACTATCTAAAATGCAGAGTTTTGTAGTGCAGCCAGTTGTCGCCGTGGTACTGCGCAAACGCAAGTCCTATCCCACCGCTGATCACCAATGTTAGAAATGGGATTTCTGGTTGGCTAAGGCTTGCGCCAAAGCCAAGCAGAAACCACCACTCTAGTCAGGGCAAGAGAGTTACACACCCAAGATAACCCCTGCTCACCCCCTTGGTAGCTTGGCACGAGCAGTCAGGCTTGCCCCGGAGGCAATGTGTAAAGCGTTTGCGCAACACACACCCAGCAACAACATACTATGCACACCACAAAAAGGAACTCCACACAAGGGTATATCAAAAATAGCCTTTGTATTCTCATAATACATTAGAATAGTATTCACATAATACACATGGTGCCAACTGGCACTGGGCAATATCTACAAGGGATTATTTACACATGACAGGGCCACGTGGGCCACTGTCAGAACCATCACTTAGTGAACATATCATAAATGTAGGACATATCATAAAGGTACAACCAGTAATCACTGGTAACCACTATACTCAGCATCAGCCTGTAACATAAACCACATTATGCACAGTATCACATTAAGCGCAAAATACATTATTCGCCAACCTCACCAGCATAAATACATTATGCAATCATCTCATAAGTCTAAACCTATTAGACACTAACATCCTAAGCATAAATTACTTTAGGCATAACCCACAGTAGAGAATAACTCACAACCTAAACGCATTAGGGAATAATAACCTCACAAGCATAACACATTATGCAAAACTTCATAATCATGAAAGTACATTAGAGGTATAAACAGGGTGCGCAAATCATAGTAAAGGCATCACATTTCCTAGCACCACATATTAGGACAGAAATCACGTTAGCACATAACCTCATAGTAGAAACCATAGCGGAGGCATAAATCACATTAGGGCCTGGCGCCCTACAAACCTAACAGTCCCCCTGGTCAACTGACCATCTCAAAAAGGGGCTCAAAATGCCCTATGTCCAAAAGTCAGGGCGCGCTGCCTAGCAGCTGAATCCAAGTGCGCCATTGCGCAAACCTAAACGTAGCAGCTGGCACTAAGTGCTGCGCAGCTGTGAAGGGATGGAGAACCTAAATGGTGCAGCTGCCCACTACTTGCTGGGCAGCTGGGAATGTTTAGAATGCGGCATGGGCCCTCAATAGCCCGTAGAACAAGTATGCCAGACGTTGGAGCCACACGGGGCTCTGAGGGTAATTAGGCAAAACGTTGGAGCCACACGGGGCTTTGTAGCAAACAATGCCCCCAAACACTGTGGCACTGAAAAAGGATCACGGGCCCCTCTGGCCCTTTTACCAACCATAGGCCCCCTAAATAATAAAAGCATGGGCCCCTCTGACCCCTCTCTTACAAAGGGCCATCATTCACTCCCTCTCTGGGGCACAACACGGGGAAAGAACACGTGCCCCTCTGGTCCGGTAAATAAGTATGTAAAACGTTGGAGCCGCACGGGGCTCTGTAAATAAATATACAAAGTGTTGGAGCCATCAAGGCTCTGAAACAATCATGCCCCCAAACGTGGGAGCAACCCACTGCCAGACGGGGCCGCTCGTAATGTTGCACTTGGCACTGTGCCTTAATCAGACACCAACAATAGCACCCACGGAGCCCCCCAGCCCTTCTCGACTCACCGGGCTGCTCTCTGGGGACTCCGCTCCTCTCTTCCTGGCGCCTGCGGGGCTCTCCCTCGCTCATGGGAGCCCCGCGCAGGTTCGCGCCAACCTCCGGGGATATCCCTCACTTCTCCGGCCCCGATCTCCTCTCGGGGCTCTCCCAGGCTGACGGGAGCTCTGCGCCGACTTCCGGCTCGGCTACAGGCCCCGCCCCCGTCACGGGCAGGAGTGCCTGACTTCCGGTTTCGGCCGAACGGGGCCGCAGCGGTGATTTCTCAGCGGGCACAACGAGGGGTAGGCTCCCTCCTAATTTACAATATAGAGTGGGGTGGGCTCCCGCCATGAATGAAAGTATCCGCGGGGTGGGCACCCTCATCGGAGGCATAATGGGGGAATCCCTACGCTGGGGATTCCCTCTCTCTCTCTCAGCAGCGTGACGCTCTCTCCCTGCGGGGAGTGATTCAAAGGTAGCGCTCACGAGGCGCTAGCAGCAGCCACAAAGCTTCCAGGCTCAGGAATTTAAAAAGCGCTCACAGGGCGCAGAAGACTGCCAGAAAAGTCCTGAAGATCCTGGGGGATAAGAAGAGCCCCAGGGTCCAACAAATAGGTCTTTGAGGTCCAGGGGGCAAGGCAGGGCCCAGGGAGGCAAGCCCTCATGGCAGCCCCCCCCGGGCCCCCATCAGCAGCACGCCCCTGGCAGATTCGAGTCAAAAACAAGAACATCTTTCTGGGGTCACAGCCCCTCCTTTTATACACAAAATCCCTTTGTCTTACAGCATAGGGTTTAGGGAAAACCAGATGCAACTGGTTTGGGGGAGCTTTGGAGCACTTTGTTTTGCTCAGCTCCTCTCTCCTCTCACAGGACAGGCTAGGGACATCAGACGCACCACAGGGGGTGGAGCCAGCATTGTGGAGGGAAGGCACAGCCCTATTCAGGTCCCAGGTGCACTCCTCCCACCCATCTGCCTGGAGATCTCTCTATTCACCACTGGGCGGACTCGCCCTGGCTCCTGGAATTCCCCACACCATCCACCACCTGTCACTCACAAAGCCAGACATGCAATCCACATCAGGCAGGCAGGCACAGAGCACACATACATGCCAACTTCTAAAAGTGGCACTTCCACACCAGCCATAATAAATCTGCGCACACCATTGCGCAGCATTTATTCTCACGAATTCACCCATACTAAACTTGACCACACTGCTCCTCTCATACCAGGAATTACCACTGGCTCACAGACCCTCAATGCATTCCTATGGGAGGGCAGGCCAACCTTACAAATGTAACACAGAGCACACGCACTTTACACTGGGACGCAGTGCTAAAGTGCCTAGAGGCCTAAAATCACCAACACTACACAGGGAAAAGGCTAAGAGACAGGCAAAAAGTTCAGGGGTGAACCTGCCAAAAGGGCCAGGTCCAACAATCACATTCCTCATCTTACCCAGGTAATTGCCCGTTGCAAGCAGAATACCACGTCAAAACCAAAATCAATCTGTGGGTGGAGGTGGCAGCAGCTTCCAAGGACCAGGGTAGGAGGGATGTGGATCTTTGGTTTTAGCTTCTTCATTCCATTTAAGGTTGTACATACATTTTGTCACAGAATTTATGAGTCATTTTTACCACTTGATGACTTAACAAATTTAATTGACACTATTGATTGCAAGCTTGTGATTAATTTCAGGGCAAGTTGCAATATACCAAAGAAAATTGACCTATAGATCTGCAGACTACAAGCTCAATATCCACTATGGATGAGACTAACTATGCATAGACTTCTATTTATCCTTATAAGTAAAATAATAAAGGGTTTCATATAAACTGAAGACCAGAAGGAAAAAACAGGCAGTGGATGTAGGACCAAATGCTCATTTACACCCACCCAGTGATGTGGATAATAGCACAACGAACAATTACTTCTTGCTTTGATACTCTGCCCTAGCAGATATCTTCTTTAACTTCTATCTGTTTCTCGCTTTTCACTACTGCATTAGAGCCACTGCAGTAAAAGAACTTAATAACTGTTATTGCGCAGGTAAATACTCCCTCTGTCACTCAGTTCTTGCAACTTATAGAGTCAAATGATGAATCATTATGGGAGAGAAAAACTCCAGGAATGTACTTCTACACCTATCATAGCATCAAACTCCATGGAAGTTATTGGTAGCACTATTGACAAGTTGGACACCAGGGGTCACTCTTTAGTCCTAGCTGACCTACCTATACAGCCACTGCCAAATACAAAGAATTTCAGTCAACAGGTGTCACTTATTCAACATCAAAATTCCACTAAGAGACACATGCAAAAACCCAACCTTGAAACACTCATGCCCAGAACAGCTCATGCAGAATCCAATATCCAATATCGATGTGCCCCCAAAACATCCTATTTTGGCTGCAATGAGTACCATCAGAAATACTTTAACTAAAATGTTAGACACTTTGATTGATCAGATTGCCACAATGACTAATCAAACCAGCTTACTAAAGTAATTGCTACTAACCCAGAAACACACAAGAAAACATATAGAGAACTTCTGGCGCAAGGGAACTTGCTTGAAGAACTAATGACAAAGGTGCAATAATTACTGACAGTTGATACATATATAATACATTTATTGCAACTATTATCACTGAAATGTAAGGGCCTACATGAAGGTTTGGATACATTACAAGATCAAAGCACAAAAAACCTGTGACAAAGACCCTTTTGGTACATTACACATTATTAATGCATTGGGCCGATAGATCACCAACTCAGGACAAACAGAAATAATTTAGACAGGGGAAATGAACAATAACAAGAGAGACCCCAATAACAAACTAATTGACTACATTTTCTACAGAAATATCACTACAGACCAAATTTATGGGACCTCTCCAAGACCTGGATGTTCAACCACCACCAGCAGTACTTACATCAATCAATATTAGTCTAGTATCACCTCTAGATTTCTTTCAGCTCTATATACATATGCAGTGCTTAAAGACATTACGTAAATAGAACTTGATCTCCCTAAACACCCTGAACAGACTAATCCAATGCCTCTGGTGGATGAGCAAAACAATTATCCTATTTTTGAGAAAACTCGAAACAAAACAATCACAATTTAAATGTCTAAAAGTCAATGCTATGTCTGCCTTGAACAATGACAATATAAAAGTATTTTTTGATGTTAACACATGCAACCCTAAAGTTTGCGACAGGGAGCTACTGACAATACTACAGTGCAAACCCTATAAGAACACTTTTAACAGCTTGCACATTCTCAAAACGGTATCAAGTACCGCTGAAACTGCAAATGACCATAACAACCAGACAAAAAACACAAAGGTTAACACAATATACTAATCATGGTAATGGCAAAGTAAGAGCTGCAATAGCATGGGAGAAAGATCCTTGTCTCCAAATAAGCACTGTCAAGAAGATGCTCTGGGTTTTGATTGTAAGGTTTAAAGGATATTGATGGCATCTCATAATTAATAAAAACAAAAAAACTACAAAACTCATAGTTAGAGAGGGTAAGCAGGTTAAACAAATCTATTCTCAAAGCGAAAGATACACTGCATGTCATGGTTACAGCCAAGAGAAAAAATGTGTCATCCGGCATCAAGCTGTAATTAAGACACACTGGTCCACAAAAGAGATCAAGTCACCTATTATAACCAAACAAAAGGGACAGTAAAGGAGATGTATAAAATATTTCCTGTCTTAACCCTGATCATAGGGAATTTACTTGTCAGTCCCAAGTAAAATGGTACCACATGTACTCAGGGCCTATAAATTAAATGCTACCAGTGGGTCAGCAACACTCATTGTGGCACCCTTTAAAGTAGCCTTTTCAAATATGTCTCAGGCCTGCAACAGCAACTTGTGTGCAGTTTTAAACTGCCATTTCGACCTGGCAAAATACACCATTTGCCAGGCCTAAACCTTCCTTTTTAATACATATAGGTCACCGCTAAGGTGGGCCCTATAGGCTCATAGGACAGGTTGCCATGTATTTAAAAAGCAGGGCATGTGGGTGTAGGTTTTACATGTCCTAGTAGTGAAACAACTCTTCAAGTCATTTTTCTGTATTATAAGGCCTATCTCTCCTGTTGACTAACATGGGGCTACCTCATTACACCTAATATGTGATACCTTTTGACTTGGAGCAGATAAAGATATGCTTTTTAGACTCAAATTGGTATTTAAATTTATCTTTAGTGGTAAAGTTGGATTTTAAGTTACAATTCATACAGTGCCATTTTTAGAAAGCTTTTTTTGTCTAGTTAAAGTGCCTACAAGGGATATTATTTCAATATAGTGAAACAATATTGAACAATATCATTCAGGAGTGCCCAAACAAGTGGCCTCAAACATATGAATTTTATAAATCAATTTGTATAATTAAGAGTGAATAAATCAGAAAATAAATGAACAGCGGGTGCGTCAAAATATGTTTGGGGAGATTAACTGTACAACTAATCAACTTTTTTTATCTTCTTTATTTCTTACATCAGCACCCAAGGACAAGAAGAGGATTTCGGAGGCAGGTCATGGAGCCAAGGGTGCTGCCACCAATGCTGAGGCTGACGGATCTGCAAACCTCAGTAAGTCCTCCTGTTAATATTATTATTATTTCCCTAACATTTAGAATAATTTTTCCTTTTTTTTCTTTTACTGTGCCTACCTCAGTTCTTTTTTCAACTCCTCTTCGTTCTAGCTAATGTTTTCCTTGAATTTTCCTAGTTTGTTTCTATATTTCATGTGTCTGTAGCTGACTTCCTCCTGTCTACTAGTCTGTAGCTTTCTTCTGCTTTGTTAATGAGCTTTCCTTCTCCCCTTATATATCTTGTGGACTGGCACTGTAAGACTATGAAACAGACTTTTGGACAGGTATATTCTACTGTGAAGATTGCATGCCCAAGTAAACTATTTTACGCATGTTTGGGATTTCTTTTTCTAGCTCATGCTCAAACAGTAAGAGGAGAGTGGCCATGGTGGTCCCCCCTCAATGTTTTGCTGTATGTATTATCTGGGATCATTCATTTATAAAGTAGTATACCAGCAGTTTTGATGACAGTGCAGTGCGGCTGGAAAGCAGTATGAGGACGGTCCCATTGCATTTGCCAACCAAGACGATATGTCCTTCATTGACCAATTATTCCACCCCTACATTGTACTCAATGACTCAGTCATCATAGTTCTGCCCCTCCATTCTGAAAAGTTTTTGGTTGGCTTGACTACCTGGCATTGCTAACATTGCTAACCAACAAAATTCCCAAAGTGATATTTTTGATAGAAGACACTGCTAACCGAACTGTAGTGTTGCATTGCCGTTGAACTATTTTGTTAAAAAAAATAATAAGGGGGAATGTATCTGGCATCTAAAAATGTGTAATGTATTTTCTAGCCGCACAGACCACCAGGGCCAAGGCCAGGGGCAGCACCAGTGCAGCAGACATGGCGGCGGTTGGATGGAGAGCCCCAGCTGCAGCATGGATGGCTGGTGGTAAGTCATATGGTTTACTTATTGCCAATCACTATTATACTCTGCAAGGTCATTGTAAACTCCCCGCTTTAGTAGCTACAGTAGGGGTTGAGTTCTTATGGCCTAATTCTATCTGCAACTCAGCAGACAAAATCTCATAATGAACGCTAAAAATGATGGGTTGATGGAAAAGGGAAAGAAGGATTGGAGGTTAAGAGAAATGATGGGTGAAATAGTATATGAGTGAAAGGATGTGTAGGTGGGTGAAAGGATGCCTCAGGGGATTATAGGATGCACGGGCAGGTGAAAGGATGGATGAAAGGGTATATGGGTGAATGGATGCCTGAGTGGGTGAGTGGATGCTTGTAAGGATGCTAGTGTGTGTTAAAGGATTGGTGAAAGGAGATGTGGGTGGGTAAATGGAAGAATGGGTGATCGGATGGTTGAAAGGGGATGGGTCAATGGATGAATGGATGAATAGATGATATATGGATGGATGGATGGATGGATATGTGGATTGATAGATTGGAATGGAATGGTGAAAGACTGGATGAGAGAATGTAAAGCTTGAATGGTGGGTTTCAAAGGGTGAAAAGAACAATGAAAGGATGAGTGTATAATTGCTTGGATGATGAAACAAGTGAGCTCTTCTGGAGAGGGACATTCTCACCTACTTCGCTTGCTTGGTTTTATCAAAGCTTTGGTTCAAAGTGGGGGGGGTATTACATTTTTCTGTCTACTCCCTTCACTCACTGTATTTGTTAGGTGAGGTAGATATTTATCCCACCCATCCTCATTCATCACCGCCTTCTCATGGCATTTCGTCACCCATGACCTAACTGCAATGTGGCTCAATTCGGTACTATAGTGTTGGCTGTGCAATGTGTGTCTGCTTCAGTTAATGCAGCATTTACAAAGTTTTCAATGCATTGCAAACCGAAAACAAGGTGTGTTTCCCTTCTCTCCCAGTGCCCACTTTAGTCACCTCCTAGTACTTCACTCCTTTATTCTTTCCTAAGTTCTGTCCTAGCCTACCCAGAAAATTGAAAAATCCATTCTTGGCATGTGCCACCTTTTTCTGGCCAAGTGATTCATATATTTCATGGCTTCCATAATGGATTTACGCCTGTTCAAATTTTTCCCTGTCGACATTTGTCAGCTACCATGACTAAATAAGCCAAAGCTTAGGCACATGATGATGATCAGTGACACCCCACTATTATTTAGTAAAATCTCTACCTAGCCAACCTAATCCCTCTAACTTACACTGTAATAGAGAGTAAGTTAAGTTTCCTTTCCTTACTACCAAGCAAATGTATTTGTTGGAAATAATTTGTAGTGGAGGGTGAAACCAGTGAGTAAAGTGGGACTAAGTGCCTGATTTGAAATGTTGTGGATGGGATACACTGTGACGAATACACCAAGTACAATCTATATATGCAGTTCCTTTCCCTGTACTGCAGTGCATCAGTTTTCCCACCATCTACTTACAGCAGGCAGGATATCTGCATTTTATATGTGATGTTTGTGATGTAGTATTATTCTTAATCATCTGCCTCTTTGGAGTGAGGGTAGAATTGAAAGGCATTTGGAAAAGAGCAGGGCCATTTGAATTAAAACAAGATAATTATCCATTACAGCTGCCCTAGCTGCAGACAGCGCAGAGTGGCCAAGTACCCAACGCGCTAGCTAGCATTACTCCATTAATTTAGCACAAGAATACTTGTACTCCATAATGAATAATGCCTTACTCATTAATGAAAGGCAATTTATTTTTATTTTTCCACACAAAGTGTCTGTTTAGTTTGTCACTATGAAATCCTTTAAAAGGAAACACAATACCAGTTTTTTAAATCTGGTGTGCTGTTATTCTACCTTCATTCTTTTCAGGCCATCAGTGTTTTTATCTGAGGCACGTGTGGGTAACAAATGGCACTGTGATTCGTAATCACATCAAATTCCAATGACCTTAGGGGACCAGCAATGTACTGCTACTTTTCCACTATAATTTAAACAAGTTTTTGCACAGAGCACTGTTTCCAATTTGTCTTTTTTTCTTTTTTAAATCCTGCTGTCCACCTACATGGCAGGAGATAGCATCCCAGCTGTGGTGACAGAGGTTGGAGACCATCCACATAGAATACCAATGGCTGGTGACTCTGGCGAAGGCTGAGGCATCTGCTGCAGCCTAGGGCCCTAGTTTTCAAGCCAGCTGCTAGCGCCTCCTGCCTCCAGGCAACAACATTGTCAATGCTGCCTGGAGCTGGCAGCCAGCCGTCCAACCACCACTGCTGTTGCTGCTCCTGCTCAGACCACCTTTTCCAGCGCCGAGTACTACAGCATCTGGATCGCCTGGACTGCAGTATGACACACATGGAGGCAAATCATGAGGAGCTCAGGACCTGCATGGAGAACACCCTCTTCCAGACCTTTTTTTTTTTTTTTTGTGGTGGGAGGGACTTTTGTTGTGGGAGGAGAGGGTGGGAATTGGGAAGGGAGTTAACTTATTTTGGACTTTGAGTTTTCTTTGGACATTGGTTGAGGACTGGGTGATTTGTTTGGGGAGAGGGATGGGCCTCTTGTGGGTGGAGAGGGTGGGTTTTATTGTTAAAAACAAGTAAAAGGGAAAAGTTATTCTACTTTCTTGTAGATTTTTTGTGTTTTACTTTTACCTTGCACTGCTGCATTTTCACGCATCCTGTTTTTTGATCTGCTTCTTATCAAAGTATATGCATACTAGTTAGTTACACTTAATATATTTATGTCATTCTAACCTCTGTAACTATATTATTGACCATTGGGGGGTAGGGTATGCTGCTATTCCCTGTATTGCCTACAACAATCTAGATAAACATGAAGGAGAGTCAAATCTGCAATAGACGTTAGTTACCTACTAACTAAACTAGTTCATTTTACTCCATTGTTCTCATACCTGAATAGATGAAACGATGGCTGCTGCCTCTCTCTATCTTCCAAAACTCACTGCAGGGTTTCTCAAGGTACCTTCTTAACGGCGGTGGTAGTAGTAGCAGGCTAGTACGCTAACAGGGAAGGCATCATAACAAGCAAGGTACCACTCCCTCTTAAGTAAGGTCCAACTGTAGGATTAACAAAAGGATTATCCATCACAGGTAACTAAATTGGGAAAAAAACACAGTTAGTGGGTTATATATTTATATCATAGCTTTACAAAGACCGAGACCAGACTACTACCACCATTACACAACAAAGAAAGAATACCTGATATTATAACAAAAACTAGCAATAGTAACTTCCTTGGAGCAATGGGGAGCTATGTAAATAAAACTAAAATTACGAAGTCCTCAAGTCAGGAAAAGTGAACTCATAGTCAGGAGTGGAGTCGACAAGGCTAAGCGTTTATGCAACACAAGGCTTGAGGATGTTGATGAATGATGTTCTATATCTAAATCCCTTTTATGCATGGGTGGGTAAGTTGGGCTGATATGAGCTATTGCTCATGTAATAGAAGATCTCTCAGTGAGTTGGTGTTCCTTTCACCACATCCGTCCCACCAAGTGTGTGATCTATTTATGGTGTAAATGAACTCACTTCAATAAATCACACAGTCCCGGAGAAGAGGGTTAGGGGTTTGATGAATGGATGGGAAAGGGGATTTTGGAAAAGGTCTGACAAAGACAAACACTACACAAAAACAATATTCATCAGGGCGATAATGAGCAGCACATCAACATCAATCTGTTGTGAAAGGAAATGAAAAAATTAGTATGACACAGTTCAGTTAAATCCATGGCAAGCAGTCAATCAGCCTCAGAGACCCAAGTTATTATATATCTAAATGTTCTGACATCTAGGTTTGAAAAATACAAATTATGGAGGAGTGAAAAGAAGTGTAGTCTGGGTGTGGTGGGAGGGGCGTATGGAGTGATAAATGCCTCAATACCCGATCAATGTGCATCCAACCGGCCACTTGAGACTAAACAGTGACAGAAGCACCTGGGTTACTGAGAGAATGCAAATGGAGGGCAAATAGGAAGGGTGTTTGTTTCTGGTCACAAAAAGGCTTGGAAATGGATTGGTGCAGTACCAAAGTTTGGGTATCAGGAGGGAACATTTGAGGGGCAATGAGATGGGGGTACTGAGAGGTTAATAAAGGAGTCAGAGCCACAGATGTATGGAGGTCCTGGACCTGGTTCCACAGTGAGGGGGGTCAAAAAGTCCCTGCTAAAGTTTACTGACATCTCTGAGCAAATTTTGTGCAGCCTGGGTCCCTCTATAATTAGTGAACCCACGCAGTTCTACAAGTGATGATTGTTAAAAGTAAAATGATACTGTATTGCCAAATTGTACGGTGCATCTGCATTCTTCTCGGAATGTCCATCTGGCTGAACCGGTCCCGTAAGGTAATCAGGAGTGTTAAGAAGCTTTCGCCTTTCATACAGGAGAAGAAGAGGCCTGTGGATTGTAAAACAGAATTGATATTGTAAAGTCAAGGAAAAGGGCAAAAGGTAAGCTTGATAAGGAGTGTGCTAACGACCAAGTCTCAGATGCAGAGCAAGAGCATAGGCTGCTGCAATCATTGATTTCATCAGTTATGGCAGATCGATTAAGTGAGAAGTGAGAGCAATTTACAACCAAACACAGACAAGTAGCTGCATGTACCAGGCTGTTCAATCTCACAACTGTCATTATAACATTTAACCAAGTGTGTGCATCATGTGTTGATGATGATATGGCATCACAAGTCTGTCTTCAATTACAAGCAACAAGCCCCCCCAAACACATAAGATGAGTTTCACATTTGAGTCAGTACACACACTCAGCATCATTTCCCAAATCAACATACCTCTCCCTAGCCCACAAAGCTGAGTAGGCCTCAGAGTCATCATCACATTGGTTTCCTTTTGAAGTCAATAGACTTGATACCTTTCTTCTTCTGGCTGTCAGGGTAGTCCTGCCCTGAGTCCTTCCATCCTCCCTAGACCTGTAGTGCACTGCTGTTGAAGAACAAGAAGAGAAACAGAATTTGAGTATTTTGTGTAGATTTGTGTTTGTCAACTAAAGTGACTGTTCTGGTCTCTGAAGAACCAGAACTGTTGTGCATTGCTGGGTGAACTAAAGGGGTTTGAGCCTTTGATGAAAGCTGCTGGAGCATTATCCTTATTGGTTTCCTGTAAGAATATAATGTGTTAATGTTTTAACCAAACATACTCTGTTCCCCGCGTGTTACATCTTGGATGTATTCAGACTGTTGGTAAAATCCAGAACTTGTTTTGATCCTTGTCGCATAAGCTTGTGAAGAGTTTGCCATTTTTGATCGATATGTTTCCTTTTTGCTTCCCAAAGATTTTTCTAATAGTGTTTTTCCAAATCTTTATTTCTAGTGATGTCTAGGTCCATAAGTTGAGATTTCCTGTTACAAACGGAGAAAGCAGCAACCTGCAAAAGTGAGAGAAGGGGCAGGGTGTGTCCGATAGTGGATTAAAAAGGCTTGTGGTGGATTCAAGACTCTGCATTTGTTGCACCATTTAATAGAATCTGTCTCAGGCTTCTGAGCAAAGCTTTCCTCACAAGCACTCATTTTTCTTTACAAATTAAGCACTGGTTAAAATCACCTGTCACTATGACTGTGCATCATGTGAACAAAATGTTCTCTAATTCCTCACTACGAATTGAAGCTTCCATTTTATATTTGCAACTATTCCCAAGCTGGCAGCATTCTAAAATGACACTTGTGTTGAATGATTGGTCTGGTTCACAGACACAGTAAAGATGTAAATATCTTGGGTAGTTGAGATGTGATAACGAGGCTGCCTTATAGACACCCAAATCTATTTGTCCCAACTACTGACTAGTAAATTAATCCAGCTTTCTAGCAGGGCCGCCAAGTTCCTACTACAAATGAATTAATTATTAACAGTACATTCTGCCATGCTAGATAAGAAATTGCCCCCCCCCGGGCAAGGACACTACTGAAAAAGTAACTGGAACTTATCAGCTGATCTAAGCGGTTATTTGCCATTGCTACCCAATACACAGCCCTTTCCCATCAAGGGGCCCCAGTTCCCTAAACCTGCCTGGACAAATCCACCCATGCCTGGCTTGCAAACCTTTTGAGGCCTCCCAATTACAAGTGGGTATAAATTAACCTGCAAATATTGGGAGTACCTGGGCACGCAGCACTTTAATGGGCCATTGGTCATAATGTATGAGGTCATCCTTTTTGTACAGTGTGATGTTTTTAACACTGAGTTCCTTTTAATCCACAATGCTTTTAGTAATTATTTTTGTTTAATTCCCTTGTGTGGCTTAAATTTGTAATGATTTTAATTAATCAGCAAATAAAAATTATTACTTACTTATTTGTCCTAACTCCAGGAAGGGAAAATTCATGAAATCCTTATAATGGCAGTGACCCAGTGATCCAGGTTTCTTGAAGACATAGGATGTAATGTACAGTAGGAAAGTGGCTGCTTTGTGATGGTCTAAGAGCTTCCGGAGTCTGAAATCAATGAGAGATGTTTAACCCTGGAATGATTCTCAGGAAACGATGTTGCAAAGTGCTAGGAGCACTGTTCAGGCAATCTCCAGTCCACGGACCCACAGACTGAATCTGCTGAGTCTATTTTATAATATCTGTTGTTCGCCTTATTTAGGAGTGAGAGAAGCAGGCAGGTTGATGCTGGATTCAATTTGGAGCAGTCTCGTGCCCTTTGTAAGAATAATTGATACAGCTGGTCTTGAATTATTGAGCTTGAGAGTAGTACTGTTGGAAAAGTTTCTGTTTCCTCCCACTGGACCCTGTTGCCCCAGTCAGAGAATGTTGTTTGATATGTAAACACTAATTCAGCTATTGCAGAAGGGCCCTAAGTTACAAGTGACTTCTCTTCTCCTAGCTGTGTTTCTAACGGAACAAAGGTAACTCTTATTACATCCTCTAACATGAGATGAGATGAATTATGTATACGCGAAAGTAGACGGAAAATGTTTGCTCAATATTTAATTAATGCTAGTAGTATTCAGGAGTGAATTTAAGCCTATTCTTGCAATCATGTCCTTGGTTGGTTAGAGTTATGTTTATCTCTTTGTTGGCAACAGACTTATTATACCTAACATAGATTTTGACTGGGTTTGAACCCCCCTTTTTCATACTTCAGTTGATTTGCTGTCTATCCCAGTTACCTACTTCTGTGTCAATCGTTTTCCTCTCTATTCACATTTGTCCTGACAAATGAGTATTTCTGTTACACCTTGCTTTAGTTGGATGAGTTGTATCCTTCCAATGCTTCCATTGCAGTGCATGATTGTTGGACCTGAGATCCTTGGCGTTGTTTTCTCCCAAGTTGTTGCTTTCCAGCATCCTGTTTTGCTGACTTTGTTTTTGCTGGCTTTAGGATTTTGCCCACTTTATCACTGCTAACCAATGTTAAAGTGCTTGTGCTCTCTCCCTTAAACATTTTGAAATTGGCTTATACCCAACTGGCACATTTAATTTACTTGAAAGTCAAATGTGCCTAGTGGGCCTGCAGCACGTAATAGGCCACCCACTAAAGTAGCCTTCAAACATGTCTCTGGCCTGCCACTACATCCTGCGTGTGCAGCTTTAAACTGCTATTTCGACCTGGCAAAATAAACCTTTCTCCATGCCCAAACCTTCCTTTTTAATACATATAAGGAACCCTACGCTAGGCCCTGAATAGCCCAGAGGCCAGAGTGCAGTGTATGTAAAAAATTGGGCATGTACTTTTAAAGTTTACATGTCCTGGTAGTGAATAACCCATAAATTCATTTTTCACTACTGAAAGGCCTACCTCTCCCGTAGGATAACATTGAGTTACCTTATTACATTTAATAAGTGATAACTTTCAATTGGAAGCAGGTAGGCAGGTTGAGTCTAGTGTCTAAACAATTGTAATTAAAAGCCCTCTCTAATGGTACAGTCAAATATTTAATCACAATTCTGAAAATGCAACATTTATAAAGTTGGCCTTTTCTTGTCCTAACCATTTGGGGCCTGCAGTCTGATCCTGGATCACATGACTAGGTGTAGCTGGCAGTGGTCTTTGTGTATTGCTCCCAGACAGTGAGATAAAGGATAAAGGTAAGCTAGGTTTTGGTAGGATGGACCACTCTGAGTTGAGGGGGAGGCGCTGTCACCAACCACATTTGCACATAACAGAGGATCTCTCTGAGCACTCTCACAAACGGTTTGACACTGTTCTTTTGTGAACCCCAGCAAAGCTGTGGGCCAAGGCAGGGAGGAAGAGGATGACTGACATCTCAGGGTTGTGGAAACCTCTAGAAGCTTCTCCTAATTCAAAGTAGGCACCTGCTATAAATATTGCACCTCAGACTCCAACTCCAGTACACATCTGGACCTGTGGAGAAACTCTGAAGGACTGCTGTGCTGCTCTGTTGCATGCTGTCCTGCTGCCAGAGTAAATAACTGGTCCATTTTCTTGAATGCAGGACCACCAGAGTGACTCCAAGGGCTAGTTGTCTGGCCTCCTGACCCAAGCCACAGGGGCAGAAGGCACAAACCACTTTCATCCCAGCACCTTGAATCTGCCTGCAGTGAGTCCTACCATCCCAAGTGGTGTTGCCCCAGTCCTGGACCCTGGGAAGTTGGCCTGAAAGTGCCCTGCCAGCCAACTATGTTTTCAGCAGAATTGACGCATCAGAGCCACAGTGCCATGTATAGGTGACCAGAAACTCCACATTGGAGCAGCTGCACGATGCATTGCCTCACCAGACTCTGCATCTGGACTGCTGCATGGTCCTCTCTAGTGCAAAGCCTTTCATTGCTATCTGCAGGCTTCCAGGAACCGCCGCTGTACGATGCATCTTCGACGCAGACCTTTGCATCACAAGCCCCTTGTCAACATCATCCTTGATGACGACATGGGACTCTGCATCATAAGTCACGCAGCTTCTTCAGAATTAGTCGGTGCGCAATGCATCTCGATGCAGGATTTTGCATCGCAAGCCCCTCGTCGATGGCATTCTTAACGACGACGCAGGACCTCACATCACATCTTCGCAGCTTCTATGAAGTGCCGCTGTCCGATGCATCCTTGACGCAGGACTTCTCAATTTTCTGCAACCAGGATTTAACATTCTCTTGTTCAGCAGGCCTAACTAAGTCCCTGTAGTTCGCCCGCGCTCCATCCTGGTTGACCTGAACTTTTGACTTCATCCAAGTCCGGCGCAACCAGTTACCCACATTGGTGCTTTGTGCTTTTTGCCGCTATTTTCTACTTAAAGTTTAAAAATGCATAGCTCTGATTCTACTGCTTGTATTTTTGTTGTTTTGGTCTTAAATTATTTATTAAAATATACCCTAGTTTTCAAAATTGGTGTGGTATTTTTCTTGTGCCATGTTTCACAGAGAGAATTGTAGTTGCTGCTTGAGAAGGGTTTCACCCCTCAACCAGTAACCCATTTTCATGCAATGATGTACTAAATACCTCTTTCTCTCTCCCCATTGCTCTCCTTACTCCCCTCTTTCCCTACCCAATGTCTTTATTTACCTATTATCTCCCCCTCAGTGACCACTTATCCCCCACACCCTGCTCTAAACTGCCTACCACTATGGAATTCACAACAAGATGATGGACAGAGTGCTGAAACTTTTCAACCACTCACCCCCAGTCAAGAGATCTGGGTTTAATCCATCGTTCTTTTGCTCACTATGCCACCCCAGTATGGACGCAGCCATATGCAAATGAGTCTTGACCCTGCTCCTCATGGGAACAGTCAATCCTGAATGGCTAGGGCAGGTGCTTCCTGGACCGGAAACTAGCATCCTGGGACCGGTTTTGGAGTATTGCCCCCCATCAGCCAGGCTAGCTTGAATTCCGTGGCACAGCTAGCAAGGGACCCATGTCTGGGCATACCCTGGCCACTTATGGTGAACATAGCAAACACAAGATGATGGACGGAGTGTTGAAACTTTTCAACCACTCGACCCCAGTTAAGAGATCTGGTTTTAATACATCATTCTTTTGCTCACTATGCCACCCCAGTTTGGACCCAGCCATATGCAAATCAGTCTTGACCCTGCTCCTCATGGAAACAGTCCAGCCCGAACTGTCAGGCCAGGTCCTCCCTGGTCAGGAAACAAACATCCTGGGACCGGTTTCGGAGTATTACTCCTCATCAGCCAGGCTAGCTTGAATCCAGTGGCACAGCGAACAAGGGACCCAGGTCTGGGCATATCCCTGGCCAATTATGATGAACATACTAAACACAAGATGATGGATGGAGTGCAGAACATTTTCAACCACTCACCCCCAGTCAAGAGATCTGGGTTTAATCCATTGTTCTTTTGCTCACTATGCCACCGTAGATTAGTTCAGCATTTCGTCCATCATATGCTCTTTTTGCATTTGTCACCCTAAGTGGGAAGGGAATGCCCAGAAATGGGTCCTGTGCTTGCTATAACACCAAATTCTGATCAGGGTAATACCCCAAAACCAGTCCCAGGATGCCTGTTTCTGGTCAAGGAAGGACTTGGCTTGGCAGTTCGGGCTGGACTGTTCCCATGGAGAGCAGGGTCAAGCTTGATTTGCATATGGCTGGGTCTGAACTGGGATGGAATGGCGTGTAAAAAAACCAATGGATTTCACTCAGATCTGTGACTGGGAGTGAATGTTTGATTAGTTCAGCATTCCATCCATCATCTGTTCTTTTTGCACTTGTGGCCCTAAGTGGGAAGGGAATGCCCAGATGTGGGTGCTGTGCTGGCTATGCCACCAGATTCAAGCTAGACTGGCTGATGAGGGGTGATACCCCAAAACTGGTCCCAGGATGCCTGTTTCTGGTCCAGGGAGGACCTGGCCTGGTAGTTCAGGCTGGATTGTTCCCATGGGGAGCAGGGTCAAGACGGATTTGCATATGGATGGGTCTAAACTGGAATACCATGGTGTGCCAAAAAATGATGGATTTAACCCAGATCTGTGACTGGGGTGAATGTTTGATTAGTTCAGCATTCCATCCATCATCTGTTCTTTTTGCATTTGTCACCCTAAGTGGGAAGGGTATGCCCAGACGTTGGTCCTGTGGTTGCTATGCCACCAGATTCAAGCTATCCTGGCTGTTGAGGGGTGATACCCAGAAACCAGTCCCAGGATGCCTGAGGACCTGGCCCGGCAGTTCGGGGTGGACTGTTCCCATGGGGAGCAGTGTCAAGACTGATTTGCATACGGCTGGGTCTGAACTGGAATGGCATGGCGTGTAAAAAAACAACTGATTTCACTCAGATCTGTGACTCTGGGTGAATGTTTGATAAGTTCAGCATTCCATCCATCATCTGTTCTTTTTGCACTTGTCACCCTAAGTGGGATGGGTATGCCCAGGCGTGGGTCTCGTGCTCGCTCTGGCACTAGATTCAAGCTAGCCTGGCTGATGAGGGGTGATACTCTGAAACCGGTCCAAGGATGCCTGTTTCCGGTCCAGGGAGGACTTGGCCTGGTAGTTCAGGCTGGATTGTTCCCATGGGGAGCAGGGTCAAGAAGCATTTGCATATGGCTGGGTCTAAACTGGAATGCCCAGATGTGGGTCCTGTGCTGGCTATGCCAGGAGATTCCAGCTAGACTTTCTGATGGGTGGTGATACTCCGAAACTGGTCCCAGGATGCCCATTTCTGGTCCAGGGAGGACCTGGCCTGGTAGTTCGGGCTGTATTGTTCCCATGGGGAGCAGGGTCAAGAAGGATTTGCATATGGCTGGGTCTAAACTGGAATACCATGGTGTGCCAAAAAACGATGGATTTAACCCAGATCTGTGACTGGGGTGAATGTTTGATTAGGTCAGCATTCCGTCCATCACCTGTTCTTTTTGCATTTGTCGCCCTAAGTGGGAAGGGTATGCCCAGATGTGGGTCCCATGCTCACTATGCCACCAGATTCAAGCTAGCCTGGCTGATGAGTGGTGATACCCAGAAACCGGTCCCAGGATGCCTGAGGACCTGGACTGGCAGTTTGGGCTGGACTGTTCCCTTGGGGAGCAGGGTCAAGACTGATTTGCATATAGCTGGGTCTGAACTGGAATGGCATGGTGTGTAAAAAAACAATGGATTTCACTCAGATCTGTGACTGGGAGTGAATGTTTGATAAGTTCAGCATTCCGTCCATCATCTGTTCTTTTTGCATTTGTCACCCTAAGTGGGAAGGGTATGCCCAGGCATGGGTCTCGTACTCGCTCTGCCACTAGATTCAAGCTATGATTCAAGATTGAAGCTAGCCTGGCTGATGAGGGGTGATACTCCGAAACCGGTCCAAGAATGCCTGTTTCTGGTCCAGGGAGGACTTAGCCTGGTAGTTCGGGCTGGATGGTTCCCATGGGGAGCATGGTGAAGACTGATTTGAATAAGGCAGCAACTAAACTGGAATGGCATGGCGTGCAAAAAACAATGGATTTAACCCAGATCTGTGACTGGGGGTGAATGTTTGATTAGTTCAGCACTCTGACCATCATCTGTTCTGTTTGCATTTGTCGTACCACTATGGTCTCAACAAGTGGTCATCTTTGAATAATTTTTTAGACCATTACAGGATATCTACCCATGCAAATGCACATACATACATAAGTGTTCATGCCCGGTGCAAGACCTACCAGTCTTTTAATTGTAGTTGTCTTTCTGCACTCTGCCCCTTTTCAGACATAGCTCAGTCCCTGTGCCTATTTAAAGCCAAGATTTTAATATTTCTGTGAAGATAATTATGGACCTGTAGGAATCCCCTAAAGTTGGGTACAGCCCTCTTCAAGGAGGTTAAGTTATTAGGCTTTAGGAGCTGTATCAGATTTAGCTAGAACGCTTCGTCAATCCATTTTAAGAGACAAACATCAACTGTTCATGCTTTTGTCACAGTCTCTTTCACTGGGTATGAGAACATCAACTTTGCCAGTGATCAATTTCAATATGGGCAGGTAATTTCTTTAATTAATACAGTTTGTGTCTACTCTCCTACCCCACACTGCTTCCCAGCCCTAAATGTAATCATGACCACTGAAAGGAGTGAGTAAATTTCAGTGAAACAGTGTTGGAACATTTTGCCACAAATAAGCAATACTTGCTTTAAAAAGTGGCTGCTTGCACTGCGTGAATGGAAACAATTTAGTAGGAAGCAGCTTAGTGCTGTGTTGCCCTGGCTGCGTCTGATTTAATAGAAAAACTATTTCATGGAATACCATAACTGAGAAACGATTTCACCTATACTGTTTAATAGAAAATTGAAGAATTAATGGCATTTACCATTTCATTGAAACCAATTCATAGAATGACCTTTTTTCAAAATTGGCTTTCAATTTGCTGACTCATCACCATATATACACACCATCGATCCCTGACCCACTCAGAATCCTTAAACCTCATCCTTCCTGCCCCCTAAACATTCCCCATCATGGGTAAACTATACCGTTACCTGACCTCTAAACTCCACCCATCACTGAACCCTAAAAACCTGTCACCACTCCTAATCTCCAATCATCCCGACCCCTAAACCCTACCCATCCCTGAACCCTAAAAGCCATTTTACCCCCAATCTCCACCCATTCTTTAATCCATAATACCCCTCACTGTCCCTAAACTCCACCCATTCCTAAATCCTACAACTGTTTCTGTCCATAAACTACACCCAGCCATGACTCCGAAAACTTCTCACCACCCCAAACTCAACCCATTTCTGAACCCTAAAAAGCCTTTACAACCCCTCTAATCTACCAATCACTGAACCTTGAAACCCCTCTCCAGCCTCATACCCTGCCCATCCCTGAACCCTAAAAACCCAAACCACCCCTAAACTTCACTCACCGGTGAAACATAAAACAACTAAATACAAGTCTAAAATGCCAACCGTTCCAGATCCCTAAAAACCTCTTCTCCCCTCTAAACATCACCCATCCCAGAACCCAAAAAAACCTCAGTATCTCTAAACTCCACATAAGTTTATTGTAATTTGGGATTTTTCCTTAATATTATCTTTCCTTTAAAAGGCTTCCTTTAATTTTCTATTTAATTGTATTTCCTTAAATTTTTCTTTCCTCAAAATTGGTTTTCCATGACTTGGTTCCCTCCAAAGTGCTTTCTCAATTTTTGTTTTTTCATTGATTCACATATAAAATTTGTCCTGCCAAGTTCTACACTTTTCTTCCTACCCACCAAAGAGGACTGTTGGGACTCTGGATGTCTAGTGAGGCTGGCAGCCCCCAGTCCACCTTCAGTTAGGTCACTTTCAGAGCAGGATTGGGGGACCCTAATATACACGGTGCCCCCCCTTTACTATTTTATTCAGTGTTTTATATAGCGCAAACATGACCCAATCGGGTATCAGAGTGCTTCACAATTCTATAGCATTATAATTCCGACATATAGTTTGACGAGTCCTTTAAGCAAACTACCAAGCATATATATTCACTTTTAAATGGAAAGCATTTGTAATTACAAATAATACATGTCCTAAAGATTACTAGAAATCAACTTGCAGTACAATAATACATGTCCTAAATATTACAACATGTGAAATTTTAGAAATACATGTCCTTAGAATACCTCGTATCATTTAGTACAGGGACTCTATATAGCAAACAGACTGGTTATAGAATATAGAGCTAAATCTAGGAGTATGATCTGGGATGAGCGATCAGAAAGTTTCACTCCTATAAATTGGAGGGTCTGTTATCCTGCACTTATGTAATCTTCTGGAGAGAGCAGATTGTAGAAAATAGAGAGATTGTCTGATAGTCTCTAATTAGACCATAGATGTGTTCGATCTGCTGTTAGTTATGGGAGGAATTTGCTCATTAGAAAGGTCTTGGCTTCCTTTTTGAATACTGAAGTGGCCGGGATTCTTCTAATGTTCGGGGGAAGCAAATTCCATATTCTTGGTGCAGCTCCAGAGAACGCTCTATTATATGTTCTCTTCTTACAGAAGAATGAGGGTTTCAGTAAAAGATCTCTGGTGCTCCAAGAGAGTCTGCTGCCTCTAGATATCGTAATTTTCTGGGCTAGGTATAGTGGTGTTTTGTAGTGTATTGCTTTGTGTGTGATACATGTCATCTTTAGTTGGATTCTTGCTTCGTATGGCAGCCAATTAAGAGCTTTCAGCTATCGAGTGATAAGGTCAAATATTCTAGAGCCTGTTATGAGTCTTGAGGCTGCATTGAGACTAGCTTTTAGCTGAGCTGTTGAAATCTTGGGTAGCCCTGATAAAGTTGTGCATCCGTACTCAATCCACGAAATGACTAATGCCTGGACTTCAGTTTTTAGGTCTGATGTTTCGATGAATGGTTTCAGTTTTCTAAGATAGCTCAGATGGAAGCAGGCATTTTTTGCCATCATGTTGATGTGGGTTTGCATGTTTAGGTTCTTATCCAGTGTAACTCCTAGAGACTTGGTTGAGTCCAGTAGAATCAGAGTACAATTTGGTGCAGTGATCATCTTGGTACATTCCTTTATCATTGCGGAGATTTAGGGGGGGGGAAATCAAAAGGAATTCTGTTTTCTCCGAGTTTAGCTTAAGATGATTGTTAGCCATTGAACGGTCCTCTTTAATGCCTGGTTCATCGTCTTGATCTCCTCCAGCGATATAATCTTTTTTTTATTTTTTTTATTTTTTTATTTCAAAAACCTTTATTGAGGTAAAAGAAGGTAACAAAAGACAAATTGAGGCTTAATACACAGCGATTCACCTACATCCAAAGTGTGGCCAGCATTATAATAGCATGTGCATGTAGGCGATATCTGAACAGGTTGGGGAAGTACACAGCAAGCCGCCTACAACCCTTTCGGGCCGGCCGCGTTATGAGGATAATGAGGGTTTGTAGACAGCAAGTGCGGTATACTTAGGCTGCGTAGAATTCTAGCGGATTGATTACCTTAAAACAATAAGTGCGATGGAAAGAGATGCATACACCGCTATACAGAGACCATCGGATGCAAAACATAGGTTCTGGCCGGTTGTAATCGTTTAGTGTAAACGGAGTGACTACCTTGGTGTCCCGTCATCGTCAGTAGAGGGTACGTGCAAGGGCGAGGGTGCTAGTGCCGTCAAGGGGGTGCCATGCGTCTAATGTGACGTTGTGTCGTCTTCATTTGTTGTATGTTCTAATAGATAAGTATGTAGTGGGCCCCAGATGTCTCTTGGTCGCGATGAGGGGGGTTGAAGGTCCGCATATGTATGTAGTTGTTCTTGGCAGTAGATCAAATCATGCATCCAGTCTTTGAATTTCGGTGCCCGTCCCCTACCCCATCTACAAGCAACCCTCCGTTTAGCTAGGAGGAGCGCAAGGGAGGCGTATCTGCGTATGTGAAGTGCGAGGGGTTCAGTGTAGCCTAACAGGACAGTCAAGGGATCAGTAGGGATATGGATTCCCGTCATGAGATCTAATGCAGTCAGGACTGCCATCCAGAAGCCCCGTACAGGAGGACAATTCCAGGCCAAATGCATAAAGTCCGCTCCCTCGCCTCTGCAGCGGTCACAACGAGCATTATCACGTAGCTTCAGTCGGTGCATGCGTGCAGGGGTGTAATACAGGCGGTGTACGTATTTATAGTGTATCATGCGGAATCTACTGCTAGCAGATATTCTGCCTGTTTGTCTACAGCAAAAAGTCCATTGTTCGTCAGTTAGGGGGTGTCCTAGTTCCTCCTCCCATCGCTGACGAGCCAGGGGGGGGACCATAGTCCCTAGCATTCTGGGCCGTGCGATATAGCAGGGACAACACATGTGCGGGGGTGTCCTGTTGCAGTAACGCATGCAGCGGAAGCATGGGTGGAGGCTCTAGGGGAAAGGTGGATATAAGGGACCTTATGTTTTGGCGGAGCCGTATATAGTAGAAGCGTTCCAGGGGGGGTGGGATTTACATCTTTAAAGAATTCTTCAGAGGTGCTAAATATGCCCTTGGTGTATAAGTGGCCCCAGGTGTGGATGGAGAGTTTCCGAAAGAGTCAACGGCAGCCGCCCTCTTCCGTAACCGGGATGTCTTTCCGCCCAGCAAGGGGCAGAAGCGGAGAGTACATTAGTGTAGTTTGTGTAGCTCTGGCAAGATCGTGCCATGCGCTGACGGTGCACTGGACTGTGGTGGAGGCCAGGCGGCGCAGGACTGTTGGGGTACTAAGATATGCAGTGCTTGGGGTGGGATTCATGTGTCCGTCTTCTATTGCAAGATGTGGCATGAAGGGAGGGGGTTTCATCCAGTATGCGGCGTAATGTGCCTGTGCACAACTAAAGTACAATTCAATGTCTGGAATAGCGAATCCACCGGCGTCGAATGGCCGTGTGAGTATGTCCCACCGGAGCCTGGCCTATTTTCCCCCCCATGTGAGTCTGTTGAGTTGAGTCGTTATCAAGGAGAAGAAATGTCGGCTGGGAGCGTATGGGATATTCACAAAGAGATATAAGAGTTTAGGTAAAATCACCATTTTAATTATAGCCGCTCTGCCCGCAATACACAGGGGCATCGCGATCCATCGTGTTATTTTGTCAGTAATAGTGTCTAGTGCCCGACCATTGTTAGGTCTCATGAGTTCTTCGCGGCTGCGGGAGATAATTATCCCCAAGTACGTGAGAGTGTCAGCGCTCCAGTCGAGAGGGAAGTCCGGATGGAACTTTTATGTGGCAGCGGTAAGGGGGTAAATCTGAGACTTTTTCCAATTAACGTTAACTCCAGCCAGTTGCCCAAACACCAGAAACAGGCGAAGAATAGGATTTAGGCTCGTCTCCGGGTTACGCAGGTATAGCGTGATGTCGTCTGCATATAAGGATATTAGTATTTGCCGTTCCGGATAGATTATGCATGTTCGCGGTAGTGTTGTCAGATTTTAGCGGCCAGGGGTTCCACTGCTAGGGCAAAAAGAAGGGGGGAAAGCGGACATCCCTGCCTGGTGCCCCTACCCAGCGGAAAGGAGGGAGAGCGGAGCCCATTCACCATTACAGTGGCGCGTAGGCCTGTATATAGCAGGGTGATCCAATCCAGAAAGGGGGCCGGAAATCCCATGCGCACCAGGACATAAAAGAGATAGTCCCATTCGAGGGAGTCGAATGCCTTGGTGGCATCTAGGAATATGGCAGCCGCATTAGTGTCCGGGTCAATGTCGTGCAGCAGTGCAAACAGGGTTCGCAGGTTGTGGGCTGTACTTCTGGTGGGGACGAATCCTGATTGGTCCGGGAGGACCAGCACCGGCATCAAGGGGCGGTTGCGGTTAGCGATGAGTTTGGCCAGGATTTTAGCGCCCGTATTTATAAGGGATAGGGGCCGATACGAATCTAAGTGCGAGGGTGGTTTACCGGGCTTGGGCAGAGAAATTATAAGCGCTGCTCGCATGGATGGGGGGAGAGCGCCACTTTCTCGGGCCTCCTCGAATACATACCTCAGTTTCGGAAGTAATAAGTGCCGGGATGTTTTATAAAATTCGGCTGGGAGGCCGTCTGGGCCGGGAGCCTTTCCTGATTGTAACTGCATAATTGCAGTGGTGATCTCTTCGTCTTCATGATGTGCCAGGAGAAACTCTCTTTGGCCATCTCCCAGCCAAGCTATGGCAGTGTCCTCAAAAAAGGGATCAAATTCTGCCGGGGTCTGCCGATGAGAGGTGTACAGTGTTCTATAAAACCTTCTGAAGGTAGCAAGTATGTCGGAAGAATTTGTGTGTGTCTGACCATCCTCATCTTCTATAGCAAGCACTGTGTTAGCATATCGAGGGGGTCGAATAGTGGAAGCCAGAGCCCGCCCCGGTCTGTCCCCCTCGCCATACCGGCGAGCCGTGTAATTTTCCCTCTGAATTTCCATTCGCGCTCCGCTGTTTCCTGATACTCCGTGAGTAGCTCGCGCAAATGTGCCCGTAGTGTAGGGGAGGGTGTAGCTTGTATATTCAATTCGGTCTGTTTTATATCTGCCTCCAATTTACGAAGTGTATTGCGTATATCTTTGAGTACTCCTCCACTCTTGGCCATACAGATTCCCCGCAAGGTGACCTTGAAGGCCTCCCATATGGTAGAATATTGCGAGACAGAGCCTTCATTGCGGAGGAAGAAATCAGTTATCTCTTGCTCTATCTCAGCTTTAAAGACCGGATCGAGAAGCGATTGCGGATTGAGGTGCCAGGAAAGGCATGGGGGTTCCATCTGTGGTGGGCTGAGAGACAGTAGGACCAGGGAGTGATCAGAATAGGTGCGAGGAAGATACAAGGTATGTGATTCCCAGGTCGCCAGGCCCCTATCCACCAACCAGTAGTCAATTCGCGACCAGGAGGTGTGAGCAGTGGAGTAGCAAGACCCCTGACGTTCAAGTGGGCATTGTGCTCTCCAGGGGTCTACCAAATCCTGATCTTCAACAATTTGTTTCAGAGCTAGGCATGCAGCAGTATAATGGTGTGGTTGCGGGTGTGATCTATCTAGATGTGGATAGATAGTGACGTTAAAGTCCCCCCCATATCAAGTGTGTGGTGCCAATGTCTTGGATTTTACCCCATAATACCCGATAGAAATCCGGATCATCTGTGTTCGGGCCGTAGCAGGACGCCAGCGTGATAGTTTGTGCTAGGAGCCTGCCCCATAAGAGAGTGCATCGGCCCTTTGGGTCTGTGTACGAGCCAAGGGGGGTGTACAGGAGTGTACGTTTTAGAAGGATCGCAGTTCCACGTGAATAGGAGGAGTAGCATGAGAAGCCTCTATGGCTTGCCCATCGGGCAGCAAAGGAGGGGGAGGTGTGAGGAGGCAAGTGGGTCTCTTGAAGTAAGGCACAATGGATGTCGTGTCGGTCCAAATACGCGAGAATGTGGCGGCGTTTGCGGGGATCCCCCAACCCTCGCACATTCCAAGTCAAAAAGTTGTATTTGAGTATATTAGGACGGGATTCCATCTTGCAGTCAGTAGAATATAATGGTTGTGCGTGCCGGCGTGTGTCATTGTGTGTCACATCAGCATCTTTTCGCAATAGCGTAGAACAATTCTAAACAAAAACAATACAACATTCCCCGATCCCACCCTCCACCCACAACAGCAATCCCATTCTGCCGTGACATTTACCCCCTCCCACCCCTCCCGTTTCAAACAACTTAGTCCCAACTGGGGACTGTGCATTAAACTAAATCCCATTTCAATAAAGTGTAGGCTTCACCTGGTGGGCAGCGGCCAGAGGGCGACCAGATGCTCCTCGCAGGAGTGAGGGTGTTCGGGGATAGCGATGGCAGTCCGGTTTGGTAAGAGTTCGGTGTAGGCCGTCATTATAGTCTGTGTTGGCCCACGAGAGTGAGGCAGGCCTCTCGCAATTTTGCAGATGTTGGGTGGCTTCTCCATACGAAAGAGTTTCATTCAGGCGCTTCCTTCCTGCAGTTTCTCCCATTCCAGAAGTTGTAATCGGATGGGTGCAACTGTGCTGGTGTCAATGTCAGTGCAGTGTAATAGCTACATAGATTGGTGAGCACGGGGATGTAGCGTGGTGTCGAACTGGCAAGGAGCCGGTGCAGGTGAGCCGCCGACACATGTGTATGGGGCGGTGAGCTCTGATATTCCATCGTAGCAGTGTAGGAGAGTCGCCGGATCAGCAGAAGACCCAGTGACAGAATTAGGGGCTTTCGCTGTTATGTTGTGCGAGGCTATTCAATGTCGGATGTGCCTCCCTGTTCATCCACCCGGTTTCTCGGGGATGAGTGGTCTTCCTGTGGTTTAGGCATGGTTTTGATAAAGTCCAGAGCGTGCTGAGGATTAGTAAAGAAGTGTGGACATTCCTGAAAGGTGATTTTGAGACGGGCTGGAAAGAACATAGCGTAGGGGATGTTGAACTGTTGGAGTTTCTTCTTGACTGGGAGGAACTTCCGCCTTTGCTCCTGCACGGCCATGGTGAAGTCGGGAAAGATAGAGATCTCCATCCCCTGATGGTTGAGACGTCCTTTTTCCCTGGAGAGCCGGAGGGCCGCGTCCCTATCGCGGTAATTTAGCATCCTTGCTATGATAGGTCGCGGGGAGGCTCCCGGAGGAGGGCGGCCCGCCAGTGAGCGATGTGCCCTTTCCACCACAAGGATTGCTGAGAATGCTTCCCTACCAAACAGGGTGATGAGCAGGTCCTCCACATATGTCTCCATCCTTCCTGTGGCCGTGGACTCTGCTACTCCCAGGATGCGGAGGTTGTCCCTCCTCGAGCAAGACTCCAATTCTTAATTTTTGGCAGCTATGATTTTCAGTACTTTGTCCATATCAAGAGTGTGACTAGTGGCGGCGCTGGTCGTGTCCTCAAGATCAGATATACGTCTTTCAGCCTCAGCAAGACTGTCGTCATGCTTTTCTACTCTGTGTGTAAGGCCATCCATTCTGGCTGACATAGAGTCCATTTTGGATTCGATTGACGTGAGGCTTGACTGCATTACTAGCAACAGTTCTTTCAAGTCCGCTGTTGAGGTTGTTGGAGTCTCCGCATGATCTACCTCTGGTTCTGATTGAGAGCGGGAGGTCTTCCGAGTGTCAAAGGTTAGTTTAGGTTGTCTTCCATCAGGTTTACCCATGGTTAGTAGGTTGAGTGTTTCCTGTCTGTGCCGAGGTCGAGGGAGGTTTGCGCAGATGTTATGGCGCGAAGCAGGAGCGTTGTTTAACTCGCCAACTGGGGGGGGGTAGACCTCGCGTTCTTCTGGCGGTGCTCCCTGCGTGCGCCTCCACTGGCGCAAGCTCTGTGTGGGCTATGCGGTAATGTCTCCTCGTAGCAGGTGCCAGCAGTGTCGGCGTGCGGAACGCGGGCTGTAGGGGTGTCCGCCTCGGTGCGTCCTTGGGTCTATATCCGTGCCTTCGGCGTCTTCAACAGCAGAGTGTGCGCTTCCAGTGAGCGCTACCCTGCAAGCACTACCCTGCAAGCGTATTGTGATGTCCCACGTAGTTTGCCTCTTGGTGACAGCGTATCTTGAGTAGTGGATAGATTTGGTGCAGGCGCTTCTTGCTCGTCTTCTAAGCCGCTGGGAGGTCAGATCTAGCAGGGGGAGGCAGCCGCTCGGGTTCTCCCTCCAGCGCGGGAGGTTAAGTCCCACCGCACCCCTCCGGAGTCAGCAAGGACCCCAGGTGAGTACGGGAGCGTGGCGAAGGAAAGCAGGGTCGTGTAGCGCTCGCGTGGTGCTGTCTCATCCGAGCAGGGCCGGCAGGGGTCGGGCTATTACACGGTGCTCTGCGTGTGGGCCCGGGGCCGTTGGTTTCCACAGGGGGCCGCAGTAGCGTGTCTCAGCGCCCCCAGCCAGGGCCTCGGGCTGTGCGCGCCGCTCTCCCCGCACCGGAATAACGGAGCCGGGCGATGCGCGCCGGGGCCGCAGCAGCACTCACCTCCGCCGAGAGGATTCCCTCGGCCCGCCCCAAGTGGTCCGCTCCAGTCAGGCCTCTCTACTCTCGAGATCTACGTCGCAGCGAGTCTCCGGCCAGCAAGCGATATCTTCCGAGCGCTTCCCAGGGGTCAGCAAAGCAGGAGATGTGTGCGATTCTCGCCGCTGTGTAGCCTCGGGCATCCGGTCTCTGCAGCTCGCTCTCCTTACGTTCGAGTCAGTCTGCCATTGCCAGAAGCGTGGTCAGGGGCGATCGGCGATGATTTTCGCTGCCTGCAGGGCGCAGCCCAGTATTATAGTGGGCTCAGGATGTTGCGTGGGTGTTGACGGAGCCTGGGATATACTCCCCGTTGCATAAAATTCTGGGGTAATGCGGATTAGCAGCGGATTTTGTCCCCAAACTGCAGGAGCCTCACATCGGTGCGGCCATCTTGCTTGGCGCCCTCTAGCGCCCCATGTCCCAGCGATGTAATCTTAATATACATCTGTGTGTCATCTGCGTACATATAGGAGGAGATGTTCACCTGCTGTAATATTTCGGTTAGTGGTTCGACATACAGATTAAATAGTGATGGGGATAGTGTTGAGCCCTGTGGTTCTCCAATTTGATTTGGGGTTGGTAAAGACAGTTTTTGATTCACCTGAAATCTTTGCGATCTGTTCTATAAGAAATATTTAAACCATTCTAGGACTGTTCCCGGTAATCCCATCGTTTTCTCAAGTCGCTCTAGTATTTTGACATGGTTTACAGTGTTGAGTACAGATGAAAGGTCAAGAAGAACTAGAAGACAAGTTTAATTTCTTTGGCAAGTCTGCTTAGCTAAACCCACCCTTTCCCTAATCCTTATTGAAATTATTGTGGTTACTGGTGTTATGCAAATGTTCTGATACTTTGTGTTCAAATTTAGGTAAATTACAGGTCTATCCAAAGAAGTATGGTGCACAAGGCACACATATGAAAGAGCCTAAAAGGGGCTGAATGCCAGTACCTCAATACTCCTTATGCCAGGGTCGTAGGGTGAAAGTGATAGTACACTATTATTCCCACGGGCAGTTGTAAGTCTGAACAACTGCAGTCATGCCTTGTGGTACTATGCCCTGTGAGTGAGTATATTTTTCCTGGGCTATGGGTTCCAGACATGCGGTGAACCCCAAAGGTTCTGGAATAAGATGTTGTGCATGTTGTGATGTGTGTGGTGCTTGATGCCTAATCAGGCCGGTATCCAGTTTATATGTTCTCATCATTGCCTGCCCTTGGATCACCCTTAGGTTAATCAAATAAAACTGCTAAGTTTCTCCAAACAAAACTGGTGTAGCGTCTGAATTTTTAGCTTGTCTTCTCTATTACATGCAAGTTTTATTTTATTCAGTGTGCTTCTGGCTATGGAATGTCAGTGCTATGGTTCTGTCCTGTACAATGAAGCTGGAAAACAAACCTATTGAGAGAGCAACAATCGCCCAAAATCTCTTCCACCTACCAGCTTCCTTCCTAAGGCTAGATGTACAAACATTTAGAATACCGATTTACTAATTGCGATTAACTCCGAATCGCAGTTAGGAAATCGGTATTCCTAAGTTGTGAAACTCTATTGAGTTTCATTAGCGATTCCTAGTGGGTCGCAAATAGACCTACCTCATGCATATTAATGAGGTAGGTCGCAATTTGCGACCCATTAGGAATCACACCCATCATTTATTTATTTATGAGTTTTGTATAGCGCCTGAATCACCCCCGAAGGGGTATCTCTGCGCTTGCGGACAAACAAGAGAAGGCTGGCGCAAAAGTGAGTCTAAAACAGAGCAGTTTTCAGAAACTTTCTAAACTGAAGATGGTCCGGACATTGCCTCAGCGAGGTGGGAAGCTGATTCCAGTAAAGGGGAGCAAGATACGAGAAGGCTTTCCCGCCTGTCCTTGGCTTCTTGACCCGAGGAACCACGAGAAGAGATTTGGAACACAGGAATGATGGCCTGCTTGGGTCAGCAGACCATCATGTCTGTGACTGCATTTAAATCAAGCAATATATTTTTTTCAATGCAGCCTATTTTCCTTAAAGGAAAAAGGGATGCATTTAAAAAAAAAAATGAAACGTTTAAGTTTAATTTTTTAAGATTAGGCAGTGGTACAAAGGGGAAGGGTTCACAAGGGGACCCCTTTCCATTTGCGAAGGTGTTACCACCACTTTTAAAATGGTGGTAAAGTATTACTGTTTTATTACTTGAATTTGTTTGCAAATTTGTTATACATACCACACCGATTCGGTATTTGGAAAGGACGCCCAAACCACGCCCCTTCCAAATACTGAATCACAGATGCAAATTGCAATTTGGTAACAAGTTACTGGATCCCATTTTGCATTATGTACATTGGAAAAGCATTTTTCCAGTAGCAAATGCCACGATTTTGCAAATCGGGCCGTTTCCGGGTGAAAAAAATGCTTTGTACATCTGGCCCCTAGTTCGGAAGCTGTATGCAGAAAGTGGTTAAAATGTTTTAAAGGAGTTAGTGCCATCAGTCACTAGCAGAGTGAAGTCCTCATAGAAAACACAAAACATGCAAAAAGATTGATAAAACATTCACAAAGAAATTAACATTTTGAGTGGTTTTTGTTAACCTGAATTTGATCTATGATTCTGGAGCAGCGTAATTTTGGCCGCACCCCGTCATAACTGATTAGGTCACATATATGTTTACTTATGGCCTTATGTATTTTGGTGACCTAATCTGATTAATGAAGTGTAGCGCACTTGAAGCAATATAGAAAGTGCATTTAGTGTGTAATTCTGACATTTATATGTGTGTGCATATTAATGTTTTTCTTACAGTAACAACTATTTGTAGTTCTCATATATATTTGCACGTGTGGTTTGAATAATCTTGTTAATACTCATGTATCCACTTATTCATTTAAATAATATTTTTTCATCCATCATATAATGGGAAATGTATCTACTAGAATAACATTCTGCATTTATAATGCAACGGTCTATGTATCTGTAATTTTATTTATTTTTTTGCAGATTTATATAGCGCAAACTCGACCCGAAGGTATTGGAGCGCTTTACATGAGCACCAGTCACGTTACACAAGGACAACCCAGATCTGTGACTGGGGTGGGTGTTTGAAAAGTTTCAGCACTCCGTCCATCATCTCCTTGTGTTTGCATTGTTCGCCCTAAGTTGGCAGGGTATGCCCAGACGTGGGTCCCTTGCTCACTTTGCCACTGGATTCAAGCTAGCCTGGCTGATGAGGGCTGTTAGCCCGAAACCAGTCCCAGGATGCTTGTTTCCGGTCCAAGGAAGACATGGCTTGGCAGTTCGGGCTGGACTGTTCCCATGAGGCACAGGGTCAAGACTGATTTGCATATAGCTGTGTCTGAACTGGGGTGGCAAAGTGAGCTAAAGAATGATGATGGATTCAACCCAGATCTGTGACTGGGGGTGAGTGTTTGAAAAGTTTCAGCACTCCGTCCATCATCTCCTTGTGTTTGCTACTTTACACAAGGACACATTCATTATTTGGTAGGTGTGGGGAGATTAAGTGATTTGCCCAGAATCACAGGATGCTGAGCCTACGCCGACGCTTGAACCTGGCTCGCCAGTTCCAAAGTCAGCAGCTCTAGCCATAAGGCTACATCCTCTCCCCAATCATGCAGTTACAATGCATGTTGAGATGCTTGTTATATTAAAGTTGACCAAGGGCCTTAAGTATTTGGACTTTGCAATTTTTTCACCTTCGACGTGAATGTTTGCTTTAGGTGCAATGTTTTTTTCTCTTCTGCAGGTGCAGTGGTATGAACTAATCAATGGAGAAAGGCACATTCTGTGAACAAGATAGGGAAGCTTGAAGGGAGCACTCTTGGCCAGGACGATAAGAATAACGAGCAAAGGAAGGACTACTGTTTGTGTGGAATGAGGAGATGGGTGGAATCCAAGTTCGTTCTGAATATGTGGATGAAAGAAGGGAATTTCGAGTGTGGCTGCCAAAAAGTATTATTTGGAGATGGGCACTAATGAGACCTTTGAGATGGGATTCTAGAGGGTTCTTTCTGTGAGTATAATTAGGCAACTCTTTTTAGCTTCGTTCAGATTTCTTTCAGAATAGGAGAGGTACAGACCTCTTTGCGCCTTTTCTGTTGTGCGGCTTTATGCTATGCAACATTCTTACTCTGGAGAACTTCTACATAAGTTTTGCTATGCTGGCACCTTTCTACTTCATTGGATCTAATTAAGGTTTCCATTTAGCATTAATTAGTGTAGATTAGTTAAAGAGAATTAGTATTCCCTCATGCATCATAGGCAGGAAGACTGGAATTTTCAATTTAATTATCAGACTGTGGGGCATATTCTCAAGGACTTATCGCCGAGTTAGCGGTACTTTATCGCAGCCAAAGTGGCAACAGATTTATCGCCCTATTCACAAGCTGGTGCTAACAGCCGATATCGCCAGTTTTCCTGCGATAGCAGCCGCAAAAAACATCGCCACGGATGACACCGGCAACTAACGCTAATGAGATGCAGTGTAGGCGTTCCCGTGCAAAAACCCGAGACAACACCACTGCGCAACATTCTCAATGACCAGCCAGATCGGCGATAAGATCACAAAACATGCAATAAGGCGCGTTACTAGCAGGGAATTTACACCTGCTCTTTCCTGGTATTAAGTCGGACGATAACCTGCACCAGAAATGGGAGCCGAGCCCACAGCCACACCATTAAAGAACAACAGATGCCATGGAGCTACTGATCATGCAGCCAGACACCCAAGAGGGCCACAACACCCACCGCCACCCCCCCAGGACCCCCCCCGGAGCCCTACCCCGGACAAAGATATTTTACATCAACTTTACGAAATCATGAACAAAACAATTCGCCTGATGTCGCACAAGTACAACAATTAACATTCATGTGTAGTCAGAAAAAGGAGAATCATTCATTAATCTTTGAATTTCCAAACAAATCATTTTATTCAAATTTAACTCAAAACAGCTATTCGGAAGAGTCATGGCGGGTCTTCTCTGGACAATCTGCAAGACACAGCCTGCAAGACAAAATTCAAGATAAGAAGGTGCGTCATGCGCTCATCAAAGGACAGAGAGAGAGAGAAAGAGAGAGAAAAAGAAAGGGAGAGAGAGAGAGAGTGAAAGAGGAGGAGAGAGAGAAAGAGAGAGAAAGGGGGAGAGAGGGAGAAGGAGAGAGAGAGAAACAGAGGAAGAGAGAGAGAGACGGTGAAAGGAAGAGAGGGAGAAGGAGAGAGAGAGTAACAGAGGAAGAGAGAGAGACAGTGAAAGGAAGAGAGGGAGAGGGAGAGAGAGTGCCGACACTGCAGACCCAGGCCTCACTGCTCACCTGCTGCCACTGGTGTGTCTCCAACCACGTGCCGGTATACACTGCAGTCCACCAGCAGTCCCTTATCTGTAACAGAGTCCAGATATATGAATGGCAGAGTTCATATCATTGCACAAGCCATCTTCGCTTGGCCGCCCCTGCGCACACAGGCTGCTGCACCCCAGCCCCTCCTGCCGCCCAGCGGTGTTTGCCCGCCCCTGCGCACCCAGGCCTCACTGCTCACCTTCTGCCACCAGCGTGTCTCCAAGAGGGCCCACCACGTGCCGGTGCAAGCTCCAAGCCCGGGGCCCTCGACCTTGGCAGCCTCCACATCATGCAGCCCCGCCCCGCGGACCACCAGGTCACAATCGTGATTCTAGGTCTTGATTTCGCAATGGCAGAGATCATATCAGTGCACACGGCATCATCGCAGGCTGCACACCCGCTCAGCACTTAAGGTGTCCCTACCTCAGTGCACCGAAAGTCACCGTCCCGTGGCGGTAGGCCCGTGCTGGCCGCAGTGTATCCGGTGCCACCAACTCTGTGCAAGGCAAGTCATGGACCCTTTATGATTGAGTCTCGTGATATGCCAGGCGGACGCAGCCATGTCACCTTCGGCAGTGGGGAAGAACTGGGACACGTAGCGTCGTCATCCTCCCTTTATACGTTAGCCGAGTGGGCTGGGTCGGCGTACGCCAGGCCAGCGTAGGGGTGTGAATAATTATCCCTGGGCTCTGGGCGTGGTTCATTTCTGGGCTGGACAGGAAACCAACTGATGCGTGTGTCTCTGTTGCAGTGTCTGCGCCACACGGCCCGCAATTGACAATGTTGCAATGTTACATGCACCCGGAGGGCAGCCGCACACAAAAGTATTGTACAAGGAGCGCAAGGCCGCTCGGGCTCTTGGCTCATGCATGCCAACTGTTGTGTGTGTTACAACAAAGGGGAGTGATTCAATTAAGGCAAGGAGAGACTGGAATCAAGTTAAATGTCAATATACAAAATACCTCTCCAACCACAAATCAACTACAAACAAATTCAACTCAGAAGTTACATTTATTAACTCCGAGGTTAATTACTTATTTTTTCTTTTATATAATTTTTAAGAGTTTTTTCCCTTCTTTTGAGGATGGTTTAAGACATACACCTACACCTCTATGTCATTTGTGGTATTTACAGGGACAGTGTGAACATACAATAAAATATATACATAATACAAAACAAAGTACTATAGTGTTCACAAAACGTTAGAGCAAAAGACAAATCCACAAACATAATACAGTAATAAAACTGCAGTAATTCCTAAACAAATAAATCATACAAAAAAATCGATCATCAGAATTTATTAGTCCTACTGTCCTTTTGGATACACTGGGACCTATATCTTCAAGTCCTCAGTGTTGTTTATCTCTAGGGTCCTAGGGGGGTCAGAGTATGGATGTGCAGTTGTTAGGCTGTGCCTATTTAGTCAGGTACAGTCAATACTCCATTTGTTATGGTTTTTCAGGCTGGGTACTCTTGGCCTGCCAGTGAAAATGCCAGTAATTCCTACACAAATAAATCATACAAAAAAATCGATCATAAGAATTTATCAGTCCTACTGTCCTTTTGGATACACTGGGACCTATATCTTCAAGTCCTCGGTGTTGTTTTTCTCTAGGCTCCTAGGGGGGTCAGAGTATGGATGTGCAGTTGTTAGGCTGTGCCGGTTTAGTCAGGTACAGTCAATACTCCATTTGTTATGGTTTTTCAGGCTGGGTACTCTTGGCCTCCCGGTGAAAATGCCAACGCGTTTCGACCTTCTTTAGCGGACCCGGAATTAATTTGGTCAAAGGTCTTCATCAGGGCAGTGCAACTGAAATGTAGGACATTGCAAGTAACCGAATTAGGGGTATTTTGCTTGGCCTTCAGGGGTTGATGTTGTCGGGCTTCACTTTCTTCGGTTTAGTGTCGTTCTTTGCGCTTACAGCGTCCTTGTGCCTCTTCGCGCTCAGCTCGTGCTGCGATCCGGCGGCGTCTCTCTTTTTGGCGTCGCCTTGAAGTACTGGGTTTTATTGGACCCAGCGGTGGCAGGGAACACACCCAATGACCTCGAGTTCTTCCTGTCTCAGACTACAGAAACACAGAGTCTTCTTGGTGGCTTCAAAGATCAATTTATTGGCTGCAGCCAGCAACAGGTATCCTAGAAGTACAACAATGTGTATGTTCTCAGGAGACTGCCTTCTCATGGAAACCAGCTATCTCTTTTATACAGAATATTATGCTTTAGGCAAACATTCCTTATTTTTACAGTGGGTCATTCACATATTTCTTACAACAAAAAAAAAGACAGATTCATGATGACAAGCCCATTTTCAGTTTGTCCAGCCCACAACCAAATACCCAGTGAGGCCCAACACCTGCAACAGATATAATCTGGACCCCTAATAAAACCGGGCACCTCCTCCTCGTAAAGCAGGTCATAAAGAAAGAGCAGTGACAGGTGTGAATAAGATTTAGATATAGATGTGTGCAATGAAGGGTTTATGGCATGCTGCACCTGGGCCCCTAATCTCGATCGGCCACTGGGAACTAAAACTGGCCGAACAGGTTCTGGCTCTGGACAGTGGAGTCAGCTTGCCCAGGTCACTGAAAGTGTACGTGTCCCCTAAGGCGCGTTTTGGCTTTAGTCATTGCCTTATGTGAGGGCAACCACAAAATGGCTGCCATAAACAAAATGGAACCCGAGGGTTCACAAGGGAATCGTTAATATTAGAGTGATCCCGTCACTCGAATATGACGCAAATACTCAGATATAGCATACCTGTCATTACCGGTCTGCTGATACCAAAATCGTCATGTTACAATGATGTTAATGACACAGGTCCAGAATTTTCAGTACCACAGACCCTCCTTTTGCCCTTACATAGGCAATTTACTTACACTCATGCTAATCTGAGTCTAGGTCTATGTTCATGAATTCATTGAGATGTTGCTGTAGCATCATCCTATTACTTAGCTCGTCCCTTGATACAGGTTTCCTTACACATGATGTAACACATAGGCCGCATATGGCAGGAACACACTGTATGCACAGACAAAACAGGAAAAGGATGGCTAGAAGTATCCCAATGACCATCAGAACTTTCCATCCCCAGGTGGATAACAGTTCCCAGAACCATCCCATCAACGACCAGTCTCCTTCATCTATATGGATGGATTCAGAGATCCTATGTAGTTTGGAGATGGCCTGGTACACTGTTGGAGCGTTATCTGGAATGAAAATGCAACAACTGGATTGGATCACTCTACATACCCCACCACGGTCTGCAAGTATGATGTCTAACGCGACCCTGTTCTGCAGGGTCATAAGGCGGTCCGACTGGAGCTCAGCAGTCAAATTATTAAGGGCACCGACAGTTTCGACTATGGTGGATTCAACCACTCGCGTCAATTGCCTCACATTCCTGTTGTTAGCCATAGGTCCCCAGAACGGCAGAAAACCCCTAAAGAAGTCTCCCGCTTCTTGTCCTGCAGTGTCTTCCTTGCTGAAGACACCCCTAATTCTTCTTATCTTATGGTAATCTGCCGCAGCTGTGTAGGTGGGAGGCAACAGGAATGAAACGAAGCATGTGCCCGAGAAGTCAGGGGGCAACCACGTGTAGGCCCTATCATGGCAGATAAAGTAGGTACCCCTAGCTGCTAAGAACAAAGGGGAAGTCTGAGACGCAAAAATATACGTTTCAGTGCAGATACTCTTCCCTAACTGAGCTCTTGGATTCTTGCCATTACCTTGCAGACATAGATGACCCTGATGGGGTACAATCCAAATTGGAGCGGATCTTTTGCTTGCTGGTTCTCGCTCAGACTCGCTCCATATCCAGTCACGTTCCATCCAATATACGCTAGTGTCTCATCTTCCGGGATAGTTTCGTAGGAACTAGTTCCCCTTATCATGTCGACTATCCCCTTAACTAGAGCACTATTCTTTGGGTTGTCTTTGACGGAACGTAGGGGGTGGATTTCGCGAGCATAGATGAACATCGTTCGGTATGCCCACACAGAACCATTGTAGCTGAATGGCAGCACTAGGTAGGGAATACCTTTCTCAGTAGTATGAGGCATAAGGCCACACACCCAACAGTTGGTTCTGTTCACTACTAGCTGGTGTTGGTGTAAGAGCTGAACAAAGGAGTTGTTCATAAACTCTAATCTTCTAACGGACTCGTGTTCAGGTAGAGGGTGAAAAGAATGTGAGGAGATAGTAGAGGAAGGCATGGGCTGTACAGTGGGTGCAGATGTCACTTGAAAAGAGAATATGATATACCCCACTAAAGACATCATTAGACTAAGTAAAATACAAAGACACATAATTAGAAAACATTTTCTGCTCATGGTTGCACATATTTTCCTCTTGAAACTTATTCTTTCAACAGGTCTCTCCATCTGAAAAGGCTCCATCCTCTAACGTGCTGTTCGCGGCGGTTGGTTTTCTTCACTTGAGAGTGTTTCTGAATGTCCCAGGGAACGCCCTAGAACAAACCAGACCCGTAGACCTTGTGTCCGCAGGCTACACACTCAAGTCTTTTCACCACGACCCTACAGCTGAACCCGGATGGTGGTTCAAAAACAGGTTTTCGGATGGGAGGACCAAAATTTCATTTTATTTGTCCATGACTCTCGGTCGCAAGTTATAACGGCTTTTTCCAGGCAATGTCTGGTCGCAAAACAAAAGTTCAGGCTCAGTAGTGTCCAATCGAAGTGGTGATGGTATTGCTCTTTGGAGAAGATCGTCACTTTCTCGCTCAGAATTTGTCCCTGTGACGCGTGCGTCACTAAAAGGCAGAAAACGAGGCACTGTTTCAGTTTCCGAGTCAGCAATTCCCTCCTGGACCCACCGGTCATATGGTAGAGGCAAAGGGACCCTCTTACAGTGTGCGCTGTGGATCCAGTTTTTCTTCCCTTGTACTTGCACTGCAGATCTTGTGGACAAAATCACCAAATAGGGGCCAATCCAGCGGGGCTGATCGTTCTTTGTCCGCTGAAAGTTCTTGATTAACACCCACGATCCGGGATTGATTGCATGCCCTGGATCTTTAGAAGCCTGAGGCAGTGTATTATGAACCTGTTGGTGTAAAACACGCAATTTAGCCGTCAAATCATGCAAGTAATCAAGCAGTACAGGGTGTTCAATCTCGCTGAATTTCGTTGGCCTCGGCACTCCCCATATGTTAGCCGGGCGACCAAACACTATCTCATGAGGACTAAGTCCTACTCGGGAATGTACGGTCATCCTAGTTGACAACAGTGCTAATGGCAACGCATCAGGCCATTTAAGGCCAGAGCTTGCTTGTATCTTGGCCAGTTTTAGTTTAAGAGTGCCATTATAGCACTCAACTAATCCAGCTGATTGGGGATGATTTGCAGCATGAAATTTCTGCCGGATTCCTAAACCTTCACACACTCGTTTCATCACTTGACCCACAAATTCACCCCCATTATCACTCCACACCATTCTCGGCAAACCAAACCTAGGGAAGAACTCTTTGAGAAGGGCTTTCGCTGTGGACAAGGCAGTATTATCTTTCAGAGGATATGCCTCTACCCATCTTGAAAAGGCACAAACAACAATGAGTACGTATTTCAAATTGTTGCACCTCTCCATGTGGATGAAATCTAGCTGCAAAACCTCGAACGGATACGTTGGAGGCGCAAAATGACCAGCTGGAGTTGGGGTTCCCTTACCAGGATTGTATTTCAAACAAACCATACAATTTTTGACCACATTCTCTGCACATTTGGGAATTCCAGCATTTTGCCACGCTGGAGCCAATAACTTACAGATTCCTTTCACACTGATGTGGGCCATCCCATGTGCCATTGTAACCACTGCAAGCACATATGTATCGGGTAACAACCATCGCTGATGCTCCGACAATTCAACCCAACAACCATTTGCATCCAATTTACCCGTACTCTCTCTCCACGTACTTAATTCCTTCTCCGTAGCTTCAGCTTGGATGGACTTCACACTCTCTATCGTATCTTCACACATTCCAACGTCACCAATCCATCTTGCAGGGCCCGCAACATACATTCGACTCATCACATCTCTTGCTGTTTCTTTCGCAACTTCATCAGCAAACATATTACCGTGACCAACGTCGTCAGTGATCTTCTTATGTGCACTGCATTTCACAATCGCGACTTGCAATGGCAAAGTAAGTGACTCCAGGAGCTCATTCACCAATTGACCATGCTGTATTTTCGTACCGTGAGACGTGAGGAACCCACGTTCCTTCCACAAGCGTCCAAAACTATGGGCCACACCAAACGCATACTGGCTATCGGTATATATGGTCACTTTCATTCCTTTTGATAATACACACGCTCTCATAAGTGCAGTCAACTCTGCTGCTTGAGCTGAATTATGTGGGATACGTGCAGTTTCAACAATCGTATGTAAAGTCGTGACAGCATATGCCGCAGTCGTATCACCATTCGGAAGCTTGAAGCATGACCCATCCACCCATAAGGTACCATCACACTTTACAAGAGGAGTGTCCCTAAGATCTACTCTCCCTTTCGTTTCTTCTTCTGTCCTAAGAAAGCAATCATGCTGTTCCGGAACATCTGTCTTTGTTATAATTGGCAACAATGTAGCTGGGTTCAGCGTGTTGCATTTTCTTATGTGCACATGGCTCGCTAAAAGTGTCAACTCGTAACCTGACAATCGAGCACTAGTTAAGTGCTGTGTCTTGGTCCTGTTTAACAAAATATCCACTGCATGTGGGACCATCACGACCAGCGTATTATTCATCACCAAACCAGCAGACTGTCGAATAGAAACAGCTGCTGCCGCTGTGGCTCTCAAACAACTCGGCAACGCTCTAGCTACCGGGTCCAAAATCGACGAGAAATATGCACATGGACGTTGCTTGTCCCCAAAAGACTGTGTTAACACTGATAATGCACATCCTTCTCTCTCATGGACATACAGCGTAAAGGGCTTGCTGTAGTCGGGGTACCCAACACAGGAGCCGAACACAATGCATCACGCAATTCGGAAAAACTTTTCTGACAATCTTCGGACCAAGGAAGGGGATTTGGCGTGTCTTTATAGGTCAATGCTACCAAAGGTTTAGCCATCAATGAAAAATTCGGTATCCATTGTCTGCAATAGGATGTAATACCTAAGAAAGCACGCACTTCTCTCTGTGTCATTGGCACACTTAATTTTGCAATTGCCTGAATTCTTTCTGGGGTCAATCTTCTTCCCTCTTTCGATAAGAGGTGACCTAAATAGGTCACTTCTTGTCGACAATACTGTAACTTGGAAAGAGACACTTTGTGGTGTAAATCAGACAAATGACGCAACAATGACAAAGTGGCTTCTTTACAAATCTCCTTAGTATCTGCAGCAACTAACAAATCATCGACGTACTGTAGAAGGGTAGCGCCATCAGGTAACACAAGAGTGTCAAGCTGAGACTTCAGAGCCTGACTATAGATAGAAGGACTTTCACAAAAACCTTGAGGAGCTCTCTGAAATCGGAAGCTTCGGCCTCCTAAACAGAATCCAAAAATATTCCTGCTCTCTACGGCAATAGGGATGCTGAAGAAAGCATTCTTCAAGTCAATCACCGAGAACCAAGTGGCTGAGGCTGGAATCATTGTCAGTAAAGCAGTGATATCGGGAACGACTGGAAACTGTGGCACAACTATCTTGTTTACCTCTCTAAGATCAATCACAAACCTGTAAACAGGTGGCTGAGAAGAGTCAGTACGCTTCAAGACAGGTAAAACAGGACTATTGCAAACATTACCTCTTGTCTCTTCAATTACATTTTTCTCAATCAAATCATAAATGATCGCTAGCAACGCTTTTTCACCTTCATTAGAGATCTTGTATTGGGGAATGCGCGGCATTTTAACATTGGCTTTCAACGTTACAACATATGGCGGTATTTCCAAAAGACCTACATCATTGGGACCAGTAGCCCAAAGAATATCAGGGAGAAATGACAATTCTGTTGGAAGTTTGTCCTTTGACAAATATATTGGTGAAACCACTGTCTTACCCAATGTGAGTTGTACTCCCGAAGGAGAACAATACAATGTCGCATACAATCTTTTCAGCAGATCCAATCCTAACAAGTTCTCACCACAACCTGTCGTTAGAATAAGTGGTGCTTCGATTTCACAAGGTCCAACAGAAAGAGACATAGGGCTAGAAATCGGGTTCCTAACCGGGGCGCCAGAAAAAAACCTACTGAAACATTAGTTTCGCCAGACAAAGGTGCGCCAGGGAATTTAGAGTGCATAATAGAACTCTTTGTAGCACCAGTATCCAACAGAAAAGGCTCTGACACACCTGATGTAATCACCTCAATATAAGGTCCACTCTGATCTACTGGAACTGAAACAACTCCCTCTCTTTGTCTATGGCTGTCCTAGCAATCATCACCTTCCATACTCTCACCTTCTGCATAGTAGTCATCAGCATAGTACTGAGTCGTCCTACCAGACGCGTTATTCTGCTGATCAAAACTATTCATTGAATTTTGAGGAGGAAATGGGCGTGCGTTCTGGGTGAAATTTCCGCGTCCTCTAGCTCTAGGTGCTTGTGGAACACCTCGACCTCTTGCGCCAGAAATACCATTCATACGCTGCAACAAAATAGGGCAATTATATTTAAAATTACCTTCTTCCTTACAATATGAACATTGGTTAGGGCCTATCAGAGCACGTTGTTGAGGATACTCAAACCTTTGCGAATTCCTCTGATACTGTTGAGGTTGCTGATAGTCACGCTGATTACTACGAGGCGGATACGCTTGTTGTAAAAGAACCTTTGTTTTTAACTCTTTAGTTTTCTTGTCTGCTCTATCTTTCTCATCTTTATCTCTATTTTCGTAGTATTGTGCAGTAGCCAATATCTGTGCTGAAGAGGAAACGGCCCAAGAACTCTCTGAATCTTTCAATTTTTTACACAATTCGGGAAGCAAATTATGCACAAACTTGTCAACAAACAACCTTTGACCACCTTCTGTACTCATATCCTGACCACTGTGGTCGATAAATGTCTCTTCAAACCTAGTGAAGAAGTCAGATACACTTTCCTCCTTCTTCTGCTTGCATGCAGACAATTTATCCCAATTTACACGCATTGCAGGCATCAAAGTCTTCATGTAAGTAACGATCCTACCAGGGAGGTCTGCTACTAAAGGCTCTGGTTTAGCACTGCCTACTTGTCTGTCATTTGCCGCATTGATATTAATCCATGTGTCCCCTAACTCCGGCGAATGATCCGTGTGGCGGATCACTCTCCATAAAGGCTGTGGCACCACATTTCCAAACAACATGTCTATATCAGCTAAATTCATAACACAGGAGTCTGCAGTCTGTGATAATTCCTTATAATAACCTGCAGGGTTTTTACGGGGGTCGGGTAGAGTCTGCTTAAGAGCCAGGACTTCAGTTCGCTTCCATGGAACATGTACCCACACACGTTGAAAATGAGGCTGAATAGGTGGAACAGCATTTAGGTCTCCTTCTTTCCAAACTGGGGAACTTCTCTCATGGGATACTGTCTGACCTTCCTTTTAACAGAGGGTTCTGGCTCAAACAACAGTCGAGAAATACCCTCACTCCTAAATGATAATAATGTCGCAACTGCTTTCTCAATATCGGAACCCACAATCGTGCCTTTGGAAAACTCAAACCGTACACGACACAACTCAGGCGGATTGGCCTCCATATCACAATCTTTTAATCTTTCAAGAAGAACTTCGCACATTTTGTCAAAAACATATCTCTGTTTCGGTGCTTGCCATTGGTGGAAGACATCCATAACAGACTCTAACTCATATCTTGTAGGGTCAGTGACCCATTTATGCGCCAAATGATCCAATACTCCCTTCTCTCTAGAATCGGGCAATTGGCTACGCAATTGTTTATGCTCTAAAACGGGGGTCGTAGTCGGTGACCCAAAGAAAGGAGACAAAATACTAGTAACAGTGTTTGTCATTCTCTGTCGGACAGAAGGAGAAGTTGACAAATGAACAGGAGGAAAAACAGGAGGAGACAAAGCAAATGCAGAGGCAGTGTCAGAAGGGATAGTGTGGAGGGAAATAGATGCAGGGGGCAAAGTCATAGGAAGTAAAGATGGAACAGGTAGTAAAGGTGGCAGCCCTTGAGGGGCTGCGCCATAGTAGTAGGTGCCAACTGAAAAACAGCTGGTGGTTGTGGAAGAACCGGAGGTACAACAACTGGGGGTTGTACAACTAAAGGTTGCGGAGGTGCTGTAGCACTCTGCGCATAAGGAGGTGGTGAATTCAACAAATGAGACATTAAAGGATCCTTCTCAAGTTCCTTCACTGTATCTTGCTGAAGAGGTGGCAAAACTGGATAACATTTATCAATTGCCAATTTACGTTGCCTGTGCAGCTGTTCACTCGCTTGTTCCTCTTCATCATCCTTATACTGCATAGCAGCTTGCATTATTGAAATACCCTTTTCTCTTTTATTCTTCTTTACTAATTTAATTTCTTTCTGTTTGGCTTCTTTTCGCCATAGGCGGAAAGAGTCAAACATCGCCGATCGGACTTTCTTCTTAAAAAGTCTAACCTCTAAATTATCCAGAATTTCGGTGTCAAAACTACCATATTGGGGCCACTTTAGGACACCATATTTCCTTGTGTACCTAACCCATACGTTATTATACGTGATAGGGCCCACTCTATGCTTCACGTAGAGCTCATAGGTTGGAGTTCCAATTGGAGGAACCGGACACGAGTCCTCCAATCGGGAATCCCTATTACAACCAAGACAAAACAAATTTCCAAGTCTGCTAAGACCAGGCATCTTCGCTCACTAGTCTAGCTTCAAACTTCAAAGGATTATCGAATACGACAGTCTCGTGAATACACGAGTCCTTTGGCTTTGGTACTTGCAAGTTCCAAATCAAAAGATCCTAACAAATCAAAGATCCCATGGGATACCCAAAACTAAGAACCAAGACTAAGGACTGGGAGACGCTCCACTTATACTTAACTGAGGTATCGATGACGTCACCAGAAGACTCGTCTATTGTCTCGCTCTACAAATCATAAAAGGGTCCAAGACAGGGCGATAGTCAGGGCAGCAGTCCTTCGTAGCCGTCGGGACACGGGGAACCTCGCAGCAAAGACTTTCGGACCACGAACGACATACAGGGGTCGATGAAGTGGTTGGCCTTCCTCCAGAATTTTACACGAAGCTCCTCACGACCTCTGGCTTGGACCGGTACCGCTGAAATAGCCCCACGTTGGGCGCCAATTGAAGTACTGGGTTTTATTGGACCCAGCGGTGCCAGGGAACACACCCAATGACCTCGAGTTCTTCCTGTCTCAGACTACAGAAACACAGAGTCTTCTTGGTGGCTTCAAAGATCAATTTATTGGCTGCAGCCAGCAACAGGTATCCTAGAAGTACAACAATGTGTATGTTCTCAGGAGACTGCCTTCTCATGGAAACCAGCTATCTCTTTTATACAGAATATTATGCTTTAGGCAAACATTCCTTATTTTTACAGTGGGTCATTCACATATTTCTTACAACAACAAAAAAGACAGATTCATGATGACAAGCCCATTTTCAGTTTGTCCAGCCCACAACCAAATACCCAGTGAGGCCCAACACCTGCAACAGATATAATCTGGACCCCTAATAAAACCGGGCACCTCCTCCTCGTAAAGCAGGTCATAAAGAAAGAGCAGTGACAGGTGTGAATAAGATTTAGATATAGATGTGTGCAATGAAGGGTTTATGGCATGCTGCACCTGGGCCCCTAATCTCGATCGGCCACTGGGAACTAAAACTGGCCGAACAGGTTCTGGCTCTGGACAGTGGAGTCAGCTTGCCCAGGTCACTGAAAGTGTACGTGTCCCCTAAGGCGCGTTTTGGCTTTAGTCATTGCCTTATGTGAGGGCAACCACAAAATGGCTGCCGTACACAAAATGGAACCCGAGGGTTCACAAGGGAATCGTTAATATTAGAGTGATCCCGTCACTCGAATATGACGCAAATACTCAGATATAGCATACCTGTCATTACCGGTCTGCTGATACCAAAATCGTCATGTTACAATGATGTTAATGACACAGGTCCAGAATTTTCAGTACCACAGCCTCTTCTTTGGATGGCTTCTTGCAGCCAACTGGTCTCTTCGCCTAGTTCCGTCTTCTCTGTAGCGGGGGTTTTATTACTGTATTACGTTTGTGGATTTGTCTTTTGCTCTAACTTTTTGTGAACACTATAGTACTTTGTTGTGTATTATGTATATATTTTATTGTATGTTCACACTGTCCCTGTAAATACCACAAATGACATAGAGGTGTAGGTGTATGTCTTAAACCATCCTCAAAAAATGGAAAAAACTCTTTAAAATTATATAAAAGAAAAAATAAGTAATTAACCTCGGAGTTAATACATGTAACTTCTGAGTTGAATTGGTTTGTAGTTGATTTGTGGATGGAGAGGTATTTTGTATATTAACTGTTGTGTGTGTATCGCTATTGGTGCACCATAAGCCTAAGGCCTAGCCTCAATTGCAGCGCGAAAGCCACATCACATTCCCAGAATGCAAGCAGTAGTCAGACTAACATTAGGGATGAAAGCTCCTTTGTCTCAATACATAAGGCGGAAGGACATCTGCACCTCCGACCTTGGTCTTGTATGCGGCAGGCACCCCCTGAGAGAGATACCATAGCAGATGATGACGACTCCCACACTACGCACAGTGCTAATGAAAGACCAATGTATCCACACCCCACACACTGAAGTTCTTGCTCGAGGTACTCTTGCATTGAATGCCCTTGACACTTACGTACACAACAACCCATACGTCCAAACATTGCACACACATACGACTCATTGCTCCGAGCTGTGGCATATCATCCACAAAACTGCTGCAGGTCAGAAGAGTGCCGGTTCTACGAGAGCCACCAACGCAATGGCAGAACATCCCGGGCGTATGCACAACACCTGTCATGTGGAACTGTTCCATGACCGAATACTGCCTGTTAGTGTCTGATGCATTGGTCTGCATGTTGTGGCCCTTGTCTTGCCAGTACTGACACGCACATGCTAATAAAGTCTACGCAACTTCACTAGTGTTCAACTGTGATGAGTGTTGATTAGAATGACAAATCGTGTGCCTCAATGAGCATTGTCCATACACAGGGAGGGACTGACTGACGCATTTCACTTAGGGGTGAGTCCCTATTGCCAGCTCCACCTCTGTGAGCCAGACATAGTGGTTGGGATAGTTGCTGATAGACCTGTGCTCTTACGTGTCTTCAGCAATGTGAGTATGGTGTCCATATTCTTGCCATGTGGATCAATGTGATCCATCACTACAGGCTGTGTCCACCCAGTTGAGTGTGAGTAGGTATGCGAAGAGATGTTCTGTTGTCAAATGTGATGGTGGACACTACTTTAGGCCTGCCAACGACTTTGACATTTCATACCCAGCCCTATTTCTAACATTGCGTGGGGCAAGAAATTGTGCGATTGTTGTTTCAGAGCAATGAGGCCACAGCTAGTGCACACATTCCCAGTCATCTCACTTCCTATGTGTGTCACGGTCAAACATGCGCATTGCTTTCATTTCCCAGGGTGTACCTTTTTGGGCAATCAATGTCCTTACATTCATCCATACGTTCATACTTGATCGATTATGGACATGACACATCTGTGTGAATTTGAATGATTTATTCACATTCGGTGGAGTGTCGGAGCTGGAGCAGTACATGGCCAAGCAAACCCCACATTACATTGTAGCCCAGTGGAGGGCCAGCCAGAGTCATTTAGGGATTGACAAGTACATCGGAAGAGGAAGAGTACAGTCCGCAGTCTGATTGCTGTGTCATTGGTAAGCAAACAAAATATGGCAGCCAATGTCGAGGTCCAAGGTGAGTGTCGCAGAGTGTTTTGGGGGACAGTGGGAGGTGTTGTTACAGGGCATGATACAGAGGGCAGAACCAAGCTGAAACAGGGCATATGGCGGAGAAGAATGCTACTGGCTCCTTCTTACTACAAAGGTGGAATCACCCGCATCTTCGTCCTCTATGTCATCTGTCTGACATGTGGGTGCTGATGTTTGGTCTGCAGCACTGTGTGCCACTGACACATCAGGGGCCAGAGATGTGTGTGTAGAAGTACCAGCAGCATTCATCAGCGACTGCCTTAGTGGCAGCAATGCGATGATGAGGATCTGCAGGGCATGGAAGATCCCAACAACTTTTCGCTGGTGTGCATCCGTGGCAGCCATTCTTTCTGCATGAATCCGCTCCATGTTCTCCATTATCCTCAGCATCTGTGCCAACTCTCGGCTAACATCGCTGAGGCCACTGTGACTAGACAGTTGTTCTCCTCTCAGAGTCATGACTCCAGCGATGTCGGGCTTGGATTGTTGGACATCATGGAGCAAACTGTGGGTGTTCGTTAGGGAGTGTAAGTGGTCCCTGATGGGACTTAGACACCCACGTATGTCATCTAGTTTGGCTGCCATGAGGTCGACCCCCACCCGCACCTGTTCAGCTACCTCCTTGTGGCAGTCTAACACATGGCCTTGGAATGCGATGTGTTCTTCGGTGAGGTGCTGGGAGCCAGCCGTGGTGGTGGGTGCTTCCTGCTGTGTGGTCTGTGCAGGGGGTGGGGTCTCCTTGATGCAGCTGGGCTGCCCTTCTCCTGGAGGTGGGTTGCCATAGCTGTCCATGAGCTGTTATAGGGCATTGGTGTCTAAGGTGTGGAGGTCCTCTTCATCATCACTGATGAGTTGTCTCGTCTGCTCTGCAGGAGGTGTTGATTGTCCCTCTGCAATGTGAAGGGGAGATGCATTTTAACATTGTGTTGACATGTATGTTGACGCATTGCTCAAGTTTACATACAGACTGCATGACAATGTACATTGTGACTGTTTGGGAGGAGCTGACTATTTGATGTGGGACAATGGACATTTGAACTACATCACGGATGTGAGGTTGTACACGTACATTATCATCTCACAGTTTCTTGCTATGCCAGATGTGATTGGCCAGTTTCTACGCACAAACGGAACCAGTTGTGTCCTCTGTTCTGTAGTGAGAGTGTTGCACTTTGTACCACATTGTCGTCAATGATGATGTGCTGCTATTGCTATGTGTGTGTGCTGCATTGTGGGAGAGTCGCCCCTGCAGCTGTGATTTTGTTGCCCCTTATCCCTTTGAGGCGGTGTGCCTTTGACTTCTGTGCTTCTACAGTGCTGAGATGTTGCAGACTTGGCTAATTTTGGCTCTAGTTCGGATTTTGGACTCTTGGGCATGGTTTATCCGCAGATGTGTTGTTGACGTCAGAGGTTGTTTATGCACGTGGATGTGTCAGAGTGTGACCTGCTCCTTTACGGATGTGTTCCACACTCAGCCGCCTCAGTGTTGTGGCGTGCACCATGTCATGATAATTGGACTGCAGCCATGCTGTTCGTCATGCAGTGTCACTTGCATTGTCAGTGTGGCTCACAGACACGCAGCTTTGCTGGTTTTAACACGTGTGCATGGGTTGGTTGTGAGATTGGTGCTGTGTGGTGAGGGACCCCTTAGTGCCCATAGTGGACGGGGGCCTACTTGCTGTTTGTATGTGTGCTGCAGTGTGCCAAGGGGATCAGGGACATGATCCAGAGTCATTGTGGGTGTGCAGTGTGCTCTACTTAATTGTGCATGTGTGCCATTGTGCCCATCTCCCCCCGTCCCCCCAGTCCCTGTTCGGTACTCACCCTGGTGCTGATGTGTCAGGTCATGTCGAGCAGTGTCCGGACCCCCAACTCCTGCCACCGTCTCCCCACTGATGACTGTGGACACCATTTCCTCCATCTCATCCAGCTCCTGGTGTTCCGCTGGACTGCCACCTCCAGTCTGCATTGCTGCCTGATGGTTGTCAGCGAGTTTCTTCTTGGTTTTGCGCTTCGCATCATTCCAGCGCCTCTTGACCTCTCCAATTGTCCTCCTCCTCACTCCGACTGCATTCACCTTCTCCAGGATGGACTGCCATATTGCATTTTTATTTGCCAATGACACGTTGAAGGTGACGTACAGTTGTTGGTTGTGGTCTATCACCTCCGTGATGATGATCCTGTTTTCCTGCGGACTGAACCTCGTCTTCCTCGTCTTCTTCTCCTTGCCCTTCCCTGACCCCGAGGTCCGAGGCTGGTCCTCCTGGGGGCTTGTGGGGTTCTAGTCGTCCTCTGTACTTGCTCCGGCTTCCTCCATGGTGCTACGCAGTTTAAACTATTTTGTTTGTGTTTTTCGGTGCTTTTGTGGTGCATTTTCCCGCATGACGCGTGGGAATTGCAGGCCTGTCGCTGGTTATCTCTGATTTTTTTATCGCGGTTGGCCACATCGCAACTTTTTTCGTGTTTCGCGCTTTTTTGCCGTCACAGTAATTTTATCGCGGTCATTTGACGCGTTAGCGTGAGACTATTGCATGGTACTGCCGTGTTGGGAATACAACGTTAACACAGCGTTATTTTCCCGCGATAGATTGCGATGTGCAAAGTTGCGGTAAGCTAATTTTGCGGTAATTATCACACGTTCTTGAGAATATCCCCCTGTGTTTCTTATCCTTTGTACTGTGGCTACTGAATTCCTCATTTGCTTTCTGATACTAAGAATAAACTTTGTGCACGGATTTGGTTTTCCATTGGTAATCTTGTATTTTTATACCGAGACTGGTTTATATTACTTTGACCCTGCATTTGAAATAAATCTATACTTAATCCCATTTATTAACTCTGGGCTTTACTGTATGACCAAATGTGTTACACTGTATTTGTAAATTAAAAATGAACCTAACTCCTTTCTCAGACACCGAAGAAAGTTCCATTGCAGCGGTTAGGAAGGGGGGCCCGACTATTGCGCGTTGACAATTCCTTATGCTGAAAAGTATGCTTAAGCCTAACCACCCTTTTGAAACCGCGTCATTCTTTTGAGTTCAAAGATAACTTTTGTTCTAGGTGTTCTGAACCTCTCGGTTGGCTCCTGATTGCTAGGCCGTTCCCGCGGTTATCGGTCTCTGAAAAGCATCCCCACCACTGCGACCCTGCACTTCCTCCCTTGTTCATCTCCACGGTGTTTCATCGTCTGTGAGTGAGGGTTCAGGCCTCTGGCATCTTATTAGCAGCTATAATGCACAATATCGGCAGACATCCAGCTGCAAGTGGAGAAGGCCGGTGGGTGAACACTTTACAGGAACAGATCACAGCGTGCACGACCTAGCCATCACTTTTAAATTCCAACATTTGAGAGCTGCACTGCACCAAAGGCAAAGGCGTAGGTTAGATCTCAAAAATATTGCAGAGGCTGAATTATAGAAACACTAACTTGGCAAAGACAATGGGGCAGATTTACAAGCCCCTTGCGCCACTTTTGCGCCACTTTTCCCATGTTAAAAATGACGCAAAAGTGGCGCAAGGGCCTTGTAAATCTGCCCCACTGTTTCTAATACGGCGACAAAATTAAGCTCTCAAATTTTGTCTTCTTCCCTTCTTCTCCCTATTAAACCATGCCGCCCTCTCTCGCACGCACATCTGAATGCACATACACTTACCACAAATATCTCCCGTCTGCAGAAAGATGCACGAGGTCGGCCAACCTTTCAGTGCGTTGTGGCATGACAACCAAACTGTGATTGGCTAGAAGGAATGGACTGCTTGAAACATAAACTATTAAAACTCATTTAAGCATGTAGAGATCGAACATATTAGTAAAAAAACTGCATACTTCACAAAACATTTTGCAGATGTAAGCTTAATGTATGGCTTTTATGACTGCAAAAAAATAGCATTGATGCACTAAAATGCCATAATCAGGAATTAAGTAATATTTTGACCCTACATGTATTGACCCAACTGTTGGAAATGTTCCAATACGATTAATTTCGGCGGAGCTGCAGGGAGACACCGGGGCGGCGGGGCTCTCCTGGAGGTCACCAGCGGCCCCGGGACTCCCACCCTGGGTACTGTCAAATGACTGGTGTTTGATATTCGCACAAGAATCCTGTGTCTCCTGCAGAATGACATAGATGTCTTTTTGGTTTCCTGAGTGATTGAGATTTGGCAGTGTGGCTTCTCCTGCTGCGCTATGGATGGATACCCTTTCAGAAGGTGGTTGCGGTTGCCATGTTGAGGAGCCTGGCCTGCCTATGGAGGGAGCCGAGACATGGACGGTGAACATTGACAGGTATCTGCAGATGACCTTTCTTCAAACACAGCAGACCTCGGTTGATTATGTCACGGATGCCACATGCACCAGGAGGGGTCCTGCACTGCACTGATTGCGCAGAGGAAAGCAGTGCCTTGTGATGTGGGACATAGAAGTGAAAAGGAGGAGGCCACAAACCCAAGTTCTACCTCACATGCCTGCTTTGTTAAGTAACCGCACCGATTATAGGTCCAACTTCGTAATCATCTGATCCAGGTTGTGAAAAGCAACCCCTCTCATGTCTCCAAGGGTGGGTCCTTTCATGACTGTGACAAAGAGGACGACGTTGTGTTGGCCAACCATTGCCTCCCATCTTCTGGTGTTCTCATTCCTCAGGTGGAGCGGGGACTCTCAGGGTTTCGCCGCTGCTTGGCTATCCGGCATGACTCTGGGGCCAATACTGCGAAGGGGTTTTTCAAACAGTCACCCACTGAACCCCCTGCTGGCGAGTTCTACTTCCATCCAGTTTATGCCAGTGTGGCCCAAACTGGCAGCTGGCTCCACGCCCTGATCCTGCAGCAGCACTACCTGAACCTGGTTAAAGAGTACTCCCTACACCTGAAGGGTGTCTGGGATTTTACACAGCGACTCTCCGACGTACTTGTAGCACTAGCCCCAGCCAGTCTGATACAGACAGGAAAGCTGAAGCTACTGTGTAAAGAACTTAGGATACATACCAGCCAATGACGTGCCTTGCAGAGAAGAATCCGAGGAGACAACTGTCTGCAGCCACTATTACTCCACAAGCAGAACACTCTCACTCATATGAGAATGGCTGTGTCACGGCTACCATGCCAGGCCATTCAACTCATCGAACTGTGCATAAACTCCACCCTGAAATCCCTGGCTCATGCCAGTGCCACCAGCTTTTCCTCCGAGGAACGTTCAGACGTCTTCTGAGGAGTGGAGTTTTACAACCAAGTTGTTTCAGAGAGTTCAGCTCTTTGCTTGCTGTCAGACTGCCAGTTGAGTGCACTGCTGATGTGGCATCAGAGGCTGCCCCAGGACCAAACGACACTCTGGAACGATGGCACGCTCAGAGAAGGCCTGGCGCACACCCCATTGCAAGAGTCTTTGGCATTATTTCTGAGGAAAGAGGGCAGCAGACTGCAGAACGGTTCAACCAGTCTGTTCTGCAACAGGAAGAGTTCGTACGTAGTGTGAGCAGAAGTTCTTTCTGTTCCGTGGACTGGAAGAATGCTAGGTGCCTTTGTTTGAGAACATTTCTTCTTCGGTCACTCGTACGAAACAAATAAGGCTATCTTTGTCTAGTCCCCAAATCAAACTGTGCCAGAATTGTGTAGTCAGCTGAGCACCTCCAGACTGCTGGAAGCCATCTGTGCAGAGAATGACCAGTTGATGGAAACCATCTTGGATGTGCTGGTATCCTCAACAGATGCATTTTGGCATCACTTTCTTAACAAGCCAAAGCTAGAACGACCTCAGTCACCTAAAGACCTCCCTGTGTAGCAGTGATCTTGTAGTAATCTCTTCTATCTCTTTAGTGGCATTTGTGATGTCATTGTCATGACAATGGAATGTACTTGTTTGAATGTCAGGAACCTGTTAGTTCCTGGGAGCTGTGGAGGCAAACGGTCAATAAACATGAAGTCTCCTCACCTACCTGTCTCAGCTTGATCATTTCAATTTGGCGACGAGTTGTCTCACCGTTGAGTGCCTCCACCCACGTGTTTTGCTCCAGCTACCATTTTCTTGATTTGCCAGCACAGCATTCCTGCCGCTCCATCTGTTTGCTGTTGATTTGGCAACACAGCGTTCCTGCCTCTCCATCTGCTTGCTGTAACTTGATGATGATGCTGATGAGGAGTGTCTTATTGCTGCCGTTGATGTTTGTTGTTTGAGTTATTTTTCAGAACAGGAGTGGTTTCATGGGATGGAGTCGGATTCTGTACTCAAGAAGGTTAAAGAGTTCATTGTTTCTGGGTGGCCCAAGGAAAAACACCTAGATGGTCATCTTCACCCTTTTGCAAAAATCGCAGATGAACTCACTTTGGAAGGTGGAGAAATGATCATGCGGGGGGAAAAATGTGTCCCTCCTGAGTCTTTGAGAAGTCGTATTGATGGAGCAAGGTTTCGCAAATGAAACTTGCTCGTATGCAATCTTCCTCATTGTATTAATATTAAAACTTATATTGTCTGTATTAATATTTGCACACATTACATGAATAGTTAGGAAGCTTGCCTATGTGTTTTCCTAACAAATAACGCTTGTTCCTAATCTAAAATGGCCGCTTAAGCGCGGGATTTTAACTGCGCATGTCATAACCTGATCACATGATGTGACGTCTTTCTTTGCTTGGTGGGAATTTCTGCTTCTGTGCAGTGTGCAATAAAATGGCTGCTCAATGTTCTCACATGCTTAAACTTGCTCTTGTGTCATTACTAAATTGTCATTTCTTAACACAATTAATGCGGGATAGGATTTTATAATTAAAAAGGGATTAGAAATAAGATAAGTGGTATACAGTGAAACGTTTTATTTTTGATATTAATATTTCCTTCTTGCACTTTTAGTAAATTCGTAATCTTGGGCCTGGGTTGGTGACTTGAAACTAGAGAAGCAGAAGGTTCTGTGCATGCCACCTGAAAGACTGCCAAAATGAAGTCAACTTGGACGTCTCACAAGGCCATGACCTATCGGCCGAAGAGGATGTTCTAAATGTACAAAATTGTAACAAAAGATACAATTGCTGTAGAAATTGTATATAATTTGTTGTGAGACGGGTGGGAAATAAAGTGAATGTATTAAATTGAAGGGGAGGGAACGTTAATACAATAGGCTTCACAAATTAAGCCAAATTTGTCATGGTGCGAGAATCCACTTCCTGTCCCTGTCCAATCAGAAGTAGTGGTCCCATATTTTAGCAACATTAAGGGGAGGTACATGGGCGTAGAAGGGTATAATAGAATATAGCATTAGTAGTTAGTTAGCTCAGACTCTTAGAAGATACAGAAGAGCTCCCGGCTGCCCAGCTGATCGATTGCTGACTGAATCCCTATCCAGAAGAGGTCCTGAGGAGGGGGCGGCGGAGTCCATTAGAGGGAAGAATCGATGAGAAGTCGAGTGCCAGAGAGGGGAACGGCGCAGGCGTCGTTATAGAGAGGTCACCAGTCCGGTCCTGATCTTGAAGAAGGTCCTTGCTCTTCATCCTTCCAGAGTCCTATTCTTTCAAACTCCTTGGCTAAGGGTTTGGTTCTCGCATTTAGGTAAATATATGCAACCTTTAGTTGCGCTGCTGTTCCTATCTCCTCTTTTCCTTAAACACCGTCATTGATTAGAAATAATCATTCTATGCTTTTCCACGAGTATTCTGATCAAATACCGTGTCTTTTTCTGTATTTACTCTGCTAAACTTTAGATAAACAATTTAAAACTTCTTGACTCTGTGGTTATTTCAGGGTTATGTATTATAGTGAATGTCACTCATTTTAAACTTCCCAATTAGCAAAGGATCCATTGGTAAGTTATTACTCTTCAATCAGAAGGTAATTGGTAGCAGGGATTTTGATAAAAGAGTACATCTGACACCCAGCGTAAGTATTAGTGTAGTATGAATGTATGGGCCCAAGTGAGTATATGGTGTATGAATGCTGTTTGCTAATATCGCGCTGGATCAGTTTTCTGGTAAGCAGAGGACGGTTTGTGTTACTCTTTGTTAATTGGGTAATGAGAATTTTAATTTGTATTTTTATGAACTAATACCCCTTATTCTTGAGTATTGTTTTATGTTGTCCAGAATACCCCGGGGAAAAAGAATAGTGGGTGGCAAGTAGAAGCCATACTGCAGTGAGGTTATCTGTCAGGCAGAAATAGTACTGAATAGTTAAGCAGGACTATCAGCACTTGTTAGGGATTCTATGCATGTAAGTATAGCCAAAGGAGTACGCTAGTGAAAATTTGATGTTATATCACCTAGAAAGGGTAACATTGAAGAAGTAACAGGTATTTCAGAAGCTTGCGTGAAGAGTAAACGGAAGGGTTTTACTCGTAGTGTATGTTTTAGTAAACGGAAAGGGTTTACTAAGTATGTAAAAGAACCTATCTTTCTGAATTAGAGAAACTGGCACGATAGCGAATGTTTTATGTTGTCACTGAATTTAATTAAGAACTATAGAGAAAATAAAGTTTGCGTAAACATTTTGTAAAGGGAGGGTCAGTTGCCGTAGAGGGAGCTGACGTCACAAAACGCCGCGCTGGGATTGGTTGAATCCGCGGGCGTGGGAAAACCCTTGTAAAGGAGGGGTCAGTAGTCAGGAGTAGTACTGACATGATAGGTGCCGCGCTGGGATTGGTTGCATCAGCGTGAGAACAGAAAAGAGCAGATTATAAAGGAGGGGTTGACAGAGAAACGTCACCAAAAGGCCGCGCAAGGATTGGCTTAGAATTAAAAGTTAGCAAAGATTTGATTGGTTGAGAGTTTAGAAGCAAATTTCTAAGTGGATAAGGATTGCATGTTAAAACGCGATCCGACTTTAACAGGGAATCGTCCAGATAGGAGATTTCTAGGGTTTGCAGAATATAATTTTATACATCGGTATTTGCCTAAGATGTACGGAGAAAAGAAGAAGATGTCAGTTTTACAAAAGATTAAGAATTATTTCAAAAAGGATAAACCAATCAAAACCAGAGAGGGAATTATTATTCCCCCAGCCAAAACGCCTGCATCATATATGATGATGGAGAGAGGTTATCATACTTGTGTATGGCTAGAGAATTGGAGAGAATATACTAAAAATGACGGGATACTAGAATTTCCCGAGAATGGCACATTCAATGGGCGAATTCTTCAAAATTTGAGACAAAGGATGAATGATTTAGAACCTAGACCTAGATTGACTCAATACGAAGCTTTAGAGGAATGGGAGACTGAAGCATTTGAGCGTGATAGATCACGAAGTAATGGGAGATATCCAGGATTTTCCCCCAGATACTTACGGGAGAATAGGGAAGGTCAGATGAAGCAATGGAGAAGGACAATGCTTGTTGAGGGATTATATCCACTACTCACAGAAGGAGAGAAATCAGGAGGCAAGTGTACAGAAAAGACAAAACATTTAATGAGACATGAAGACTCAGAAGATGAGTTTATGGAAGAAATATTGAGGAATCCTCCACCGTATCAGGAAGGGTCAAGTGGAATCCCTCCTAGTGCCCCACCGCAAACACCAATGGTACCTCAGGTACTACATGAATTCACCCCGAATAGAATACTTCATGAAAAAGAAAAAGAAGCATTAGAAAAGACCAGAACAGAATTAGTACGGAAAATATCCCAGATAAAAACACATCCTGATTCATTGACTATTCCTGTAACAATTGGTCCAGTAGTGCCATTATATGGTATACAAGGAAATTGTCCTCCTCTGATACCCGTATCTTCTCCTATGAATACTCCCGAAAATTTTCAAAAACTTGAAGCTCCAGTTATAATTGAAGATCATTTTAGTGATTGTGATTCCACAATATCTCTCATGGATTTACCTGTCAGAGGTCCAGTAAAGGGTACTCCAAGAAAAGAAATACCTGAGCGTTCAAAAGATGTAAGTTTAATAACTTCATCAGGGGCAAAGAGTGCTACCATAGTAACACCTGAAGATTTAGAAAGGTGTGTACAAGGATCAGATAAATTGTGCACTCCTCCGAAATTACTAGACATTCAGAAATTAAAAGCTGAGTTGGAAGTAATGAAACAGGAAATATAGGAGTAGAACGCTTAAACACTTATGATGAAGAAGAATTGCTGTTCCTATGCAGGAGTATCACTAGAAATGTAAGGTTATTTCATGAAAAATTGTCCAATCTAGCCCTACAAATGGGAATCGAGATAGGGAGATCAAAAGTACTACAGAAGCCCTATAGAGCAGAATTTTCAGACAAAGATTTAGAAAATATGAATGCTTCTGGAAGAAGACTGCAAATAAGAGAATTAATGTTAGTTTTGCAAAAATGGGGAGACCTAGATAAATGGAGAACTAGGTGGGCAAAGAAAAAGGAAGAAGCTCGCTCAAGTCGAACAACTTCTGAATATGTGATGAAAGAAATAGAAAAAGTTGACAAAATGTACCCGATGCGAGAAGTTGCAGGAGGAGGTTATGTACATGTCCCATGGAGTAGACAAGATATTTTATCATTTACGAATGATTTCCCAAAGCTGAGAGAAAAGCCAATTGAATGGTACAAGCAGGTTGAAAGGTTTGTAAAAGTGTCAAAAGTATTGTTGAAGGATTTGGATGGTTTATTTGACATAGTGGTACCTGCAGATTTATGGACAGATTGTAAGATCACAGTCGATTGGCCGAATGATGAGTATCCCAGAGATCCAAAGACAGGTGCCCCGTCAAATGATGTGATGAAAAAGTACCAGCAGGTGATAACATACCTGAAAGGGAAAATTCCACCGAAAGAAACAGATTGGGTAAAAATAGATCGAACTACCCAAGAAGCCAGTGAAACAGTTCATTCATATTATGAGCGCCTCTTGCAGGTGTTTAAACAGTACAGCGGATTTGAGGACATTGGAGACAAAAACATGAGTCAGTTTGTATACCGATTTGTGTATGGTTTAAAGCCCGAGATTTGCCAGATGATTAAGCAGCATATGCTTTGTTGGCAAGGAAAACCAATTGACGAAATTTTGAAATATGCAAAATATTGTGGGGATGACATTGAGGATAGACACAAGAAATTACAGGAAAAGGTAATGTGGGCACAGGTGAAAATGGCTGAGAAACAGGGAATTAATTTAGACAATCCCAATGAAACGCAAGGAAAAGACTCTGGAACGAATGGTGATTCGGGAAATGGTGGGAGAATGAAAGGACGAATGAGTAGAGAAGAAGCCAAAAAGAAATTTCCTTGTCATGGATGCGGAAAATTGGGGCATTGGAAGGATGAGTGTAAAAAGATTCGAAATAATAATGGCCCAAATCAAAATTTAAATTCACAAACGCAGAATGACTCACAGCAAGGGATAAATCCTCAGAGTCAGTTGCCACCTCCACCTGTTCAGGGTAATGTAAACAGAGCAAAGCACGGTACAGACATCGGTTACTCGGGGGGAAGTGGTAAGAATGATTATATGACCTCACAATTTCTTTTGCAGGATGATTTTGCGGGTTCGACGCATGACGGTGCCTAGGAGAGGGGAGAAGGAATGCGTACTTGGCGCATCCCTGCAGGTAGATCAATCAGGTCCATATGTTGAAGGAAAAGTGAGAGGTAATGATATTACTTTTCTTTTGGATACTGGTGCTACCAGGTCTACTGTGAGAACAGTAGACGTCCCAAACCTTCCTCTCTCTGGTGAAGATATTCAAGTTGTAGGGGTTGCTAACCAAAGAATTAGAACACCACTTACCGAACCAATGGAGGTTAAAATTGGAAATTTCAAAGAAATGCATCAATTTGTAGTATGCGATTCCAGTCCAGTAAACTTGCTAGGTAGGGACTTGTTGTGCAAAATGAATTGCACCATTTTCTGCACGCCGGATGGTGTGGCAGTACAGACACCAGATGAAGATCATGTATATAAAATTATGGTCGCAAAACAAGGAACAGAAGTAGATGAAATGTTTTCATTAATAACAAAAGATGAATTGCCAGAAGAATTAAAAGATACAGTAAATCCCATAGTATGGGATCTCACGGAAAGGAAGTAGGATTCATGGCTAAAATAGACCCAGTTCAAGTAACTGTAAAAGAAGGTGCAATTTTCCCAAATACAAAACAGTACAAAATGAGTGCAGAAGTAAAAGCAGGTGTCATTGAAGAAATCAATCGGATGGTCAAACAAAATATACTGAGAGAAGTAATGAGTAGTCCATGTAATTCACCAATCATGGGACTAAAGAAACCTAGTGGTAAATATAGGATCGTTCAAGATCTGAGGAAAATCAACAAAATTGTAGAGCCATGTTGTCCTATAGTGCCAAACCCTGCAGTAATTCTGTACCAAATTCCTTGGAATGCTGGATGGTTTACAGTCATAGATCTGTGTCAAGCCTTCTTTTCAATTCCATTACACCCAGACAGTCAGTATCTTTTCTCATTGAAATTTGAAAACAAGGTCTATGTATGGAATCGTGTTCCTCAGGGGTACACAGAAAGTCCTTCTATTTTTAATCAGATATTGAAAAAGTGTCTCGAAAAATTAGTGATGCCAGGAAGTTCAGTCTTAGTCCAATATATCGACGATTTATTGGTGGCATCAAGCACTAGAGAGGACTGTATTGTTGATACTATAGCACTCTTGAATCTTTTGGCAGAAGAGGGACATAAAGTCTCACCTGAGAAATTACAGTTTTGCACAACAATTGTTAAATACCTGGGACATCAAATTGAGAGAGGTAAAAGAAGAGTAACCTCTGAAAGTGTAGCATTAATAAAAAGAATGCAAATGCCTGTGACGCAAAGACAAGTAAGAATGTTCTTAGGAATAGTAGGTTACTGTCGACAATGGATACCAGGATTTTCCATGTTGGCTAAGCCCTTGATTAACATGACCAAAAAGAAAGCAAAAGATCCTGTTGAGTGGGAAGATGAAAGTGTAGAAGCCTTTGTAAAATTGAGAAACTCCCTTTGTTCAGCACCTGCTTTAGGCATGCCAGATTATAAAAGAGAATTCGCATTATTCTGTCATGAAAGAGAAAATTGTGCACTTTCAGTTTTAACTCAAAGACATGGTCTGGACAGACGTCCTATAGCATACTTTTCCGCTACACTAGACCCTGTAGCATCTGCGTTGCCAGGATGTTTGAAAGCAGTAGCAGCAACATGTTTGAGCATCGAACAAAGTGAATCAATTGTGATGGGACATCCTGTAAAAGTATATGTTCCACATGCAGTGGTGATTCTGTTGACCAGAACACGAACTCAGCATCTCACTCCTAGTCGGCTGACTAAGTATGAGAGGATAATAATGGGTGCAGAAAATGTAACCATGGTGAGGTGTACAATAATAAATCCAGCAAGCTTATTACCAGATCCATATCATGAGACAAATAAAGATGACGAAGAAGATGAACATGATTGTATACAGATTACAGAACTATGCACAAAACCTCGCCCAGATATAGAGGAACAGCCTCTTAAAAAGCCAGATAAAGAACTGTTTGTTGATGGCTCTTGCCAGAGACATGAAGATGGCAAGCTAACAGCTGCTTATGCAGTATGTGAATTAACTGGAATAGTCGAAGCATCCTATTTACCAGCTGTAAAATCTGCACAAGTAGCTGAATTAATTGCACTGATAAAAGCGTGCAAAATTGGGAGGAATCAGAAAATAACCATATTCACTGATAGTCAATATGGTTATGGGGTTGTGAACGATTTTGGCCAACTGTGGATGCAGAGGGATTTCATGACTTCTTCAGGATCCCCCATTAAAAATGGACAATTTGTAAAAGAATTGCTAGAAGCAATAGAATCACCAAAAGAATTGGCTGTGGTGAAATGTGCCGCACATCAGTCAGGAGATGACTGGGTGGTAGTTGGCAACAGATATGCAGATCTGGTGGCTCAATATTGTGCCAAAACCAGAACATCAGTGAATAAGAGGGTGGAAAGAATGGGAATCAGCTGCCAACTTATGCTATTTATGCCACCTGAAACCTGGAACGAAGTGAAAAGATTACAAGATGAAGTGGATGAGGTTGAAAGGAAATTGTGGATCAAAACGGGTTGTTCACAAAGAAGAGAGGATGAAGTATGGGTCAGTACAGATGGCAGACCAGTCATGCCAGATTGTTTACTCTCACAAATGGCCAGAATGTATCATGGAGACACACACATAGGGAGAGATGCAATGATTAGACTATTCAGACAAAATTGGTACAATCCCAAATTCAGAGCTGTTACAGAGAGTCTTTGCCAGAGATGTCTAATTTGCCAAATGCACAACACAGGCAGGAAAACGATAATTGGGTTTGGGAAGATTGGAAAAGCAGAAGGTCCATTCATAAGACTACAGTTTGACTTCATACAGTTACCACCATGCAGAGGGCTGAAATACGTATTAGTCATAGTGTGTCTGTTTTCAAAGTGGGTGGAGGCGTATCCAGCTAGGAGAAATGACAGCATTACAGTTGCCAAGCTGTTATTAAGAGAGCTCATACCTAGATTTGGTTTCCCAGTATCTTTGGAATCAGATAGAGGAAAACATTTTAACAACGAAATGATCCTGATAATCTGTGAAGCATTTCAAATCAAACAGAAACTGCATTGTGCATATCGTCCAGAGGCTTCTGGAGTGGTGGAACAATTGAATGGCACCATAAAGTCAAGATTGGGAAAAATGTGTGCATCAACATCATTGGAGTGGCCTGATGCATTGCCACTCGTTCTGATGGGACTCAGAAGTATACCTGATCGAACAACAGGTTTGAGCCCCCATGAAATTATGATGGGAAGAGCGATGAGACAAACACATGTTCCCACAAATAGACTGGTGAATATTTCTGATGATATGGTGTTGGACTACTGTAAAGGATTGGCTGACCTAGTGCGTTCTGTCTCTCACCAGGTTGGAGAAGACGCAGTTTCCAGACAGCCTGAACTAGAACATGATCTGAATCCTGGTGATTGGGTGGTGGTGAAGAATCACACCAGAGAAACGTGTCTATCACCCAGGTGGAGCAGACCTTGTCAAATCATATTGACCACAAACACAGCAGTGAAGTGTGCCGGATTTCCGAATTGGATTCACGTAAGTCACACCAAGAGAGTACCAGACCCAGAAGAAGAAAACACTCAGACGACACCAATCACTGAAGAAGCAGAAGGTTGCCAAGCTGAAGAATCTCAGGCTCGAGGTTCAAGAGAGGCTGACGGAGAACAACCGAGCACAAGTCAGGATTGGATACCAGTGGTCGAAATTCCTGAGGTTTTCCACCGAACAAGAAGTCAAAGGAAATTAAAAACAATTGAAGAAAACCAGATAGGTGAAGAAGAGGGAGTTCAGGATCAAGAAGACAAGCCAGTAAACAACCCTGAACAAAATCAGATAGGGAAAGAAAATTGGACTGAAAGCAGTGAAGAATTAATAGAATTTGAACAGGGAGAGACAGGTTTAGAAGAAGCAGGTCAGGCTACAGAAATACACAGTGCAATAAGCCCTGATCAGAAGCAGTTAGGTCAAGAGGAAAATACAGAAGAAATAGAGACTGAGAAAAGTGAACATAAAGAAGTAAATACAGAACAAAGTGAATTATTGGAAACTCACAGTGGAGCTACAAAGGAGAAACCAATAAGACCAGAAAAAGAACAATTAGATAAGTCAGAGAGAACAAAGAACAAAACAGTACCAACTAGTGAAAATAAAAAGACACCTGAAGACGAAAATTTAGAAACAGTACAAACAGAAAAGCCAAGAAAAGGAGACCAGTGGCCAAGTTTCATTAAAAGAGTGAAATGTCACATAAAAACAAGAAGTGAAGATCCAGATCAAGTACCTGAAGTAACAAGTCAAACAGACCAAGAGAAAAAGTCTGGGAAAAGAAAAAGTAAAAGATTAAGACTTGTGAACAACAAATTCAGGGGTCCTGATTGGACGTATATTGTTCTTGAAGACTTTGAAAGCTCAGAATCAAGTGACAGTGGTGGTGAAGGAACAAGTGCAGAACTAACTTACGAAGAAGAAACAAGACCACCCTGACTAAACAAAAGAATCCATTGAAGAAAAGGAACAGAGATAAGAAGAGCAATCTTCCCTGTCGAAAAATGCCTGATGATAGGGATACTGGGAGACCAAAGAGAAAGTGCTGTAGAAGATGCTGTGCAATTTGCATATGTAGTCTAGTATTGGTGCTTATAGTATGGTTAGTCCTGATTGTAGCAGTTCCTTACCTGATGATAATAGATAAAAAGAATCATAATGAAACTATAGGGAGGACAGCAAACATGAAGGGAAATAGAGTAGAACTAATGGCAGAAGAAGATGAAGGAATTCATCATGTGATAGCTGATAATGACACTAGTTTAAATGTTTTCACGAAGTTATTGTTTCAATATGTAGACACTATGGAAGTTAGTAATTGCTATGTTTGTATGAAGTTACCTGAATCAGTAGCAGAAGGATTAACATACCATCATTTACCACTGACAGATGGCATTTCATGTAGCGTATTAACAAGTTTATTTTATAGTACAGGTAGACTACAATATTACTATTCCAATATAGATGTTGTATTTTCTGAAGTTCCTATTCGCAAGAGTATGAACCCAGTGCTTAGCGCCTTAGATGCACAGTTTATGGGAGAATTTTTCTTAACAATGAAATCAATAGACTTAACACATGCACGTAGACACAATCTAACATGTTCTTTATTAGAAGAAGAGAAAATATTCTTGAATTTAGTAGAAGATAGAAGACAGGATTTTCAAAAGAAAGCTACAGAGCATAAGGCTCATTTACCACCTTGGGCAGAGAAAGAGGGAAGTTACACCCCTGGCAAGGCTCAAGCTGCTATGGCTCTGGATTTCGAAAAGAAGGGAAAAATTTGTCTTCATAGGTTAAAGACTGACTATAACAATGTTTTCATCGGTACCAGTGATTGTGAACACAATTTTTTAATATTGGGAGGTTGGGGACTCAAAGGAGGAACAGATTCAGTTTTTCCTGGAATCTATTATGTCTGCGGGAATAAGGCTTACTTTAGGCTTCCTGCACGGTGGTATGGAAGTTGTTACTTCGGAATAGTCTTTCCAAAGATATACCACGTAAAAAGAAACACTGGAAGCAATAAAAACAATGATAAATTAATACGTAGTAAAAGAGCTAGTTTTTCAGAAATAGTAGGTGATATATTTGGTGCATTGATACCTTCAGTGGGAATAATTCTGAACTCAAGGAAAATATGTAAATTGTCTACAGTGGTTGATCATTTATCAACGAATACTGCTGGAGGGTTTCTAATGATTAATGCGGAAATGGTTGCAAGTAGGTCAATGGTGATGCAAAATCGACTTGCTCTTGACATAATATTGGCGAAAGAGGGCGGAGTCTGTAAATTCTTGAAAACGAAACACTGTTGCACTTATATACCGGATAAAAGTGCAGAAATTGGAACATATATAAAGAATATAACTAAACTTGAGCAAGAACTTAAACCACTGGAAGTTGATAGTGTATGGGAAAGATTGACAAATAGTATATCGTCAATCGGAACTTGGTTTTCGAATATAGGTAAAGGACTTATAGGTCAAATACTAGTTCCCTTAGCAGGGATAGCAATAATAGTTCTGACAATAGTATTTTGGTGTAAATGTTGTAGAAAGAGTGGAACTTGTAAAGTGACTGAAAAAGGAAAGAAGAGAAAGAGAGACGAAATTGAACTGGAAGAATGGAAAAGTGAATTATACAAAAAGATGAAGGGAGATTGTAAAAATAGAAAAGCTAAAAATGAAAATGAGAATGAAGTGATTTGCTAGAAGTTGGCATTTGATTGAGGGTACTTTTTGATGGCTCAGAAACGCCATCAGAGAGGGGATTGATGGAGCAAGGTTTCGCAAATGAAACTTGCTCGTATGCAATCTTCCTCATTGTATTAATATTAAAACTTATATTGTCTGTATTAATATTTGCACACATTACATGAATAGTTAGGAAGCTTGCCTATGTGTTTTCCTAACAAATAACGCTTGTTCCTAATCTAAAATGGCCGCTTAAGCGCGGGATTTTAACTGCGCATGTCATAACCTGATCACATGATGTGACGTCTTTCTTTGCTTGGTGGGAATTTCTGCTTCTGCGCAGTGTGCAATAAAATGGCTGCTCAATGTTCTCACATGCTTAAACTTGCTCTTGTGTCATTACTAAATTGTCATTTCTTAACACAATTAATGCGGGATAGGATTTTATAATTAAAAAGGGATTAGAAATAAGATAAGTGGTATACAGTGAAACGTTTTATTTTTGATATTAATATTTCCTTCTTGCACTTTTAGTAAATTCGTAATCTTGGGCCTGGGTTGGTGACTTGAAACTAGAGAAGCAGAAGGTTCTGCGCATGCCACCTGAAAGACTGCCAAAATGAAGTCAACTTGGACGTCTCACAAGGCCATGACCTATCGGCCGAAGAGGATGTTCTAAATGTACAAAATTGTAACAAAAGATACAATTGCTGTAGAAATTGTATATAATTTGTTGTGAGACGGGTGGGAAATAAAGTGAATGTATTAAATTGAAGGGGAGGGAACGTTAATACAATAGGCTTCACAAATTAAGCCAAATTTGTCATGGTGCGAGAATCCACTTCCTGTCCCTGTCCAATCAGAAGTAGTGGTCCCATATTTTAGCAACATTAAAGGGAGGTACATGGGCGTAGAAGGGTATAATAGAATATAGCATTAGTAGTTAGTTAGCTCAGACTCTTAGAAGATACAGACGAGCTCCCGGCTGCCCAGCTGTTCGATTGCTGACTGAATCCCTATTCAGAAGAGGTCCTGAGGAGGGGGCGGCGGAGTCCATTAGAGGGAAGAATCGATGAGAAGTCGAGTGCCAGAGAGGGGAACGGCGCAGGCGTCGTTATAGAGAGGTCACCAGTCCGGTCCTGATCTTGAAGAAGGTCCTTGCTCTTCATCCTTCCAGAGTCCTATTCTTTCAAACTCCTTGGCTAAGGGTTTGGTTCTCGCATTTAGGTAAATATATGCAACCTTTAGTTGCGCTGCTGTTCCTATCTCCTCTTTTCCTTAAACACCATCATTGATTAGAAATAATCATTCTATGCTTTTCCACGAGTATTCTGATCAAATACTGTGTCTTTTTCTGTATTTACTCTGCTAAACTTTAGATAAATAATTTAAAACTTCTTGACTCTGTGGTTATTTCAGGGTTATGTATTATAGTGAATGTCGCTCATTTTAAACTTCCCAATTAGCAAAGGATCCATTGGTAAGTTATTACTCTTCAATCAGAAGGTAATTGGTAGCAGGGATTTTGATAAAAGAGTACATCCGACACCCAGCGTAAGTATTAGTGTAGTATGAATGTATGGGCCCAAGTGAGTAAATGGTGTATGAATGCTGTTTGCTAATATCGCGCTGGATCAGTATCATTGATTATGGCCATGAGGGCCATCTTGGTCAAACCAATACAAAGAAAAGGATCCGAGCAGTCTATTGGTAGCCTTCCATGGACCGACAAATTACTGATGTTGTGGAAGGTTGTGTGACATGTTGTTCCAGCAACAAAGTTATAAAAATTGTGTCTCCTCCTGTACAAGAGGTCATTGTTCCCAATGGTCCTTGGTTGAAGCTAGCCATTGATTTTTTGGGACCATTTAATATTCTACCTAAGAAGTACAAATTTGCTTTAGTTGTGGCTGATTATTTCAGTAAATGGTGGGAGGTGCAATTCATGACTGATCCCAACTCACAAGAGGTCATCAAGTTCTTCAAACTTTGTTTGCAAGAGAGGGTTTCCCAAAAGAAATTGTCTCCGACAATGGACTACAATTTACCTCAAAAGAAATGTCTCATTTTTTGAGCCAGTCTGGTATTGCTCACAAGCGTGTGGCACTCTATCACCAACAGGTTCAATGGTTTTATTGAGCGTACCAACCGTATTCTAGTTGAATGTGTTCAGTGGGCTGTCTCTTCTAGGACTGATATTAAAGAAGCTGTTCAAAGTATGCTCTGGGCTCATCGCACAACTCCCAGCTCCATCACTGGTTCCAGCCCTTTTAAACTTCTCAGGGGTAGAGAAGCTTCTTTTCACATGTGTCCTGCTTGGATGAAGAAATGGGGTTCCCTGACCAAGTGTGAGGAATCTCATGATAAGGCTGAGTCACTTGATTAATCTGTTCTTCCCAGTCGAAAGAATTTTGAATCTAATGTTTCTGTGGGAGATTGGGTGAGAATCAAGTCTTCTCTTAGTGTCCCTAAAGGCCTATCAAAGTTTGGTCCTCCTGTTAGGGTTGATGCTGTTTCACGATTTGCTGTACGGGTCAATGGGAAGAACTGGTGAGACCTATCAAGGATTTACAAGATTCCTAAGAGGGTTGTCTCGCAACAAGACCTTGAATCTGGAAATGTGGCGGATACTTTAACAACGCTGTTAAAACCGTCTCAGAAAGTGAGTTTTGGTTTTGCTGAGTCGTCTATAAAATATGTCCCACCACGCAGGAGTGGTAGGATTAGTCTTCCGCCTAATCGAATGGATTTGTAAACTGTATTCTTATTTATTTTCAATTTTATTTTTTATTCTGTGTTCTCTTTTAGTTTCTTTCTCTTGAGCTCTCTTCCTGGTAATTCTGTTCTCCTTTGTCTCTTTCCTCGTCTATTCTTTCTTTCCTTGGCACTTTGTTATGTTGTTATTGGGAAGAAGGGAGATGTTGTAGTAATCTCTTCTATCTCTTTAGTGGCATTTGTGATGTCATTGTCATGACAATGGAATGTACTTGTTTGAATGTCAGGAACCTGTTAGTTCCTGGGAGCTGTGGAGGCAAACGGTCAATAAACATGAAGTCTTCTCACCTACCTGTCTCAGCTTGATCACTTCAGATCTCGAGATGAAAATGGAGTTTTAGCCGCAGATGGTGATCTAGATGTAATACATGCAGAAGAGAAACTACATTCATGGGAGTCTGGACTCAACACGTCACCAAATAAGAACCCCACACACGGATGATGTAAGGGTGCTGCACACACCATACCACATGCTGCTGTGGAAGAAGTTCATGTCTTGTTTCTTCGATTGTTGTACGTTCATCCTGGAACTGCCCCATATGAGGACAGCCTGAGTCTGCTCCAGGAAGGAGCAAGCTTGGCTGTGGCTCGAAGTGTGGAAGACATGATGAAAGATGCCTCAATTCCTGAAGAATGCCTATTGGGCAGCTGGAACCTATGCTTGCTCCTGCTTACAAGAACAGTCTGATTGGTTGGGACCACGGGTTCTGTAGACCTTTTAACAGATCTTGGCTTTCTCTAAGAATGTCTACACTCGAGGAAGATGCAGTGCTCTGCGCTGGACCCAGTGCAGCCGTCTGTCCAGCTTGCTGTGCTCAGCCGCTGTCTGGCCACCTTGCAGCTTGTGTGTTCCTGGGTGATGACCAAAGCCTACCAGTTCCTCACCTCCTGGTCCATCAACCAGTTCCTACTGGTCACCCAAGCAGATCTCGGGCTTCTGACAGCAGAAACCGAAAAGATGATTGCAGTAGCTAGAGAGGCAAGTCCAAAGCAGCTGGAGCTGCAAGCGGTCCGGGGACCAGGGACGAGCCTACAGGTTGCACAGATTTGCTGCAAATTCACACAGCAGCTGCCAGCCTTCAGAGGTTCTCATCGGAGCTGCTGCAGCTGTTTTCCGATGACTGCCGGAGGATGTCAGCAGACCTCTTCCTTCAGAAGATGCCAGCAGGAAGGCACTGGAGGCTGCGACTTCAGTCAGATGTTCCAAATGAGCTGAGTGAGTACGCCACAGCCACTGTACAGATTGTAGTTTGCCAAGTTCTTCAGGGCATCCAATCACACCCACAGGAGTCTCAAATTGCTGCACTGACGCGAGTCCTAGGGGTGTTCATGGAAGCCTGGATGGACCATACCTGCACCATGAAATAGAAATTCAGCCTTCAGGGAGCCTTGCAGCTGAAGCAGGACTTTGACATGGTAAGGCATGTGATCCAGTCGCAGGATTCCAACCTATCTCAGGATGTTCGACAAGCAATTTTGTCCCACAGGGTGTTCCAGCATGTTGATAACGCCACCATATGCCTGCTGCAGCAGTCGACTAGCAAGACTTACATGCAGTAGCGGCTCCTGGTGGGAGTGCTACTGGGCGGTGACGTGGGGCGGGGGAGGGGCAGGGTGGGGGGTAGTAAACACCGGAATACGGATTAATGCAGGTAAGTAGACAATTAAATCAATAAAACAAATTTCGTTGCGCGCGCTGCACCACCAAATGCGATGCAGCGCGCGCAAATAAATTTGTTTTATTGATTTAATTGTCTACTTACCTGCATTCATCCATATTCTGGTGTTTACTACCCCGCACCCTGCCCCTACCCCACCCCAAGTCACCGCCCGGTAGCACTCCCACCAGGAGCCGCTACTGCTTACATGCCCTCAGAAGCCTGGCACCCTTTCGGAAACTGTTGTGCCTGCAGTCACCATGAAGACTTCAAAGGTGGCAGCTTGAACAGCCTTGAAAGTCGGGACATCCAGACTGCGAGGAACGGAGCAGTGCTTGAAGCCCAGACTTTTGCCACTACGGATCTTCTAAGCAAAATGCGTAGCAGCAGCACCCCAGAGTCCTATCTGATGGTAAACCAGCAGGAGTGGCACTCTCTGCGCCTACACCGTGATCGACGCTGGAGAATGCCCGTGCTTTTGTGTGTCAGTAGGACGCCAGAGCCATGACCTGCCCACTCTCGGCCAATCATTCAAACCAGGAGAACAAAATTGTGCAGTACTTTACTTTCGGGGGCATATTCTCAAGAACGTGTGATAACTATCGCAAAAGTTACTTAACGCTACCTCCAACATCGCAGTCTAACGCGGGAAATTTACGCCGTGATAACCAAGTATTCACAACACGGCGGCACCATGCGATAGTCCCCAGATAACGCGTCAAATGACCGCGATAAAATCAACGCCACGCCGCAAAAATGCGAAACACAAACGCAAAAAAAGCTGCGATGAGGCCAAGCGCGATACAAAAAGCAGCGAAAACCAGCGACAGGACTGCAATTCACATGCGTGTGGCGGGAAAATGCACCATAAAAGCAGACCAAACAAATGGTGAGATGACAACGTACGAGCACAACCCCACAGCTGTGACGCAGAACAAATGACCATTGTCCAAATCAGATAGGCAGTTCCCCACAAACAGCCACAATGTACATTGACATGCATTCAGTATGTAACCTGCGCCAATGTGGAAACAAACATAGAACCCACTGTGAAACCGCATCTCCTTCTCACATTGCAGAGGGACAAACAACACCCCCTGCACACCGACGTGCCATGTCCATGACCAAACAATAATGAAAGCATGGACCAATGTAGGGGCAGTGACTCCCCCCACGTAGATGTCGCCCATGTCACGGGACTTGAGTCACAGGGTGCATCCCTGCATCATGGCGGCACATATCAGAGCCCAAAAGAAGCCCTCTTGTCACTTGTAGGCCACAAATGACAGCCAAAATGGAATGAATTGGGACACGTGAAACGCCGAAGAGTGGGATACCCTAACAACTGTGACACACAGAACTGGCAGTTCGAATACGTGACACCCTAAACAGCCTCACTGCACAGAGGTGACACACCCACCATCCATTAACAAATTCCTAAATTGTCAGCACAACATGTCGCACCCACACGTGTCTGAGTGAAGTGCCTGTACAGATGAGTGACATGCATGCCGGGAATGTGTTTCGGAATGCATTTATTAGCACATGCTGTGCCTGTGGTCAGTCAACGTACTGTGCAATTACTGCTAAGGACCCTCACAATGTGACGTCAACCAGACAAGAAATTGTCAATGATGTAGTCCCTATGGGCAATTCCTGCTGCAGCTGCAGTGGGGTGTGGGCCACCTGCCTCATCTTCATCATCATCGTCCGGTGCATCTGGCACTCGTATCCATGGGGCTCTGCCGCGTACAAATATGTTGTGCAACACACAACATGCAACGATCATCTTGCACACGAGGCCTGGGCTGTACAGGAGCCTTCCACCTGTGACGTCCAGGCACCTGAAACGTGACTTCAACACACCAAATGTGTGCTCCACGATGCCCCTGGTGCATTTGTGGGCCAAATTGTACTGCTTCTGGGGTTGTGTGTTCGGGGCTCGGAGGGGTGTCATCATCCAAGCGCAGAGTGCATATCCTTGGTCACCTGTGACAGTGCAGAGAGACACGAGTCAAGACTACGTACTGCATGATGTGTTGGCAGGCTCACTGGTTCATTGGTGTGTGATTTGTGTGACTTAGTGATTCCCGTATGACATGTACTGCATGTTGCTAATGAGCGGCATCACTGTGTATTACGTAGCCTCACTGCTGCACCTCACCCCCCGAGCACATTCACTATTGTGCGCAGCGCGATTGCATCACATGCCCCCCTACGGGACACCATTGTCATGCCTGTCTGCACATGTCCACAAGCCTGACTACGACACAATGATGATGATGCGCAGAATGTGGCTGGCCACGTGTGTGTCGGTCCATTGCAAGGACAGGGCAGACACAGATGTAGAGCACCTGCCTGGCTGAACCCGAAATGCAGTTGAGGGTACATCTTTGGCTCATGCAGCGATAATAGCGACACACACAACAGTTGGCATGTGTGATCCCTGACCCCGAGCGGGCATGCCCTCCCCCATGTACCCCTTCGGCCGAGCACGCACACCGGGGGCATGCCACATGGCAACATTGTCGATTGCGGGACGAGTGGCCCAGAAACTACAACAGAGACACATGCATCAGCCACATCCTTGGCAAGGCCTACACTGCACCACACCCAGATCTACGTGTGGAGTAGCCATACCCCTACGCAGTACCGTCGTATGCCTGTCCACCCCACTTACGCTCACAGGGAGGTATGACACGGTTTCATGTCCCAGGTCTACACCACTGCCTGAGGTGACATGGATGCGCACGCTGTGCACAGCACAATGTTATGTGGAATGACCCCGGTCCCTCATGCATACATAATAACCACACGGACACACTGAGTGAGTTCGTGGGACTGGCCACGGGGACGTGCGCCCGGCCCCTTTTATTGCCAGGCTCACATCTCCAGTGACGCCTGTGCTGGATGGGTGTTGGGCAGTGTAAGCCATCACTCGGGTTGGTTGGTGCTGGCAAAGACCACAACAGTGAGCAGACAATCAGCAGTACAAGGTACGTACATCATGGGTCCCTGACTTGAGTAGCACAGAGTTTGTGGCCCATGATGCACAGCGGCCGGCACAGGCACACCGTCACAGGACGGTGACTTGCGGTGCACTGAGGTAGTGCCACGCGAGCTGAGCATGTACTCGTCGATGTCCAAGGGGAATTTCGCGGAGGGTTGCGGAGGACAGTGGAAGGTGTCCTTCCAGGGCATGATGCAGAGGGCAGAAGCAAGCAGGAACAGGCAGATGGCGGAGTTGAATGCTACGGACCCCACTTTTCCACCTGTCAGTATCAGCTACATGTAGATGAAGACAGCCTCCAGCCCATGGGCTCAGACGCCACCGACGTCCAAACAGAGACTGCCCATGGATTTCAGGGCACACACTCAGTGGCGCCAGAGCTGGAAGGGGATGCAGTCTGCGATGAGGCCTGTACAATGACATGGACTCTGCTATGTACAGAGCAAGACTCAGTTCTAATCGTGTGACCTACACCACCGCAGTGTGTGCCGGAGGCAGCGGTCAGCAGGGACCCACAGCCACGTGTGGTAGGCATGCGCTGCACAGAGTCAGTGGCACTAGTGCAGTTGTTGGTAGTGTCCCATCACCTCCGTAAAGGTGAGCCTTTTCTCCTCCGGACTGAAGCGTGTCTTCCTCTTACTCCTCTCCTTGCGCACTGTGACATGAACACTGCCATGAAGAAATCAAGACTCAGTTCCAAAAGTGCGACCTAGTTGGCCGAAGTGTCGGCCGGAGGCAGCGGTCAGTGCGGGCCATCCGCTGTCCAGCCATCTCCTCCTGGATCTCTCACACACGATGTTGGAAGGAATGAAACTGACGAGCATACGCGCTGCTGGTTACCGAGCCAATCGTGGAAATGCCTACTGTATAAAAGTCTCCTCAACATGGACACTATGACAATTTGTTGGAACGTACAACAGCTCTGAATACATTCCTTTGTGACTTAAAAAAGCCCTGAAGAAGTCTCGTTGTGAGACGAAACGCGTCAGCTAAGGTCCTTTTGATTTTTAACAAATGAACTCAATAAAGAACAATCCTTTTTAAGAAACCAACATCTGGGATCTGGACATCTTCTTGTGTGCTCACTGTTTTGGACATTGGTTGTTGTAACTGTTGAAAGTGCTGAACCTTTTTGTGTTTAATGTTGATATAGGAATTTATTCCTAGGTAAGGAGCATAGAGGGGAGTGCTCCTTGGTTCTTTGCACGATCACGATATACTGAGACACACTATATCTGTCAGGTGCGGACTTCAATAGCCTCTACCCTCAATCCATTTGTACCTGATGTTGGAATGGCATTTGTATTAGATTTGTGGCTGACATAGGTAGTGGCACCAGAGCTGAGCGGGTGTGCAGCCGGCGAGGAGGCCGTGTCCTGCCTGTGACGGACTGCATTGGATTGGTGTGAGGCCTGCAGGACCGCAGTGCAGGCCGAAGGCCGGGGTCAGCAAGGGCCCACAGACACGTTTGATGGGAGTCCTATGCACAGGCTTGGTGGCACCACATCGGAGGGAGTATAGTGACATGAACTCAGCCTTAAATCATGTTCTCTGCCATGGTGTAATCAAGACTCAGTTCCAAATGTGTGTCCTACTTGTCCACTGTGTATGCTGGTGGAGTACGTCAACGAGAAAGGAGTTCCGCGGGCCTGTGTCGCGGAGGCCGTGATGGTCTGAGTAGTCTGCCAAGGTCGGGGGCCTCGGGCTTGGAGCTTGCAAGGGCATGTGGTGGGCCCTCTTTGACACACGCCGGTGTGGGCAGGTGAGCAGTGATGCCTGGATGCCATGACGGCTTCTGGGACCAGCGGCCCGGGGTGCAGCAGGCGCACAGGATCCTAGGCAACACCGCTCATGGCGTAGGCCTCGTGGCAGGGTGAGAGGCGCCACCCTGGCAGGGACGTTGGGCATTCCAGAAGAGGACCACGCCCAGGGCTACGTGCTTTTTATTCACAACCATACGCTGACCTGGCGTACACCGGGCCAGCCCACTCCTCTCACGCTTACAGGGGGGACATAACAAGCTACATTTCCTTGATCTCCCCCACTGGCTGGGGTGACATGGTTGCGTCCACTGTCCACTACACCAAACACCAGCGGTGTATGTCGACATGGATATGTGTGTGGTCTGCATACTGCAGTCTGTCCAACACATCCACACCACACTTGGCATTGTGTGCAGTCCCATTCATCGGTCACATCGCCTCCTTCGCACATGCCAGGTTCCCTCCTCTTCCCACATTCTGCTAATGTGTGGCTGAGGTGCCATACCATTGATGGCTCATGTACATGGCTAGGCCAGATTTCCACGGTGAGTTGTGCTGTCATGTCTGGTGGGTGGGCATGTTGTTTGGCATGTTGTATGTGGGTTGTGACGTGTGCATTCCCAGAGTTGTGAGTTGTATGATTGTGGGGTTGAGGTGTGTGGTGTGTTCATTTGGTACTTACCAACAAGCACTGCATTTCCGTAGGTGCCATCCTGGAACCGCCGGTTGATGATGGACTGTCAGAAGATGTATGAGTCATGCACACTGCCTGGGTAGTTGGCGACGACATTGGTGAAGAGTCCCCGCTGGTCCACTATTGCCTGCACATTGATGGAATGCGTGTGCTTTCTGTTGCGGTAATTGTGTGCAGTGTCGGCAGGGGGCACAAGTAGGACATGTGTGCAGTCTATTGCCCCCAACACATGCGGGAATCCAGCTATGGCGTAGAATCCTTGCTTGGTCTCCAGCTGTTCTTGCGCAGTGTGGGGGAAGTATAGGTACTGGGGTACCAAGCTAATGATGGCATCCAAGACAAGTGTGAGGAACTTTGATAGGGCTGGCTGTGAGACTCCTCCGACTCTGGCGGTTGTTGGTTGGAATGTCCCAGAGGCCAACAGGTTCAGCACAGCCAGCAGCTTTGTCTGCAGAGGGATGTTGGTTGTCCGCTGTGTTGGTACAGTCAGCCTGTGGGCAATGATGTTCAGGATGCGGAGAATGGTTGTCCTTTTGAGCCTGTAGTGGGCAATGACATACTCTGGTGTCATGTCTGTGAGGCTGGTGCGTTTTCTGAAGGTCCGCGGTCTGTGTCTGTGCTGCCTCTGTGGTGGTTCGGGGGGGTGGTGCGGGGGGAGTCCGGGGGGTGGTGGCTGGCCTGGGGGTGGTGGCGGTGGGTGTTGTGGCCCTCTTGGGGCTCCGAGCTGCATGATGAGTAGCTCCATGGCATCTGTTGTCCTTCAGGTGTGGCTGTAGGCTGGGCTCCCTTTTCTGGTGCCGGCTGTCATCCGACTTTACACCAGGTCGGAGCAGGTGTTAGTTTCGTGCTGCTAACGCGCCATATCGCATGTTTTGTGGACTTATCACCGATCTGGCTGGTCATTGAAAATGTTGCGGTGTGGTGTTGACGCAGTTTTTTGCACCGGAACGCCTACTCAGCATCTCATTAGAGATAGTTGCCGGTGTCATCTGTGGCGATGTTTTTTGCGGCTGCTATCACGGGTAAACTGGTGTTATGGGCTGTTAATACCAGCTTGTGAATGGGGCGATAAATTTATCGCAACTTTGGCTGCGATAAAGTGCCGTTAACTCGGTGATAGCTCCTTGAGAATATGCCCCTTGGTGTCTAGTTCCACAAATCATGCATTATGCTGGAAAGCTCTTTGCCCGTGTTGAAACTTCACTTCCTAGTGACTGAAGACTATCTATTTCCTTATGCTATTTTGATAAAATATTTGAACTCTTTTCCTAACTTAAGCACAAATCTTTTGTTGAAATTGAATAAGAAACATAAAAAAAAAATACGACTAATTTAGCTGCTCTTAATTAAAACCTTCGTGAAGGCAGCATAGGCTGTACCTGGCTGTATTTATAATAGGCAATGTGTCCATCTCCCTCCAATGTATGGGTATTCAAATACTCTAAACATTTAGTGGGAAATAAGGGTACAGTAAGTTTGAAAACTGGGTCTGAAAATGTGACACATTCCTCCTTTTTGAGGCCCAGTGGGTAAAGCTATCAAATGGCGTTTCCAGGTGCAGAAAATACTTAATGAGAGTATAATATGCAAACGCAAATTGCCATCCTTACCTACTTAATGAAATCAGTATTTTGTAATTGTAATTATCATTTTATTTTTTATAAGGCTTACTACCCCTGATGAGGCGTTAAAGTGCATTACGCTGGGCAGCACACCGCTCCGAAGACCAAGGTTAATGATTAATCCAGTCTGATTGGTTTCTGTTAGTTATTTGGATTAGTCTTGTGTGCTCAAACAAGCCATTCCATGCAGTCTGATGGGAAAGAAATGTTCTCCACATGGTAATGGACGTGCACCCCTGCCCTGAGTGCCCAACTGTACTGAAGTCTGGGTCCCTAATGTTGATTTTTGTTGTCATATTCAAACACAGATCATGTGTGTTCGACTTGACATAGGCTTGTCTCTCGGATTGTGGTCATGTTGGACCAAGAGGGCCTCCCAAAGTGCTACCCTCATAGTGGTGGAAGGTGACTGCCTTCACCAGGAGTTAAGCAGCACAAGTGCGGAGGAGGCAGCATACCGTGTAGTGATCAGTAGGAGTGCACAGGTCCTTCATAACATGTGTCACTGGAGTGAGGCATACATGCTCACTCAGTTAAAGTTCTGCTGCTGTGTGCTTAGCTCACCCTTGGCCTACATCCGTTTGGTGTGTAGTGCTGCACAGCATGAGTGGTGTATCTGTGCTGAATGTATGTGTTTCTGGAAAGGGTACAGTACAGGGAAAATGCAGTACTGTGCAGTGTGTGCATGCTGATATGAGTGGTACAATGCAGGAAAGATGCTGTGCAGTGTGTGTATGCTGCATACTTGCACTGGGTGCATCTGTGTCTGTGAATGGTGCAGTACATGGGGGACCCTAGGTTTCATTTTGGGAGACCCTGGCATGCATGGTAAAACATGAGGAAAGGAGGTAGAGGAATTACCCAGATTAGTGTATTGCTGCATTCCTGTAAGCTGAGTGGGACACACACTGGAGAGGGGAGAGCCAGCCTTCCCCCGTACACTTCAAAGGGTGCTCTTTGATTTAGTGAGAAGTCAGAAAGGAAGGGGGGTGAGTACATCTCAGGAAGGAGATGAGGCTGATAAGAGAATCATAAAGACAAAGGCTGGGGCCCTGGTTAACCTTTTGATACACATATCACTATGGCTGTCATCCAAGCGAGACCCCTATTCACTCCCATGGCCCGTGTTGTGTGTCTATCAGATTTCGACTCACTGCTGCTGTGACAGACTGCTTTCAAGAGGGCAGAGGAGTGTGCACTTCAAAAGAAGCAAACCCCCAACATAAACTTTAAAAACCAAGACTATGATCACATTTGGTGTCCGGCAATGGACCAAAAGATGGGGAGTTTGAGACCTCAAAAATTGCCATCTGCCAACCATCCAGTTGATCTGCATGGGGAAGTGAAGGAGGTGAAGCTCTGCAAGACTTCTGCCTGTGATCAATACTTGGGGCCAAGGCCTGCTAGTCTCACTTCTGGGTGACAGGACATCACCCAGGGAATCCAAGACCACCTGCCCTGGAACCGAGAGCACGATCGCCTGACTGCTTGCCAAAACCAGTGTGCCCTGTGAGGAAGAGGAGTGAGCATTGGAGGGAGCTAGGTCCAGTGGGGAATCCTATCAAGTGGACTCCTATTGTGAGGTGTGAGGAAATGGCTGCTGCACCAATCGGATTATTACCTGTGTGGAGGACCTAGTTGGCGAACCTGTATGCTAGGGACTGCAGCTGTGAAGTGAAACATGGTGAACGCTGTGCCGATCGTTTTGGAGCTCATGTGCAGCTAAGGATTGGCAACCCCATCTGCAGGAGGGGCTGCCACAGGTGAACTTTGGTAAACGCTATTTTGATCGGGCTGGAGCCCGTGTGCAGCTAAGGACCAACAACCTCTTATGCCAGGAGGGGTTGCAATTCATACACCTGCTGTGCTGAGTAGGTTGGTGCCTATGTACAGTAGGAACGTGGTGACCCCGTATGCCAGAGGAGGTCACCTGAACTAGTCAGAAGTATGACTGTCTCAGAACATTGTCAGAGGAGTGAGGCCACTCTAGGAACCCCCCCATGGATCTACCCCAAGACAAGGGGTCAGCACCAGAAACCTCTCATCATCTTCCTCCCCATCATGGAAGAGACCAAAAAGGCTCACTTGCAACAAGGAGTAGAGAGGAACCTCTGGTCACCGCAGGAGCACAACTGTGTGTGAAGGAGAAAGGGATTAGCGAGTGTAGCTGTCTGGCCCCCATGCAGTGAACTCAAAGGCAAATTGCTCACAGAGGGGGCACGTTCAGGAACTCCAGATCCTCTGAGCCTGCAGGTGCGTGCAAGACTGAATTCAGGCCAGTCGGCCGCATGGGAATTTGCTGGAGCACTTTTGACTTTAGAACAGAGTCAGAGTGGACTCTCAAGACTTGGACTACTAGTGGGGCATACCCTAGATTTCACCAATAGTGAATGGGGAATAACCACTATCACTAGAGCAAGGAGGAAGTGGGGTAGGGAACCGCCAAGGAAACACTAGAGTCTGAACTCAGGGGATTGTGATTGTTATATTTTTCCTTTGTGTTGGTAGCAGTAGAAATAAAATGCTTCTCATGTATCATAATCATTGCAGTGCAAATTGCGGCCCAGCAAAGACGAAATAAGCCCCGGCCTACGTCTCCACACGCTTTAATTGTAAAGGATACGGGGCGCAGAGTGGCTTGGCGAACTGCAAATTTGAAACATACCATGACCCAGGTTGCCTGCAACAGTACAGTACTGATTAACTGTTGCAACTTAGAAACACGTGATCAGCCCTTATTTTAAGTTACTTTACTGATCTTTTAACATGTATCAAAGGGCTGTTTTCTTGACCTATTACCCAGCCACGTTTTTATGTCAAACCGTAGTTTGACAAAGAGTGCAGAACGGCAAATGAATCCCTGCATTGAGCATTGAAGCAATCCCCAAGAGACCAGTGTGCTATTGCAGCCTGCAGAAAGACATCCCAACTGGCATTAAAAAAAGGAAACTGGCCTTGAAGGAGGACAAATGGGAGTCTATAGTCAGAGCTTGTGAGCTTAAAGATTTCCAAGCTTTTTGGAAGGTAGTGCGGTCAGTTCTATCTCCTCCGACATCACAAGATAAAGTAACAGTTCATATTACGGCTGAGGCTTTGTTAATACATTTTTCAGGGATGTATGCCACTAATAATAGTGTTGCTGAGGAAGCACACACGGTTGATCCCTCTTGTTTTAAAATTGAGTTTAGCGAGGAAGAGGTGTATAAGGTGATTGCCGAGAGCTGGAGCTGATTTATTGAGGGAGAATCTGGGGTTCTGGACTCCTGTGCTTACTTGTGTATTTAATGCTGTTTGCAATTCGGGTGTGCCTACGTCGTGGTGCACTTGAACAATTGTCCCTATTTTTAAAAAAGGAAATGTGCATGATTTGAAGTGCTACCTCCCGATATCCCTTCTAGACTCTACAGCCAAAATTATTGGAAGAGTAGTTTTGGATCATCTTTTAGTTTGGATAAATAAAAACAATATCCTCTCCCAAACCCAATACGGGTTCAGAAAGGGGCTCGGGACCATCGAACAGTGCCTCAACCTCCATCTAATCGTGGCAAAATATAAATACGCCAAGGGTGTCTCTACACACCTGGCATTTATGGATCTGTTGAGCGCCTTTTATTATGTATGCAGATCCAAGCTATGGTCCATTCCAGAGAGTATGGGTGTTGATGGGGCTTGATTTCATTCTTAAGAGTCCTACACTATGATCTTACAGCAGAAGTAAGATTTGGTAATGCTGGTGAATGCACAGATTCCTTCAGAGTTGAGTGTGGGGTGCGCCAGGGATGTGTTCTTGCCCCGATTCTCTTCCTGTTATACACAAACAGGTTGGACAGGTCATTGGTTTCCGTTGGGGTGGACGTTCCTTGTGTCGGGCAAAAAGCCATGCCTGTGCTTTTATACGCAGACAATGCGGTCCTCCTGGCAAGGATGGCCAATGCCTTTAAGAGCCTGATTTCTAGCTATGTTAGTTTTATGAGAGATCTGGATTTGGAGACTAACCTTGCTAAAACATTCACATTGGCATGAGGCCCCAGAAACACCAAAATCCGTACCTTAAATATAGATTGTAAAATATTAGATAGGGTAAGCTCGTTTACATGCTTGGGCTTGGAGTTTGATGATAGGTGCACCCGGTAAACTTGCATCAAAAATAGGATAACCTGCTACACACGAGCAGTAGGCACTGCCTCTTCCCTCGCCATGATTATTGGCAAAAAATCTATTGCACCAATTTTGGAGATATATAATTGGAAATGTCTGCCATTCTTAACCTATGGGATGGGTATTTGGGGATGCAGGGATGTGGCGGTTATGCAGAAGGCGGAAAATAAATTCTGCCGCCGGTTACTGGGCGTTCCCCCTTTGACACCCCATTTTTCCATGCACCAGGAGTTAGGCATGGATTATGTGCAGGATACTATTAATGCCACCCCTTTGGCCCGCTGGTGTGCAATATGGGCAAACAAGGAAGCTGATCTCAACTGGGCAATCTTTAGAGATGCCTGCTTTGTGACTGTGGTTTGGCAATTCCTTGTCTAATATGTGTTAAAGACTGCTTCCCGGCCCTTGGTTGCGCCCATCTGTTTGAACACCCTGACACTATTTTGAAAAAGGATAAATACTGGGTACAGGATAGTTTTGACAAGCATAGACAGGTCACCAAGGAATTAACAGAAGTGGCCAAAACCCTGGTTAGGGATTATTGCATTATCCAGATGGTGCCAAAGATTGCCCCTTATCTTTAATATGTGACAAACGTGTATGAGAGAACCGTATTAGCCAGATTTAGGTTAGGTTCCATCCGCTGGCTTATGTGCTTTCCGCTAGGTCAATACTCCTCTACTTGCATTAGCAATTGCCCAAGTGACGATCAATCCAGTCAAACTTTATTACATTTTGTATTTTTCTGCAAATATTATTAGCCATATACAAGGAGGTTTTTATTACCGTTGTTGCGTAGGTATAGTTCTCGGAGTGTAAAGCCGCTCTATTGTTTTTACAGCAACTCAATGATTGTGACACATGTTTTTCAGTTGCTAGTTTTCTGAAGGAGCATGATGTTTTAACAATAATCTCTCTCTATATATATACCCTCCTGTATTATGAATTGCTGTTTTTTTAATTATGATGCTAAACTTGGCCATATGCACTTTAAATTCCCTAAAGCTGCTACTGGGAGACGCGGTTATATTTGCACAACAATGTTGCCACCTGATAATTGAGATTTATGAATGAAGTTTTATGTATTTTTTAAAATTCTTTGTATGCATGCTACCAAAGGTTTTTATTGAAGGAATTTTTAATTTTAATGTTTTTATTGTATGACCTCGTTTGTGTATCTTTTATGATCTACCATTGAAGATCGAATCAAGACAATGAATGAATGGATGAGTATTTGTCTGGACAATGACATATTGCTGCTACTGCATGCATTTTTAGTTGTGAGCTTGTGTTTACTCCCTTGTATCCACACCTCCCTCCAGAGGGAGCCTTGGACTACTCGGGCCACGCTAACCTTGAGAGTCAAGTGCTGAAGGTGTAAATGGCCCAGTTGCTCAGAATCCATACTAGGTAGTGTGCCAGGGCATCAAGAGTAAAAGGCCTCAACCCCAAGGTTGGCCCAGTAACCTTTGCTTGTTCCATGGCCCTCTAAAAGCAGCCACTCCAGTTTCTTTGTTGTGGACTAAATTAATAGGGGTAAGTTGTGGTCATAAGTGAGGGCTATGTGAGCTCATGCACACAGTTGGTGGGATTAATGGATGAGTCAGAGGAGATCAGGTATTGTTAGGTTGCATAGGATTGCCTTTCAGAGCAAGGAGGAGAGGTTGTGATCTTGTGAAGGAGTTGAGGGCAAATTGCAGGAATACAATTATAGATAATAAGGAAAACATGCCTGTGACCGAGTAGGTGGTGCTCAGAGAGAGGAGGGATGCAGAGGTTGGAAGAGAAGGAGCGCTGCATTTTAAAGAGAGAAAAACAAACAAGAGGAGACAATCAGAAGTTTTAATTAAAGGTCAATTTTTCATGCTAGATTTAAGGGATGTAGAGAATATACTTGAGAAGGCATGCACTTTGAGGATACAAGAATGTAGAAAGTGACAATTGGGCTACCCTAGAGATGTTTGATAGGCACTAAAATCAGGAAAATCATCTGTCCACTACAAGGCTACTGCTAGGTCACAGATCCAGCCAGGTCAGTTGATCACTTCAAGGGTTGAAAGTGAAAAATAATAGCTGGACGCCTATGTCGAGAAATGTCAAGAGTTTTAGGCTGCACTTAGTGAAATCAGCAACTTCAAGGTCATAGTAATGTGAGATAATACATAGGAAATATGTACACATTGAAAAAGATATTCTTCAAATGCTGAAGTGGATGTCTTCTGGAAATAAGTTTCCCTAAAGTTAATATTTCCAATAGTTCTAGGCTACTCAACTAAATGTCCACTAATAGCTCACAGATCATCACGACTGCAATGCAGCACATAACATCATAAACATCCTCTTTGTCCTGAATTTGACTTGACCTCCCAATAAGAACAATCCTTCACCTTATATCGGAGCAAGCCCATTATTAACGGGAGATCTGATTTAGTGAAGGAAGGAAGCAACCTGGCAATGGGAAATATAGGTATCATATAAAAATCTGATGAACTGGCACATTTAAAGGCATGAAACGATATGCCTGCACTTGCCAGGGCACTGATCAGCCATTATACTAACTCCAGAAAAAGGTTGACAATATGATCCCAACTATGAAGGAACTGGCTTCCCCTTCAAGCCCACATCATTTTAAATGCCAACTCCATTATATGTAAGGTATATCTGGCCAAGAAAATAACCACACTAGATGCCAAGACACTGCCAGACTTGAAATAAAGCATTGGCAAATCCAGTAGGGCTAGCCATTTTAAAGTATCTGGTTTGCCAATACTTTTAGTATGTATGCATAAGGTTTTTTCTCTTCCAGATACTATGGTGCTCTGCTCTGGTGTTGTGCTGTCCTCCAATCAGAGACTTTGCCTGCTCCATTCATAGTGAAGTAGAAGGACACTCCTGCAGCTATTCATCTACTGAAATGCTCCTCCTGTGGACATAAATTACCATTCTTATCCCTAAACTCTCCAAATCATCCAGTCTAGAGCTGGGTGTAAAGGGTTCACGAGGATGCACTTATCAAAACCGACTCTCAAAAAACAGATATGGAAACTATCCCCTATTACAGAAAGTGGCTCTCACCCACGTATTTCTATGTGGAATTGTGAGAAATTGGGATTTTAGTTGAGAGGGGTGAAATCCTACTCAAGCAAGAACCTCAATTCTTGTCAGGGTGAAACACAAGAAGACCCCATATTAACATGTGCTTAACCCTCTTGTAGCTTGGCACATTTACAGTCAGGTTGAACTTTGAGGCAATGTATAAAGTATTTATGCAGTACACAAGTCAATTTTAATAAATCATTTGTCACCAAACCAACAAAAATCTAATTAGTAGAACCGGAAATATACAATTTTAGAGATTTAGTTAAAAATCAAGTGCTAAGACGCAAAAAGTGCCAACCATTTCAGGCCGGGTCCAAGTCATAAGTGGTAGACCAGGTCCAAGTCACAAGTTCAGGCTGACTGCAATAGAGTATGGCCTGGATACAGGACTTAGTTCAGTCTGCTGAAAAGTACGCTGTGCCTAAATGTCGAGATGCAAATTCCTTGCTTTGAGTTGCGCTGGCTGATGTTGAAGAGCTATCAACAAGAAGTTGTGATGTGATGACCAGCGTCAAGATGCATTGTCAGCTGCGGAGGCAATCACTGTTGATGAAGAGCTGCCATGTGAGGTCCTGCATCGTTGTCGGTGAAGCTGGTGAGGGTTGTGGAGACTTGTGATGCAATGCACCAGAGCAGGGGACGAGATGCATCGTGCTGGGTTGATGTCAGCGTTGGGGTACATCGACATTGAAGAAGCCGCTGGGACTTGTGAGGATTTTCACTGTGATGCATTGACATCGAGGATGACCTGGGTGGTGCTAGACCAGAGTCGGTGGAGGCTGCGCCTCGCTGCTTCGAGATGTACAGAGATCCATCAACATCGAAAAAGCCTGTTATGTCCCTGTGGCTTGAACAGGGGGCAAGCCAACTGACCCGTGGAGATTTCAGCAGGGCAGCTCACAGCAAAAGAAGAGTCCTGGCACAAAAACAGCAGGCCTTGGGCAGAAAAGCAGTCCTTGGTAAGCAGGCAAGTGTTTGGGCAGTAGGGAAGACTTCAAAACTGACCAGTCCATTTTCCTGGCCGAGTCCACAGGTTGAGAAGTCATCTGAAGGGTTGGGTATAAGGGTCCACTACTTATACCTGGTGCTCACATTAAAGTGGAAGAAGCTTCTGGAGTTCTCCCCCTACAGAGGTGTCTGTAATTTCCTGCCTCCCTGCACTGGGCTCAGCAAGCCTGGTTGCACAAAAGACTAGTGTGAAACCCTTTGTGAGTGTGCTGAGGCAGAGTCTTTTTGATGTGCAAGTGTGGTAGGTGACAGCTCCACTCTCATATCAAGTATGTGATGGCCCATCCTGTCAACAGCCGGCCCCCCTATGTCTCATTATCTTGAAGTAATACACAAAGACCAACTGCAAGCTACACCTAGTCATGTGACCCTGGATACAGGCTGCAGGCACCAAACGGTTGGGGAAAAAAAATTGCAACTTTCTAAAAGTGCAAAGAAAAGAGGGGTGTGGGCCTAGTTTGTTTGTCAGCAAGGCTAGGCCACTATAAAATAAACAATCACCAGAGAATGCCAGTACTAACACAACTTTTCAGAACTTCTTTTTGATTCTCGGATCACAGCTGTTTAGTCAACGTGATTGAGGTTTTTTATTAACTAGTGGGCCTGACAGTTATTTCAGTCAATTTGTAGCAGGAAGACTGCCAAGAACATTGAAGCATTAACACAAAAGTTGTTGGTAAACACATTAAAAAATGAATTTTTTCACATATTACAAAAAATACCTGAACAACACAATATACAAGACAAGGGATGTCACAACAACACAAGAAAACAAGCATTTGCAAAGCAATCATTCTCGCCTTTGTGAAAGTTAGAGCTATTTGTGCTGTGAATGGCATTGTTTTTAACTTATGTTTTTTTTTTGTAGTGGAGTGGATGTATGTTGTTTGTAGTGAAATTATGTGGTTTGAATTGGAATTGTTAGTTGGGGAATTGTGTGGGGTCGAATTGTGTGGAGTGTAGTGTAGTTGTGTAGTGGAATTATGTGGCATGGTGAATAGATAGTGTTGAGAGCATCACTTCTAGAATATGATATTTTATTGCAGTTTATTGAAATGTCTGTGTATTACAGTACAGTACATGTCATTTGACTATATTTCCAGTGGAGGTATTTCCTGTTGTCCAAACATAGGGAATGTTCTATGAGCATTCATTATTGACGTGTCTGTCCTTTGCAATGTTTTTCTTATCCACAGAATCGTGGGAGCCCATAGGAAAACTCTCTCTCTCTCTGTATTTACAGAGAGGTGACCCATGGAGGTGATCACAGATGGGAAATTGTGAGCTCAGAGAAGGATGGCATTGCCAGGATCGGTGTGGTATTTGCAAAGACACTAGGGAGATTGCCAGCCATGCGAGTGGACACTGAGACAACTCGTGCACAAGCATCAATAAAGCTGAGGTGTGTGACTGGCAGCTGCATCGCTATATTTCCCAGGGTAGTCTTATAATTCTTTTTACAGAAACAGCTTGCCTAAACTCTTTGCCTCCAAACTATGCAGGCAGTTCAATGCGTTCCGATTCCAATGTTAATATTAAATGCCTATCATTACAACTGTCACAGATTAAGAGGCATTGAAAATGAGGGGCGACAGAAAATATGTATACTGGCGAACCCAAATGTAAATACAGTATGTACTCAGAGACCCAGAAGGAGCAGGGTGCAGCTACACGAAAGTCAGGTGAGTATGTTTGTTTACACGGCAGAGTGGTCTGGAAACAAAATGAATTTGATTGGTCAAAGCTTAAGCATAAATCTTCCAGGTGGTGAAATAAAGAACAAGTGGACAAGGTGCAATGCTGGCTTAGATTTAATGTTTGTCATGTGGTAAGTCTCATTTGGGGGAAGAAAATAAAAGCTTGAGAAATGGTTTACTTTGTACCTGGCCAACAACTGAATGTGCATTCCTCATGTCCTGCTGCATTGAGAGGTGGCAATCCATCATTTGGAGCATTTCAGATAGTGTAAGGGGGCATCCGGCATGCATCTGTCAATCACCCTGAATGACCTACTGCACCTACAATCACCAGGAAGAGGAAGGTTAGAAAAAGTCAGGCGGTGCCACCAAATTGGATGACACAGTCATGTGATCCTCATCATATTAACACCCACACAGGAGATTCATACACTTTCTCACAAGCGGTGATTTTTTTCAAGATCGGAAATGGCATTCTTAAACGCCAATACCCAGTGACTTCAATGAGACAAGCAGCTACTTACCAAAGAGAAAACAGCTGCTGCCGTTATTTTGCCTAGAAGCGTTTATTAAATAAAGCTGATCACTTTCAGCTAAAGTGCCCTGGTGATTAGATTACTCTGTGTGGGCTGTCATAACATTAATTGTCAAACACAAGAGGGTATGCAGTTCCTAATAAAGCAAAGGGAGAGAGGTCAGGTAAGAAGGAAAGGTTGTCCCTTAGAAAGAGAGGGAAAGGGGAATCCCTCCTTTCGGAATTAGGGCCCTCACACACCCAGCCAGCTGGGTGTCATGCTTCATCATAGGCTTACTCCTCATCAGGTCGGCGCTGCAATACCTGACGGGCACCCTTTGAGGGGCTCTTTGGTGGAGATCTTTTATTCCTTGTCGTAGGGTGCCGTGGGTGTGAGGGACCTCAAAGTGTAGTGTGCTAACGTGGAGGTCAATAGACAGTGCAAGGGTAAAACAGGAAATGGAAGTCCAAACAAAATAATTTTAATGAATCTGGCTTCCAACCTGATTAAAAATATATAGAGTGGCGCCTTCCTGATATTATGCGTCAGGACTTTGCGCTCAACTTCATGTGGTCGACTTGTTTCTTGCCTGTGTGTTAGAATGATCTAGCTGCAATTCTTCAGGACCTAGAAAGAACTGCCTATCTACATTATTAGTGGTGTTCTGGTTTACTAACCGTGAAATACCACACAGTGCACCTCAAGATGTGGTACCTGTAAATGCGATGGCCAACCTATTAAAATAAAATCAAAGATGGTTAGACAGTAGCAGTTGCCTGTATTTGCTTCTTCAACATCAATCTCCCTTGTAAACTTCACCGTGTAAGCTACACACAGATCTAGGTGTGCCACACACAGTGAAATTGTGGTGCCTAAAAACATACGTCACATAGTTATGACGTGTTTGTGAGAAAGTATATGAGGTCACTTAAAAACACATCAGGATATAGTATCCCGTACTAAAATGGTAGCTGATATGTCAAGAGAACAGCGAACTCATGAACGTGTAGAGGATTGTTTGCCGTGTAATGAGGAAGTGTAGCATTGTGATGGGATGGCCAACAAAAGGATAGTCTTCATGTCCAGATGGGAGGAGGAACCATCACATGCTGCGAAGGAGCATGACCACGTTGAGATGGAAGCCTGCAGATGACCAAAAGAATCAATTTGTGAAGTCGCCATGGGGGGAACAGACACAGAAAGGAGGGACAAACATCAATAAAAAGCCAGCATTTCAGAATGCCACAGGTAACTGCCAATGGCACTCGATGTTTGTGCCAAAAACCTGCAGAAGAGCTAACAACATGTCTTGCAGATAGCGCATGTGCTGTCTAGGCTCAACCTAACAAGGAGGAAACAGATGGCCAGAGATGTTCAACAAAAAGCAGCGCAAGGAAACTCCCTTTGAAAACAAGCAGGAGCAGAAAAGATGGCAGCAATGATGAGAGGGAGGGGGTGCGAGTGAGGAGGCAATAGATGGCCAGGGATGGCCACCTAAAAGAATCAATCCGTGATGTCCCCTGGGAGGGAACCAAGCATCTAAAGATGAGACAGATGAACACTATTGACCAACCAGAGTAAAGGAATTTTGAAAAACAGGCCAACCAACCAACCAGAAGCGCTGGGCATGTTGAGAAGCCTATAGACTGAATACAACATGCCTTTGCAGAGCAGCGCTGCCCAGGCTCAACATAAAAGGAATTAACAGTGCAAGAACATATCCCAGTTCCATCAATTTTCAGAAAACAACGAGCCAAAGATAACTGAACAAATATTATAGGGTCACTTTAGGTTGCATAACACACATGGGGTTATGCTAAACCAGTTCTGTTAATTTGGGGGCCTATCCAAGGGGCCTTCCAACTCAGTCCAACACAGTACACCTTAAGAGTCCCCTTTAAAGCCACATTTTGTTTTGCGAAAACTGAAGAGGGCCTCCCTGGTGATATGTTTGTTGATTCGTTTCGAAGCCTTAAGAGGCTTATCAGGAGCACTTTTGAAAGCGAAGTAAGTTGTCTATCTAATGGAACTGAAATGTTTTTCGCCTGCTTCCCTAATATGTGTATTATTCCTGATACATAGTTTCAAGCTTGCACGTCCAAAACGCAAGAAGGTCAACAGCGCGATGCATCCGAAAAGAAATTCCTGAACCGCTTCTAGGCGCCGTTACGTTTTCCTCCAACAACTATATTCAGCGAGACAGCTTTTTCTAAACAAAGCTTGTATAATATTTATTTATTTATTTTACGGATTTATACAGCGCATAGCTGCCCCAGCAACGGGGCGTCCCAGCGCTACCCAAAGAACAGGTGCCAATAGACCACTCTAACAAACACAAACAGTTACACCGGAAAGAGCCAGGTCTTTAAAGCCTTTCGAAAAGTCAAATGATTCTGGAATCCTCTGATAGAGATCGGAAGGGAGTTCCAAAGGTGGGCCGCCAGGACCTTAAAAGATCGACCACCAGCCTTGGCTCTTTGAAATCGGGGGGTACACACCAATCCCGAGTTGGCAGAGCGAAGGGGGCGATTCGGGATGTACTGAACTAGCAGGTCCACTAAGATCAGAGGGCCTTGTTGTGACAGAATTTTGTGGGCTACACACAGGGACTTAAACTGGATTCTTTTGGCTATTGGCAGCCAATGAAGCTTAGGTAAAAGATTAGATACCGAGCAGAACTTAGGCAGTGCCAGCAAAGCACGTGCCGCGGCATTCTGAATTCTTTGGAGGCGTAAAATACAAGATTTATTAGCGCCTAGATAAAGGGAGTTACCATAATCCAACCTGGCTAAAATTGTAGCCTGGAGAATAGTTTAGCGGATTTTTGGTTCAAAATATCCAAGCAAAGGTTTTAACCCCCTCAGGAGTCCAAAACAGACCCCTGCGAGAACTTTAGATTGGGTATCAAAAGAAAGATCCCTATCTATCCAAAAGCCTAGATTCTTAATATCTGGCCAGTATATATCCCTTCAGTCAAGATACTGCATATGACCCAGCTGTGTGCATTTGAATTAAGGAAATAAACAACTAGCGCTTCAGCTTTGTAATCCCTCTGTACTGTAACATCACTGAATGATTATATGTGTTTTCAGTAACATGGAATCCATCTATGTATCTCTCAGACTTAACCGCATGTGGAGGAATTGGATTCCAGCTAGCTTGGCTAATATTAGGATTATAAGAAATTTAGCCACTGCCGTTCTACAATGTTGTAAGTTGAAGAAAATTTATAGAAAAAATACAGTCTCTTCTTTCTCTGATGTTAGCTGTTGCTATATTCCCCTCTGCTCTTTCAGATGTTCAACTTAAAAAGACCTCGTACTTCAATATCAGAATCATTATTACTTTCCATGGCCCACAAGAAATAAGCAAGTAGGCTGGCTCAATTACCCTTAAAAATCTTACATAGAAGGGCTGAGTATTCTTTCAGAAAGTACAAAAAGTTGGTGCATTTTTTCTTTCTTCTTTTGTTTCAGTATCCCCCAGTTTGATGTCCTGATGAGAACCATAAAAAAAATTAAGGGGTTGTTTGAAACACATTGACAAATATACCAACAGGGAGGCCCACTTCCGTTTTTCAAAAAAATAATGTGGCTTTAAAGGGGACCTTAAGGTGTCCTGTGTCGGAATGAGTTGGAAGGCCCCTTGATTAAGCCTCCAAATTAACAGAACTGGTTTAGCATAACCCCTGGTGTGTTATACAATCTAAAGTGAGCCTAAAATATTTGTTCAGTTATCTGTGGCTTATTGTTTTCAGAAAATTGCTGGAACTGGGATATGTTCTTGCACTGTTAATTCCTTTTTTTCTTGTGTTGTTGACACATCCCTTGTCTTGCATATTGTTGTTGTTCAGATACTTTTCCTAATATGTAAAAAAATACATTTTTGAATGTTTTTTCCAACAACTTTTGTGTTAATTCTTCAATTTTCTTGAAAGTCTTCCTGTTAAAGTTTGACTGAAATAACTTTCTAAAAGTGGTATTTTCAGAATTGAGGCTTAATATCCGACTTTACCTTAACCCCTTGTATGCTCATGACGGCTCCCGGCCGTCATGCGTCACGGTGGGCGTGTGCGCACGGCGGCCGGGAGCCGTCGAATCCCCGCCCACTAATAAAAACCCCCGCACAGCGCGAAAATTCGCGCCGCATGGAAGGGGTTAAAGATGGTTTTAAATTACAATTCTTTAGACATCAAACTCGATATGCATACCTGCTCCCAACTGAAAGTTATCACTTAGGAAATATAATAAGGTAACAAAAAGTTTTCTTATGGGAGAGACAGGCCTTGCAGTAGTGAAAAACTAATTTAAGAGTTTTTCACTACCAGGGCAGCTAAAAGTAAAACATACATGTCCTGCTTTTTAAATAAACTGCACCCTATGGGTGATTTATAAGTATTAAAAAAGAAGGTTTGGGCCTGGCAAAAGGTTTCTTTTGGCAGGCCGACATTGCGGTTTAAAACTTCACACACAGGCTGCAATGGCAGACCTAAGACATGTTTAGAGGGCTACTTAAGTGGGTGGCACAAGGGGTGTTGCTGGCCCACTATTAGCATTTAATTTACAGGCCCTGGGTACATGAGATTCCACTTTACTTGGGACTTACAGGTAAATTAAGTGTGCCAATTGGGTGTAAGCCAATTTTACTATGTTTAAAGGAGGAAGCACAAGCACTTCAGCACTGGTCAGCAGTGGCAAAGTGCACAGAGTCCTAAGGCCAACAAAACTGAAATCAGCAAAATTGGGGGGCTCAAGGCAAAACGTTTGGGAGAAGACCACCTTAAGGCTGCCGGGTCTATCAGTCTGTCTTCATCATTGAGTCCACATCCGGTAAAAAAATAAAAACTGGGAGGGCTCAACACATTTTTGGAGGGAGCACTTTGATGTATGCTTTGTACTCTATGTTGGGATCCAGATCAAAGTTAGAAATACATAAGTGAGTGTACTATTTGCCAATTTTTTTTCCTTCTCTGGTTTTTGGCAATAGGTTTGGAAAAGTGCATTCTGAAGGTGTGCTTCTGATTATAGATTTAAGTTACTCTCAGGAAGATGAGATGACCTTCTTAGACAAAAGACCTCAATTCTTCATTTTTGTGTGTAAAAGGGGTCCCTTCAAACACCTTCCATAGTTTCTCCAATGCCGCATTATGAACACTGTTTGGCCCTGTGCAAGTTCTTCCCCACCCATCACCCTTACTCATTTCTCCTTTGGTTTGCTCATCTGGCTTGCTAGTACATACTTTGAGAAGCCAATTCCTCAGTCTGCACGGACATGGGGGTATCCATCTTTGGGGGGTTGCCTCTTTGGCACAAAAAACATTCAGCATTTCAGTGACAACACCAGAAGAGTGCAGTTATACCACAGTGAGCACACAGTATCCTTTGGTAAAAGAACTTCAATCTGCTTTTGATACTGTAGACTTCTTCCGGATGAAAGAAAACGACAACACAACTTCTGTTGCCAACATAGTACAGAGTTTATGTAAAAAGCAAGCGTGCTTGCGGAAGGTCAGTCAGCTCCGTGGAACTGGAATCTGAGCCTTTGACTTACAATACGATGACAGTTTCTTTTATATTCTTGTAACCATGAATGTGTCATACTATTATTATTAAATGGACATCTGCTAAAGCACAACATTATTATCAAAAGGTTATACTTCTGCAAAAAAAGCTAGTTACATGTTTACTAAATATGACTCAGGTGCACATGTTATCATTAGTTATGCTTCCACACCACCACTACACTAGCGGTGTCCTTTGCTTGTCTCGCACTTGAAGCATAGCAATACTCTACTACCTACACATCTGCTGATTGGCAAAGCCTAACCTCCCACCTATTCTGCACCTCTGTGCTGCTTTATCTACATATTTTCTCAGATACTTATTCTTGCAATGCGGACCTGTGACCTTCCATTTCTACTGTGGCTAATTATATTCCTCTATTCTACTAAAGCTTGTATCTACTTCCCTCCCCCTGTGTCCTGACTCCATCTGTGCTCTTTTTCTGCTACCAAAGACAGCTTAGGCCTGTATTTCTCCTTTAACATGTCTGTACCCGTCGTTCTGCTGGTGCTTTCTTTGACATGAGTAGGCCTTCTTCATTTTCTACATTCATTATAACAAGTCCACCCAATCAAGCTAAAGAGGCTAAACTGCAAAAAAGAGTCATGGACTGCACAAGGCAGTGGGTATGATTTCATCTACCAGGCAAACCACAAATTCAGTAGTAATATTTCTCTTTAAACTTATTATAAAGAAGGGTAACTGTGGAGTGCTACATGGCTCATCATGTTGCCTCCTCTTTATCAATAAATATATATGCAGTCCTCCGCAACTATGAGGTGTTTTTAATTAACATTAATTCTACTCCTATGCCAACTATATTTAGGCACTTCACTGGCTGGATGAAGACTTGATGGCCACAGTGAACGAATCAAAAGACTCCTTGTAAGCAATCAATTTGTGGGTGAACTAGAGAATTCTAAATACATTTAAAGTTGAGGTTTTGCTTTAAATTACATTCCTATGGACATAAGAGTTTTGTCCAGACTCTGAGAGACACAGCTTCTCCACTTTATAAAATGAATAACATAATACTACTATCCTTGCTCCTTGAATGATGCTTCATTTCAAAACCTATTCAGTAGATGAGATGTATAACCCTTATTTACCTTAATTTCCACCCATTTAGAACTGTTTGCATTCAATTAGGAGAACTTCAAATCATGGTTAATCTTTACTACCTAGCCCTACTTTTGAGCAGGTTGAATCTTCATAGCCTGTTATGCATATACTAATATATTATCGCCTAACTCCCTGCAATCTTTGATAAAAGTTGAGAAACTTTCCAGACAAGCTAATTTTTCAGGAGACTGAAATTTCAATTTAGACATTTGAACAGCGTAGATGCCATATTTATACCATTTTTCAGAGTGCTGACCTCAGCAGATGATATCTATCATAGCAGTTCTGCATTTGTTCACATTTGTTCAATCTTTACATGGAAATTTCCACTCCTTCCTCTACTCATTATGGTTAACAAACCATTCTGCTCCTCTTAACAGATTAGACTCAGCCTCATCCTTCCATTAAAATTTGGCTACTGGTATCATTAAGCCCACTCTTCCTCCAAGAAACATTTTCCATAACGGGACATCTGAAACTCAGTTTCCCTAAGCCCAGTTTCTCACTCAATCCTGTGTAGATAAGTAATGAAACTCACATGGTCAAGTATACCAAATATATAATTCTCATAATTTATCTAGCTTAGTGAAACCTAACTCTCAATGGACTCCTACTAGATCTTGGATGAATTACGTCCTTCTCACTACAAATAAGGTCAGCAAAACATGACTTGCGGGAGACAAGTCCATCATCTGCAGAATATAATCCTTTCCTCTGGATATTTATTTGCATTCACAACTTCAAGCTCTATACAAAAATTTCACTTGACCTTGCTGGCTGGATTTCTTGTTAGAGTGCTCTTCTGCAATATTGCAAATTTACAACATTACCAATAGTGTGACCATTCAAACTAACCACTCCTGCTCTCTCTCCCATTCACACTAACTACTCCTGTTCTCTCCAGACCTGCAACCTCAATATTATTAACATTTCTCCTTTTAAAGTTTTTACCAACATACCATTGTTAGAACAGCTCTTGATATTGGTTCTCTTAACAAGCTGGTACAAAGCAAATTCCCATAAAAAATGACAGGACAATCAATGGTTCACACCTGTTCTCAAAATCCTGAACAATCAGGTTTCAACTAAAAGGAAACTGTAGACAAACTGCAGTGATTACTTTTGCCTGAGCCTACAGTAAGACTATACTACTCACTGAAAAACAATATCAGATAAATGAAATCAATCACACCACCAAGAGCTTACATTTCATCATTAGGGTACGTTAAAAAATCCTTACCATGAACAATTTCACAACTGAACACACAATCAATCAATCAATCAATCAGTGGTTTATATACCACGCTACACACCCGTGAGGGTCTCAAGGCGCTGGGGGGGGGGAGCAGATCCGGGTCAGTCGAAGAGCCAGGTCTTGAGGTCCTTCCTAAACCTATGGAGGGTTGGGGAGCATCTGATGTTGACCGGGTTCTTGGTGAGGGAGAGGATGAGCTGGGTATCGTTGGCGTAGGATATGATGCTAAGCCTGTGCTGTCTGACAATGGTGGCGATAGGGGCCATGTAGATGTTGAAGAGTGTCGGGCTTAGCGAAGATCCTTGGGGTACTCCGCAGATGATGTCAGTGGGATCGGATAGGAAGGGGGGGAGTCTGATCCTCTGGGTTCTGCCGCAGAGGAAGGATTGGATCCAGTCGATGGCGGATCCCTGTATTCCTGAGTTGTGGAGTCTGGCGGCTAGCGTGCGATGTGAGATGGTGTCGAAGGCTGCGGAGAGGTCTAGGAGGATGAGGGCTGCGGTGTGTCCCTGGTCTAGCAGCATGTGGATGTCGTCGGTTGCGGCGAGGAGGGCGGTCTCGGTGCTGGGTTGCTGCAGAAGCCAGACTGGGATGCATCTAGGACAGAATTTTCTTCGATGAAGGCGGTCAGCTGGGCGTTCACGAGTCTTTCGGTGACTTTGGCTGCGAAGGGGAGGAGAGAGATGGGCCAGTAGTTCTTCAGGTCAGTTGGGTCGGCCGTTGGTTTCTTGAGGAGGGGTTTCAAATCCGCACGCTTTCAGTCGTCTGGGCAGATGCCGGATCTGAGGGAGGAGTTGATAGTCCATCCTAGTTTGGGTGCAATGACAGTGGCGGCCCTGTGGAAGATGTGAGGGGGGCAGGGGTCCGTTGGGGCTTCTGAGTGTGTCTTCTTCATGGTTGAGGAGATGAGCTCGACGGACACGGGGGCCCAGGAGGTGATGGTTGGCTTCTCGGCGGTGGTGGGTGGTGTGGTGCTGTCTTCTACAGGCTCGCCGAAGTTGTCGTAGAGGGCCTTGATCTTCAGGTGGAAGTAGGAGCTGAGTTTGTCGCAGAGTTCCTGGGAGGGTGTGATGTCAGTGGCTTCGCAGGTGGGTTTTGCGAACTGCTGAATGAGGTTGAACAGTTCCTTGGCGTTGGATGCGTTGGTCTTGACTTTGTCTCTGATGAAGGTTCTTTTGGTGTCCCTTATACGCTGGTGGTAGTCCTCTATGGCGCTCTTGTGGTTGTTCCGTGCTTCCATGGTCTTCTGGTTCCGCCAGGTTTTCTCCAAACGTCTGCAGATGCGTCTGGCTTCTTGGAGTTCGGTCGTGAACCAGGCGGCCTTCAGCGGGCGTTTTTTGGCGGCGTGTCGGAGAGGTGCCAGCTTGTCGGCGCATTAGGAGACCCAGCGGTGGAATTCCCTGGCTGCGGAGTTGGTGTCGGTTGTGGCCTTGGGGGGGTCTTGGAAGAGGGCGGAGTTCAGGTGTTCCTCAGTGACCTTACTCCAGTTCCGTCGAGGCGGGCGCTGGGCGGGCTTGGGTGCGGTGGTGGTGTTGAAAGTGAAATGGACGCAGTGGTGGTCCGTCCAGAGGGGCTGGGTGGTGTGGCTGAAGCGGATGTTTGATCCTGCCGCGAAGATGGGGTCAAGGGTGTGACCCTCTCTGTGGGTGGGAGTGCTGACGAGCTGTTTCAGTCCTAGGTTGGCGAGGTTCTCGAGGAGTGTGGTGGAGTCGGGGTCCTGGCTGTTCTCGAGGTGGAAGTTCAGGTCCCCGAGCAGGATGTAGTCCGTGGAGGTGATGGCGTGGGGTGCGGCGAGCTCGGCAATGGTGGTTGCGGGCTGGGCGCGGGGTCCTGGCGGTCTGTAGATGAGGGTGCCGCGAAGCGTGGTCCTGGGGCTGATCTGGATCTGGAAATGGAGGTTTTCCGTGTTGGAATGTGGGTTGCTCGTGCTGGATGTGGAGAGTCGGAGGGGGGTCTTGTGTGCAATGGCGAGTCCTCCTCCCGGGCGGTGTGGGCAGTCCTTTCTCTGGATCTTGTAGCCGTCAGGGATAGCTGTGACGTTGGTCCAGGTTTCCGTGAAGAATGCGATGTCGGGCGAGAGGGTGTCGATCAGGTCCCAGATCTCTACGGCGTGTCGGTGCAGGGAGCGCACGTTGAGAAGGATGCAGGTCAGGGTTTCAGTGGGTCGTTCAGTAGGCGGCCCTTTGGCGGCTGCGGGCGTCTTGTCGACGGTGAAGGATCTTCGGCAGTGACCGCACGAGAACTGCCCATGGGTCGTGTTGGGCGAGGATCTTACGCAGTCGGCATGGCCCCCGGGGTTGAAAGCATGGAGGCTGGCTGAGTCGTAGCGGTGGGGACCCGGAGAACCAGGGTTCCTGGTGCTGGTTGCGGTCGGGTCGCGGACGGGCGTAGACGGGCTTGCCTCATGCTGCGCAACTTTAGTAGGGGAGGGGGGCGGGAGCAGAGGAGTGGGAGGCGGGAGCGGGGCTGAATGGGGGGCGGGGCCGCAGGGGCAGCAGTGGCGGGAAAGTAGGCAGAACGGACGCTGGAGATCTGCAAAATACAGAGAGACAGTACCACTAAGAACAGTAAAAGACAATAAGCAGGCAAAACAATAAGCAGGCAACAGTCAGGCACAATTTAGGAATAGCAGGGGGAAAACAGCAATACCGAGGTACCGCAGCAGCCTCGAACCCTGGGGAGAGAGGCTCAAAACTCGGCGATCTGGCTGAAGTGCGGCACTGCTGGGGAGAGTGCTACCTGACCAGAGGTCACACAAAGCTGTTGTTGACAATATTGCCAAAGATCAAGAGTAATGCTTAAGCTAAACCTTCTCTTCTGAAGTTTAAAGTTGGTTCATCCAATAAAATAATGTCTAAACGAAGGTCCTTCTTTGCTACTATAACTATGACCTGCTGAAAAGATTTTCTTCAATCAAGCCTTCCTAGTTCCTGATACATGCTACACATTTTAAATAATATAAATGCATACAAATGCCCTTTATTTCAAATTTCACCCACCTGGAAGAATCAATATCACCCTGACGAATGTCTCCAAGTCTTTGATACAGTAGACCTCCAAATCCTTCCACACTCTTTTCAATACCGCTTGAATTTCAAACTTGACACCTTAAAGTCTAAGTTCCTATCTGACAGATCATCTTTAAATTACTATGGTAGACCCAGTGCATTTTATCATCTTTTGCTGTAACCCAAAAATATTTCAAAGATTAACCTGGTAATCTTTGCTGGTTAATATCTACTTGAGACTAGGAGCAGACTTTAGCTAACAGCTCCAAGTTAAATTATCAGTGTCACCTTCGACATCATTCACTCCACGACTTCCCAGCTGCCCAAGGAAGTGACATCAGCAATTAGTAAACTCAATCGTCTAAGGAAGGTGCCCTCTTTTCATACTACCACCCAAAACACCTCCATTGTCCTATGTATCAACCTCTCTGTTCTGAACAATAGAAATGATCAGAATTAAATTTTAACAACTACTACCTACATATTGTATTGTTCAATGCAAGATGCACACTACGGGCCCGATTCTGATGCGGGTTGGAAAAGCTTCCCGACCGAGGGCCTGATTCTGATGCGGTTAGGAAGGCCTCCTAACCGCATTTGCTCCTTCCAAATCGGATTGGGAACGTGTCTTCCCGACCGAGGGCCCAATTCTGATGCGGTTAGGAACAAATGTTCCCATTGAAGTCAATGGGAGTTCAACCAAATCGTATCTGGAAGCATCCGGATGCATCCTACTCCGCCGGTCGGACTTTCCCGATCCGAGTGGGTCGGACACCATTTCCCAACCGATTCGGTCGGGAAGCTTTTCCAACCCGCATCAGAATTGGCCCCTACATGTTTTAAAATCCACCCTGATCAATGGACCATCCCCATCAGCATCTAAACGGATGATTCCTATAATTTAATAAGGGTTTATTTGGTAAATCTTTCGTAAAGAACGTCTGGCATTGAGCGAGCCTTACACACAACATTTCTTGCAGTTTCACTATAATAAACCGGATTTTGCATTGTCTTAAAAAAATTAATTCAACAGACTAGTTTGGTAGAAATACAAAATTGGACTTGAAAGTCTTTAGTATTTTAGTCAAGGGGCAGATATAAATGTTATGTACTACTCTGAGATTGTGTCAGTAAAGAAGTAAACCTGAAAGGAATTTTAAATAGAAAAAAGTGTTGCTGTAATGTTGCAGTATACATGTACTCCAAACTCCATCTCAAGCACTGTTTTCTCTCAGCATGCCTCAAATCATATTTCCAATATTTTTACTAAAAGTAAAAGTGTATATCTACATTGCAATACGCCCTGAAAGATGAGTATATTTTTCAGAAGTTGGACGTATTAGCACTCTGTACCGAAGTTAGGGGTCCATTAGGATGTCGGGCGGTGGCACCACCGCGGTGCTGGCGGTGCGGAAAAATGCATTTTTCCGCCCGCGAGCAGCGGTACTCACGTCTGCCATATTAGTATGGCCAAACAGAGACCATTTCCCATCCGCCGCCGTGCGACGCGAACTGCCATCAAAGTGTGCCCGCAAGCGCGGCGGTGGGAGCCAATGGAGACACACCACCGTGCGGAATGACGTCTGCTCCGGTCCACAAATTAGGATGCTCCAAAAAACCAGTCGCACCGCAGCGGAGAAACCGGCCAATCCTACACGGCGGAACCTCGACAGCGGAGCGCGAAACCAGAGACCCGGCCCACAGCGCCCGGACACGACCGCCATGGACCCAGCACTCCACGTTTTCCCGGTGCTGTACCTGATACATCACCAGCAAATCATGGACCGTCGCGGACGCCGCCGCAGGTACGCAATAACACAACCGCACACACAACCACAAAACACAAACCATGGACTGGCACAGGGTCCCTAACCACATCAGATACCCTGGTGGGGATAGGAACACATCCCCAAGTGCACACACACATGACCCACCTGCCACCAATACACCCCTCCGCATCCAGGTCACACATCGACCGCAGTCGTGCGGCAATGTCACAGCCACGTCACCGCAGCGGTGAAGACAATGGAATACATGCGCACAATGCAGAAGGCTGGGCCAGCGCCTGGCATGGGCAGGGCACAAAGACCACAGGGCCACTACTCCACCCTCACACACTAGCCCCCCACTGAAGGGACATGCCATGTGCCACACCTGTGCACCCCCATGCACAACAACAAGCCAGGTGACACCACACCCTGCACCACACACAAAACAAATAGGTGACACAGCCACAGCAGGAGTGGCTGCACAGGAACACACAGCACAGAAGCACAGGGCCAGGGCTACACACACACACCACAACAACACCACACCAATGGCAAGTAAACTCAGTACAAGCATCAAATGGACACACACACATACAAGGAACAAACATCTCACTGGACACACAGCCTGCCAAGTCACACACACATACCCCACACTGACACACAGACACATACACACACCACATGCCACCAGCAATGGAGCACACAAAACAGGAAAGCCAAAGTGAGGTGCACACAAATGGAAGGCCAAGGAGACAACCACCAAGCATGTGTACAGCACATGCAAGACAAGGAACATAGAACAACACCCCCAGCCCACCTAATCACACATGGCTTGCATAGTGATTGAAGTCAAACCACAGACAGCACAGTGCAAGAACCCAAGGAGACAGCAAGGCAACACATGTAGAGGCACAAGGATGAAATGAAGGCCCTGAAGTCAAACTGTGAACAGCCACACATATGTATACACATACTTCACAGGAATACTCCAGCAGCACAACACACAGGGCCCATTGACACACTCCATGACTGTCAAACACTAGTAGGAATCCACACACATACCCCCCTCACATCTGCAGCACACAACACCAGTGTCAAACAAACAGAAGGGTGGCAATAATGTCCAGGCAATACACAGACAAACAGTCACACTCCCTGGGGGTAGCCACAAACATCACATACACACAGGGATGCCAGAACCAATGTCTGCACAAAAACAACAGACAAACACATAACCCAACTGACCCACACACAGAACCACAACAAGAACAGACATGCCATGTGCAGCAAAAATGTGGAAAGGCAATGGGAGCACAGACACAACAGGAGTGCACAACCCCATCAGTCAGGAACAATGCACACACAACATACCACAACACAGACAAGAAGTGTACAATCACAGATAAACACAGCCACAGCAAACAAACAACAGATGCACAGCCAAAAAAAGAACACATAGCAAACACAGCAGGACATAAGTGGATGCATACCAGCCAATGACAAGGCAACATACCCCCACAGCACTGCATGCACAACAAGCAGTGTCTGCACAACAAGCATACCAGCCACACACAGAAATGAGTGACACAACATGAACCCACACAACACCATTCAGCACAGCACAAAGACAACATCACAGGAAGTGAAGCAGTACCACAGCAAACACACATACATGCAACACAACACCAACAGATGCACAAGTCTGGCACAGAAAGGTGGAAACAACTTGACCAGGGGACTGGGCAGCACACACAGTTGAAGTGCATATGAGCAAACATGATTGACAAACAGCCCAAGAACATCACACAGAACCCATTGGGGAAATATCCTGAGTGGCACATTGCCACTGTCCAAAGAACTGCACCACAAAGCACAGTGTAACATATCAAATGATGGGGAGGCACACACACATGTAAAACAAGGGGACAGCAGACATCCAAGTGAAGTGCCATGGCAGGAGTGTACCATACACAAATAGAGGGAGTGCAGACTCACAATGGGTAGGCATCCCAAGCACAGATAGGGGATGGCAAAACACCACACACAACATCACATACTGGAGGCAAACAGGCACCATGTGACAGCAATGCATGAGAAAACACAACCACAATGGCAGTGTGGATCAGCAGGTCTGCACTGTCTCCACAAACAGTAACATGACAGATGGATGAACAACAAAACACAACACTGACTTGACAGACACACACACTGCATACTCACAAGTGACAGAAATAAAAAGTAGGAGTCAGCCACAACTGCATGGACACACAAACACACTGCACACTGCACAACATACAACTCACACATGTGCATACAAACACATCCCCAGGGAGAAACAATCCAAACAACAGGCACACACATCCTGGGTGAAACATGTGTGTAGTTGACAATGCAGGGGCACACACATATCAACACTCCAGACAAAGTCAAGACCTTCACACTGCACACTTCTTGACCATCCAAGAGCACACATTGAAAGAAACCCATGGGATTAGGATGACTGCCCATCACAAGATGACCACACACATACACTACTGGGCACACAAAATAAGAACACACATACATGATGAGCCTGGCCAGCATGCCTGCAATCCTCTGGACAGAATCCCATTCTGAGCTGGCAGTGCACCACAACTTGACATGTGTACAACACAGCCAACATGAACAAACAATGACAACTGCATCACACCTCAAATCTAATACATTGCCCACACAAGTATCAGGGTCAGGAAAAACTGAAGTCCCTCACCCCTGCAAAAAATAGAGCAAGTGAGTAAAGAAATTGGCAAGGTTGAAGTGGCACACACAGCATGTGGCACAGTAAACCATATACACCCAGCAAAAGAACTTTATTCAGTAAGGACACTGACAAAACAGACAACAGGATCAACTGTCTTTATTCACAAATTGCACAGATAGGCAACAAGAGTAGATAATAGCAAGGCACAAAATGCAGGGCATGTCCATGGGAAGCTGCACAGGCAGGGGCAAAACAGCAAGGCCAGTGGCCATTCCAAGGTGCAGAGCATGTCCATGAGAAGCTGCACAGGCAGGGGGCACACAGCAGTGCACGACAAGGCCAATGGACAGGACAAAGTGCAGAGTGAGTCCATGAGAAGCTGCACAGGCAGGGGGCACACAGCAGTGCACGACAAGGCCAGTGGGCAGGACAAAGTGCAGAGTGAGTCCATGAGAAGCTGCACAGGCACGGGGCACACAGCAGTGAACGGCAAGGCCAGTGGGCAGGACAAAGTGCAGAGTGAGTCCATGAGAAGCTGCACAGGCAGGGGGCACACAGCAGTGAACGGCAAGGCCAGTGGGCAGGACAAAGTGCAGAGTGAGTTCATGAGAAGCTGCACAGGCAGGGGGCACACAGCAGTGTACGACAAGGCCAGTGGGCAGCACAAAGTGCAGAGTGAGTCCATGAGAAGCTGCACAAGCAGGGGGCACACAGCAGTGCACAACAAGGCCAGTGGGCAGGACAAAGTGCAGAGTGAGTCCATGAGAAGCTGCATAGGCAGGGGGCACACAGCAGTGCACGACAAGGCCAGTGGGCAGGACAAAGTGCAGAGTGAGTCCATGAGAAGCTGCACAGGCAGGGGGCACACAGCAGTGCACGACAAGGCCAGTGGGCAGGACAAAGTGCAGAGTGAGTCCATGAGAAGCTGCACAGGCAGGGGGCACACAGCAGTGCACGACAAGGCCAGTGGGCAGGACAAAGTGCAGAGTGAGTCCATGAGAAGCTGCACAGGCAGGGGGCACACAGCAGTGCACGACAAGGCCAGTGGGCAGGACAAAGTGCAGAGTGAGTCCATGAGAAGCTGCACAGGCAGGGGGCACACAGCAGTGCACGACAAGGCCAGTGGGCAGGACAAAGTGCAGAGTGAGTCCATGAGAAGCTGCACAGGCAGGGGGCACACAGCAGTGCACGACAAGGCCAGTGGGCAGGACAAAGTGCAGAGTGAGTCCATGAGAAGCTGCACAGGCAGGGGGCACACAGCAGTGCACGACAAGGCCAGTGGGCAGGACAAAGTGCAGAGTGAGTCCATGAGAAGCTGCACAGGCAGGGGGCACACAGCAGTGCACGACAAGGCCAGTGGGCAGGACAAAGTGCAGAGTGAGTCCATGAGAAGCTGCACAGGCAGGGAGCACACAGCAGTGCACGACAAGGCCAGTGGGCAGGACAAAGTGCAGAGTGAGTCCATGAGAAGCTGCACAGGGAATGTCTGCAACTGTACCCTAACCATGGTCAGCAACACAGTCTGGGATGTGACGATGTGCAGCACAGGCCACGCTGTGTGAGAGACAGGCGTGTGAGGTCGACCAACACTCAGACTTGGCTGTCAGTCGTACTGGGAGCTGGCTGTGTGTCGGGCCCAGTTGGAGCACTTGACTGGGGAGAGGGAGGCACAGCTGAGGTATACCTATCAGTGTTTAGGCAAAATGGAGGGCTGCTTGGACCAGGTGGTGTAGTGGCACGTGGAGGTGTAGTCATGCAGACATGAGACACAGTGTGGATGGGAGATTGTGGAGGGGTGCCTTTCCACTTCTTGGGGAGTCGCAATGGCTTCACTGTCTTGGGAACAATGGGAAGTGGCGTGGACACATCAGGCTCACTCAACACCAAGGCTGCAGCAGGTGCATACGCTGGCCCTCCCTCTGGTGACGTGCTTGAACCTGCGAACGCTTTGCATGGCCCTGGCTTTGCCCCTCCATCCCCTGCCTACCAGGTGGTCCCCCCACAGTGCCCTCCATTCCCTGCTTCACTGGGCTTGCTATGGGAGTGGAGGTAGTGGGTGAATCGGACTTGCAGCCCTTCTTATGCCTACCCTTGGCACTCACCACCTTCTCAGTGGGCATGGAAATTGTATGTTTGGTTTTGGGAGACGCTTTCGGGACAGGAGAGTCCTTGGCTGGGGATGTCCCTGAGGCACGTGACCCTGATGCCTGATTCTTGACTCTTTGTCCCCTGGTGTTGCCTGATGGGCTCTTGTATGTGTGCCATGGGGTGGCTTTGGTCATCTGTGGGGATGGTGTCTGCGGCCTGGACCGCTTGGGCTTCTGTTGCTGCTGTGTGCTACGTGTGCCGTATCGTGACTTAGAGGTCTGTGGAGCATGGTCACTGTCGTCCGACGTGGCCACTGGCATGGGTGTGGACAAAGGGACTTTCGCTGGACTCCCAGATTGTGCCAGTTGAAGGGCTGATGTCACTGCAGTGGACAATGACTGGACAGTCAGGTGCAGCCCACCCACGTCTGAATGTATGCCCTCAATGAATGCAACCACCTGAGCCAATTTACTGTTGTGGTCCATGAATGCATTGAGGAGAGCTGTCTGGCCTACACACAGCTGGCGCAAAAGGTCCACAGACTCAGCACTGATGGCAGCAGGGGGGGCAGGGGCTGTGGTGCCGGGGGTGAAGGACACCCTTCCCCTCTTAGCAGTGCGAACACGGGCAGCATCAGAGGAAGTGGCTGGGAGGGTGGGCACTGCACGCTGTGTGGTGGAAGATGATGCAGAGTCCCCGTTCCCTATGCCCGCCAACATGTCTGCGTCACCGCTGGCATCAGATGACGTAGTACTTTGCGTCTCGGGCTGTGATTCCTCCAGCAGACTCCTGTACCCCTCCGAGGCGCTGGTCACATCTGTCTCACAGGGCTCCTCTGCAGCTGTTGTGCTAGTTTCCCCACCACTGGTGTCCGTCCCATGTTCCTCCGTGACCACGGGAGATGCTGCTTGAGAGAGAGAGATGTAGGGTCAGTGCAGTGGCAGCAACAGAACAAACATATGCATTACAGACAATAATTAAGATGTCTAGATCTACATGTTGCACGCCACCCTGTGCAATTACATCGTTCAAACCCACCTCTGTCATCACAACAGTGCGTGTGCACTATCAAACCAGGACAAAGTGAGCAATGTGATGACCACACAGCACAACATCCCGCATATGGCTCCGTTACAACAGCAACACAGATAGCTCATACCTGTCTCACACCACCCACAATGCCATTTAAATGCCCCATACCCGTTTTCCAGTGTTAAGTACAGGTAGGACACATCCATGACATCTGCACCCAGCACCGGCACAAGCTTACACTCACAGGCCACTGCATCACACTACCAACATCACATCGCCCAGCGCTGGCACATGCTGTGCACACATGCAGCCACACACAGCCATAGTCACCCTTCCCAGTACACTCACCCCTAATTGCCTGCTGAAGCTCCTTCAATCGTGCATCCAGCTCAGGGCAAGTCACGGCCAAGATGCTGCACATTAGTGGTGTCATGCTGCGCCGTGCCATCCGGCCAGTGCGAGGGATCCGCCACAGTGTCATCTCCGCAACATTCTTTGCCAGCCATGAGATGTCGTCCCACCTCTTGTGGCAGTGGGTGTGCTGTCGGTTTGATACTCCCAGAGCACGCACCTTGTTCGCAATGCCCCTCCACACGGCCTTACGCTGGTGCACCTTGAGCTGCAGGCATGGGAGACAAGAGGGGCAAACATCAGTGACACAGTGTCATGTGACAAAATCACTCAGGACAGTAGCATGATACAGATTAATCACAAATCCACATATCTCACATGCAGAGACAGAAATGCTTTTCACATGGTACATCTGCATGTGAGAATCACACGTAAATGCATGCATGTATAAGGGGGACACAATACTTGCACATCTCATGTACAAGCAGGATGCCAGCACAGAAGACCATGTGTACTCTGCCCACATCTACTAACCATTTTTAGGTAGAGCAAGACATACGTCACAAAACAACATGTGTATGTGGCGAGACCCACTGTGTCCGACAATGCGCAGGCGTCAACGAACATGCACTGTGAGTAGCCCACTGTGTCATGTATATCACATTGAGGGACATGATCTCACAAACCCACGTCCTTTCTCACAGTGCCAGTCGTGTGCAATCTACAGGGTTGACATGGCACATTGATGGGGAGTCAAATTTGAAAATGAACATGTTACACTCTGTACAGTCAGTGATGTGTTCTTGTTGGATTGGGCGGTGACTGTGCAGGCCAGGTGGGCTCACACTGAGATGGACAACAGGGAAACGCAAAGACATGCACACTAGCAATGACTGGCCTGAATCCTCCATTACCAACTTGCTGCTTCACTGTATGGCTGACAAGACAAGACATGTCCCTCAAATCTTGATGTGCAGGCAGGGAGACTTGAGGAGTAGGGTACACACCCCTTCACCCAATGGAATGCAAGTTAGTCAATGCATGACACAAACCCACACTCACATGCACATGCTGCATCAGACCGACTACATGTGTGCCCCCCTGCACTCTCACACCCACTGTGGAAGACTTACCACGACATTTGGGGCACCATATAGCCTTGGGTACTGTGTGAGCACCTCGTCCACCAGGACCTCAAGCTCCTCGCCGGTGAAGGGACTGGCATGGATCTTCTCTGTCCTTGACATCACTGTTGGTTAGAGACAGCAGCGGCAGCAGCAGGTGAGGGTCTCTGGCAGCAGTCCCTGGAGGCAGCAGCAGGTGAGGGTCTCAGGCAGCAGTCCCTGGAGGCAGCAGCAGGTGAGGGTCTCAGGCAGCAGTCCCTGGAGGCAGCAGCAGGTGAGGGTCTCAGGCAGCAGTCCCTGGAGGCAGCAGCAGGTGAGGGTCTCAGGCAGCAGTCCCTGGAGGCAGCAGCAGGTGAAGGTCTCAGGCAGCAGTCCCTGGAGGCAGCAGCAGGTGAGGGTCTCAGGCAGCAGGCTCTGTGAGCAGTGGAAATTCTGGGCACTCTCCCACACATATATAGCCCCCTGGTGTCGTTCCAGTAGTCCTGGGCTGCTGCAATTGGTCTACCAGGTCAGCCTTTTACAAATGCATCCAATGACTGGCACCGCAATGGTGTAGCACGCCTACCGCTATTTTCAAAATTGCATTGAGCTTCCGCGATCACGGAGCCCATTGGCTGTAATGGCATGGACCATGGCGGTGACACACCGCAGGCGCCAGGCGGGCGCTACCGTGGTATTGCATCTTTTGATTGCATCCAATGACCTGCACCACGGTGGTGTAGCACGCCTACCTCTATTTTCAAAATAGCATCGAGCTTCCGCGATCGCGGAGCCCATTGGCTGTAATGGCATGGACCATGGCGGTGACACACCGCAGGGGCCAGGCGGGCGCTACCGCGGTATTGCATCTTTTGATTGCATCCAATGACCGGCACCGCGGTGGTGTAGCACGTCTACCGCTATTTTCAAAATAGCATCGAGCTTCCGCGATCGCGGAGCCCATTGGCTGTAATGGCATGGACCATGGCGGGGACACACCGCTGGTGCCAGGCGGTAGTTTCCACAATTTGGGTGCCATAGACACACATGAGGCACCTCAGGACTTCATTACAGTGCGCTGAGTGATAGGCTTGGAGCTTTCCAGACCTTTTTCACACATGAGGCACCACCATTTGGGTGGCGGAGCATGCCAACTGCCATTTGGCCATGTCTCTGGGGCTATCAGTACCGCACCTGTGCATTGGGGTGTGTTGCACACACACCGCTGCTGCCAGGCGGTAGTTTCCGCAATTTGGGTGCCATAGACACACATGAGGCACCGCCATTTGGATGGTGGAGCATGCCAACCGCCTTTTGGCCATGTCTCTGGGGCTATCAGTATCGCACCTGTGCATTGGGGTGTGTTGCACACACACCGCTGCTGCCAGGCGGTAGTTTCCGCAATTTGGGTGCCATAGACACACATGAGGCACCGCCATTTGGGTGGCGGAGCATGCCAACCGCCATTTGGCCATGTCTCTGGGGCTATCAGTACCGCACCTGTGCATTGGGGTGTGTTGCACACACACCGCTGCTGCCAGGCGGTAGTTTCCGCAATTTGGGTGCCATAGACACACATGAGGCACCGCCATTTGGGTGGCGGAGCATGCCAACCGCCATTTGGGCATCACTTGTCTCTCAGTACCGCACCTACAGTACACTACACTACACTACACTACAGGACAGTGTTGGTATGGACAATACAATGTGCACACATGTCAATGTGTTGATGTGCATTGTCAATCACAGCATTTTGTTTCACAATTGATGATGTTTGTTTTAGCATGTCCTCTCATGTTAGATCATGCACACACTCGTCATTGATGCTCAGACTGTGGTCATTGTGTTGTTGAGGTGTGCCAGGTTCAATTGATGCCTGAATGTGTGTCATGTACAGTAGCTAGGTAGGATACCGTGGGGTTGCCTTGTCACACATGTGCAGGATGACAGACTCCCAGGCGTGCCCATGGGGAATGTGGCCATATCTCAATGTCCATTCACTTTGACCGAGGTGTTGTTTGGGGGACTTGCTGTGTGTAATCTGACAAGTGTGTGATTTGTGTAGTTGAAGGGGTCCCTACATGTCAGCTGGTCTGTGACTCAATTCATATGACATTCTTTGTTGGCGTTGTGTCAGCCATGATGTGAGATGCTGTGCACATCCCATGATGTATTGCATTACAATGTGTCCACTCTCATCTCAACTAGGAGGAGACCAAATCTGCATCGTCACTTGACAGTGCTGGCAGACATGGAGGATGAGGCGATCATCCGGAAATGCCGTCTGGATAGAGCCACCCTAAAGACCCTTTGTGATTTGTTGGAGCCCCACCTGCAGCCTCGCCGAACATATCCAACAGCTTTCACCCCAACGTATAAGGTGATGGCGGCACTGCATTTTTTGCGACTGGATCATTCCAGTACACGGTGGCCGAGGCAGGTGGGATGTCACAACCCATGTTCAGCATGGTGCTGCGGGATGTTCTGTCCGCCATGATGATCTACAAGGACAGATACATCCATTTCCCCAGGGGGCAGAATTGGCAGCTGTAAAGGGAGATTTCTATCCCCTTGGACACATCCCCCATGTAGTTGGTGCCATTGATTGCACCCATGTTGGGCTAGTGCCACCACAGGTCCGTGAGCACATCTACAGGAATCGTAAACATTACCACTCCATAAATGTCCAAGTGGTATGCCTGGCAGATATGATCATCTCACACGTGTGTGCAAAATTTCCAGGCTCGGCCCATGACTCATACATCCTACGTAGCAGCATTGTACCCCAGCTGATGGCCAATCTGCTTCCTGAGCGTGCATGGATTGTGGGTGAGTATGCCTAGTCATTTGGCGTGCTGTGTGTGTGACCTGCTGTCCTCTGCATCTGTAACATTGCAATGTTTCTTTGTGTGTCACACATAGGTGACTCTGCATATCCCAACCGTCCTTGGTTGCTGAGCCCACTGCGGAACCCCAGGACACCAGCTGATGTCCGCTACAATGATGCACATGGGAGGACACGTCGTGTGGTGGAGCGTACCTTTGGACTGCTGAAGTCACGTTTCCGCTGCCTGGACAAGACCGGAGGGGCACTGATGTACTCGCCCAGGAAGGTGTGTCAGATTGTAGTGGCATGCTGCATGCTCCACAACCTAGCCATTCGCAAGGAGATTCCCCTGCTCCTGGATGATGATGAGCAGCCAAGGCCCCTGCCTGCAAACCAACCCGTGTCCAGTGATGATGACAGTGGAGAGGAGGAAGGTGTTGACCTGCATCAACAGCTCATCACCCACTACTTCACTTGAAGGTGGGTGACAATGTACAACGTACCCATTGTCTGATGATGTTGCTGTTGTTGTGAGGGTGTAAGTGAGATTTGTGACAGCAGCCAGTTGTAGACTCAGTGTTTGCTGTCAATGTTGATGGGACAGTTCATTTCTGAACATCTACAGGATGTGTATGTTGGCACTTGTTGCCCATTGTTATGTGTGCATGTGGGTTGTTCTTGTTGTGAAGTGTTGTGTGATGTCTGTGATGCCACACCCAGACTAGTGAATGTTGTTCTGTTGTGTTTTCCTAGGTGCCTTTGACCTCTCCTTGCCTACATACACTCCGTCCCCTGGTACATTGTATTCCTGTTGAAAATTGTACATCCTGGAATAAAGACGGAGCAGGTACAACAACATGTGTGTAAGGATTTGTTTATTTACAAAGGTGACATGTGAGGGGGTACATTGACAGTGAGGTGATTAGTGGAGCAGTGAGTTGACAGTCATGGTAAATGAGATAATCGAGTGGTCACCACATAGGTGTGGTGACCCAGTCCAACAGACAGATGCCATTCACAAGGCAGTGTGGGGAAGGACAGTCCAAAAAGTCAATGCAGTGGTGCAGAGGGTTGCCATCATGGCTGGCTGCGTGACTGGCGTTTGGCAGGTCCTTTGCCAAAAGATACTCCCAGGGTTTTCTTCGGACGGCCCCTTTTCCGTTTGGCAGGGGGGGACTCTGCTATAGGGCCAGTGGGGTCTGAGGACTCACCACTCTCTGTGGCCACAGGGGAGGATGGTGAACTGTCATCCTGCGGACCACCAGTGGGAGGGGAGGTGTTGTTTGTGGCGCAGGCCTGTCCCTCAGTACCGCCACTAGTTGGCCCAAGAGGTCCACAATTTGTCCCATGCGGGTGTCCATGGACCTCATCAGCAGGAGGAGCTCACGTGAATCTTGTTCGGACCGGGCCGTTTGTCCCTGGGCCCGTTCATATGCCCCAAGGACTCTGTGGATGTGGTCCAGGGATTCGGTCCCAGGCTGTGATCGTGTGTGGGTGACCCTGCCCCTCCCACCTGCTCTGCTGCCACGGACCGGTTGCCTCTCCACTGTCGGACCACACATCCTCTCCCTACCCTCCTCAGTTGCTGGGGTGGGGTGGTCATCCTGTGGGACAGGGAGGGTGTTGCAGGCACCACTGGTGGTTGTGGTGGTGGTGGAGGACGCACCGGACGTAACAGCAGGGGCCTGCAGATTGGTTGTTGTAGCTGCAGGTGTGGTGGGGGGGACGATGGGGTCCTGGGACCTGTTGCGCCCTGGAACACCAGATGGCCCGGCCTCAGTCTCCTCGTCCGAAGATTCCTGGAAGTCAACATCCGAGAGTCGATGTTCTGGGGGGGGGGTAGACTGGCCCTGCAGGTTGCTGGTGTCGTCCTCTGCAGTCAATTCTTGGTCACCTGTGGATCAGATGGGAAATGGTCATTGGGGTGCACCACGTAAGATTTGTGTTAGCTGTGTGTCATTCACTGTTAGTACACTACACAGTTGACTGATCATCACATTGTTTCCTATGTGCACTACTGTGCCTCCTGACATGCTGCGGTGGTACATGCATTTCTTGTCCATGGTGTGAGGTGTCAATATGTACCATGCGCCACGTGCATGATTTGTGATTACAGGGACATGTTGACATCTAGGGCCTTGCGCTAAATATGATTTTTGTGCGGACTGTATGTGGATTTTTATGACCTGTCAGCCGTCACATCTGGGCATGTCCTGGCCATTGTCATCTCCTGCATACCTTTGTCTTGTCATGTGCATATCTGGATTGGTACCACATACCATGCTTTCTTACTGTTCATATGGTCGTTGTTACTCTGGCCCCATGGCACTGAACCTGTCATTCATTGCTGTGCATGATTGTTCCCAGTCTTTTCTCTACATGTGCATTGGTGTGTCACACTATTGTTGCTGTGACAGTTTCCTTTGCTTAGCTGTGTGCACACTGTGCGTGGCAATATGATCGGTGTGCGTATTTGTACATTGAGAGGACTGGTGTTGTCATATGGCACCATTCTTTTTGTGTCAAATGGCTAGGTGCACGTACTGCCTACTTGCCTGTTGTGTGTTAGCATTTGTCTTTGTTTTGTGACACATCTGTGTGTGCGTGGTGGAGGCTTGCATCCTGCTCAGTGGTGGCACAAGACAGAATAATATGTCTGGCTAGCTGTTTGTTTATTTGGAGTGATCCATTATATGCCACATGCATCTGGGTGGGGCGGGGGAGTGCCCCATCCTGCTGAGGTGTGGGACAGGGGGCATGGTGGGAGTAGTAGAACAGGCCTCCCTCCCCCACACAGCCCTCCATGACAAGATGGCTACCTACCTGTTAGTTTGTTTGTTGGGGATGTAATGGTGACACATGCTTCTAGGTGGGGTGGGGGAGTGCCACATCCTGCTGAGGTGTGGGATGGGGGCAAGGTGGGAGTAGTAGTACAGGCCTCCACCCCAAACAGCCCTCCATGACAAGATGGCTACCTACCTGTTAGTTTGTTTGTTGGGGATGTAATGGCTGACACATGCTTCTGGGTGGGGGAGTGCTCCATCCTGCTGAGGTGTGGGACAGGGGGCATGGTGGGAGTAGTAGTACAGGCCTCCCTCCCCCACACAGCCCTCCATGACAAGATGGCTACCTACCTGTAAGTTTTGTTTGTTGGGGATGTAATGGTAACACATGCTTCTGGGTGGGGTGGGGGAGTGCCACATCCTGCTGAGGTGTGGGACAGGGGGCAATGTGGGAGTAGTAGTATAGGCCTCCCTCCCCCACACAGCCCTCCATGGCAAGATGGCTACCTACCTGTAAGTTTGTTTGTTGGGGATGTAATGGTGACACATGCTTCTGGGTGGGGTGGGGGAGTGCCACATCCTGCTGAGGTGTGGGACAGGGGGCATGGTCGGAGTAGTAGTACAGGCCTCCACCCCAAACAGCCCTGCATGGCAAGATGGCTACCTACCTGTAAGTTTGTTTGTTGGGGATGTAATGGTGACACATGCTTCTGGGTGGGGTGGGGGAGTGCCACATCCTGCTGAGGTGTGGGACAGGGGGCATGGTGGGAGTAGTAGTACAGGCTTCCACCCCAAACAGCCCTCCATGACAAGATGGTTACCTACCTGTTAGTTTGTTTGTTGGGGATGTAATGGCTGACACATGCTTCTGGGTGGGGTGGGGGAGTGCCCCATCCTGCTGAGGTGTGGGACAGGGGGCATGGTGGGAGTAGTAGTACAGGCCTCCCTCCCCCACACAGCCCTCCATAGCAAGATGGCTACCTACCTGTAAGTTTGTTTGTTGGGGATGTAATGGTGACACATGCTTCTGGGTGGGGGAGTGCTCCATCCTGCTGAGGTGTGGGACAAGGGGGCATGGTGGGAGTTGCAGTGCAGGCTGCCTGTGCACATGCACGCATGGTAATGTTGCTAGGTACATTGGTGGTGTTTTGGAGGGGGTGGATGTTGGATCTGTGAGACATGTTTTAGTGAGTGTGTGGTGCAGATGAATGGAATTGGTCCTAGGAGGTGTATCTTTGTAGTTGTGCAAGGCAGTACATAGCTGTGTGGTGGTAGTCATTTGTTTGTACTTACCAGCCTCCACTCCCCCGGGTACTCCTGTGAGACTCTCTGGATGCAGTATGGCAAGCACCTTCTCCTCCCATGGGGTGAATGGTTTTGGTGGTATGGGAGTGCCACCGCCAGTCTTGTCAGCCAGCTGACGGTTCTTGGTCCTCCTCTCTTTGACAACCCTCTTCAAGTTATGCCACCGCTTCATGATTTCCTTTCTGGATCTTGGGATGGTCCCTACTGCATTGACCTTCTGGACTATCCTTGCCCACATTTGAGTCCTTGTGGCTAATGGTGTCTGTTGGACCAGGCTACCAAACAGTTGTGGTTCCACTCTGAATATCTCATCTACCATTACCTTCAACTCACTCTCTGTGAATTTGGGCATTTTATGTGTTGACATGGTGTGTGATGTGCAGAGGTGTTGTAGGTGCAGGGGTGTAAGTGGTGGTGGTGGTGGTGATGTGTAAGGTGTTTGATGTGCAAAGGGGTTAGGGGTGCAGGTGTGGAAGTGGTGGTGGTGCTGTGTGGTGTGAGTGGTGATGGTGTGTAGCTTTGCCTATCCTTTGTTCTCAGGGGTTGGGCCCTTCAGTTGTGGGTTAGTGCAGAGGATTGTGGTCAAGGAAGGGGCTGGTTTTATGCTCTGCTATGTGGGTGTGTCCACATGTGGGAGTGCTCTCAGGTGTGTTGTGTGGGTTGTCCTTGTAATTTTTTTTTTGTGTGCAATGTTGTGTCATTGGGGTGTGTTTTCTGTTTTTGGGTGGCATGGCTACTTTGGTGTGGGCACTTTGTGGCCTTATTGTGGGATTTTTGATTCGTCCGCCAAATTTGTCACGGAGCGTCCGCGGTGGTGGCTTTGCTGCAGCTCTTCCGCATGCTCTCCCATTCATCACTGTTAGCGACCGCGGCGGTCGGAAAGAGCGGAACGTGCCGCGGGACCAGCGGGGATATCCTAATTTGCCGTGCGGTGTCTCCGCTATCCTTGCAGCGGGTTGGTGTTTTTCCGCAGCGGATCCATCTGCCGCGGACGTGTTTTGGCCATCTCCGCACGCTACAGGCGGTTTTTCTTCCCTCCGTACCGCTGCAGTCGGTGTTTTTTGGCGGTTCATCCTAATTTGGCCACCGGTTTCTCCACGGTGCCGGCGGGCGGTTGTTTTCTGCTTCCATGGCGGTCGGGGTGATTTTCCGACCGCCATCCTAATGACCCTCTTAGTATTAGAGTGAACTATTTTGTCACTTGCTACCCTTTCCAGTCCAATGTGTAGGAAGATTACATAGTGTGTGGTAAGATGCCAGCAGTGACCACTCGCAAATGTCAAGCAAACGTATTCTTGTGCACGCTTTGCATCTGCCTTAGAACTGAGTCAAGAGAGACATGCTTGTTGAGCCTAAACAATAGGTAACATTCAGGTAACATCAATAGGGCCACGCCTTGGTACAGTGACTGGACCCACATAAGGTCTTATGGAGAACGCCTTGAGAAAGAGTCTGCCTCCACAAGATAGAAAAACATTTGAAAATGCATGGGACTATGTAATGCATCGTGAATGAGGATGGAGTGTGCTGTAAATGAACATGAGGGAATGTAGTGTTTCTTTTATCTTAAACAAATATAATTTCGGAGCCTGCCTGACATCCAGGTGATGAGGAGTGCTGGTTAGTTTAGAATGTGTAGTCTCGGAACAAAAAGAACTATCTGGTTGACATGAACGACTAAGAATTTTCAGCTGCTACAAATGATTGATTCCAAAGTAAACGACATACATCTGTGACACGGTACCATCATACAGTTTACCACCCCTAATATTCCTCTTGAGTGGGATGGTCTGCATCTTTGCTGCCCTGCTCTGTCCTGGTGAGTCAGGAGGGCTTTGCCAGTTGTCCGTTTTATGTGTTTCAGACTCCTATTTCATGGTGTTTTTGGTTGTGACGAGGTGTCACTACTTTACTGAGTCACCAACTGGAATGTTGTGCAGCTTATTTTCCATTGTGGAATAACAGGTACGTGCATAGGACACCAATCAACACCTGCTTTGCATTCGCTAACAGGTGTGGTCAGGTGGACTGCTACACACACAGAATATCACAAACGTACCTTTTGTGACTAGAGACAACTCGTACTTTTGCCAGCAGTGACACGTTTTAAAGTATGCTTCAATTCCTCCTTTGTGAATCAGGGGCAGTAATATTAACACACTTACTCTGTGTGTTGGATAATGATCTTATGTTTAACCAGTGACCGGAACAACATTTCCATCACACTGTTGTAAATGTATTTATATAGTGCTTACTACCCCTGGTGAGGCGTGTACATTCGGTCATCTACTGATGTTAATTTGCATTATTGTACAATAAGAACATCACAGTCACATAAATTCTGCAAGAAGCACCCTGGCGTTTGTACCACTACACCAGTTAGGTTCCTAATAAATAAAAGCATTATTCAACTTAGTAGACGTGTGTGTTAAGCTTCACCTGCCCGAACCAGTTTACCAAGCAGTCATGTGTTCTTGAATCGAAATCTGGCGGGGCCCCTTTCAATTGCTTACAGACCACGGGCAGGTTTACAATAAGTGGCGCATCCCTGCATATCAGCAGGGATGCTCCAGTTATTTTGCGTGACTCAAGAAACATCTTGCGCCACCATGGATGCGCCGCATTTACAATGCGGCGCACCATGGTGCAAGGATAGACAGATGCGTGACGCATCTGTCGGTGTAAGGGTGATGCAGTGCTGGAGTCGTGTCGCAAGCGCAACGCAACTCCAGCACTGCTCAGGGGTGCCCTATAGTTGCTGTGCTGCGTCACTCCTTACGCCTGCTACAAGCAGGCGTAAGGTTTTGATGCAGCGGGGACGTAAAAGTGACTCAGTGAAATATTGTAGATTTCACTGCGTCACTTTTACGGGGCTTCCTTGCGACGGAACGCCCACCCTGCATACACTATACCTGACGCAGATATAATGTAGCGCAGGGCTTTACAACGTGACGCATCTCACTAGATGTGTCACGTTGTAAATATGTTGCATAGTGGCGCATTGTTTACGCCGCTGCTGCGTCACAAAAGTGACGCAACGGCGGCGTAAAAGTGGCACAAGGGGCATGTAAATCTGCCCCCACGTTTTGTGGCAATCGGGTGCAATTGAATAAACTAGAGTTTCAGGAATGTGGCTATCTCGTTGAGCAACTGCAGAGATGGCACATACATTATTCCCAATATGAGGAAGAAACTGAACAAACTTCATTTGCATGGGACAAGCAATACAAGAATCACATTATTTGGGCCTTGTGGTGATAATCGGGATCATTTAAAAAAGGATGGTGAGCTCAGATTTCTCAATGAACTTGGGAGCGAATAAATAGGAAAAGGTGGCCCAAGTAGAAATATTTTCTTCTTTAGTCCAGAAGTAAGTCATTCCATAAGAAGCGTCACATGCTCATGTGAATGGAGCTGTCTTAGTAGAAACACAGGCAGTCAAAAAACTCTGCCAGACTCTTGTGAAAAGGCCAGGTCCATAAGTTCTAGACCTGTTCTAGAGTCTCACTGCCATGGTTCTTTTTCGCAGTGAAAGTGTAAAGGGGAGAAAAGCCATTAACAAGCAATCAATTAGCCAATAATTCTCTTTGGTACATGATAACCCACGGACAACTCTGTTAGGCTAGTTAGTTCATTACAAAGCCAAAAACAACTGGACATAGAGACACCTCAACATGAGGGTATAGAAATACAAAGGAATTAGCATGAAGCTGTTAGACTTGGCATCTTTAGTGTGGTTTCCCCTGACTTTTTGCCTCTACCGCCTGTATTTTTGATGCTGTGCTGGATTTAGCTTTTGCTGGCTTAGATGCTTTGGGCACTTTGCCACTACTGATCCATGTCAATGTGCAAGCGCTCCCTGTGTAAATTGATGTTACAATTGGTTCTCCCTGATTGGCCCATTTGATTTACTGGTAAGTCCCTAGTAAAGTGCACTGAAGTGTGCCAGGCCCTGTAAATCAAATGCTACTAGTGGGCCTGCAGCACTGATTGTGCCACCCACATGAGTAGCCCTGAAAAGGTGTCTCAGACCTGCCACTGCAGTGTCTGTGCGCAGTTGTTAACTGCCATGTCGACTTGGCAAGTGCACCCACTTGCCAGGCCCTAACCTTCCCTTTTCTTAAATGTAAGGCACCCCATGGACAACTCCTTACAATTTAATGGTGACAAAACAGAAATTGTGTACTGTACGGCAAACAAACTATCTCGCCCACTCCCAGCCAACTTCTGGCCTACCCCCACAGACAAACCACTAATGTAATCTAAGACAGTGCGTAATCTGGGGGTGCTGTTTGACAATAGTCTACAACTAGACTCCCAAGTAAATAAAACCGTTGGCACCTGTCTATCTTTGATTAGAGCTCTACGGAAAATACTTCCACTGCTGCCGACTTCCGCCAGAACACAAGTGGTGAGGAGTGTCATCTTGAGCAGGTTAGACTATTGTAACGCTCTACTACTGGGAGCACCAAAGTCTCTGATAATGAAACTGCAGAGAATTCAAACAATAGCTGCCAAGTTAGCTTTAAAGAGACAGCGTAGGTCTTCTGCGTCTCTATCCCTGAGAGATCTTCATTGGTTACCGATTCTGCAGAGAATACAATTTAAATCACTCTGCATTGTCTTTAAGGCAGTACACGGAATGGGACCTAGACCACTGCAGAGCAAATTTACCTGGTATATTCCATCTAGAAACCTTCACTCATCAACAGCAAGACTGGTGAGAACAACTAGATTTAGAAAAACCAGGACTGGAGGCAGAGCATTCAGCTCTGCAGCTTTGCGGTTGTAGAATGAACTCCCGATTGATCTCAGACAAACTGAGAATCTGCTGCACTTTAGAAAAAAGCTGAAAACTTGGCTCTTCCCCAGGGAAGAGTGAAGTACAGTTGTAGCTCTAATTACTCTCATCTGGCATGGTTGTATCTACGCACAGTGAATGTATGGTAATCCCAGCGCCAGGATACCCGTCGGGTGATAGTGCGCTATATAAGTCCAGCTTACATTACATTACATGGTAGGCCCAAGGTACCCCCCTGGGCAGGGTGCAGTGTATGTGAAAGGTAGGACATGTACTGGTGTGTGTGACATGTCCTGATACTGAAATACTGCCAATTTTGTTTTTCACTATTGAAAGGCTATCTTGCTCCATAGGATAGAATGGGAAATGCTTTGTAACATCTTACAAGTATAACTTCCCTTTGGGACAAGACCAAGAAATAAAGATTAGGCTCTCTGAACTCAGAAATTAATAACACATCTTTTAGTGAAGATAGTTTTTAAATTGTGTGTTTGAAAATGCCACTTTTAGAAAGTAGGCATTTTTTATTGTTTAACCATTCTGTGTGCCTCTGCCTGCTTGTGTATGGACAGTCTGGTTTTTGAGTGACAGGGGCTGGGGATATGCATTCACTGTAGACAGCCACTGGGGGGTGTTGAGGTGTGTCTGGCCCTCCCTGGATGACTCAGAGCTAAGCTGAATGGGGCATGGCTGAATTGAGAGTAGTGGGAGGAGATTTCCTTGCACCTGAATAGGGCCTGTCACCCTTGCACAATGCTGTCTCCACCCCCTGTGGTCATACTGCACCAGTGAGGACAGAACTGGTTTGGACTGGGCTCAGAGACCCTTGCACAAAGAGAACAAATGCATTTTGGGGTATAAGTATTAGACCTAAAACCCCAGTGAGTTAGATTACTTCTGGACTCAAGAGGAACCTTTGCCAAGGAGAAGAGCTGAAGAGCTGTGAGGAGGAGTACTGCCCCTTTGCTGTGTGCTATGTGGGGTTGGCCTGCAGTTGCTGTTTCTGACAAGGAAAGGACAAAGACTGGAACTTTGCTTTGAACTTGCTTGAAGAAGATCTCCAAGGGCCTGTGTGTGATGGCCTCCTGTTCTGAAGTCTCAGGGACACACAGACTTCACCCCCAGCTCCCCTGAACTCTGCTGCTGAGAGTTCTCACCTGCCAGGAGGTGCCTGTTCCAGTTCTGGGCCTCTGGAGGTTGTGCTTGCTGCTGGGAGCTGGAAGGAACCTAAAGAACTGAAGAAATCGACCCATCGCTCTTCCTGTGGCTGTTTTTCTGATGCAGCACCGCTGTGCGAGAAGAATCTCCATGCATCGCCGCGCTGCTGCAGAAACCTATGCAGCGCCTGTCCCCGCTGCAAGAACCGATGCATCGAGGGATCGCAGCTGAAGAAACCGACGCAGTGCCACTCGATGATGCCGCATCGATTGCCAACGCATCCAGAATTTCCAGGCATCGTACCTATGCGGCAAGTTTCCCGATGCTTCACCCGCGGATCAGAATCGTCTCGAATCGATGCATCGCTTCCCCCTACAGACTGGATTCAAAGCATCACTTCTCCTGCGTGCAGCAGAACTGTCGCATTTCCTCCCCATGGTCTCAGGAACTTACGCATCTCTTTGTTTTTCGAAACTTCCTATCTCTGCGGCTGTTTGGCCTTGTGAATTTTGACGCATCTACAGGTACTTTGTGAGAAATCACACATCCATAGTTTTCTATGGACCCAGTTGTTTGAAACCTTTGAAAAGTCATATTCTTATTACAAGTATGTTGGATTTTTGTCGTTTTGGTCTTGTTGAGTTTAGATAAAGATACTTTATTTTTCCTAAACTGGTGTGGTGTCCATTTGTGGTGTTATCACTGTATTACTATGTGTTTTGAGTACAAATACTTTACACATTGCCTTTGTGATAAGTCTGTCTGCTTGTGCCAAGCTGCCCAGGGGGTGAGCAGGTGTTATCTAAAGTGTGTATCCCCCTTACCATGACTAGAAGCAAGGATCCTTATTTGGACAATGGTACCTACCTCTGCCAACTAGAGACCCCCATTTCTAACAGAAGCCAAATCTGTGCATCCAATTTAGACGGTGCAGCATTAACAAAACAATTGATTCAAGAAGTAGAATACAGAAAATCAGGAAGCATGAGTCCAAATTTCCCTGCATCAAGGGTTGATGAGTGAAAAGCATTAAATCTATCCCTACTCTAACACTAAGGTGAAATCCCTACATAAGCATTTCCAAGAAAACCCGATAAAAGGTGTCAGTGTGGGGAGTCTCCTAAGAAGTCTCCCCACCATCAATGGGTCAAGTACCATAAAACCACCATCGCGAGAGTTCGCTCTGAGATGCTCCCTCTCTGAATGCAAGAAAGAAGTGGGCACTTTTCCTAGTTTCTACAAACAATTATCCACAGGTAGCATTCCCATCATGCACTTCGGTCACGCCATCCGCTCTGGGTACAGTCCTGAATGTACATTTTCACGATGCAGTCCGTGTACCTTTCTCGCAACAAATTGTCCTTGGTTCCCAGACCTTCTCCTGTGTGAATCGTAACATCCCTCCTTTATAGACCGAAGTCATATAATTGTAACTTCTTCCCTTCTTGCCTAACTAATAAAACAAAGACATTATTCTGTCTAAAAGAGCGCATCTTTACCTGCAACACAAAACAATAGAAAGAACAGATTCCACTGTTATGTTTCATATAGAGGCCCTAATATAGACGCGTTCATATATGCCGTATATAGTCATATTTGCATATGCCCTATTATGGTCATACTCGTATATGCCCAATTTTGGTCATAATCGTCTATGCCCTATTATGGTCATGATCTCCTATGCCCTAATATAGGCATGATATTTCACCTACATTAGTTCCCTACAGTACACAACGAGCTCTGAGGGTTGAACGTTATCTAATCTGTGGTTAGAACACTGCAGGGTTTTTCCCGAACACAGGCCTACAATGTACTCATAAATTATGCATGAGCATTCACCAGCTACATCTCCAGCATAATATATATGTACAAAGTTCACCCCTGACGTCTTCCTCATGTCTAACAAAGACCAATACAAACCATACTGAGGGACGAGATACTTTAGGGTATAAATACACCACATCTTGCCACGGTAAGATACAGGGAACCGAGACTTCCATGCTGACACACTAACCAGAGACGCTGATGCAGTCGCTCTAGCTGACAGCGGTCTAACACAGCCCTTGCGGGGTGTCCAATTCGAGACCAGGACGGGGTCCCACACTCTCTCAATTCAGGTATGGGGGTTCGACTAAATCCTAGAGGGATTCTTGGCTCCTAGGCTTTTAGACCTACACATATGCTAGGTACACTCAGGTACATCTAGTTAGGCATCGTAAGAGTACGCGCACTTTTCATAATGCTTTTTATATTCATGTATGTATTCATGATTATTGCAATATGGTAGAACTGTTCTACCCCTTCACTTTTATCGTACTGCTGATAATATATCTCTGCTATTGTCTGATGATTGCTGCAGCACATATATTTTACACTAGAATAACAACTGTTCAATAAATACTTATTGAAACGCCCAGACTGTTCATTCTGTGTAACTCTCTGAGACAAACCGAATAAGTAAGCACGAGTGACTGAGCGAAAAGTAGAATATTGTTTCCACGATTCTGAGGAATTAGGGTTGTCATGGTCTAAGGTTGCCAGGAACTAATCTCTCCCCGATAAGAGGAGATTCTAGTGGCACTGTGAGCTAGCTAATGCAAATCAGGCTAACATATACAGTGGGGGTGCACAGAGTCAGTCTAACACCAAGCCCACAGTATATGTTATCCAAACGCGCAGGTCCTGCATGGGTACTATAGAAACTACACAACATGGTGCCGCAAACATTGGTTGGGTACTTATTTAACAGTAGAATCTGAGTAGTTCAGTCGTGCTATTCTCAGAGAACCTACTCACAAAACCCCAGAGACGTCCGAGTGGGTGGGCACAAACTCCGCCACAGCTGAGTAGTACAAGAATACTATTTATTGGCTGTTGGTTAATCAAGCTTGAAGGACATTTAGTTCCTAAATTGTGCATAACACCTCATCTTAGTTCCCTTTGAACACTTCTTCCTCTAAACATGCCTGATTCCGAGGCAGGGGAAGACAGAGTTGACCTGAATTTTTCAGAAGAAGGAGAAGATCCTGTAAATGCAATACAGATTGCACCAAAATTCAGAATGACAGTCACCCTAAGACTATTAGAAAATGGTTTACAAGCTAGGGGTGGCATGGTAGTTTTCGTGATTGAGGCACACGAATCAAACAAAACAGAGGTGTTCTATTCATGGGTTACATTCCCAGCAGCAAATGCCATAACAAAGACATTTCACTACTATATAAAAGGAGATGCACCAAGGGAATATGGTCTGTTTGAGGACATAGAGATTACACTCACTTACCAGGAACATTATTACTGGTTTAATGGCGCCCTACCCCACGTATGAGTAAGAGTAAGATTAGGCCCACTCGGAGGAGACGGGGCCACATGGCCAATACTAGCGGCTTACACACCGCATCCTGACATTGGAACAGTGCCACAGCCAGAATTACTCATACAACACAGAGATTTAATTAAAATCTACAGAAACCTGACACAATTCGTCATGAGGACTTTAACAATCCAACCTGCACCAGGTGCAGCAAATGGTACTCCAGCTCAGGGTACAGGAAATAAAGTCACTCCTCAAACATTACACGTGGTAAAGGGCAAAATGCCCACAAAACTTTAACAAATTCCATTCTGGATAGCTCAGAAAATAACTCAGCTTGAGGCAGTATTCCCAAATACTACCACCTATGATAAACAGGGAATTCTAACAATCTGCTTGCCCATGGGGATCACACCACAAGTAGAGGACTGCACCTCTTGGGGTTCAGTCTTTGCTGCCATATATACCAGAACACATGGTATCCTGTCATTAGCAGTAGTGCCAGACGTATTGAGACAGATACAAAATGAGTACGGAGCATAACCTGCCCTAAACTTAGGGATGAAGTTACTAAGGGGCATATTATCAACGGCCAGCGATAATTATCGCTGGCCGTGCTTAGCGATAATTTTGTTATCGCAGGCTATCTCTGGAATTTATCGCCCTGGTAGCGCGTTATTAACAACGCGTTTCTCCAGGGCGATAAAAATTCCAGAGATAGCGAGGTTATCGCCGTTTTGCAGGGAACATCGCTGGTTTTCCAGCGATGTTCCCTGCAAAACGGCGATAACCTGCTGATACGACCCACAGGGTCGTATCAGCATAATCCACTCCAATGTTAGGGATAGGTAAATCTGCATTTTAGCAGACGTTAGATTTTGGAGAAAACAGCGGTTTTCTCCAAAAACTAACGTGTGCTAAAATGCTGGGGCAGCCTTGTAAATATCGCGATGTGAACATCAGCGATATTTGCAAGGTAGTACATCCGGGGTACGCCCACTTTGCATCTCATTAGAGATGGAAAGGGAGGCGTTGGGAAAAAGGGTGCTAACATGCGATTATGTATGTTAGCACCCTCTTGTAAATAGGGCAATAGTCTTATCTCTGCTTTTTGGCTTTTTTAGCCAAAAAGCAGAGATAAAGCCCTTGTAAATATGCCCCGTCATAACTTTGACCAGGTATCAGCCATAATACTAGCTAATATTAAAGGGGAAGCAGCTTCAGTGGCGATCCACCAACGCCTAAGGGAGTTCAGTCCAGTATATCAACAACACAAACTATCCAAAATAATTGAAACTTCATATGCAGAACTAGGCAGAGACAGTCTAGGTGGGAAAGCATTAAAACCACAACTAGTGGGCAGTCCTGAAAAGGACACTACAAAGCAGACACCTGCTTCTTCTAAAAAGAAGTGGGAAAATAAAAAACAACAAAAGTCTAAAGACAGCAGATCTCAATCCAGAGGTAGGTCTCCTCAAAAGGAGCCTTCTGAAAGGAGGTATAACCTCAGGAATAGGGATAATATTAGGAAACCTGACAGGTATCAGGATACTGATACACGTTCCTCTCGTTCCTTTCAGGGTTCATCAAAAAACTCTGAGAGGGAAGGACGGTCAGAACACAGACAAGAGGAGAGTACAAAGTTCAGAGACACGCAACGCGCTGCAGACTACGCACCTAAAAAAGAAGATAAACAGAAACAAAAACCTCAGTTCAAAAAGAAGAAGGTAGCAGGTCTCAAGATCAGACATGCCCAGAATTCTGAGGACACAACTTCTGAATGGGGAATGGGCTCTGACGATGATAGACAGCGCAGCAGAAGTAACAATAGCTCTCCAGAACCTGAAGGAATTTCTGGTGACAGCGGAGTTGAGTGAGTATATCACGGTGGAAACACCTGATACTCGGGTAAGTGTCCCACATAAGTTACATGAGATAACACTCCGGATGGAGGGGGACAAGCCCAGGAAAGTTAAGGGTCTATTTGGGAAAAATCTGGATATGACATCCTATTAGCAGAGCAAGACTGGCCGCCAGCATTCATCATGGAGTGCCCTAAGGGAGAAAAGGTAATTTTTCCAGCATTTTCCGACCTCGTTCCCATACATTTAAAACATGCATATGCACAGCAGTGGGTGGTTGCCCTAGCTCCAGCATTGTACAAAAATCATGTTGGTTGGGATGAAGATTCAACCCACCACTTGATCCAGTTAAAAGTTTCCCCGAATGCTCAAAGGCAATACCCTATAAAGCCGGAAGCTAAAAAACAAGTCAGGGAGATCCTAGATCAACTTGAATACCAGGGTGTGATAGAAAATTGCACCTCACCAATGAACAATCCTTTGTATCCCGTATAAAAACCTGACAACACATATCGTTTAGTTTTAGATTATAAACATTTAAACACCTGCACAAAGACATTTGCAGTTCAAAATGCACACAGTGCTGCATTAATGAATAACATTGTGCGACAAAAATACAAAACAGCACTTGATATCTCAAATGGATTTTTCTGCCAAAATATAGCGCCTGAAAGCAGGTACTTGACTGCATTCTCAGCACTAGGGTACCAACGGCAATTTTGTCGACTCCCCCAAGGGTATAAGAATAGCCCGGGGTTGTTTTCAGCAAGGGTAACAGAGTAACTCCAAAATTTGGATGAAGAAGCATTATCCTATGTAGATGATATTTATCTGACGGACGATAACTTACCGAGGCACTTGACCAGGGTGAGCCCCATTATTATGGGATTCGCCTCTGAGGGCTATAAATTTAATTTCAAGAAATCAAAAATTGCCCATCTCAATGTCCTGTTTCTGGGATATGAGCTGTCAAGTGAAGGAAAAAGCCTAGCAGCTAACATTTTAGAAAAGTGTGCACTGCTCCAACCTCCAAAATCATTAAAGAATTTACAATCAATTCTGGGATTCCTAAATTTTGGTCGAACATACATTTTGGATTACGCAGAAAGAGTAAAACCTTTCTACAACTTAATAAAACCTGATTTTTCAGTCAGACAATGGACACAGGAACATACAAATATCCTACGTTCACTACAGGAAGACATGATAGCTTCAAAACATTTACAGACACGCGTAAACGTACGCAACTTAGTGATCCGAGTAATAGCGGATCAATGCGGGTACACTTATTTGACTTTCAATGAAGGCGAAACGGTACCAATCGCATATAAATCACACCTGTACACAAACGCAGAGATGCATTTCACTTCAACAGAAAAAATCCTGACAGCAGTGCAGACCGCTGTAGCAAGAGAAAGAGCTCTGGCTCAGGGAAAGCGCATAATAGTCGTGACCCCAGTACCAGCTTTAGAGGCTGTTACAAAGGCTAGCATTCCAAATGCGAAAGCCTTACATCCAAGATGGATACAATGGGCTAATTATCTTACTGCAACGGATGTTGAATACAGATTTGATCCAAGTTTAAAGACACAGGCATTCCTGCAATACGAACAAGAATATCCTCTACCAAATGAGATTTTGCCTCTGGATCAGTATGAATACATTATTTACACTGACGGAGCTGCTCAACCAGCAATAGGGAGTAAGCAAGCTTACAGCGCAGCGTGTGCAATCGTTAAAAGTCGCATGCGCGATGGAAAGTTCCATCCAAGTTGCACTAAAACTCAATCTCTAGGAGACTGTACAGCTCAGTTAGCAGAGTTAAAAGCACTAATACTGGCACTGGTAAATACGGAACACGAATTCCCCACACTAATTGTGTGTGAGTCCTTTTACTGTGTCCAGTCGTACAATGAATATTTACATAATTGGGAACAAAATGGGTTTAAAGACGTAAAGGTGGCACAATTAAGCATAAAATGCTATGGGAACAGGTAGTGGAGTTGAGAAACGAACTACCAAGGGCTCACGTGATACATACACTGAGTCATCAGCGTGATGGCGTTCACGTTGAAGGGAATTCATTGGCTGATGAAGCCGAAAAGGGGGCTGTACGCACAGCCGCCATAGCTGCAGTTACTCGTTCAAAAACGAGAATAGACGGCAAGATTATGGTAGCTGTCAATGCGTCAAGCAAAGGCAGCACAGCAGTACCTAAAACATTTCCACTCAAGTACTCCTACAAGTTAGATGCACAAAACATTCCATATGCTCAGATTCCTGGAGTGGGGGATAGAGTAATACCAAATATGGATCGTAGGCAAGGCTTAATTCTAGCAGCACACGAGGGTTTGGGTTCTGCGCATACAGGCGTCACAGCAACTATTTCTTTACTGAAACAGCGCTACTGGTGGCCAGGGTTAACAAAGCAGACCAAAGACTATGTCTTAAAGTGCGACATCTGCAAGCAGATGAAAGGCTCCACCGTAGCACGCCCAGCACAGACACCATTGCTAAAATCAGACAAACCACTCGCATGTGTGTATTTGGACCACTGCGGACCCCTACAATCTGACGGGGCCAATAAATATATCATGGTTGCAATGGATTCCTGCTCTAGATTCCTATGGGTTTGGCCTCAGCGCTGTGCTGACGCACAAACTGTTATAAAAGATTTTCGGGTCTTTATCGGCACATATGCAGTTGGCACGTTACATTCTGACCGTGGCCCCGCGTTTAGCTCTCGGTCTTACAAAGAGGCCATGGAAGGAATGGGCGTAGCATTGCGGTACTCCTCTCCGTACCATCCTGAGGGAAATTCTGTTGTGGAGAGGAAAAACCGGGACTTAAAGCAATCTTTAACAGCTAGGGTATTAGGCAAAGGCAGTAGATGGGTAGATCACCTTTATGGGGTCCAACGAGCAATAAACAATCAGCCAAGAAGCTCTCTAGGGGGTGTCACTCCTTACGAGGTCCTATTTGGGACAAGAATGTGGGTACCTGATCTTGATTGTGAAGGCACAGTGGCGGATGAGAAACAATTTGATATCCATGATCGTTTGGCTGTTTTACAGGATCTAAATGAATCCAGGGCACAACAAAGCAACGTCCACTTAAAACAGACCACCACTGAGGAAGTCAAGGCAGTAACGGCAAGACCTGTCTGGATCCCGAAAGTCGGGGATCTGGTCAGAGAGAAGATTGCAGACAAGAAAGAATTCAGGCCATCCTACAGAAAGCCTGTACCGGTCCTAGCAATCCAAGGCACAAGAACTGTACTTCTGCCGCCTCTTGCCGGAAAAAAGGAGAAAAGATTTGTCTCAATCAACTTAATCAAACGACACTATGTGGCCGATACTAAACAGTAGGCCTCGTGGACTCCACTGTAGCAGACGCCCTCCTCTTGCTACAATCCAAGAAGTCCAAACAGAAAGACTCATCACGTTTGAAGAGCCACCTGTATGGAATGAAGGACTAAGCAACAATGCTATGGAACTCGTTCCACTTCAACAAGAAGAAAATCAACTTAACAACCAAGTTGCAATCAGACCAACTACAGACATCTACGTCAACATGCCTCGTCAAGAGCAAAATCCAATTTCAACAAATCCCGATGCAATTCCAACAATTGATTGAACTGCTTCTGGCTATTTCATGAACTTTGATACGTTTTCACTGGATCCAAGCGAGCCGGAAACGACGCCAGCCAAAAAATCACTCAGACAGAAACTCATTGACTTTTTGAATTTTTTTAGAAAAACTTACCTGGTGTCACCTTGGATTGAACTATGGTATATCACTGGGATTTTCTTTTTTCTTTTCTGGCTAGGTTTAATAATAACTTTTAGTATGCTTATTAATGGACGATACCTCCAGCAGAGCTCGACAGCCCAAAGAGTCAATTTGATTTTAAAACCACATCAGTCTTCACATCGTGAACCAAGAGACTTGTCTTCAGTGAACATTACAGCAGTTCCTATAACAGACGGTATAGTATGGGACAAAATTGATTTTGATATATTCGGTCCGACTGAACTTTTAAAGCTTAAACATGTATTTAAACTTTCTTTGAGTGATATCATTACCTCCAGTACATTGTCTGATGATTGGGACACTGAAACGGTAAACAATATGATGTCTGATTTAGAAAAAACAGCAGCATTTCCGAACAATGAAATGTTAGAAGGTACTTCAGACTATGATACATTGTACTGTTACCAACATTGTGGTCATCATTTCTTGCACAAATCTATAACACCTAGAAATGTATTTGAATACCACCAGTGGGAACACTGCCCAACACCTCCAAAAGGTAGTTCGCAAACCTTTGCACAGAAATTCACATACTTTTCAGGGTTTAATACATCCGACGCGAAGTCATTTTATTACAAAGTGACAACAACATCAGCACAGAAAATTATGTTGACTAACACCAAACAGATTTACTCTGCTTCCTTTATGGCCCAGTTGTCTACACAGGGTTTCGACCTATGGAAGGACACTATAGATTTAAAATCAATCTGGGGTTCTAGGGACTGGCAAGTCCAGGGAACAGAAGCGCTTTTTAGAGCTTGCCTCATTCCACAGCAGATAATATTTCTAAATGACACTGTGCAACAGACATCCTGTCTTGGACTAGTCAAGAACAAGGAAATGAACACACCGGGGTTTCCAGCACCATCACAGATGGGTGGGGGACAGGCTTCAACTACACATGGGGTAGGATTAGATGACATTCTCCAGTACAACAGGTCAGATCCCAATTGGACAGAATGGCTGATTTGGCCCATTGACACAAACGCATGTCAACAGAGATTCCTAGGTATAACCGAGGGGTTTAGTATCAGTAGGCCGGATACACGCTATGTACAAAGACAACACCCAGGGGTAGTGACATCCTATAGTGTTGGGAAGTTGTGCCTTGATTGGCTAGAGACCTCAACACTCACAGAAGTAAAACATCACTTGACCTTACTCACACCTGATGTAGACCTTAGGGATTTCTTGTCAGGCCCAAGGAAAACACGTCAGAAACGTTTCATATATGCTGGCATTTATGCCTATTATAATGAAAACTGGAAAATATCCCAACAAGAGGCCGCAGAAAGAATACGAGAAATAAACCGTATTAACTTAGAGAAGGCTTAAGCTGTAGTGGATAATGGGTTAACAACTTTGACCTCCAGGATTTACTCCTTAGGCAACATTGTGTCTTCAGCAATCGATATATTAGAACAAGATCTGGCCTTGTTACAACACGGGCAGTCCCAATTACGTTCTATTATGATGTTAAGCTGGGCGCTGCAATCTTTGCATGCATGCTATGTGCCTTGGCGTTTTATAAACACCACGTCTCTGTTTTCAGAATACAATCTAACAGATAAACAGACAGCAATGGCACAAAGGGGAGACAAATATACAATGCTGCGTATTGAGAAACTGGAAAGGTTACCATTCACTGTAGCCGAACTACCCTCAACTGAATGGCTAATTCATGGCCAAATCACTCTGCCGGTCACTACGTTTCAGTTTCAATATTGCCTTGAGCAAAGGCAGGCAGGCAAATATGAAAAGATGGGTAAGGGATACATCAAGTAGACTTGGGAGTTACCATATAGATATCGATGCCGGAATGGGGATCGAGAAGTGTATCTGAGTGGTACAAACTGCAAGAACGCTTTAAGCAGTTCTCTCATGTGTCAGGATATTTCTCTACACGGAGCATGTAGTGGTTCAGTAGCGAATCTATCTCGTCACATGTCAGGGACCCCAGCGGCCATGATCACACCGGTTTTCCAGCTGCTCTCGAATGGGAGTTACTTAATGCTAAATGATCAAGGTTGCTGTGGGATGCTTCCGGGCGTCGCCTATCTGGTCACTGTTAACTCCAGGGTTACTTGCTGTATGCAAGTATTGTTTCCACCACTGAACACAGTCAGGGAGGCGTCGTTATGGCCTTCGTTGAATGTTTCCTTCATACAATTTGATACTTTGAGCAGACTGAAAGCCATGCTTTTACAGCAACCCGTGCCCTTAACCTCCGCTCGAGAAATCTTTGAACTTCAAGTTGCAAGAACCTCGACTGAGATACAAGCACTTATACGTACAAACTGCCCCTTTCATTTTGCAGAAATGGTGGGTCATATCTTTAACATGTCTGATACGAGCTGTATTGTACACCTATTTAAGACCATAGGGTCAGGACTATTAAGCACCTTTCAGACAGTCCTCGGAGTAATCCCAAATTTTATACACTCCATATTGGGAAGCGTCTTTGGAGGTCTCCCGCTTATCCTGTTCCTAATTGCAGGAGTCCTGATTGTAATCTTACTGCTACGCAATGGACGGCCAAATTTCCGAGGAAATGGCGAACATACTCATGGAGCAGAAGTACCGTGAACACATGGCACAGCTTCTGGGAATAACTTGCCTAAGAGAACTGAATGCCTCTTAGTTTCTATAGTTTAGACCAGTCTGGGTGGACTGCAACTTACCTGTTCTTCGATGCCTGTTTTGCGGAGAAGAATGCACTTTGGAACTCTGTCTAACGTTTCCATCAGATACGCCTCCGGACATGGATGCTGTGCTGGACCCCCTAAAGGCCCATGCTCTGCGTTGTCCCCAGCGTCTTCCAATCCTGATGAACGCATTCCTTGAGAATCCACAGGTGCCGTTTGCTCCTGCTGGGTTAGGTGGCTCCTCCACAGGCACTCAGGTAACAACTGCCGCACAAGCTGCAGCAGCACCGACTGTTGGTAGTGCTGAATTCCATCTATGTGCGATTGACGTTCCCTGTGAGGCGTTGGATTTGTCGTCTGCAGTAGCTAACACCGATAATGCTGTATCTCCCAGCCAGGACACTTAATTTGGAATTGGCTCATCGCGTCCTGGGAAAGAATTCGGCTTCTCCATTTCGTTTCATAAATAAACGACCTAAATTTGGAACACTTCCTAAATTGACACTTTCACTTGAGAAAGAATGGCCTTCTTCTGCTTATAGTAATGCAACTTTTATGAGTGAGACAGAATTGACTCTTTCAAGTGGCAACAAAAGAATAGCGATTTTTAACATCTTGATCATTTTTAAATGTCTTTTTAAAACCATGTTTTTAGCTGTTTTTAAGAGAATTTTTAAATTGTCCAAATTTTAAGTATGGTCATTGTCATCCAATTCGAAAGTGGAGTGGGTGTTATGTTTCATATAGAGGCCCTAATATAGACATGTTCATATATGCCGTATATAGTCATATTCGCATATGCCCTATTATGGTCATACTAGTATATGCCCTATTTTGGTCATAATCGTCTCTGCCCTATTATGGTCATGATCTCCTATGCCCTAATATAGGCATGATATTTCACCTACATTAGTTCCCTACAGTACACAACGAGCTCTGAGGGCTGAACGTTATCTAGTCTGTGGTTAGAACACTGCAGGGTTTTTCCCGAACACAGGCCTACAATGTACTCATAAATTATGCATGAACATTCACCAGCTACATCGCCAGCATAATATATATGTACAAAGTTCACCCCTGACGTCTTCCTCATGTCTAACAAAGACCAATACAAACCATACTGAGGGACGAGATACTTTAGGGTATAAATACACCACATCTTGCCACGGTAAGATAGAGGGAACCGAGACTTCCATGCTGACACACTGACCAGAGACGCTGAGGCTCCTGCATGCAGTCGCTCCAGCTGACAGCGGTCTAACACAGCCCTTGCGGGGTGTCCAACTCGAGACCAGGACGGGGTCCCACACTCTCTCTGTTCAGGTATGGGGGTTCGACTAAATCCTAGAGGGATTCTTGGCTCTTAGGCTTTTAGACCTACACATATGCTAGGTACACTCAGGTACATCTAGTTAGGCATTGTAGGAGTACGCGCACATTTCATAATGCTTTTTATATTCATGTATGTATTCATGATTATTGCAATATGGTAGAACTGTTCTACCCCTTCACTTTTATCGTACTGCTGATAATATATCTCTGCTATTGTCTGATGATTGCTGCAGCACATATATTTTACACTAGAATAACAACTGTTCAATAAATACTTATTGAAACGCCCAGACTGTTCATTCTGTGTAACTCTCTGAGACAAACCGAATAAGTAAGCACGAGTGACTGAGCGAAAAGTAGTACATTGTTTCCACGATTCTGAGGAATTAGGGTTGTCATGGTCTAAGGTTGCCAGGAACTAATCTCTCCCCGATAAAAGGAGATTCTAGTGGCACTGTGAGCCAGCTAATGCAAATCAGGCTAACATATACGGTGGGGGTGCACAGAGTCAGTCTAACACCAAGCCCACAGTATATGTTATCCAAACGTGCAGGTCCTGCATGGGTACTATAGGAACTACACAACAACACAGCAGACATGAAATTCAATTATTAATTCTAAAGCGAGAGTTGTCAGGGATTTTCATTCCAGGCCTACAATTTCAGCTAACATAAGAAGGCACCATGTAAGCTTTTACGATTTCACATAAACATTAATGTAATGTTGACTAATGCATTTACCTACATTGAAGTGTCAAAATTAATAAGCAAATTTAATACATGAATGATTGTCAGTTTCCCAACACGAGTTCTTCATGTTAACGGTTTCTGCTAATTGCATTCACTTTCTATGTTAACTTTCCTCAACACTTATAAATGGCCGAAATACGTCACATATCCATGTTAATTCATTTCACATTTCTTGCATTTTATGTTAATACAGTAGATGATTATATGCGGGTGCGCTCTACACGTGATTAGGTAGCACCCCTATGATTGAAATTAGATTTCGACTCCATCACTTGGGATGGCCTACATCTAGACCCAGGTTAGTTGGAAGGGATGGAGAACTGCATGTCGAGGGCCCTGTGTTGAACACTGAGTGAAAAGGTGTTACCGAATCACCCACTTGGCCAAAACTGGAAGGAGGGCCGCAATCTTTCGTATCCTTCAGTTGTGTTTTTGTCTCTTGATACCACTGCAGGAAGAGGTGCAAATAAAAATCTCGCTATAGGAACCTTCAAAGGAGAACCACTGGAGTGCAAGGTGCCACGGGTCAAAGGTCCAGTGTGGCACATTGAGCCTAAATGTGGAGTAGGGTATAAAGGAGAGCCTACATCCCTTTTGGGTCATGCAATATCCATGAAGACTCTAATGAACTGTAGTTAAGGAATGGTTAGAGGCAAGGACATTTCATAGAGAACACTAGCCGTGCAAAAGAAGAGCTCAAGGATGTGGTTTGTAAAAACAGAGTTAAAGAGGATCTCCTTGCCAGATGTGGTGGGTTCTCTCTGCTAAATACCTCATAATATCTGGAATAGAGCATACAGATGCTGTTACGATTAGCAGCTTTCTCCCAATTGCACTGGTCCTTAAATCGCACACGCTTCACCATACATTTACATGTATTAGTTCTTAGAACTAAGTCATGAAGTTGAAGTAAAACAGCACACTAGCTAGCAATATAGGAAACATCAACAATTGAAGAAATTAAACAGGAAGCACATTGAGGCAACACGTCTGTTTCACTTATGGGTGCAGATCTGTGCAACCTTCTCTCCTCCAAAACGCACCTTTTGAAATGGGCACCAGAAACCCATACATGCTATTAAAACCTAGTTGTGTACATTAAAGTTCCCTGTGGTTTTGGACTGGTGCCAAAAAACCATTCCGTGACCTATTACGTGCAAGGTTGGTCATTAGTTTTTCAACGTATGATAACTTCCTTGTTGGTAAACTCTGGATGAAAATACAGTGTAAGAATGCCTGCTCATCCCTTCTCTCCCCTTATCTACAAATCAACTATTAGACTCCAAGGCAAACAATTAAAAAAGAATTTACAGGATGATCTGAACTTCATTTTAGTCCTTGCCATACTAGCAAGATAAGGAGACAGCAAATTACCAGGCTTTTCAGCTCTATCACATCCACTGAATAATAAACAAACAGCATTCACATGAATAATGCAAAATAAGGAACCCAAAGCAAGTATGTGACAGCATATCTTGCTTTTGCCGATATTGATTTATATCAGAGACAGAGCCGGCTGTAGGGGGGTGCGATCCGTGCAACTGCTCCGGGGGCTGACTTGGGGAGGGGGGGGCGTGTTTTTAAGTATATTATCTCTTTAAAAGCACCTGCTGTCCCGTTTCTTGACTCCAGCAATTTTCAAGCAACAATACAGATGTCAAGATAACTCTGGTGATTAATGCACCTGCTGCAGAGAGATCAAAGTTTTGTCTAGTGGAAGTTTTGACTCATCATAAAGTAGTACCGAGGGTTAAAATGCCTGCTCCAAAGCACGTAGACTAAGGAGATCACAAAGTGCATATAATGTAAATAATTCAGTGGGTTACTGCTTTTATAAGAGATCCTTTTGTTACTTGCAGTTTATAAGTTTAAATCCTAATATAGAACAGTGCACTATTAACTGTCACCAAGGAGCTGCATGCAAACTGCAAGGTATAGGTTTGAGCATTGTGATTTTTCCCTCAGTCTTTCATTGTCCTAATATTGCAAAAAGGGCTCATTTGCGTAGAAATCAACTCTGATTAGTAAAGACAGCCCCCAACCATGGTGTTACGTTTTAAATTCTGGGTTTGTGCTTCTCTAGACCGAGCACTCTTAAACAAACTATCTACCAGTATGGATGACATGTGACTCCTACACCTCATAGTCCTCTGTCTTTTGCAACACTTCCTATACACTGATTTACACACTTATGATTCATTATCTATTGTGCAATGTGTGTGTGTGATGTAAAGTGCTCTGACTACCCTAGACTGGTATGCATGGCGCTACAAAACAAAAGGTATGCATGTGAGAGAGAGCGGTGATGGTGACTTGTGGGGCACTGTTAAAGGGTGGTAGTGAGGCAATCCGTGGAGAGGTCATTGTGGGGCATCAAACAAACATTGTGGCACCGAGAGCCACCAGCACTAAACCCGGCCCTGATCAGAGAGGATGAGAGGATTACACAAAAAGGGAGGTTTTCAGTGAAAAGGAGCCGAGTTGCACATCTTTATTTCCAGTGGGAGCGCATCCTCTAGAGTGGGAGATTGGAATGAAAGTGTTTTGTTGCATTTGCATTTGGACTTTAATAAAGTATACAGCTACACTGTGAACTGTCTGTCTGTTAACCTAACCTTGCCTAGGATCATGCTCTGCTGGTATAAATTTTACAAAAAAACTATCATAAGTGCTTGATATAGCTCAAACTTGGATTCAGAGAGCAGCTAAGCGCTATCTAAACAAACACTGGCAAAGCCAATAGGCCTGGCAAATCATTCCAGCGTACAACTGATTATAGAAGCCCGGATATTGGCCCTGCCAATATTTGGAAACAGGACCACTAGGCTGCAGCATGAAGGGGCCCACAGGGCAGTGTCAATTAGTGAGAGACAGCCCAGCAGGTGGGAAAAAAATAACCATTAACAAAAAAAACAACTTCACTTTAGGCATTGGGTGGGCAAACCCACAAAGGGCTCCAGTATTTCTGAGTTGCAATTTCTGTTTCCAGCAGCAGAATCACCACGGTGCCAGGCACTGTAGAAAGCCCCAGTCCTAACACCAGTACCCCACTTGACTGAAGTACAGCAACCAGGAGAGCTGTCTGAGCGATAAACCAGGCAGGACGACACACTGTGTAGAAGACATTGGCTCCTACGCTGCTGAGGCTAAATTTGAAAGATGCTGTATTGGAAATGAGAAAACGTGCTGTACGCAACTAGTGTACAATGAATACATGTCTTGTGGGCCCCTTCTTTAAAGTGCAAGAGTAGGCACCAGTTGTCCCAATGCTGGCATTCCACACAATAAACAAACAGCACGATCAATAAAATCTAGGTGTGTGGTGGTGGTGGCGGGGGTGGTTCACATATATATGTGTGTGTGTGCGTAAGAGAGAAAGAAAGAGAGGGAGAGAGACAGGCAGACAGGGAGAACTCTCACTGAGAGCAACTTTTTTTTTATCTATCAGGAATTTATATTTTAACAAGCAACCACCAAATGCCAGGGACTGATTCCAAAACTTGGCAGGCAACACAGGAAGCTGATGCTTCAATGTGGCTCAACCATTCAAGTCAGTAGCTGAAGAGGGTTCACCAAAGCAGCTTTCTGTGTATGTTGTGATTTGTGCTGACCAGAATTCTGCCTAAAGCTTAAGCGCTCTGTTGCCAGCCCAAAAATATGTTTGTTTCCAATATGAGCATCTAAAAAATGACCTCAAACATGGGTGCTGTATACAGCAAGTAATGGATGTGTGGGTTCTGGCTGACAATGGATTGCAGATGAAAACTTAGAATGGCTTCAGAGTTAGACCTAAAAAAAGCCTTCATTCTTTTGAGGTATTTCTGCTGAGACATAAATTGGAGAGGAGTCTTCCTCCACAATTGGTCATGTCTTACATGAATAGGGTGAACTCTATACAAAGATTGACTCTAATCTCGAAGCTAGAACTGAAACTGGATCTGGAATCGAAGGATGAGTGACTAATGAGACCGCAGTGCAGGACATGGAACGGGCTGAATTCATCCAGAGTCATTCATCGCCAAGGGAGGGCCCACTGGTAGAGGGTCAACTGAAGGCTCCACAGGGTCTGTGGGATTAGGAGCCAAGGATAAATTTAAAGATATGCAGTCTGGTCTTCTTGAATGCCTCAACCCACTGCAGAGTTAATGACGCCCTAGGGAGTGCTAGATATCTCAGCACCAGGTTCTTCATTCAGTTTAAAGAGGAATGCAAAACCTGCATATGATTTCTAAAACACAGACTGAGGGACATGTCCAGAGAGCAGGAGTTTCTGGGCATCAAAGAGACTTGTTTACTTTTCCTATGTTTCTTTTTTTGACATAGTCTTCTGCTTCACTTTTTTTACCTGAAGGTGACCTGGCCAGGGAATAGTCTTGCATTCTGAATCCAGAACAGCCCCATTTTTTGTCTTTAGCAGCACATAATTTGACTTCATGCTCCCTGATTGGGATGTATTAAGGACCATTTGTCACAGTACTTGGAATCATGCTTGCATCCGAGGTGCCACAGGCAGATGCTGTGCAGAATGTGATTTACATCTGCTTCCAGCTTGCACAACATGGTTTGAAGCTTGTTGTCTTCTGAGGAGACATCCCTGCATACTGCAAAATTAATTTGAACTCAATCAGTAGGAGCAGAACTATGGTAGGTACCATATAGAAGGGTGCAGAAAGAGGGAAAATTGACATCAGAATATAGGAGTGGCGCCTATATGCGACTCCATGCTGCAATGTCGGGAAGTGGGATGGAGTCACATCAGAGACCAACGGCACCACCTACTGGTGTGGAGAAGCTACTGCAAGTTTTCATACCCAGTCTGCTGCATAAGGAGAGTTGCAAGGTGAGAAATCTGTGGGTAGAAGTATCCATCGGAGGAAAGGAGATTTTCCCTAAGCCACAGGATTTTTTATCACATTTTTACATTAGGATTTAGAGCCTATGCCTACAGGTATCAAAGTCAGCAACTTAGCCATCAAGATATACCTTGAGATTTTAAATAAGACAGCCAGAGCCCCTAGTTCCTGCTAATTAGTTATCCATGTCACTATCAGTTAGAGACTCAGTCAGTACACAGAATTTAGCATATGACCGACCCTAACAGGATGAGCTCAATTTTAGGCTGAATTAAATTCAGACTACTGGCACTCATCAAAACCACCAACAGTAAAAAAGTGACAGTGTGCCTAATCCAACTGGGGGGTGCTTACATGCAAATAAGAAAGCAAGTTGTGGATAGGAATGAATGCAGAGTCCCTGAGCCCTAAGTACATTTAAGAATGTTTTAAATAAATATTAATCCTTGAGGTAGGAACAATATAATCCTTGGCACCCTGCAATGCAATTATACAAATACAATTAGGATATAAAAACACCAGATATGACAGAAAAGAGTGAAACCACTCTAAGGCATCCCTGCGACACTGGCAACCAGGGCCGGCTTTAGGGAAGTACGACCTGGGGAGGGGGGATATTGACCTCAGGGGGTGTGCTAGATACAGCAATAACCTTTGATTTAAAAACACCTGCTGCTGAGTTCCTTTTGCGTCCAGCTTTCAGGCAGCAATAAAAATGCCAAGATAATGCTTGAGATTAATGTTTTTGCTAGAGAGAGGTTGGAGTTTTGTCTAGTGGCAGTTTTGACTCGCCATAAAGTAGCAGAGAGGCTTAATTTGCCTGCTGCAAAGAACACATACAGTGCAGATCACAGATCTGTATTTTATGTGGATAAATGAGTGATTTACTGCTTTTGTTACAGAGATCCTTTTGTTAGCATAGTTCATAAGATACTACCCTAATATAGAACTGTGACTGTTACAGACTGTTACCAAAGAGCTGCATGCAAATTGCATAAAATAGGTTCGGACATTATTTTTGTTTTCCCCAGTCTTTCATTATCCAGTACTACTGTTCCTAAAAAGGGTTTGGTTGGGTAGATATACTTTCCTATTAGTAAAACCAGCCCTTACTAGTGCTTTAAAAAAAATTAAATGTATGTGAGAGGGAAATCATGGAGAGATAAGAGGCACTTTTGCACATTGGTAGTGAGGGAATCCGAGGAGGAGGTCATGGGGGCTCCAATAATGATTGGCCCACCAGGTGCCTCCAGCGCTAAAGCCGGCACTGCTGATAACAGCTACTAACTGAACAGATTTGGTGGGAGGCACGCTATATGTGTGTGGTGTCTGAGGCCACAGAATGAATTCACATAATTACATGATAACTGTTAGAAATTGGGTTTCTGGTTGGCAGAGGTATGCACTCTGTCCAAGCAGGAACCACAATTCCAGTCAGGATAAGTCAGATACACACTCTAAATTAACCTGTGCTCACCATCTGCTAGCTTGGCACAGAGCAGTCAAGCTTAGTTTAATAGGTAATGTGTAAAGCATTTGTGCAACACTTCAAACAGTAACACAGTGAAAACACCACAAAAAGACTCCACACCAGTTTAGGAAAATAGATTATGATTTTATAAATAAAACAAGACCAAAACAACAAAAATCCAAAAAGTAGAAGTCTATATATGAATTTTGAAAGATTAAATGCAAAAATAGCACTTAGATGCAAATAGCGTTTAACAAGTTAATTAGTCACACTGAACCGGGGCAAAGTCAAGACTTCAGAATAGACTGCGATGGAGCATGGGCTACATACAGAACCCGCAGAGGGCCCGCTGAGCAAAGTACCTTAATCCTGGTTGCAACACGTGATGCATTGATATTCCTCAAGCAAGGATGACGATGCATTGGTTCCGAAGACGAATTGCCGGTTCTGAGATGCATTGGTTTCGAACCTGATGCACTTGGTTTCTCCATGCAAATGAAGGGATGTCTTGATCGTCCTTCAGCAATGGTGGTGTTTCCGATGGCAAAGCGCTGGTTCCAAGTGTAATGTTCCAGTTCTGTTCCCGCAACAGCAGCGATGTGTCGATTTTGCTTGTTGCAGCAGAAGATGTGTCGTTTCCACTGGAGCAAGCACCTGGGTTCACTTCCAATAAACCAGGCACAGGAGCACAGTTAAAGATTTTACTGTTAATGTCCCTGGGTCTTTGAAGACTAGGAGGCTAGTCAGCTAGCCCTTTGAGTCACTCTGGGTCAGGTGATGTGGGTCCAATCAGAGTGGCAACAGGCAGCAGAGAGCACAGCAAGGCAGCAGTCTTCCAGAGCAGCAGTCCAGCAGTGTAGCAATACTCAGCACAACAGTCCTTCTTCTTGACAAGCTGGTTTCAGGTCCAGAAGTGTACTGAGTTGGTAGGATCAGAGGTCCAGTACTTGTACCCAGTTGAGCCTTTTAAGTGGAGGTGACTTCAAAGAAGTGTCTTTGAAGTGCACAGAGGTCCTTTCTGACCCTGCAGAGGAGTATGCAGGCCTTTCTGTGTGGGCAGGGCCCAGCTTATTCAGGTGTAATTGTGAGGCTGTGCCCAGCTCCTCCCTCCCTTCCTCCCAGGAAGTTGCATGAAGTCATACCCAGACTTCCTTTGTGTGGGACTGTCTAAAGGAAATACACAAAGTGAACTGCCACCCAGCCCAGCCAATGATCAGAGCCAGGCATCAGACACCAAAGGACTAAGAGCAGGAAATGTCCAACTTCTGAAAGTTGTATTTTTAGATAGGTAACTTCAAATCCAACTTTACCATTAAAGAGGAGTTGTCATTACCATTTAAGGGGTACTAAAAAAGACAACTCTATCTTCTCTCAATTAGGAATTACAGCTTATTAAATGTAATAAGGAATCCCTAATGTTAACATTTAAGAGGGGTAGGCCTCTTAGTAGTGAAAAACGAGTTTGGGAGTTTTTCACTCCTCGGACATGTAAAACTTAAAAGTAAATGTCCTGCCTTTTGGTTGCACAGCACCTGCCCTATGGGCTATCTAGCGGCCCTACCTTATGTTATGAGTGACTGATGTGTAATAAAAGGGAGTTTAAGGCTTGGCAAGGGATTATAAATGCCAAGTGAAATAGCAGTGTAAACTGCACCAACAGGTTCTGCAGTGGCAGGCCTGAAATATGTTTAAATTGTTACTTATGTGGGTGGCACAATCAGTGCTGCAGGCCCACTAGTAGCATTTAATTTACAGGCCCTCTGCACATGTAGTGTACTGTAATAGGGACTTACAAGTAAATTAAGTGCGCAAATTGTGGATAACTCAATCAAACCATGTTTTAGCGGGAAGGCATGTGCACTTTATCACTAGTTGGCAGTGGGAAAGTGCTCAGAGTCCTAAGGCCAACAAAAAGAATCAGCAAAAATAGGAGATAAGCAGGCAAAACGTTTGGGGGAAGACCACCCTAAGCATATCAGGTCCAACAATAACATTGTCAATAAGTTAATTATTTACCAGTTCCCGCTTCCTCACGTGACTGGGAGGTTCAAATAACAAACCATGGATAAGGTTAGCATGATGCTCTAAGCATTACATATGGCAGTGGGAGGCACAGCTCATGGATACATTTGTGAAATCTGCTGGTAAACTTGTCTGCATTAAGCGATGACGTTCCATAAAATAGCACTGAAGGGTGTAATTGTTGAATGGACAAATTTCTTAAAATAAAGACAACATTGGGACTTGCTTTAAAATGCGTGGTCTTCGGGGTTTTGTGAGTCCTGAAAAATGTGGAAATATTTGCCAGTCTAGGGACAAATCATATTCACTTGCATTTTTACAAAAGTTAACAGGGTCAACAGCCATATGTTGTTTGTTATATATATTATATTTTATATACATGCACAATAAGTTATATGTTGAACCTTACAGCTGCAGGCAAAAGCATTTGCTTTGCTGTGCTCGAAAGTTCATGATAAGGGGATTGCAAAATAGGGTGAATTTCTGTTCTTTTTGCACCTATGCACCTTACACAATATTGAACTTATTTACAAGCCCTGTGTGCCACCAGAACATCAATTTTTTGACATTCCAGTGGCACATAGTGCAGAGCCATATCTACGAGGCCATGAAAAGCCACCCTGCACAGCTTTTTATGGACTTGTAGATTTGGTGTAAGGCAAAGCTTATCATTATGAGGAGACGCATTGTCATACTACTGCCAACAGGCACAAGCAGATAACCCACCTACTAAACAAGCCTATTCACACCAGTCAACTGGTGCACAAAAAGGTATTTCCAAGTGCCACAGACCAAATTGAGGTTTGTATATTTTACAACCTCAGTATTCACAAATGACATTTGCAACTGTGCATCTGCAGGCACCATGGGACAGTTACATTTAATTTCAAGTATGCATATTTGTCAACAACGATCCTATGTTTGCGGGTTGGCCTGCATCAGTTTAATTGAGTTTAAGTAACAGGCCTTAGAAGGATGAACGTATGAGTTAGTCTTGCCATAACTCAGCTCATTCCTGTATATCACAGCAGTTGTGAGCAGAGAGTGTTAACCCAAGCAACCATCTTGCCAGCTGCAACTTATTTATTTATATCCTTCCCAAAGGGTAAAAATATATTCAGCATGCATGGAGCAGCAGGCATGTCCTGCATGATGGGGGGTTTCCCTTTAAGATGTGAGGGCACAGAGAAATCAGTAGCACACGACAGGACGAACTGAGATGTGCTACTCATTTTAGCACTTCCCAAATAAAGAAAGGAGGCTCATGAATGGATGTCAAATTCTAAATTTAACAGCAATGGCATCATCATAGAAGCACGTGACTGCTACTAATTCTATTGTTGGCAGACAGCGCAGCAATACGCCAATCAGCGTTCACTTTACAATGTAGGATTGGTGCACTGTGAGTCATTTTAGTACACCTGTGCAGCTCATCTTTGCACTACACAGTCAATGTCAGTGAATCACCTAAAGTGTGCCCACTGGAACGCCTCACGACCACATACTTTTTATATGAACAACTGTCTTATTTTGAGTTAACCGAATCTTCTGTTTTGCTCTTTGACCTTAAACGTTGCCAAATTAGGTTTTCTCAGACACACCTTGAATCAAAGTAATGGTTACAGACAAGTACTCTGTTTCCCTATGGCGCACTATAAATGCTCAGAGAGACCTCCAACATTTCTGAAGACCTCCGTGCCCAGTGCAGCTCGTTTCCGGCCCATCTTCAGGAATAACATAAGTGGCAACCAGTCCACCATGCAGGCATAGCATGGCAGGTGCACCGCCACAGATCATTTCCCCTCCGAAGAGGTTCTTGCCACGTACCTTGCCACGTAAGTGGGCGTACCTGCAGGGTATGCAAATTTAAATATTAGCTAGCTGCCTCTTAGACAACAGTTTCTTGTGAGTTTCCTCACGTTCCAAGAGAGACTCCACATCTGTGAATTGTTTAAGACCTTCCTTTTTAGTGCTATGTCACAGCTAGTAGCAACAATGGCAATATTGTAATTGTTTACTTTATTTATCTAGAAATAATTATTTAGAATCACATAGCGAGGCAGTGAGGTCCTCTCAAGCTCAAGGGGCCCCATTTCCACCTCGCTGACGAATACAGCTTCTAGGGTTGATGAGTGGGTGCAACTGCTGGAAGGTACCATGGCCAAGATGGGTGAGCATATGTAAATACTGCAGGGCTCCAGGCTGCATTGGCAGGTAATCAGAGGTGATATGAGATGCTGCAGCGGGAAGTTCCAATATTCATGCAGCGGGAGGCGCCACGCGGGAAACAGCGGCTGTTTGTCTAATTATGGGGATAACTGGGAGGACATCATCTGCATAGTTTCCAGTCAGACGCCTGTGACTGCTTCCCTCATTTCTGGGGTCTATTAAGTACACCCAAGGCTTTATTATCTTTTTTTCTTGATACACTCTCTGAGAACTCCATTTGGCGGTGAGCAGCACGTTATAAATCACCTAAACTTAAACATAAACATACTTTCTCAGTGCTTAAATGCATATACATGGCGCACAACATTGGATTCATTAAAATAGTAAGCACTTCCTCCTTATTGGTGAATTTGAAGTGATGGCAAAACTATCCAGCGACAAGGCAAGGGGTGTTCAGCGCACAGTACCACTGTGTGCAGCCCATGTGGGGCTGAAGTTAAAGAAGGGACTTTCAGGCTATGTGGCAAGCTGTGAAAGCAGAGATAATGACTTGTGCTTACCTATTGAATAGGATTATTTTATTGTGGCATTGAAGTCATCATATATCATAAGAACTGGTATCAAGACATTACCATTCCAACATGGCGGCCAAAATAGAAGGAACATCATCATAGTCCTTCCTTATTTGCCATCACTTCAAGTTCACGAATGAGGAGGTTGTGTTTACTATTTTAATGAATCCAATGTTGTGCGCCATGTAACTGCATTTAAGCACTGAGGAAGGCTTATGGCTGAAATGCGTTTGAATCAATAAATGCATAACTCAATCAACCCCGTGAGTGCCACGCAATTGTTGGAGAGTGTATACAGAACATGAGTCCTACCCTCACGACCACAGAGGCACCCGCCCCAAGAGTTCGGCACCTACCGGTAGGATTAGAGCTTCAAAATATACACACACACACATATATATATATATATATATATATATATATATATATATATATATATATAAAAAAAATATATTATCTACTGGCGGTCGCCAGTAGATAGTTATAGTTAGGACCTATTTTCCATAGGACATCCGCAACATTCTATTTGAAATAACTTTGGCGCCGGTTGACGAATCTTCGTGAAATTTTCAAAACTCGTGGGGCGCTCCGGTCCGCTCCTATCCTGAAAGTCTCGGGGTGATTCGTCAAGTGGGGGCCGAGAAAAAAGGGGGGTCCCAAAACGTGTTTTCCCCATGCAATTTTCCATAGGAACCTTTCATCGCAGCTACAGCCCGAACTGCTGAACGGAATTACACCAAATTTGGCAAAAAGGTAGCCCTTGGTTCAGAGTCGTGCCTTTTGGTTAAATGGTGTAAATCCGTTCAGTAGTTCCTGAGAAATTTGAAATAGAAAACACATATATATCTGGGCGGAGCCTAACCACACATGTCATCGTGAGATCTGATTGGCTGTCAGCACTTCATCCTGGAATTGCTGGCAGCCATCTTGGGACCAATATAAATGATAGTAACCCATTGAAATGCATTGTAGTGAATCGAAGATTTTGAGGGTTACCAAAAGGAGAACTATAATGGGTGATAACAGACTTTAGTTACATTAGAATTCATTTGTTGATGGTACCATACTAATTTCAGGAATTGTGGTGTGTTCTAAGGTGATTTTACCCTGTGAAAAACCTTCTGCTGGGATATCATGAATCATGTTTGAGAGAAAACTATTTTCACATGCTTGTCCCATACAGTTTTGGAAGGTGCTCCAGAAGCTAAAATGAGAGCATATTTTCTGTAAATTCACATTATCTATCTCAGTCATGTGAGAATGAAGTCTGACATTCTCAGTAAAACAAGTACATCCAACAAGGGCAGAGACTGTCAGTTGATTCCTTTGTGTTCTACTGCAGCTTCCCAGAGTGTTCTAAAGAACAACTAGAGTGCTAACAGCCTTACTTATGACAAAAGTATGGCACACCTGAAGCCATCTTGATTGGAATAAACTAGTAACACTTAAAACATTTAGTTTAAAAAGGAACAAAATGATGGGGTTCATTTTGTCATAGAAATTATGGTTAGTGCTGTAGAAAGAAAAATTAGGACATGTTTCAAGTGTGATCTCAAATATCTTCCTGTTATATTTCAACAGGAGCAGCCTGTCAGTTGATGCCTTTGTGTTCTACTGCAGCTTCCCAGAGTGTTCTAAAGAACAACTAGAGTGCTAACAGCCTTACTTATGACAAAAGTATGGCACACCTGAAGCCATCTTGATTGGAATAAACTAGTAACACTTAAAACATTTAATTTAAAAAGGAACAAAATGATGGGGTTCATTTTGTCATAGAAATTATGGTTAGTGCTGTAGAAAGAAAAAATAGGACATGTTTTAAGTGAGATCTCAAATATCTTCCTGTTATATTTCAACAGGAGCAGCCTGTCAGTTGATGCTTTTGTGTTCTACTGCAGCTTCCCAGAGTGTTCTAAAGAACAACTAGAGAGCTAACAGTCTTACTTATGACAAAAGTATGGCACACCTGAAGCCATCTTGATTGGAATAAACTGGTAACACTTAAAACATTTAATTTAAAAAGGAACAAAATGAGGGGGTTCATTTTGCCATAGAAATTATGGTTAGTGCTTAGAAAGAAAAATTAGGACATGTTTTAAGTGAGATCTCAAATATCTTCCTGTTATATTTCAACAGGAGCAGCCTGTCAGTTGATGCCTTTGTGTTCTACTGCAGCTTCCCAGAGTGTTCTAAAGAACAACTAGAGTGCTAACAGCCTTACTTATGACAAAAGAATGGCACACCTGAAGCCATCTTGATTGGAATAAACTGGTAACACTTAAAACATTTAATTTAAAAAGGAACAAAATGATGGGGTTCATTTTGTCATAAAAATGATGGTTAGTGCTGTAGAAAGAAAAATTAGGACATGTTTCAAGTGTGATCTCAAATATCTTCCTGTTATATTTCAACAGGAGCAGCCTGTCAGTTGATGCCTTTGTGTTCTACTGCAGCTTCCCAGAGTGTTCTAAAGAACAACTAGAGCGCTAACAGTCTTACTTATGACAAAATTATGGCACACCTGAAGCCATCTTGATTGGAATAAACTGGTAACTCTTAAAACATTTAATTTAAAAAGGAACAAAATGAGGGGGTTCATTTTGTCATAGAAATTATGGTTAGTGCTGTAGACAGAAAAATTAGGACATGTTTTAAGTGAGATCTCAAATATCTTCCTGTTATATTTCAACAGGAGCAGCCTGTCAATTGATGCCTTTGTGTTCTACTGCAGCTTCCCAGAGTGTTCTAAAGAACAACTAGAGCGCTAACAGTCTTACTTATGACAAAAGTATGGCACACCTGAAGCCATCTTGATTGGAATAAACTGGTAACACTTAAAACATTTAATTTAAAAAGGAACAAAATGAGGGGGTTCATTTTGCCATATAAATTATGGTTAGTGCTGCAGAAAGAAAATTTAGGGCATGTTTTAAGTGAGATCTCAAATCCTCTTCTATTTCATTAGAAAATTCTGACATGCAGACTGAAACAATCACTTTCAATACCAGCAGTAGACTTCCAGTTAACTCCCTGGTGAGCAGTAGCTTTACTACAGTGATCTAATGAACAACTAGAGTGCTAACATTCTGAATTTATGGCAAATGTGTGACACATCTGAATGCCTTCTTGATGGAATCAAAGTAAAAAACTGAAAGCATTTCCTAGTGAGGAGACTGCAGTAAATGACGAAATTAGGAAACTTCATAACAAATAAGTCTCCCAAGATGGCCACCAGAGAAAAAAGAGCCCAAATGTAGCACAAATATCACCCAGATGTAGCCCACATATAGCCCAATGACAGAAGTGTGCAAAACACTTTTTATTTTTAGTTTTTCTGCAGTTTTATATAGTGCAAACTGGTCAGGTATTGGAGCGTTACATCTTACTTGGACCCCTTATTGCGTATTTTGCACTGAAGTACATGAGATTGATCTTGCGAAACATTGAACTTTACGATTCTGTTAACCTGAAGTTGCTCTGAACCGGGCTTTGTAACACCTGTTTTTACCTACTGGTTTTAATTAATTCTCACTGTATTGTATTAGGAAAGAGGATTTACTGTTTTTATGTACACTTTTATGATCTATGTTTCTAAATCAGATCAAATAAAGTTTAATGAATTCAATGGCAGGACGGAGGCAAGGATTATGCATATCTTTCCTCACTTTATTTGCATAGCAGTTCAAAGAAAATGTAACACAATCATTAAACAAAAGACTACACAACCCATGAACCATTAGGGGGGTAGTCTCCAAGGCAACTATAGTCCAATCATATCACAGTCCATCGTATATAATATCGTGACGTCCCTTCCGCTTCCTCTTTCTTCACTGCTCGTCAGTTAAGTGCATTCCTTACATTCTTGGCTTAATCTGACGTTGTTGCTGTTTGTATAGCGGTTTCTTGTGCACGTTATTAGCATTATTGCCTTGGTATTGTTTCATATTCCCTGCGCAGCAGGCTCTTGCCCGAGCGCGTTCTCCCCCTCGCAGTTTCTACCGCTGTGTGCTCTGCGCGCGGTGAGATCCTGTCAGGCGCGTCTGGTCCGAGCGAGGCAGCTCGGTCGAGCACTCCCGCTGGTCTTTACGCGCGTTTGGGAATCCGGTCACTCCTTTAGTGTCCGCTTGATTCCCGACCAACCCTTGCCTAATTTTGACACCGCTACGCGGTGATTTCCCCACACGGCCACGTTAGTGACCAGCGCCACCTAGTGGTGGTAATTGGTATTGCGCCTCAGTCTATTCTTATAACAGCTTCAGGGAAAGCCCAGCTGTTGGAGCACCGGCCAGGGGGCTGTCTTAAGGATTTTAAGGGCATTTGTTCTGTGCTCACACCCTCTGCTATCATGTCTTCTCCAGAAGACCATTTTTACTCCTCCTACCAGGAAGTGGAGGAGGAATGGCCCCCAACTTCTCCCTCCAGCAGTGGACCAAGCCCTCTCTCTGGCTATTTCTAGGGCGCTGGCTCCTCTTAGGGATCAGGTTGATAAGCTGGCGAAAAGCATCCCTGGGGTGTTCAGTGACCCAGATCTGGTGGTGGCGGGTCCAAGTAGCTCCCAGATGGGGAATAAAAGGGCCGTTAAGCATAACGCGGGGCACTTGGAAGGATTTGATAAACTTACGGAGACCTTCCTCAAGAGTGCGCGAATGCTGAAACATGCACCCTGCCGGGAGGAGGAGGGGACCGGAGAAAATTGCGACACTGTCACCACTATTGTAGACCCCGACGGCGGGTTTCCCTTAGAGGGAGAGGGTGTATCGGAGGACGATTTCTCCTCCGATGAGGATAAGGACTCGTGGCGTCCCTGGCGTCCAGAGTCCCACTCCTCTAAGTCCCCGGTTGGGGACGGGGTCCACTCGGACGTGTTCGAGCCTACCCAAATTTACCATCCTAGGTCGGCAGAGTGGACAACTGATGCCAAAGTGGCAGAGTATGTGGTGGGGAAAATCCATCAACCCCTTGAAAGGGAGGTCAGGAATAGGATGAGGGGAGAATGCCCCAGGCCCTCACTGAAGGGGAAGGTGCCACACACGCCTGAAATTGATGAGAAACTATGTACCTTTTTCTCCAAGTATATGAGGGATCCCAAGAAAGGAATTGATAGGTCTTGGACGTGGTAGGGCACTTGACCCAAATTATTCAATTGACGGAGCGTTCCAAAGAGTCAGGATCCCCTTTGTCCACGGATATTGTGGCTGGTTGGGCGCACTACCCTAAACCCTAAAACACTACCCCCCTCCACTACCCAAACACCACTGCACTACCCTAAAACACTACCCCCAGCACAACACCCTACACTACCCAAACATAACTGCACTACCCTAAACCCTAAAACACTACCACCAGCACGACTCCCTACACTACCCAAACACCACTGCACTACCCTAAACCCTAAAACACTACCCCCAGCACGACTCCCTACACTACCCAAACACCACTGCACTACCCTAAACCCTAAAACACTAACCCCAGCATGACCCCCTACACTACCCAAACACCACTGCACTACCCTATACCCTAAAACACGACCCCCAGCACGACCCCCTACACTACCCAAACACCACTGCACTACCCTAAACCCTAAAACACTAACCCCAGCATGACCCCTACACTACCCAAACACCACTGCACTACCCTATACCCTAAAACACGACCCCCTACACTACACAAACACGACTGCACTAACCTAAACCCTAAAACACTACCCACAGCATGACCCCTTCACTACACAAACACCACTGCACTGCCCTAAACTCTAAAACACTAACCCAGCACTACCCCTACACTACCTAAACACCACTGCACTAACATAAACTCTAAAACACTACCCCCAGCACAACCCCCTACACTACACAAACACCACTGCACTACCCCAAACCCTAAAACACTACCCCCAGCACAACTCTCTACACTACCCAAACACCACTGCACTACCCTAAACCCTAAATCTACCCCCAGCACGACCCCCTACACTACCCAAACACCACTGCACTACCCTAAACCATAAAACACTACCCCCAGCATGACCCCCTACACTACACAAACACCACTGCACTACCCTAAACCCTAAAACACTACCACCAGCATGACCCCCTACACTACTCAAACACCACTGCACTACCCTAAACCCTAAAACACTACCCCAGCACGACCCCCTACACTACCCATACACCACTGCACTACCCTAAACCCTAAAACACTACCCCCAGCACGACCCCCTACACTACTGCACTACCCTAAATCCTAAAACACTACCCCCAACACGACCCCCTACACTACCCAAACACCACTGCACTACCCTAAACCCTAAAACACTACCCCCAGCACGACCCCCTACACCACCCAAACACCACTGCACTACCCTAAACCCTAGAAAAGAAACCCCCACCCCATGCCCAATCCCCCTTACCTCTCACTCCTCATGGTTCCTCTCTCCTCATGGTTCCTGCTTCACGTCATCTCTGAGGGGCGGTGCACGTCATTGTGAGGAAACGGAACAGCCTCTGTTTCCTTACAACGACATGGATCACCTACATGTTTTTTAGAATGCATGGTCATTTACCATACATACCTTTACAACAAAATTCGTTGTAAAGGCATGTGTGGTAAATGACTATGCGTTCTAAAAAAATGCGTAGTAACGACTTCGTGATGTACAACGCATGCGTGGTAATGCATGCGTTGTAATGGTATCGCAAAGTAAAAAGTCGTTGTAACGGCTGTTTACCGATCGAAGCTGGCCCCTGTTCTTCAGTGAGACGTTTATTTGATTAATTAGGAGGAAGGAATGTGGTTTTTTTACCGAAAAGTGCATTCCCGGCTGTTGTATTGTGAAATTGTCCGCGTGGCCTGGTTTTACTTCCGGTGAGAGAGTGGAAGAGTCTGTTTGGATCTAAAGGAGTTCTGTTGTTGGACGGTACCGGCGCAACATGTCATCAGAAAATATAGCTAATGGAAAGCGTCCTCCCTGAAGTGTGGAGCAGTGCCATGAGAGGTCAACGAGTGTGCGTCCCACTGCAGTATGACCGTACCGCGTGACCCATGTGCCGCCTCCAGGGTACGGGAGGCAGAAGCGGCATCGCAGGTCCTCTTGAAGACCGTTGTAGCACTAATTCTACATTTTGGTACTAGGGCATTCTAACTTCGTTGTTCCTGCCAGATACAAAGAGAAGATCCTGTGTTATTCAGTGCCCTCGTTACCTTTTTTGTGGGTTGTGGTGCTTGTCACTTCGCTGCCCCGCCGGTGCACACGACTGGGCACCCCACCTCGTGTGCCATCTGCAGGGCCTCTGCCCTTGGATCACTGGTTTCGGTTTCTGGAGTGGCAACATAAATAGTTGCTCCCAAAGGACTAGCCTGAACACTTAGGTGAATATCCCCTGCACCAGCATTCCATGAAAATTCTTTCCTAGCTCTCCCATGTCAACGAGCACGGCTCCGCTCGCGACACCATATGACGTCATCGGAGCCATAAGAGGACCTCGTCGGCGTGCTGACGTCAGTTCCACCCATTATTTCCATGCCACCGAGGCAAACAGGGGACCGAGACATTTTCACATGTATACATAGTATAATAAATATATATATATTCACTGAAAAAACCATAGGTTTCAGGCACGTTATAGTTAGAAATTAGCATTTAAAAAACCTTAGAAATTCACTGAAAAAACCATAGGTTTCAGGCACGTTACAGTTAGAAATTAGCATTTAAAAAACCTTAGAAATTCACTGAAAAAACCATAGGTTTCAGGGGCGTTATAGTTAGTTGGACATTTCACTCGTACAAAACCATAGAAATTCCCCCGTTATAGTTAGTTCAGCTAACTATAACTCGCGCCCCGCAATGCACTGCTGATGACGTCACATATTACATCACTCATGACATGGTCAGTGACATCACTGATGACATCACTGATGACATCTCAAATGACATCACTGATGACATCATCCAGTGACTGTGTGTTTCTGTAAAGTTTAAATATGTTTAATATATATAGGGAAAAGCGTATTGAAGAATGAGTGGGTGTATAAGTGTCTGAATGGATGATTTAGTACGTGAGTGACTGACTCTACAAGTGAGTGATTAAATGTATCTTACTGAATGCATGGGTTAGTGACTAAACTGTGTGAATGTCTGTATCCGTCTGTCTGTTGGTTTGTAAGCGGCTGCATGGCTTTCTGAATAGCTACATGAGTGTCTACATGGGTTATTGATTGATTGTCTGAGTATCTGTATGGGTGCCTGAGTGTTTGTGTGGGTGGGGTGTGTGTGACTCTGTGCATAGATGTGTGAGTTGGTGATTCACTGGGTGCATGGTTTCAAGAGTGCATCTGTGATGGACTGTATGGGTGGGTGAGTGTGTGTATGGGTGTGTTAGTGATTGAATGTATATCTCAGTGGTACATGTGTGAGTAACTACATATGTGAAAGGCAGTATATATGTGTGTTGGAGTATATAAATGGCTATAAGTGAGAGTGTGTGATTGTGAGAGTGGCTGTATGGATGAGTGTGTACTTGTATCAGTGATTGTATAAGAGCGTAAGAATGTGCTAGTATTTGTATGAGTAAGTGAGCTGGTGTGTGTATAACTGTATAGGTGAGTAAATGGGTGTGTGATTAAGTTTTTGCATGACTGACTAGGTGTGTGAGTACCTCTATGGATGAGTGGCGGTGTGTGAGTGTTTATATAGGTGTATGAGTGCATATGATAGTCCTGTACTGAGTAACTAAGTATGAGTGACTGTACGGGTGAGTGAGTGGATGTGTGTGTAGACCTAAGAATCAGTGAGTGGGTATGTAGTTTTTGGTGTTGGAGTGTCTATGGTTTTGAGAATGGCAGTCTGTAATTTAGAGTGGGTGTATCAAAAGTTATATTAGGGTGTGAGAAGATGCATGAAATTATCACATGGATGATGTATCAGTGATGTCATTTGAGATGTCATCAGTGATGTCATCAGTGATGTCACTGACCATGTCATGAGTGATGTAATATGTGACGTCATCAGCAGTGCATTGCGGGGCGCGAGTTATAGTTAGCTGAACTAACTATAACGGGGGAATTTCTATGGTTTTGTACGAGTGAAATGTCCAACTAACTATAACTGTCCCTAAAACCTATGGTTTTTTCAGTGAATTTCAAAGGTTTTTTAAATGCTAATTTCTAACTATAACGTGTCTGAAACCTATGGTTTTTTCAGTGAATTTCAAAGGTTTTTTAAATGCTAATTTCTAACTATAACGTGCCTGAAACCTATGATTTTTTAAGTGAATTTCAAAGGTTTTTTTAAATGCTAGTTTCTAACTATGCCTACAGAGGTAGGACATGTGAAGAAAGAAGAAAAAACGCACAGAAAGAAGCAAAAGATGTGCAGAAAGAACCAACAGAGGAGCAGAAAGAGGCCTTGTTGCAAAATCATCCTGTGCCCACAACTTTTTCAGACGGGTACTGGTGGTAACTGACTCTGACTAACCAGAGCCAGTGCTATGCTAAAAGACACTTAGAATACAGTGAAAACACCTACATACACTAGGGAACACTATGCTTTGGGGTACCCCTGTGATTAGCATGACCTCCTCTGCAAGTCCCTAGTACATAATAGGGCAGGGGGATTAAAACTACCTCTTAAAACGCGCTACAGGGCGCGTTTGCACAGTGGTGAAGGGAGGGGGGGCCTGAGGTGACATGAGTGCAAACGCACCCCGTGGTGCGTTTTAAGTTGCGGGATTAAGTCCCCTTGAATTCTGAGGGTCCCTGGGGCCCAACTAGCCCCCAGGTACCTACAGTTAGGACCACAGAGCTGAGTTGCAGAGAGGCGTTCCGAGGCCACGCACCTTTTTCACCTCTCTGCAACGCAACTCTGTTGTGCTTACTGAAGGTACCTGGTGGGCTAGTTGGCCCCAGGGTCCCTCAGGATTCAAAGGGAATTAATTCCCCAACTTAAAACGCACCACAGGGCGTGTTTGCGCACATGTCACCTGAGGCCCCGCCCCCTCCCTTCACCACTGTGCAAACGCGCCCCGTGGTGCGTTTTAAGTTGGGGGATTAGGTCACCTTGAATCCTGAGGGTCCCTGGGGCCCAACTAGCCCACTAGGTACTTCCAGTAAGCACCACAGGCCTGCGTTGCAACGTCTGTAACAAATTGTGCAGTTGTGTTTAGGTAGTGACGAGGGTCATGCTGGGGGTAGTGTTTTAGGGTTTAGGGTAGTGCAGTGGTGTTTGTGTAGTGTAGGGGGTCATGCTGGGGGTAGATTTAGGGTTTAGGGTAGTGCAGTGGTGTTTGGGTAGTGTAGGGAGTCGTGCTGGGGGAGTGTTTTAGGGTAGTGCAGTGGTGTTTGGGTAGTGTAGGGGGTCGTGCTGGGGGTAGTGTTTTAGGGTTTAGGGTAGTGTAGTGATGTTTGGGTAGTGTAGGGGGTCGTGCTGGGGGTAGTGATTTAGGGTAGTGCAGTGGTGTTTGGGTAGTGTAGGGGGTACTGCTGGGGGTAGTGTTTTAGGGTTTAGGTTAGTGCAGTGGTGTTTGGGTAGTGTAGGGGTACTGCTGGGGGTAGTGTTTTAGGGTTTAGGGTAGTGCAGTGGTGTTTGTGTAGTGTAGGGGGTAGTGTTTTAGGGTTTAGGGTAGTGCAGTGGTGTTTGTGTAGTGTAGGAGGTCGTGTTTTAGGGTTTAGGGTAGTGCAGTGGTCTTTGGGTAGTGTAGGGGGTCATGCAGGGGTTAGTGTTTTAGGGATTAGGGTAGTGCATTGGTGTTTGGGTAGTGTAGGGGGTCATGCGGGGGTAGTGTTTTAGGGTTTAGGGCAGTGCAGTGGTGTTTGGGTAGTGTAGGGGGTCGTGCTGGGGGAGTGTTTTAGGGTTTAGGGCAGTGCAGTGGTGTTCGGGTAGTGTAGCGGGTCGTGCTGGGGGAGTGTTTTAGGGTTTAGGGCAGTGCAGTGGTGTTCGGGTAGTGTAGGGGGTCGTGCTGGGGGAGTGTTTGAGGGTTTAGGGCAGTGCAGTCGTGTTCGGGTAGTGTAGGGGGTTGTGCTGGGGGTAGTATTTTAGGGTTTAGGGTAGTGCAGTGGTGTTCGGGTAGTGTAGTGGGTCATGCTGGGGGTAGTGTTCTAGGGTTTAGGGCAGTGCAGTGGTGTTTGGGCAGTGTAGGGGGTAATGCTGGGGGTGGTGTTTTAGGGTTTAGGGCAGTGCAGTGGTGTTCGGGCAGTGTAGGGGGTCGTGCTGGGGGTGGTGTTTCAGGGTTTAGGGCAGTGCAGTGGTGTTCGGGCAGTGTAGGAGGTGGTGTTTCAAGGTTTAGGGCAGTGCAGTGGTGTTCGGGCAGTGTAGGGGGTCGTGCAGGGGGTGGTGTTTCAGGGTTTAGGGCAGTGGTGTTCGGGCAGTGTAGGGGGTCGTGCTGGGGGTGGTGTTTCAGGGTTTGGGGCAGTGCAGTGGTTTTTGAGCAGTAAAGGGGGTCGTGCTGGGGGTGGTGTTTCAGGGTTTAGGGCAGTGCAGTGGTGTTCTGGCAGTGTAGGGGGCGGTGCGGGGGTGGTGTTTCAGGGTTTAGGGCAGTGCAGTGGTGTTCGGGCAGTGTAGGGGGTGCTGCAGGGGGTGGTGTTTCAGGGTTTAGGGCAGTGCAGTGGTGTTCGGGCAGTGTAGGGGGTCATGCAGGGGGTGGTGTTTCAGGGTTTAGGGCAATACAGTGGTGTTCGGGCAGTGTAGGGGGTCGTGCTGGGGCTGGTGTTTCAGGGTTTAGGGCAGTACAGTCATGTTCGGGCAGTGTAGGGGGTCGTGCTGGGGCTGGTGTTCCAGGGTTTAGGGCAGTGCAGTGGTGTTCGGGCAGTGTAGGGGGTCGTGCTGGGGCTGGTGTTTCAGGGTTTAGAGCAGTGCAGTGGTGTTCGGGCAGTGTAGGTGGTCGTGCTGGGGCTGGTGTTTCAGGGTTTAGGGCAGTGCAGCGGTGTTCGGGCAGTGTAGGGGGTCATGCTGGGGCTGGTGTTTCAGGGTTTAGGGCAGTGCAGTGGTGTTCGGGCAGTGTAGGGGGTCTTGCTGGGGCTGGTGTATCAGAGACTAGGGCAGTGCAGTGGTGTTCGGGCAGTGTAGGGGGTCTTGCTGGGGCTGGTGTTTCAGGGTTTAGGGCAGTGCAGTGGTGTTTGGGCAGTGTAGGGGGTCGTGCTGGGGGTGGTGTTTCAGGGTTTAGGGCAGTGCAGTGGTGTTTGGGCAGTGTAGGGGGTGGTGTTTCAGGGTTTAGGGCAGTGGTGTTCAGGCAGTGTAGGGGGTCTTGCTGGGGTTGATGTTTCAGGGTTTAGGGCAGTGCAGTGGTGTTCGGGCAGAGTAGGGGGTCGTGCTGGGGGTGGTGTTTCAGGGTTTAGGGCAGTGCAGTGGTGTTCCGGCAGTGTAGGAGGTCGTGCAGGGGGTGGTGTTTCAGGGTTTAGGGCAGTGCAGTCGTGTTCGGGCAGTGTAGGGGGTCGTGCTGGGGGTGGTGTTTCAGGGTTTAGGGCAGTGCAGTGGTGTTCGGGCAGTGTAGGGTGTCGTGCTGAGGGGTGGTGTTTCAGGGTTTAGGGCAGTGCAGTGGTGTTCGGGCAGTGTAGGGGGTCGTGCAGGGGTGGGGTTTCAGGGTTTAGGGCAGTGCAGTGGTGTTTGGGCAGTGTAGGGGGTCGTGCAGGGGGTGGTGTTTCAGGGTTTAGGGCAGTGCAGTGGTGTTCGGCCAGTGTAGATGGTCTTGCTGGGGGTGGTGTTTCAGGCTTTAGTGCAGTGGTGTTCGGGGAGTGTAGGGGGTCTTGCTGGGGGTGGTGTTTCAGGGTTTAGGGCAGTGCAGTGGTGTTCGGGCAGTGTAGGGGGTCTTGCTGGGGCTGGTTGTAGGAGAGTAGGATCTGCTTCACATGGATACCCCCACTTTTTGCTGATGCTTCACTGTTTTTCGACATTAGTCTGGCTGGGGCCCTGCTAATCAGAACCCCAGCCTAGCTGCTTCCTCTCTAAAATGGTTTCCATGTGCCTTAGGCACATCACTGATTGGGATCTGGAGTGCCCTTATAAGTCCCTAGTATATGGTATACTATGTACCAAGGGCATAGGTACCTCAGAGGCCTGCCAGGGGCTGCAGCATGTATTATGCCACCCCTGGAAGGCCATCCAAACTGACACCACAGGTCTGCTACTGCAGCCTGGGTAAGGTGGTGCATGCACCCCTTACTGTGATATAGGTTACCTATATCACTAAATACATACACACATATAAACCTATAAGTCACTCCTAAGGCAGGCCTTATCAATCCTAAAGGCAGAGTGCATGGTTCCTATGTGAGAGGGTGCCCCTGCATGAGCAGGGCCCCTCTGCAGCGTTCGGAGACCATCTCTGATGCTGTTTGTAGTGCAGCCTGACCATATACTCTTAAGCGCATTATATCCTCGCGGTAAAATGCTAACTTTGGAATGGCTGCACCTAAACATGTCGTGTTTGGTGTCAAACATCTTGGAATACTACCCCCCCCCACCAATCCTGGTGGCGGGGGTAGCATTCCACCCTTCTAGAGGTAAAGACATGTTAACTCTGACTAGTCCGGTAACTTCTTTCCAGAGCCCTGGCATCCCAAAATGGATGCTGCTGCCACAGACACGAGTCTGGCCTCCTGCTGCTGGACGAAACTTCGGCAGGGGAGGCCTGGACAATAGGTTTCCTGTCCCAGGGAGGTGTGACCACCTCCCCAGACAGGATAATGTGTATTGGGGCTGGGCGGGAGCACTTTCGGGTGCTTTGAAGTCCTGCACTGGGGGCACATTTGGTGTCCCTGTGCATACCCCAGTTCAAACCGGATCAGGGGCTTGCAGCCCCTGCTTTGGTGCGAACTGGACAAAGGGAAAGGGGTGTAGCCACCCCTCTGCCCTGACCCACCCATAGGTGGGGCCACAGAGTAGTCCAACCCCTATCTTTAGTATAAAGGTAGGAACCCAGTCCTTAGGACTTTAGATTATACCTGGCCGAAACTCTGAAACTGAATCCTGGACCTTCGACGCTCTACTCACGATTAGAGGACTGAAGAATCTCCCTTGGGGTCAAGGGGTGACTCCCCTGCTTGGCAGGCACCAAAGAAGCATCTGTCCGGTCCGCATTTCTGAAGCTCCCGTTGGACGCCGAAGTCATCGCATCACCAGAGGTGGATTCTCAGACTTCCCCGAGGTTACCCTGAGTCCCCAGCAAAGCTGATGCCCGTGGCTATCGTGGGTGACTTGAGACCGTGACCCCTGGACACCGAGCACATTTGCAAGTGCATCCTCTTCTGGGTCTCCCAAGAAGTCGTGCTTTAGGCTCCGAGTAGCCCTACCCTCCAGCACCACCTGCACCGAAGATCACTGGCCCCCACTCCACGAGTGTCCTGTAAGCCAGATCCACGTGCGGCGTCATGAGGCTCCTTCGCGGTCGCTAGCCCATTGGCTAGTAGCCCTTAACGAAGGCCAATCCTTTTCTAACTTGGCATCTTGGTTTCTCCAGGCCTGCCCTCACTTACCCTTGCTGGGTGAGTTCCACAGACCTTGCTAATCTGCACCATCGACGATCTACATCTTCACCGAGACTTGCCGTTGCCAAGGCTTGTTGGGTCCAATCCGGTCGCCGACACCTCAGTACTCGACAGACATCGTGTAGCAGCCTGAATCCTGCTCCTGGTTGCCGACAACGCCTTCTGGACCTCGTGGCTGAAGAGTCAAGACAACCGTCACCGCACCTGAAGCACTCGACATCGGTGGGCATCTGTCCATTGCCTTCCTGGTCACTGGCTAGTGACCCAGACTCTGTCCCCTCTGCTTTCAGGTTCTTCAGAACTCCGATCCACTCTTGGATCCACCCGGACACTTTTCTCTTGGCCGCCAGCAGCACTTTGCAGCAGATCGCCATTCGAATCGACGACGAAACCCGACCCCGAAAGGCACCTATGCACCCGGCTTCCCTGGGTGAGGTAACACGAGTACTCCGGTGCTCCCGTGGGTAGAGACTCTTCAAAGTCCTAGATCTCAAAGGGTTTTGTCCTAGTCCTCTTTTAAGTGTCCCTTTTCTCTATTTTCCCGATCCCGACTTTCTCCATAGAAGTCAACGGCGTATCGCGGTTGTGTATTTACACTGCACGCGTCTCCCGTAGGTCCCCTGTGTCACTACCTTGGGTGGTTCCTTGTGGTCCAAGCACTTCTAGAGGCTCTAGGCCTAGTGTCTAGTTCAGTCGTGGTTCGCATACCACTTTATTGGTATATGGTTTGGTACGCCCCTAGGGCCCAAACGTGTATTTGTGCTATTACTGTGAATTAATAACTTATAACTTATGTACTTCGAACTCTAGCCTCATAAAGAGACTAGAGGGGTGTGTTTAGCAATAAATACATATATTTTGGCTTGGCAGTTCGGGCTGGACTGTTCCCATGAGGCACAGGGTCAAGACTGATTTGCATATGGCTGGGTTCAAACTGGAATGGCATGGTGAGCAAAAAAACGATGGATTTAGGCCCAGATCTCTGTACTGGGGTGAATGTATGACATTGCTCTGCATTCTGTCCATCAACTGTTGTTTTTGCATTTGTCACCCCGGGTGGGACGGGTATGCCCAGACGTGGGTCCCGTGCTCTCCATGCCACTGGAATCAAGCTATCCTGGCTGAAGAGGGGTGAAAGCCCAAAACCGGTCCTAGGATGCTTGTTTCCAGTCCAGGGAGGACCTGGCTTGGCAGTTCGGGCTGGACTGTTCCCATGAGGCACAGGGTCAAGACTGATTTGCATATGGCTGGGTTCAAACTGGAATGGCATGGTGAGCAAAAAAACGATGGATTTAGGCCCAGATCTCTGTACTGGGGTGAATGTACTTCTAAGAAGCAGCCCAAGAAGGTAAACTGGACTGACACCTGTCAGAACGCTTTTGACGCCCTGAAGACTGCCATGTGCACCGCACCCGTGCTGCAGGCGCCCGACTTTTCAAAGGAATTTGTTGTCCAGACAGACGCCTCAGAGCATGGTATAGGGGCTGTTCTGTCACAGATCAATGAGGAGGGACTAGACCAACCGGTAGCCTTCCTGAGCAGGAGGTTACTTCCACGGGAACAGAGGTGGAGTGCAATTGAGCGTGAGGCATTTGCTGTGGTCTGGGTGCTGAAGAAGCTGAGACCATACCTGTTTGGGACTCACTTCGGGGTTCAGACAGACCACAGGCCCCTTAGATGGTTGATGCATATGAGGGGTGAGAATCCCAAGTTGTTGAGGTGGTCCATTTCCCTACAGGGTATGGATTTCATGGTGGAACACCGCCCTGGTACAGAACACACCAATGCTGACGGTCTGTCCAGATTTTTCCGCCTTAGTGATGAGAACTCCCAAGAGGATGGTTAGTTCTCCCCACATTTCAGCTGGAGGGGACGCGTGTTAGACCTGGCATCATTGGCGCGGGTCTCCATTCTTCTCTTCGCTTCCTCCTTTTTATGTTGGCTGGATTTAGATGCTCTGGGCGCTGTGCCACTGCCAATCAGTGCCACAGCGCGAATGCTCCCTGTGTAAAGATAACTGTATGAATTTGGATACACATAATTGGCTCGTTTGGTTTACCTGTCAGTCCCTAGTATAAGTGCACTGTGTGTGCCCAGGGCTGGTAGACCAAATACTGCTGGTGGGCCTACTGATTTGCACTACCCACCGAAGCCGATTTTAATGTATGTCTGTGTAGCATGTTCTAATAGCGAGTTACCCTCCATTTCACTGTTTACTATTGTGAGGCTATCCGTTCTCATAGGCCAGAATGGGCAGGCTGAGTATTACATTCCATAATCCTAACTGCCCCCAGGAACCTGATAGGAAATTCGAATTTGATATGTATAATCAGGACATTAGGATACGTCTTTTAGTAAGGATCGTTTGCATAGCCCGTGTTCGAAAATGCCTCTTCTAGAAACGAGGTATTTTCTTGCCTAAGCTTTCCTGTAGGCTTTGCTAGTGTGTGTATTGGCCGTCTGGTTTTTGGAGCAGCAGGGCCAGCTGGGTCAGACCTGGCTGGAGAGAGAGATCAGCATTTAGAGTATGGGGAGGGGTGACTCTTTGATCTGAGCAGGGCTGTGCCTGGCAAGGTGAATGATGGCTCCACCTCCCACTGGGCGTCTAAGAGCAGACCCCCGGATTCCCAAAGGGCAGGATGTCGCCTCGTAAACCAAGTGCTCTCCGACCCCACCGAACTGGTTTCTGGCTGGGTTCAGTGATTTGTGACTTTAGAGAACAAAGACTTTTTAGGTATAAAACGCTGCGCTGAAGCCTTTTTCAAGGGTGTTCCTTCTGGATGTCAAGACGAAACTCTGTCCGAGTGGACAGAGGAAAGGACTTTGAAACTTTCACCAAGCTTGCCGAAGAAACTACCCGAGGGCCTGAATTGAGAGCGCCTCCTGCTGAAGTCTCAGGGACATTAGACTTCACCCCGTCAGCCGTCTGAATTCCTGTGCGAGGGATTCTACTTGGAGGTGAGGTCTCCGTCGAGTAATCCGGAACCTCTAGGTCTACTGTGAGGAACGCGGACTGGTAACCCTTGTTAACTCTGTGTGGGCCGCCGCAGCTAAGAGAGAGCTGCCGCCGCTGAGAGCCCGCCTTAATTTGAACCTTCAGAAATGTTGCTGAATCTGTGTGGGCCACCGCAGCTAAGAGAGAGCTGCTGCCGCTGAGAGCCCGACTTACTTTGAACCTTCGGCACCTTCGCTGAACCTGTGTGGGCCGCCGCAGCTAAGAGAGAGCTGCCGCCGCTGAGTGCCCGCACCTTTGCCAACTTTGCATTATCGTGATTTGTCCTGTGGGCCGCCGCAGCTAAGAGAGAGCTGCCGCCGCTGAGTGCCCGCATCTTTGCCAACTTTGAATTATCGTGATTTGTCCTGTGGGCCGCCGCAGCTAAGAGAGAGCTGCCGCCGCTGAGTGCCCGCATCTTTGCCAACTTTGCATTATTGTGATTTGTCCTGTGGGCCACCGCAGCTAAGAGAGAGCTGCCGCCGCTGAGTGCCTGCATCTTTGCCAACTTTCCATTATCGTGATTTGTCCTGTGGGCCACCGCAGCTAAGAGAGAGCTGCCGCTGCTGAGTGCCCGCATCTTTGTCAACCTTTCTTCATTGTGAATTGTCCTGTGGGCCGCCGCAGCTAAGAGAGCTGCTGCCGCTGAGTGCCCGCATCTCTGCCAACTTTGCATCATTGTGATTTTTCCTGTGGGCCGCCGCAGCTAAGAGAGAGCTGCCGCCGCTGAGTGCCCGTACCTTTGCCAACTTTGCACCATCGTGAGTCGTCCTGTGGGCCGCCGCAGCTAAGAGAGGGCTGCTGCCACTGTGAGCCCACCACGGAGCTGCACGACGAGAGTCATCGCCACCACCAGCCCGGGCCACCGCAGCCGCATGCTGCTGCCGCTGAGAGCCCACCTGTCCTCGAGTGCCCGACCCATTGTGAGTGCACGGTGCGGACCCCGGCAACCAGGAGTTGTGGTCGCTGGGAGTCCGCCTGTCACCGTCTCCGAGAAGCTGCGTGCTGTGTCACGTCCAACGGCAGGTATCTGGTGCGCAACGGGTTGCGTAGATTCAGGCCTTGAACTCAGTCAGTGCCACGTTCTGGTAAATACGTTATTGCCTTTTTAAGTCCCTACCGATTTACGTGCATTGTGACTGGTTAAAACGCTTTTGAGAGTCTTATGCTAAACCTTAGATAAAGATACTATTTTTATATACCTACTTGAGTTGGGTCCCTTTGTGGTGTCTTTACTGCCTTATTGTGCATGGTCATAAATGCTTCACACACTGCCTCTGAGATAGGCCTAACTGCTCGTGCTATGTTACCACAGGGTTGAGCAGGGGTTATCACAGGGGGTAGCCCACTTGCCCTGACTTAGGAAGAAGGGTCCCTATTTGGACAGTGGCACCAGCCATTGCCAACTAGAGACCCCCATTTCTAACACTGGCGGTCAGCGGTGAGGATCAGGACTTGCATTTATGATCCACGTACAATAACTGGTAGACGCCACTAGTGAGTGCACACCAAAGCGCAGCCACGCACGGGTATTTTTTTTTCTCTCTTAGAATTTTTTTTGTGGTTAGTTGTTCTAGTATTGAATTGTTGATCGCAGCCATGAGTACTGCTAATATGGGAAGGCCAACATCCAATGCTTCGGAGGATCTCACCTTTGAGGAGGAAAGATTAGATACCTATACTGCCAGACAGCTGAAGTCATTTTGTAAGCAATTCGCAGTCCCCGTGATAGGTCTCTCTAGGAAGGAGGAGTACTAGAAGGCGCTGAAAGCCTGGTGGGAGGCGAGAGAGTCCGCTGGGGATGAGGAAGAGAATGCTGGAGGGCAGCAGGATGATGCAGTAGAGGGGGGGAGATAGAATACCCTCCAATCCAGGTACTAGTGTATCCCAAAGGAGCCTGACCCCAGAAGAGCTGGAGGACAGGGAGAGAGATTGGAGGCATAGTTTGGAGATGGCTTAATTGGAAGGTCAGAAGGACCTTGAGAGTAAGAAGTTAGACATTGAGAAGAATCGATTGTCAATTGAACTTGAGAAAATGAGAATGGAGCATGAGAGAATGTTGAGGGAGATAGAGATCAGGGTGAGGAGTGTCCCGGTCTCCCCCTCTGGTGGCAGCATACCTTTAGTAACTCCTGAGAGTAGAGTTTATATTACTAAGGATGTCATTAAGGATTTTCACAAAAGTGAGGATATTGGGCAATGGTTTGCCGCATATGAGATAGCAATGGTGTCCCACCGGGTCCCTGAGAATGATTGGGGAGCGGGATTGTGGGGGCGCTTTTGTGAGTGATGGTAGGGATACCCTGTTGGACCTGCCTGATGAGAGCAGGATGGTGTATGCCCAAATGAAAGAAGCTTTGATGACCCATTATGGTTTGACCCCAGAAATGTACAGGCAGAGGTTTAGAACCTGTAAGAAGTTAGAGGGTACCATGTGCGTTGAATATGTGTCTTTTTCTGCAGAGCGATGGATCGCTGGGTAAAGGGTGGCAAAGTGGAAACTTTTGAGCAATTATATGATTTGTTTGTGTGGGAGCATTTTTCTAGTAACTGTTTTCCAGAGCTACCCCAGCACCTGATTGATAGCAAGCTGACTAACCCTAGGAAGCTTGCTGAGGAGGCGGACCGCTGGGTGAGCACCCGGGTCTGCAAAGGTTTTGTGGGAGACTTCGGCAGAGTTGGGCAGGGTCCCCAGCAGAGAAGTGGGGGGGACAAGGGTAGGCCGAGGGAGTTCCAGAGAGGGCCCCAAAGTAATTCCCAAGGGAACCAAGCAGTGGTGTCCCAGACTCCCCCTGAGAAGAAGCCAGTGTCCCCGACAGGTAGGCCTGTTCAGAGGGGGCCACTCACTTGTTTCAGGTGTGGTCAAGTGGGCCACCGGTATTATGATCCCCAGTGTCCCCAGAGGGACCCCAATGCATCCCTTCGTGCACCACCTCGTGCACCACCCCGCCAGATTGCAAGTGTAGCCCTGGGGGAGGAGGAGGTGGAGGTCCAAGGTGGGTGGGATCCCATAGAGTTAACCCTTGTCTCCCTATGAGACATTGAGAAGGTCCCTAACCCCACACTGCCTAATAACACTAAGAAGTACCAGCAGTGGGTGACCATCAATGGCCATAGGGTGGAGGCTCTCAGGGACACCGGAGCTAGTGTGACTGCTGTCAGCTCCCGGTTGGTGTCCAAAGAGCAGGTTGTCCCCCATGCATTCTGCCCCGTAGTGTCAGCAGACAACTCAGAGAGCCAGTGTGAAGTGGCTCAGGTTCCCTTCAAGTGGGGGGGGGGTCTCAGGAACTCTTCAAGTGGCTGTGAGGCCCGCCATGCCTGTAGACTGTCTGTTGGGCAATGATCTAGAGCAGTGATTCCCAAACTGTGGTCCGCGGACCCCCAGGGTTCCCTGACACATTCCCAGGGGGTCCTCAGGCAGCAGTTTTAAAAGCACTGCAAAGTTCCTTGAATAATTAGCAGTTTTTGAGCAACAATAAAAGTGTCAAGATAACGCCTGTGATTAATGTACCTGCTGGAGAGAGATGAGTTTTGTCCAGTACAGCTTTGACTTATCTAATGTAGCACAGAGGGTTAATATGCCTATCTCAAAGAACGTGTACCATGCATTTTAAAAAACAGTATTTAATGTGCATAGGTCAGTGGATTACTGCTTTTGTTACAGAGATTCTCTTTTGTACTGTGCAGTTCATAAAAGACAATCTTAATCTAGCGCCGTGAGCTTTAAACTGGCATCAGAGCTGCATGCAAACTGCATGGTACAAGTCAGTTACTTATGTTTTTCCCAGTCTTTCATTATCCTGATGCTGCTAAAAAGGTTTATTTGGGTGGAAATACATTTTTATTGTTAAAGTCAATGCTAACCACTGTTATGTTCTGAAACCTGAGTTTGTGCTTCTCCAGACCAAGCACTCTTTAAAAATGCCTACCAGTATGAATGACATGAATCCTACACCTTGTAGTCCCCTTTGCCTTATGTAACTTTTTCTGTAAACTGATTTACACCTATGATTCATTGTCTCTAGATGTGTGTGATGTAAAGTGCTCTGACATCTTACAATGGTATGAGAGATGCTATAAAACAAATGAAATACATGTGACAGAGGGGCTATGGAGAGATGAGAGGCACTGTTGGAGGGTGATAATAAGGGAATCATTGAAGAACCCCAACAAAGATTGTCGTATCTTGGTGCATAGTAAGGTCATCATTATCTTTTCTTTAAAAGCTAATACAATTCAATATATAATGATAAATGTGTTGTAGAATGCACCATTGTTTCCTACATTTTCTTGGGGAGAGCCTCCCAAAGCCCCCTTTGTATTGGTCAGGCTCACTCACTGTACTTGGTGTGCAACGTATGAGGGACTGGTCTGAAAACACTTGCCAGGGCTGCTTTGGGTTTCTAGTCTGGCCCTGGCAGGAGCAGGAGTCTCGTACTACAAAATGAAACCAACCATTTAAAAGTTAGTCACGGAGATGCAGCACCAACCTTCCCATTAAAATCTTTCGTTTTTTGTAAATTCTTTCAATATAAAATACATAGGGGCACATGCATCAAAGGTTTTTGCGATCGCAAACGGTGCGATTCGCAAAAATCGGCTGTTTGCGATCGCAAATTTGCCTTTGGAGATGCATGAAAGTGTTTCCTATGCGCAATTTAAGAATTTGCAATTATTTGCGAATTCCTAAATTGCGATTGCATTTAAGGAATCGCAATTTGCGATTCCTTAAATGCAATGCTAGAAGCACTTTCAAATAGCGATTTCAGCTATTTGGGACCATAAATTACAGACAAATCAAACTTGTCTGTAATTTGCAAAAACTTTAAAAATGCACTAAAATGCATTTTTTAAAGTTTTAGGTTACACACACACATGCCCTTGGGGCATGTGTATGCGCAACATGGGTGCACATCACAATTTCAGGAGTGCAACAGGGTGTCATTTTGACACCCTTACATCCTTGAAATTGCATGAGCAATTTGCGAGTACCTACTGGTACTCGCAAATTGCGCATGCAATCTTCAATTCATTCCTAGGGGCCTGTAGGCCCCTAGGAATGAATGGGACGGCATTCCTTAATTGCGACTCGCAATTTGCGAGTCGCAATTAAGGAATGTTTAGGAATCGCTATTTTTATAGCGATTCCTACATGCATAGGCTTTTGCGATTCCTTAATTGCGATTCCTTAATAATCGCAATTAAGGAATCGTAAAAGCTACCTTGATGCATGTGCCAGTAAAATCCTTAGTTATTCGAGTATTTTTTTGCGTGCACATGTGTTTATTTTTTTCCAATGACTGTTTTAATTTTCGAAATTTAAATCATACAAATTGCTTGGGGGTCCCCGGCTTCCAGTGGTGACTCAGTGGGGGTCCTCAGGAGCCAAAAGTTTGGG